>CM060599.1:11613128-12838128 GCA_030578255.1 Tiaroga cobitis | reverse complement strand
TATATATATAAACAAGCCGGTGGCACCGCCACCCCGGTGCCTTTACGGTTACTGTGCATGACGGGCAATATCGTAACTCCGCTTTGACCTTTGAGAAGATGTGTGCTATAGAGCTTGCATTGGTGTGGGCTCTGCAAAAGTGTGTGTGTGTGTGTGAGGCGTGATTGAACAATGTAGACATATATATATATATATATATAAAGGCACCGGGGTGGCGGTGCCACCGGCTTGTTTATATATATATATATATATATATATATATATATATATATATATATATATGAATATAGCTGCGAGCAGCGATGAAGGGCCAAAGCCGGCGGCACCGCCACTCCGGTGCCTTTAGGTAACTAAAGGCACCGGGGTTGCGGTGCCACCGGCTTGGGCCCGTAATCGCTGCTCGCAGCTATATTTATATATATATTTATTATTCTTCTCCGCAATGAATCGCATTTTTGAGGGCCTAAACATGCACGAAAACTCACGAAAATTTGCACACGCGTCAGAACTGGCGAAAATTTACATCTGATATGCGTTTCAGAATTAAGCGGGGCAAAATGGCTCAATAGCGCCACCTATAAAGGTTCAACGGAGTGAGCCTCCCGCTACGTTTCACGTACGTGTACGAAATTCGGTACATACATGTAATGGCCCAATACCTACAAAAAAGTCTCTTGGAGCATAGCCCTAAACACAACAGGAAGTCAGCCATTTTGAACTTCCTCTCAGATTTTTGTGCAGTTTTTGCCATTTTCAGGCCTCGTACTTTAACGAACTCCTCCTACAGTTTTAATCTGATCATCTTCAAATTTGGTGAGTGTAATCTTAAGGCCTTTGCGACGTTAAATTGCGAAGATCTTGAGTTTTCGTCGAAGGGCGTGTCCTCAGCGGCCTGACATATTTCGATGTTTCGCCATGAAACAGGAAGTTGCTGTAACTCAGGCAAACAATGTCTAATCTGCCCCAAACTTCACACGTTTGATAAGAGTTCTGTCCTGAACACATGTCCATGCTCATATTCAGTTACAGTCATAGCGCCACCTGCTGGCAACAGGAAGTGGCATGTTTAACACTGTTGTGGACTCGTAATAATATATAAAAAAGTGCCAGCAAGTGTTAAACATGCTAGCAACATACTAGAAACATGTTAAAACATGCTAGCAAACACTTAGCTAAGTGCTAAAGCATGATATTACTGCAATTAAATAGGAATTTGCTGTAACTCAAGCATGGAATATCAAATCTGCCCCAAACTTCACACGTTTGATAAGAGTCATGGCCTGAAAACATCTACATGAGAATATTCAGTTATAGTAATAGCGCCACCTACTGGCAACAGGAAGTGACATGTTTAACACTGTGATGCAGTACTAGCAACATATTAATTATGCCATTGAGTTATAAACATGTTAGAAACATGTTAAAACATGCTAGCAATTCTTAGCTAAGTGCTAGAGCATGCTAATACAATGAAACAGGAAGTTGTTGTTACTCAAGAAGACAATGTCCAATCTGTCCCAAACTTCACACGTTTGATAAGAGTTCTGTCCTGAACACATGTCCATGCTCAAATTCAGTTACAGTCATAGCACCACCTGCTGGCAACAGGGAGTGACATTTTTAACACTGTTGTGGACTCCTAATAATATATTAAAACATGCCAGCAAGTGCTAAACATGCTAGCAACATACTAGAAACATGCTAAAACATGCTAGCAAACACTTAGCTAAATGTTAAATTATGTTATTACTGCAATTTAAATAGGAATTTGCTGTAACTCAGGCATGGAATGTCAAATCTGCCCCAAACTTCACACGTTTGATAAGAGTCATGGCCTGAACACATCTACATGACAATTTTCAGTTATAGTAATAGCGCCACCTACTAGCAACAGGAAGTTTCATGTTTAACACTGTGATGCAATACTAGCAACATATTAAATATGCCATTGAGTTATAAACATGTTATAAACATGGTAAAACAGGCTAGCAACTCTTAGCTAAGTGCTAAAGCATGCTAATGCAATAAAACAAGAAGTTCTTGTTACTCAAGAAGGCAATGTCCAATCTGTCCCAAACTTCACACGTTTGTTAAGAATCCTGCCCTGAAAAAATCTACATGACAATTTTCAGTTAAAGTAATAGCGCCACCTACTGGCAACAGGAAGTGACGTTTAACAGTGTGATGCAGTACTAGCAACATAGTAAATATGCCATTGAGTTATAAACATGTTAGAAACATGTTAAAACATGCTAACAATTCTTAGCTAAGTGCTAAAGCATGTTAATGCAATGAAAGAGGAAGTTGTTGTTACTCAAGAACGCAATGTCCAATCTGCCCCAAACTTCACACGTCTGGTAAGAGTCCTGCCCTAAACAAATCTACATGACAATTTTCAGTTATAGTAATAGCGCCACCTACTGTCAACAGGAAGTGACATCTTTTACACTGTGATGCAGTACTAGCAACATAGTAAAATATGCCATTGAGTGTTAAACATGTTAGAAACATGCTAAAGCATGCTAGCAATACTTAGTTAAGTGGTAAATCATGCTATTAATGCCATGAAACAGGAAGTTGTTCTAACTCAGGCAAGGAATGTCCAATCTGCCCCAAACGTCACACTTTTGATAAAAGTCCTGCCCTGAACACATCTACATGACAATTTTCAGTTATAGTAATAGCGCCACCTACTGTCAACAGAAAGTGACATGTTTTACACTGTGATGCAGTACATTTTTGAGGGCCTAAACATGCACGAAAACTCACGAAAATTTGCACACGCGTCAGAATTGGCAGAAATTTACATCTGATAAGCGTTTCAGAATTGGGCAGGGCAAAATGGCTCGATAGCGCCACCTATAAAGGTTCAATGGAGTGCGCCTCCCGCTACGTTTCACGTACGTGTACGAAATTCGGTACATACATGTAATGGCCCAATGCCTACAAAAAGGTCTCTTGGAGCGTAGCCCTAAACACAACAGGAAGTCAGCCATTTTGAACTTCCTCTCAGGTTTTTGTGCAGTTTTTGCCATATTCAGGCCTCGTACTTCAACGAACTCGTCCTACAGTTTTAATCTGATCATCTTCAAATTTGGTGAGTCTAATCTTAAGGCCTTTGCAACATTAAATTGCGAAGATCTTGAGTTTTCGTCGAAGGGCGTGTCCTCGGCAGCCTGACAAATTTCAATGTTTCGCCATAAAACAGGAAGTTGCTGTAACTCAGGCAAACAATGTCCAATCTGCCCCAACCTTCACACGTTTGATAAGAGTTCTGTCCTGAACACATGTCCATGCTCAAATTCAGTTACAGTCATAGCACCACCTGCTGGCAACAGGGAGTGACATTTTTAACACTGTTGTGGACTCCTAATAATATATAAAAAAGTGCCAGCAAGTGCTAAACATGCTAGCAACATACTAGAAACATGCTAAAACATGCTAGCAAACACTTAGCTAAATGTTAAATTATGTTATTAGTACTGCAATTAAATAGGAATTTGGTGTAACTCAGGCATGGAATGTCAAATCTGCCCCAAACTTCACACATTTGATAAGAGTCATGGCCTGAAAACATCTACGTGACAATTTTCAGTTATAGTAATAGCGCCACCTACTGGCAACAGGAAGTGACGTTTAACAGTGTGATGCAGTACTAGCAACATAGTGAATATGCCATTGAGTTATACACATGTTAGAAACATGTTTAAACACGCTAGCAATTCTTAGCTAAGTGCTAAAGCATGCTAATGCAATCAAACAGGAAGTTGTTGTTACTGAAGAAGGCAATGTCCAATCTGCCCCAAATTTAACACGTCTGATAAGAGTCCTGCCCTAAACAAATCTACACGACAATTTTCAGTTATAGTAATAGCGCCACCTACTGGCAACAGGAAGTGACATGTTTAACAGTGTGATGCACTAGCAACATAGTAAATATGCCATTGAGTTATAAACATGTTAGAAACATGTTAAAACATGCTAGCGATTCTTAGCTAAGTGCTAAAGCATGCTAATGCAATGAAAAAGGAAGTTGTTGTTACTCAAGAAGGCAATGTCCAATCTGCCCCAAACTTCACATGTTTGATAAAAGGCCTGCCCTAAACACATGACAGTTTTTACTTAAAGTAATAGCGCTACCTACTGTCATCAGGAAGTGACATGTTTTACAATGTGATGCAGTACTAGCAACAAATTTAGATATACCATTGAGTTCCAAGCATGCTAGAAACATGCTAAAACATGCTAGCAACACTTATCTGAGTGAAAACACATTGTATAATCCCCATAATAAAGGACATTTTTGTAACTGACATTGACATACTCCTCCTATATTTACCTACATAAATGCACATTGCCTACCGTGCTCTGTCTTCCTAAAGCCACCAGGTGGCGGTGGAACGGGTGCGAGGGCCCTTTCATCGCTGCTTGCAGCTTTAATTATATATATATTTATTATTCTTCTCCGCAATGAATCGCATTTTTGAGGGCCTAAACATGCACGAAAACTCACGAAAATTTGCACACGCGTCAGAACTGGCGAAAATTTACATCTGATATGCGTTTCAGAATTAAGCGGGGCAAAATGGCTCGATAGCGCCACCTATAAAGGTTCAACGGAGTGAGCCTCCCGCTACGTTTCACGTACGTGTACGAAATTCGGTACATACATGTAATGGCCCAATACCTACAAAAAAGTCTCTTGGAGCATAGCCCTAAACACAACAGGAAGTCAGCCATTTTGAACTTCCTCTCAGATTTTTGTGCAGTTTTTGCCATTTTCAGGCCTCGTACTTTAACGAACTCCTCCTACAGTTTTAATCTGATCATCTTCAAATTTGGTGAGTGTAATCTTAAGGCCTTTGCGACGTTAAATTGCGAAGATCTTGAGTTTTCGTCGAAGGGCGTGTCCTCAGCGGCCTGACATATTTCGATGTTTCGCCATGAAACAGGAAGTTGCTGTAACTCAGGCAAACAATGTCTAATCAAGGGCTTGAAGAGGGCGATCACCTTCATCAAGGAGGGAGAAAGGCCTTTTTCAACCAAACCATCAAAACCCAATCTCCTTCAAAACGCCAGGTCCTGGGAGATGAGGGTGGACGTGGGAAGAAGGCTGCAATTCCCAGGGGTGGTGCTCACAGCCCTCCGTCCAGACATTGTCTTGTGGTCAACAGAGGGCAAGAAAATAATTCTAGTTGAGCTGACGGTGCCTTGGGAGGAGGGGTGTGAGGTTGCCCATGAGAGGAAGGCCTTGAAGTATCAGTCCCTTCTTCAGGACTGCAAGGACAAGGGATGGCAGGTGTGGTTGTTCCCAGTGGAGGTCGGCTGCAGAGGTTTCCCTGCCAAATCAACCTGGCGGTTACTATCAGATCTGGGCATGGACGAAAGAAGGAAAAAACAAGCAGTGCGTCGGATGGGGGAGGAGGCAGAACGTGCCTCCTGCTGGATATGGAACAAGAGGGAGGAGGAAAGCTGGAAGCCAGGAGCAGATGGGCAGTGACTTGGCCATCACTGCCGGCCCACCAACTGGAGGGTGTTGTGGTTGAGGGCCGAAACACCCAGTGAAGGTTGTGTACCACCTGACGACATCTGCTCCTGGCAGAAGGCTACAGTTACCCTCAAGGTAACTGAAGAAAGCACCCACTAGGTGTATGTCACAAGCACAAGTAAGGCCTTTGCGACGTTAAATTGCGAAGATCTTGAGTTTTCGTCGAAGGGCGTGTCCTCAGCAGCCTGACATATTTCGATGTTTCGCCATGAAACAGGAAGTTGCTGTAACTCAGGCAAACAATGTCTAATCTGCCCCAAACTTCACACGTTTGATAAGAGTTCTGTCCTGAACACATGTCCATGCTCATATTCAGTTACAGTCATAGCGCCACCTGCTGGCAACAGGAAGTGGCATGTTTAACACTGTTGTGGACTCCTAATAATATATAAAAAAGTGCCAGCAAGTGTTAAACATGCTAGCAACATACTAGAAACATGTTAAAACATGCTAGCAAACACTTAGCGAAGTGCTAAAGCATGATATTACTGCAATTAAATAGGAATTTGCTGTAACTCAAGCATGGAATATCGAATCTGCCCCAAACTTCACACGTTTGATAAGAGTCATGGCCTGAACACATCTACATGACAATTTTCAGTTATAGTAATAGCGCCACCTACTAGCAACAGGAAGTTTCATGTTTAACACTGTGATGCAATACTAGCAACATATTAAATATGCCATTGAGTTATAAACATGTTATAAACATGGTAAAACATGCTAGCAATTCTTAGCTAAGTGCTAAAGCATGCTAATGCAATAAAACAAGAAGTTCTTGTTACTCAAGAAGGCCATGTCCAATCTGTCCCAAACTTCACACGTTTGTTAAGAGTCCTGCCCAGAAAAAATCTACATGACAATTTCAGTTAAAGTAATAGCGCCACCTACTGGCAACAGGAAGTGACGTTTAACAGTGTGATGCAGTACTAGCAACATAGTAAATATGCCATTGAGTTATAAACATGTTAGAAACATGTTAAAACATGCTAGCAATTCTTAGCTAAGTGCTAAAGCATGCTAATGCAATGAAACAGGAAGTTGTTGTTACTGAAGAAGGCAATGTCCAATCTGCCCCAAACTTCACACGTCTGGTAAGAGTCCTGCCCTAAACAAATCTACATGACAATTTTCAGTTATAGTAATAGCGCCACCTACTGGCAACAGGAAGTGACATGTTTAACAGTGTGAGGCCGTACTAGCAACATAATAAAATATGCCATTGAGTGTTAAACATGTTAGAAACATGTTAAAACATGCTAGCAATTCTTAGCTAAGTGCTAAAGCATGCTAATGCAATGAAAGAGGAAGTTGTTGTTACTCAAGAAGGCAATGTCCAATCTGCCCCAAACTTCACACGTTTGATAAGAGTCATGGCCTGAACACATCTACATGAGAATTTTCTGTTATAGTAATAGCGCCACCTACTGTCAACAGGAAGTGACATCTTTTACACTGTGATGCAGTACTAGCAACATAGTAAAATATGCCATTGAGTGTTAAACATGTTAGAAACATGCTAAAGCATGCTAGCAATACTTAGTTAAGTGTTAAATCATGCTATTAATGCCATGAAACAGGAAGTTGTTCTAACTCAGGCAAGGAATGTCCAATCTGCCCCAAACGTCACACTTTTGATAAAAGTCCTGCCCTGAACACATCTACATGACAATTTTCAGTTATAGTAATAGCGGCACCTACTGTCAACAGAAAGTGACATGTTTTACACTGTGATGCAGTACATTTTTGAGGGCCTAAACATGCACGAAAACTTACGAAAATTTGCACACGCGTCAGAATTGGCAGAAATTTACATCTGATAAGCGTTTCAGAATTGGGCAGGGCAAAATGGCTCGATAGCGCCACCTATAAAGGTTCAATCTAGTGCGCCTCCCGCTACGTTTCACGTACGTGTACGAAATTCGGTACATACATGTAATGGCCCAATGCCTACAAAAAGGTCTCTTGGAGCGTAGCCCTAAACACAACAGGAAGTCAGCCATTTTGAACTTCCTCTCAGATTTTTGTGCAGTTTTTGCCATATTCAGGCCTCGTACTTCAACGAACTCGTCCTACAGTTTTAATCTGATCATCTTCAAATTTGGTGAGTCTAATCTTAAGGCATTTGCAACATTAAATTGCGAAGATCTTGAGTTTTCGTCGAAGGGCGTGTCCTCGGCAGCCTGACAAATTTCAATGTTTCGCCATAAAACAGGAAGTTGCTGTAACTCAGGCAAACAATGTCCAATCTGCCCCAACCTTCACACGTTTGATAAGAGTTCTGTCCTGAACACATGTCCATGCTCAAATTCAGTTACAGTCATAGCACCACCTGCTGGCAACAGGGAGTGACATTTTTAACACTGTTGTGGACTCCTAATAATATATAAAAAAGTGCCAGCAAGTGCTAAACATGCTAGCAACATACTAGAAACATGCTAAAACATGCTAGCAAACACTTAGCTAAATGTTAAATTATGTTATTAGTACTGCAATTAAATAGGAATTTGCTGTAACTCAGGCATGGAATGTCAAATCTGCCCCAAACTTCACACATTTGATAAGAGTCATGGCCTGAAAACATCTACGTGACAATTTCAGTTATAGTAATAGCGCCACCTACTGGCAACAGGAAGTGACGTTTAACAGTGTGATGCAGTACTAGCAACATAGTGAATATGCCATTGAGTTATACACATGTTAGAAACATGTTAAAACATGCTAGCAATTCTTAACTAAGTGCTAAAGCATGCTAATGCAATCAAACAGGAAGTTGTTGTTACTGAAGAAGGCAATGTCCAATCTGCCCCAAATTTAACACGTCTGATAAGAGTCCTGCCCTAAACAAATCTACATGACAATTTTCAGTTATAGTAATAGCGCCACCTACTGGCAACAGGAAGTGACATGTTTAACAGTGTGATGCACTAGCAACATAGTAAATATGCCATTGAGTTATAAACATGTTAGAAACATGTTAAAACATGCTAGCGATTCTTAGCTAAGTGCTAAAGCATGCTAATGCAATGAAAAAGGAAGTTGTTGTTACTCAAGAAGGCAATGTCCAATCTGCCCCAAACTTCACATGTTTGATAAAAGGCCTGCCCTAAACACATGACAGTTATGACAGTTTTTACTTAAAGTAATAGCGCTACCTACTGTCATCAGGAAGTGACAAGTTTTTCAATGTGATGCAGTACTAGCAACAAATTTAGATATACCATTGAGTTCCAAGCATGCTAGAAACATGTTAAAACATGCTAGCAACACTTATCTGAGTGAAAACACATTGTATAATCCCCATAATAAAGGACATTTTTGTAACTGACATTGACATACTCCTCCTATATTTACCTACATAAATGCACATTGCCTACCGTGCTCTGTCTTCCTAAAGCCACCAGGTGGCGGTGGAACGGGTGCGAGGGCCCTTTCATCGCTGCTTGCAGCTTTAATTAGGGCCCAAGCCTTGAAAAGACGAAGGCCCATTGTTTTCCTAAGGATTATTATTATTATTATTATTATTAGGGCCCAAGCCTTGAAAAGGCGAAGGCCCTATTGTTTTCCTTAGGATTATTATTATTATTATTATTATTATTATTATTATTCTAACGACTATTCGGGCACTTTTGGGGCTCTTAACGTGCACGAAAACTCTTGAAACTTTGCACACAGGTCAGAACCCGCGGCCATCA
This sequence comes from Tiaroga cobitis, assembly GCA_030578255.1. Taxonomy (NCBI): domain Eukaryota; kingdom Metazoa; phylum Chordata; class Actinopteri; order Cypriniformes; family Leuciscidae; genus Tiaroga; species Tiaroga cobitis. The sequence continues at coordinate 12,828,885 of CM060599.1, read as the reverse complement.
GGGCCGGGCTGAAGATGGTACCCGGGCGTGGCAGGGGGGCTCGACAGCGCCCCCTGGAACGGGGTGCGAAAACTTGGTCCATAAATCAAACACGCTTGCACGTAATAATATGAAACTCGGTAGACATATAGATCTCATCGGTTCATATATCCTTTGTACTTTTACTTTTTACCCCAGCCCAACAGGAAGTCGGCTATAATGGTTTGTTTGGAAGCGTATGCCCCTGGAATTCGATATACTCCTCCTAGAGAATTCAACCAATCGCAACGAAACTCGGCCAGCATGAAGTCAAGACATTGAGGATGAAAAATTGCCAGGGGATTTTTGATATCTCGAACGGTTTGGCCGTGGCGAGGAAACGAATTTATGGCGAATAATGGAAACAGGAAGTGTGTTATAACTTCTGCATACATTAACTGATCTTGATGAAACTTCAACAGTGTGTTCGCTGTAAGAGGCCGATCACATGGATGTGACTATTATGAGTCAAAGTTATAGCGCCACCAACTGGCAGCAGGAAGTGTGTCACTTTCAAAATGCTTTGAAATCACCCTCTTATTTTTACCCGATTTGCTTCAAACTTGATGTGTATAATGTAGACACTCGCCAGATGTAGACCTGTGAAAGGATTATTGATGTCTTAGATACTGTTGCCATGGCAACGCATCAAACTTTAATATTCTTTTTGGATGCTTTTGAGACTCTTAGCATGCCTGAAATTGCTTAAAATTGCATGAAACTCGACAGACAGATCACATTTATTAGCCAGTAGACATGTGCAAAGTTTCAGAAACGGGCGTGGTGCAGGGACTCAGTAGCGCCACCTTTTGACAAAAGTGGGGGGGTTAGTTTTATAGTTTTACCTACAATCATAAAACTCAGTACGCATATTGTTCAGATCAAGCCGGACAACTTTCTAATTAACTGTCATTAGCTCAGACCAAGAGGAAGTTGAATATGGTGGTTTGAATATGGTCATTTTCTCTCTCTCTCTCTCTGAGCCAATATGGCAAGCCGTGTTAACATTTAATCATTTTAACCTTCTAGTCTCTATTTTCATGCTTCTAGTACTTATTTTTTAGATACTAGTATCTATTCCATTAAGTACTAGTACTTATTCATTAGCGACTAGTGCTTATTCTTTAGTACTAGTGCCTATTCTTTAGATACTATTGCTTATTCTTTAGATATTCTTTTGAATGCGTATTAGTAGCTAATGAATAAGTACTGGTATCTATTTAATAGGTACTAGTATCTAATGACTTAGTACTAGTATTTATTGAATAAATACTAGTATCTATTAATAGGTACTAGTATCTAAAAGGTCATTTTCTCTCTCTCTCTCTGAGCCAATATGGCAAGCTGTTTTAACATTTAATCATTTTAACCTACTAGTCTCTATTTTCATGCTACTAGTACTTATTTTTTAGATACTAGTATCTATTCCATTAAGTACTAGTACTTATTCATTAGCGACTAGTGTAAAATATAGCAAGGAGATATTTTAATTGTTTATTAATAAAAAAGTGTTTTCTTTGTCATTGTCGGCTAAGATGAAGTTGACGATGCTGACTCGCGATCTTCAGTAGCCTAGTGAACGCGCCAGAGAGAAATGCACATTTCATAAGGATTACATAAGCAGAGAGCAGTCTGTAGTCTGTTTTCTTTCGTTTTGAATTGTTCAGTTTAAAAGCAGACATGTGAGGCAAGTAGGCTACTTTATATGCTGAGTTTCGGTTCATTTATGAGACGAGCTCCAGTTCACGCGCCGGCGTGATTATCTCGTTATTAATGTTTCGTGATTATCTCTATATTGTCTGCTATATTTACTTCTTATTTATTAAATACAGGCAATTGGTTGATGAAACATTGATTAAGATGCAATAAATACAAAACGAAATTCAGTTTAAAGAAAGGTTTTGTGCTTTCTGTTTGATGTCTTTGTGAAAGTTTTAAAGCATCTTTTAGTGCCGCTTTCAGAGCGCTCACGTCCGTAACGGAGAACACGTCCGTAACATTGTTTTTCCTCATAAATGCGAACACGGAAAATAAAATAAAATGAATATTTTATGTTATGTGGAGACAGAGACAACCCTTCATCCGGTGGGTAGTATTAATTTTGGTTTGCGCAGTGTAATTCACAGAATTACTAAAACATATTTGCCACCTAAGTTAAAGATTGTTTTGTGTCACGCATGTTTATTTCGGCGTGTGTTTCATCTAAATTGCGATCGCATCGCGGGGGCCGGATTGAAGCACTATGCGGGCCGGATCCGGCCCCCGGGCCGTATATTGCCCATGTATGTCCTATGACATTAAAAATGATTATAAATATAAATGATCTCATATATGTGGCTATTGTGATTCACGATCATAGGCCCTGTCCAAAATGGTACACTTCATATGAATTTTCGGTCTTGTGTACTTATTTCATGTGTCTGTTAAATCCATGGGCGACAGTGAAAGCGGGGTTACGTTTTTGCACGTCGTGCACAGTTTAGTTTAGCACAGTTTAGTTACCTAAAGGCACCGGGGTGGCAGTGCCACCGGCTTGTTTATATATATATATATATATATATATATATATATATATATATATATATATATATATATATATATATATATTAGGGCCGGGACTTTAACGCGTTAATTAAGATTAATTAACTACAGGGTTTAACGCGTTAATTAATTACACAAAAAAATATTTTTAATCGCACTTATTTTTGCACCGCGGAACGTTTCTCACTGGGTGAGTTTCGGCGGACCGATTATACTGGCGCACCAACTAGCGTTCATGACGAAGAAGCTGACGAGATCGCTTTGGTTGGCCGGTGGATGGGAAATTTTGTTACAAAAACGAACGGGTGGAAGCGTCGATAAGAGCATGGTTGTGTGTAAGCTATGCAACAAGGAATTCACTATTGCTATTAGTGTAGTGTAGCAATATGCTATTGCTACACTTAATGGCAAAAAACACTGGTCTGCTGGACTTGGTTAAACAAAAATAAACAATATTTTGTTGCTTAAGCTTATGTATTCAGTCATTATTCAATGGTATGCTAAAAATCCATGTGAAAAAAATTACTTTTCACTGTTCTCAGGTCAAATATTTATGCAATTAAAATGCGATTAATTTCGATTAATTAATTACAAAGCCTCTAATTAATTAGATTCGTTTTTTTAATCGAGTCCCGGCCCTAATATATATATATATAAAAAGGGCCAAAGCCGGCACAACCGCCACTCCGGTGCCTTTAGGTAACTAAAGGCACCGGGGTTGCGGTGCCACCGGCTTGGGCCCGCAATCGCTGCTCGCAGCTATATTTATTATTATTATTATTATTCTAACGACTATCCGGGCACTTTTGGGGCTCTTAACGTGCACGAAAACTCTTGAAACTTTGCACACGGCTGAAGCTGGTACCCGAGGCTGGGATGATTATAGTATCAAAATGATTAACACGTGCAAGCACACTTATCAATGAACTTGATACATGTTGCAGAAATGTTTTATCCATGCCTTTCAACTTGCGTGTGCAAAATTCAAAATTGAATGAATGTGAAGCAATTTGTTCAAATAGAGACATTTTTGTGAATACAAATGTTTTCCTTTGTATTAGTGTATCATAATTTGCACATACAACACAGAAGATGTGCATGTGTGGATCAGGTGACACGCGTGCATTCATTGACGTCTTTTCTGAGTCGATCTAATTTGATTCATTTGGATTTTGAGACTTTCTTTTCGCGGTTTTTAAGCATTTCACAACCCACACACAAACAACTACAAATGAATAGGCCTGGTGCTAATTATTAATGTGTGCACAACTACCCATCTATTTGACAAATTCACAAATGTGCGTCACTACATTTAAACTAATACAATACAACTTGTGTGTGCAAAATCCAAAATCACATGAATGTGCAGCATTTTGTACAAATAGAGACATAGTTGTTAATACAAAACCTCGATTTTGTATTAATGTAGGCCAGAATTTGTGCATGCAACAAGTAAGATGTGCATTTGTGGATCAGGTGACACGCGTGCATTCATTGACTCGTTTCTGAGTCGATCCTATTTGATTCATTTGGATTTTGAGACTTTCATTTCGCGGGTTTCGCCTGGCAAGATCCACACACACTGTCTGAGAAAAGCTGCTACCACTAGATGGCAGTGTTCTGCTAAAACAGACAACGGCAGCATAATCAAGCGTTCTTCCGCATTTAAGACGCTTAATGAGAGTGATATTGATGCACCAAATTTAGTACACAATAATATAGGCCTACCTTATTAATAAAGCATACTTTATTGAGGCAAACATTAGATCAGATTATGAACAACACCCATAGAAAACCATTAGTTGCATGTTCAATACGGTATATTGGCTATTGACTATTGAGTTTAAATATCACCGTCCTACGGCATGACGTTAAGCTTTTTCTTTATAATATGCTCTATGGGAGGGAAATATATCCTACATACAAGAGACTACATGAACGCAACGAACGGCGTTTCAAGTTAATGGCATTTTCCTTCCCGTTAAAAAAAGGTGAAATTTCGCAGTTGCGTTCATATTAGGCTATATGCTTATTTTTATCTGACTACACACTGTATACATAGTATACAAGCTTTGGAATTTGAAAATGTCTGTTTTTAAATATTAAAGACGATTTTCGCAGTACATTTGTTTTCCCTTGACCCTTAGGCTAAGCCACTGTTATAGGCTATAGTCTTACTATAGCACGATGAGTTTTAACAATATGCAACCATTGTATATCGACATGAAATATTAATTGAAAATCAACTGGCGTAGCGGGCCTGTAGCTGCATTTCTACATGAGAATGCTTTGACGCGCTAACCACAGCTCATGATGCACAAGGGAACGTCTGCCAATTTCACTAACTGTGTTAAAACCACTGATCTATATAATGCCATTCTATATAGATCAGTGGTTAAAACGTATAATTTGTTTTTATTCAAATTACTTTTAAAATTTAATAACAGACATTTTCAAATTCCAAAGCTCGTAGAATGTTTCTGAAAGACTGACTTACAAGTAAAATTTGGACAATACTTCCCTTCATGTAGCCTGTATTCTGCAGAAAAATACTGTAATTCACCAAAAGGGTTTTTTTCATGCAAAATGGTTGTAGTATGTTCCTATAGTGACTAGACTGGCTTACTACAGGTGCAATTGTCCCAATACCTCCCTTCATGTAGCCTATTTAAACAATTATTATTTTATATAAAACTTACTGTAATTAACCAAACGGGGTTTTGGTGACTTAGCCTACTACAGGCGAATAATGTAAAATTTCACCTGACTTATCACTAGGAACGTAGGCTACTACAACCTTTGGAACATGAATAGAAAAACAATTTACAGTAATTTAAAAAATTGTACCGTTCAATCGAGATATTGGCTGGACATACAGTAACAGTGGGCTAAGTCAGTCTGCCCACTAGACTTCCAAGGTTATAATATAACCTTGGAAGTATGTTCATTTGAATGAATGACTGGACGTTTATATATATTTTTTTTGACTGAGTGGAATTTGCAGATGGTCCCTTTATAAAATGGGGCGAATATTAAAACTAAAACTTACTTCCCTGCGCTCTCGGACCGGTTGCGCTCCCATTCACATGCAAAGTTAAACGCAACTGCAGGATTTCATGTTAAGCTTTTTCTTTTTAACAGGCTCGGGAAGGAAAATTTTATTAACTTGAAACGCCGTGCGTTGCGTTCATGTAGTCTCTTGTCTGTAGGCTATATAGTTTTCCTCCCATAGAGCATATTATAAAGAAAAAGCTTAGGCCTTACGTCAATGCAGGGTGATATTTAAACTCAGTAGCCAATCCACCTTACTGACCATGCAACGCGCGATTCCACGTTAAGCGTTTTATAATGGTTTTCTACGGGTGTTGTTCATAATCTGATCTAATGTTTGCCTCTATAAAGTATGCTTTATTAATAAGGTAGGCCTATATTATTGTGTACTAAGTTTGGTGCATCAATATCACTCTCATTAAGCGTCTTAAATGCGGAAGAACGCTTGATTATGCTGCCGTTGTCTGTTTTAGCAGAACACTGCTATCTAGTGGTAGCAGCTTTTCTCAGACAGTGTGTGTGGATCTTGCCAGGCGAAACCCGCGAAATGAAAGTCTCAAAATCCAAATGAATCAAATAGGATCGACTCAGAAACGAGTCAATGAATGCACGCGTGTCACCTGATCCACAAATGCACATCTTACTTGTTGCATGCACAAATTCTGGCCTACATTAATACAAAATCGAGGTTTTGTATTAACAACTATGTCTCTATTTGTACAAAATGCTGCACATTCATGTGATTTTGGATTTTGCACACACAAGTTGTATTGTATTAGTTTAAATGTAGTGACGCACATTTGTGAATTTGTCAAATAGATGGGTAGTTGTGCACACATTAATAATTAGCACCAGGCCTATTCATTTGTAGTTGTTTGTGTGTGGGTTGTGAAATGCTTAAAAACCGCGAAAAGAAAGTCTCAAAATCCAAATGAATCAAATGAGATCAACTCAGAAAAGACGTCAATGAATGCACGCGTGTCACCTGATCCACACATGCACATCTTCTGTGTTGTATGTGCAAATTATGATACACTAATACAAAGGAAAACATTTGTATTCACAAAAATGTCTCTATTTGAACAAATTGCTTCACATTCATTCAATTTTGAATTTTGCACACGCAAGTTGAAAGGCATGGATAAAACATTTCTGCAACATGTATCAAGTTCATTGATAAGTGTGCTTGCACGTGTTAATCATTTTGATACTATAATAATCCCATATGTGGCAGGGGGGCTCGATAGCGCCCCCTGGAACGAGGTCCGAAAACTTGGTCCATAAATCAAACACGCTTGCATGTAATAATATGAAACTCGGTACACATATATATCTCATCGGTTTATATATCCTTTGTACTTTTACTTTTTACCCCAGCCCAACAGGAAGTCGGCTATTATGGTTTGTTTGGAAGCGTATGCCCCTGGAATTCGATATACTCCTCCTAGAGAATTCAACCAATCGCAACGAAACTCGGTCAGCATGATGTCAAGACATTGAGGATGAAAAATTGCCAGGGGATTTCTGATATCTCGAACGGTTTGGCCGTGACGAGGAAACGAATTTATGGCGAATAATGGAAACAGGAAGTGTGTTATAACTTCTGCATACATTAACTGATCTTGATGAAACTTCAACAGTGTGTTCTCTGTAAGAGGCCGATCACATGGATGTGACTATTGTGAGTCAAAGTTATAGCGCCACCAACTGGCAGCAGGAAGTGACATTTTTAACACTGTTGTGGACTCCTAATAATATATAAAAAAGTGCCAGCAAGTGCTAAACATGCTAGCAACATACTAGAAACATGCTAAAACATGCTAGCAAACACTTAGCTAAATGTTAAATTATGTTATTAGTACTGCAATTAAATAGGAATTTGCTGTAACTCAGGCATGGAATGTCAAATCTGCCCCAAACTTCACACATTTGATAAGAGTCATGGCCTGAAAACATCTACGTGACAATTTTCAGTTATAGTAATAGCGCCACCTACTGGCAACAGGAAGTGACGTTTAACAGTGTGATGCAGTACTAGCAACATAGTGAATATGCCATTGAGTTATACACATGTTAGAAACATGTTAAAACATGCTAGCAATTCTTAGCTAAGTGCTAAAGCATGCTAATGCAATCAAACAGGAAGTTGTTGTTACTGAAGAAGGCAATGTCCAATCTGCCCCAAATTTAACACGTCTGATAAGAGTCCTGCCCTAAACAAATCTACACGACAATTTTCAGTTATAGTAATAGCGCCACCAACTGGCAACAGGAAGTGACATGTTTAACAGTGTGATGCACTAGCAACATAGTAAATATGCCATTGAGTTATAAACATGTTAGAAACATGTTAAAACATGCTAGCGATTCTTAGCTAAGTGCTAAAGCATGCTAATGCAATGAAAAAGGAAGTTGTTGTTACTCAAGAAGGCAATGTCCAATCTGCCCCAAACTTCACATGTTTGATAAAAGGCCTGCCCTAAACACATGACAGTTTTTACTTAAAGTAATAGCGCTACCTACTGTCATCAGGAAGTGACATGTTTTACAATGTGATGCAGTACTAGCAACAAATTTAGATATACCATTGAGTTCCAAACATGCTAGAAACATGCTAAAACATGCTAGCAACACTTATCTGAGTGAAAACACATTGTATAATCCCCATAATAAAGGACATTTTTGTAACTGACATTGACATACTCCTCCTATATTTACCTACATAAATGCACATTTTCTACCGTGCTCTGTCTCCCTAAAGCCACCAGGTGGCGGTGGAACGGGTGCGAGGGCCCTTTCATCGCTGCTTGCAGCTTTAATTAGGGCCCAAACCTTGAAAAGGCGAAGGCCCTATTGTTTTCCTAAGGATTATTATTATTAGGGCCCAAGCCTTGAAAAGGCGAAGGCCCTATTGTTTTCCTAAGGATTATTATTATTATTATTATTATTCTAACGACTATCCGGGCACTTTTGGGGCTCTTAACGTGCACGAAAACTCTTGAAACTTTGCACACAGGTCAGAACCCGCGGCCATCAGGGCCGGGCTGAAGCTAGTACCCGGGCGTGGCAGGGGGGCTCGACAGCGCCCCCTGGAACGGGGTCCGAAACTTGGTCCATAAATCAAACACACTTGCATGTAATAATATGAAACTCGGTACACATATAGATCTCATCGGTTCACATATACTTCATGCTCTTACTTTTTACCCCAGCCCAACAGGAAGTCAGCTATTTAGGGTTGTTTGTTAAACGCATGCAATGGAATTTAAAGTACTTCTCCTAGAGAATTCAACCAATCGCAACGAAACTCGGTCAGCATGATGTCAAGACATTGAGGATGAAAAATTGCCGGGGATTTCTGATATCTCGAACGGTTTGGCCGTGACGAGGAAACGAATTTATGGCGAATAATGGAAACAGGAAGTGTGTTATAACTTCAGCATACATTAGCTGATCTTAATGAAACTTCACCATTGTGTTCGCTGTAAGAGGCCGATCACATGGATGTGACTATTGTGAGTCAAAGTTATAGCGCCACCAACTGGCAGCAGGAAGTGTGTCACTTTCAAAATACTTTGAAATCACCCTCTTATTTTTACCCGATTTGCTTCAAACTTGATGTGTATAATGTAAATACACGGCAGATGTAGACCTGTGAAAGGATTATTGATATCTTAGATACTGTTGCCATGGCAACGCAACAAACTTTAATATTCTTTTTGGATGCTTTTGAGACACTTAGCATGCCTGAAATTGCTTAAAATTGCATGAAACTTGACAGACAGATCACATTTATTAGCCAGTAGACATGTGCAAAGTTTCAGAAACGGGCGTGGTGCAGGGGCTCAGTAGCGCCACCTTTTGTGACAAAAGTGTGTGTGGGGGGGGGGGGGGGGGGGGTTAGTTTCATCTACAGTTACAAAACTTTTTCAACTTGATGAAAATACATTAAAGATGCTAAATTGTGAACGGATATTGAATATCTCAAACGGTTTTGCTATGGCGAGGGATTATGTCAAAAAAAGAATCAGGAAATGTCTCATATCTTTCTAAAATGTAATTATACACCATTTATTTTCTATAAAATTATACTAATATTAGAACTAAACCCATTGTATTCCTTTTTTCAATTTAAGATTTATGTTTAAGTTTAAAAACAGCCAGAATGGTTGTTTAGCCAAAAAAATAAAAAAATAAAAATCATTCATAGTGCTTTACTGCCCTCTTGTGTTCAAAATCAGGTAGGCCAATTGTATTAAATTGTAGGGATGCTAGCCTACTATGGGAATATTTTCCCACCGTGACTCAGCTGGGGGCTTTAAAATCGCTAACTTGAAAGCGAAAGTAACGGACGTCTCCACAAGACGTGCAGCTGTGAGCATTTTCGTTTCATTTTAAAAGAAGCCCCATTTCGGGGGTGGATTTCTTGAATGTATTTTACAAAATCACAATGTTGTGTTTGATTGCGAGCATCCAAAAATAAGTAAACACTTTGCAGTTTGAATGATCTTCTTGAATAAAATGACGGAGTAGCCAATGTTTCCACTGTTCGATCGCGGACGTCCACACGGACATTGATAATGGTGGCGCGTGCAAAGCGCTCGAGGGAATTCCTATGGAAGTAGGAATGAACTAAAAAACGTTCGCTCTGTTCTGCTCGCTCATCGCCGTGGACGCGCACCGTTATGAATGCCAGTGCAGCCGCATACTTTTTAGTGTCACTTTAAAATTAGTGCAATATCGGGGGCCGATTGCTTGAGTTGTGAGTTCAATAGTCTATTATTTTTCACGGAAAACACAACAACAAAAGAGTATAATGATAGATTCGCTTAAATAGGCGCTTTTACATAAAATAGCCTATTCCGTCATCATCTTTTCAGTCAGCTCTTCACTCTCGTGATGAATGAAATTTGACTCCTGTTGCTGATATTTGCTGCAACTTTCGTTCAGCTCACAATTTAGTAAGCAAACACGCTTCAAATGTGTTTATTTTATTTTTGTGTATATATATGTGTGTATATATATATATATATATATATATATATATATATATATATATATATATATATATATATAGCTTATGTTTCAAATATGAGTTAATTAACAATCGTTGGAAAGAATGATACTTTTAAACATAACACTAAACCGTCATTAGGTGTAACCAGGCGACCGTCTTAATGAGCGAGTCATTGATTCATTCGTTCAAACGATTCGTTCGAACGGCTGAGTCATTTATGAATGAGACAGATTATGGATTGGTCGTTGAATCTTTGAGTCAACCGATTCGTTCAAAATGCTGAATCATTCAGTAATGAGAACGCGTTGCTGTGAGATGCACGATGGTTCTGCTGTGATCTTTGTTGAACTATTTTCGCTGCTGAAACAGAAAAAAAGTCAATATTGCATCTAAAATGTAAGTGATGTGACGTGTGTGTGTGTGTGTGATTGTGTCTGTTACAGTGATTGTTTAACCCTAGTTAAAGTTTAGGCTTTGTATTTTTGGATATATATCTTTTTATATATAAAAAAATTGCATACAACCCATATATTTTAAATGTATTGTTTGCTTTAAATTACATTGAGATTTGTATGTTTGGTAATTGAACCTGAATGAATTTTAAATGAATGTGCGATATTTCAGATCATATTTTTGTTTTCCTTAAAATTTGAACTAACACTAACTTTACTCTCATCTGAATGATAGATTATTTATTTATGTATAAAATAAAAACACATTTGATTTTTCTTTTTTAATCAATGTAGAATGTGTAACTGAAAAAATAAACAGATTAGGGCTCTGTTCGAGAACAAGAAATGAAAACCAATGCAATATGATGAATGTCCAAAAGATTTTTTTGCTTTTAAACTATGTGTGTGTGTGTGTGTGTGTGTGTGTGTGTAAGAGATTTTGGTTGGGTGACCGTTGTAGTTTACAGTTTGACAAAAGCACAATGTTGTGTTTTATTGCGATTGTACACAAATATAAGTAAACACTTTGTAGTTTGAATAATGTCCTGTATGAACAAAAGGACGGAGTATGTTTTTATGTCTACATTGTTCAATCACGCCTCACACACACACACACACACACAAAAACTATTTTTCTAATCAGATCAGGCAAATATTCTGTCTTGGCACACTTCATATAACTTTCAAACTTGTGTACTTATTTCATGTGTCCATTAAGTCCATGAGACCGTAGGGTGTCTCATTTTTCATTTTAGGTTTCAGAAGGTTGCTCACGCATACTTTGTGGTTGATATGTGCCCTCAATGCACACTTTTGCAGAGCCCACACTGATGCAAGCTCTACAGCACACATCTTCTCAAAGGTCAAAGCGGGGTTACGTTATTGCCCGTCACGCACAGTAACCCTAAAGGCACCGGGGTGGCGGTGCCACCGGCTTGTTTATATATATATATATATAAATATAGCTGCGAGCAGCGATGAAGGGCCAAAGCCGGCGGCACCGCCACTTTAGGTAACTAAAGGCACCGGGGTTGCGGTGCCACCGGCTTGGGCCCGTAATCGCTGCTCGCAGCTATATTTATTATTATTATTATTATTCTAACGACTATCCGGGCACTTTTGGGGCTCTTAACGTGCACGAAAACTCTTGAAACTTTGCACACAGGTCAGAACCCGCGGCCATCAGGGCCGGGCTGAAGCTGGTACCCGGGCGTGGCAGGGGGGCTCGACAGCGCCCCCTGGAACGAGGTCCGAAAACTTGGTCCATAAATCAAACACGCTTGCATGTAATAATATGAAACTCGGTACACATATAGATCTCATCGGTTTATATATCCTTTGTACTTTTACTTTTTACCCCAGCCCAACAGGAAGTCGGCTATTATGGTTTGTTTGGAAGCGTATGCCCCTGGAATTCGATATACTCCTCCTAGAGAATTCAACCAATCGCAACGAAACTCGGTCAGCATGATGTCAAGACATTGAGGATGAAAAATTGCCAGGGGATTTCTGAAATCTCGAACGGTTTGGCCGTGACGAGGAAACGAATTTATGGCGAATAATGGAAACAGGAAGTGTGTTATAACTTCTGCATACATTAACTGATCTTGATGAAACTTCAACAGTGTGTTCGCTGTAAGAGGCCGATCACATGGATGTGACTATTAAGAGTCAAAGTTATAGCGCCACCAACTGGCAGCAGGAAGTGTGTCACTTTCAAAATACTTTGAAATCACCCTCTTATTTTTACCCGATTTGCTTCAAACTTGATGTGTATAATGTAAATACACGGCAGATGTAGACCTGTGAAAGGATTATTGATATCTTAGATACTGTTGCCATGGCAACGCATCAAACTTTAATATTCTTTTTGGATGCTTTTGAGACTCTTAGCATGCCTGAAATTGCTTAAAATTGCATGAAACTTGACAGACAGATCACATTTATTAGCCAGTAGACATGTGCAAAGTTTCAGAAACGGGCGTGGTGCAGGGGCTCAGTAGCGCCACCTTTTGTGACAAAAGTGTGTGTGTGTGGGGGGGGGGGGCGGTTAGTTTCATCTACAGTTACAAAACTTTTTCAACTTGATGAAAATACATTAAAGATGCTAAATTGTGAACGGATATTGAATATCTCAAACGGTTTTGCTATGGCGAGGGATTATGTCAAAAAAAGAATCAGGAAATGTCTCATATCTTTCCAAAATGTAATTATACACCATTTATTTTTCTATAAAATTATACTAATATTAGAACTAAACCCATTGTATTCCTTTTTTTCAATTTAAGATTTATGTTTAAGTTTAAAAACAGCCAGAATGGTTGTTTAGCCAAAAAAAAAAAAAAAAAAAAAATCATTCATAGTGCTTTACTGCCCTCTTGTGTTCAAAATCAGGTAGGCCAATTGTATTAAATTATTAGGGATGCTACTATGGGAATATTTTCCCACCGTGACTCCGCTGGGGGCTTTAAAATCGCTAACTTGAAAGCGAAAGTAACGGACGTCTCCACAAGACGTGCAGCTGTGAGCATTTTCGTTTCATTTTAAAAGAAGCCCCATTTCGGGGGCGGATTTCTTGAATGTATTTTACAAAATCACAATGTTGTGTTTGATTGCGAGTATCCAAAAATAAGTAAACACTTTGCAGTTTGAATGATCTTCTTGAATAAAATGACGGAGTAGCCAATGTTTCCACTGTTCGATCGCGGACGTCCACACGGACATTGATAATGGTGGCGCGTGCAGAGCGCTCGAGGGAATTCCTATGGAAGTAGGAATTAACTAAAAAACGTTCACTCTGTTTTGCTCGCTCATCGTCGTGGACGCGCAGCGTTATGAATGCCCGTGTGTCAAGTCAAGTCATCTTCATTTATATAGCGCTTTTAACAATGGATTGTTTCAAAGCAGCTTTACAGAGATAAACATATAATTTAAGGTAACAGATTGTTTTGGCATTATAGTGGTTCTTGAATAATGTTATTTCCAGCTAAAGTTAACTTTGATTGATTCACCTCCGTCGAAATGATCAGACTTTTAAACGCGAACCTGTGATTAACGCTGACGGCGTTCACATGCTCATTCAGAATTGATTCTATAGTTATGTGCTTTTTAAAATATGTGCGCAGGTTTATAATTCATACAACCCAGCCTAAACAAACTACTTTTCTTGCCTATAAATTTTGATACAGAATTTTGTTTTATTTTATCACTTCGGGGTACGCGAGCCGGAATTCACAACGTTTTATCTGTAGAGTGGGAAAGGGATCCTCCATAGGGAGAGGATAGTGGATACTTCAGCACTGCATTGTCATCGGGTCCAGGCGGATCTCCTTCATCAGATCTGGACACGGCCTGGATCCGGCAGGCTGCGGGAAAACCTCGGGATAAACAAAGACACTAATATTAGGTAGATGCCATTCTTCTTATGATGTAGCGAGTACATCAAGATTTAAGGGAAGTGTTCCCAGTTCCGGCTGACCTAATCTATGCAGCCTAACATTGAATTTATAGAAGTCTATAGTGTGTTATGTGTATGCTAGGTCAAAGAGATGTGTTTTTAGTCTAGCTTTGAACTGACAGAGTGTGTCTGCTTCCCGGACAATGGTAGGAAGACTGTTCCAAAGTTTTGGTGCTAAATAGGAAAAGGATCTACCGCCAGCAGTCGATTTAGATATTCTAGGTATTATCAACTGACCGGAATTTTGAGATCGCAATAGACGTGAAGGACTATAATACGTTAAGAGCTCGCTCAAGTACTGGGGAGCTAAACCATTTAGTGCTTTGTAGGTAATCAACAATATTTTAAAATTTATACGATGTTTAATAGGGAGCCAATGCAGTGTTGACAGAACCGGGCTAATATGGTCATATTTCCTGGTTCTGGTAAGAACTCGAGCTGCGGCGTTTTGAACTAGCTGTAGTTTATTTATTAAGCGTGCAGGGCAACCACCCAGTAGAGCATTACAATAATCTAGCCTTGAGGTCATGAACGCATGGACTAATTGTTCCGCATTTCCCAATGAGAGCATATGGCGTATTTTAGATATATTTTTAAGATGGAAAAATGCAGTTTTACAGATACTAGACACATGGCTTTCAAAAGAAAGGATGGTATCAAAGAGCACACCCAGGTTCCTAACCGACGACGAAGACTTGACAGAGCAGCCAAGTGTTAGACAGTATTCTGGGTTATTACGTGTGGAAGTTTTTTGTCCAATAATTAGAATCTCTGTCTTTTCAGAATTTAGTAGTAGGAAATTACTAGTCATCCAATTTTTTATATCAGCTATGCATTCCGTTAATTTTGTGAATTGGTAAGTTTCGTTGGGTTTTGAAGAAATATACAGCTGAGTATCATCGGCATAACAGTGAAAGCTAACTCCATGTTTCCTAATGATATCTCCTAATGGTAGCATGTACAGAGTGAACAGCAGCGGTCCTAGTACTGAGCCTTGTGGTACGCCATACTGAACTTGTGATCGATAAGACATCTCTTCATTTACTGCTACAAACTGATAACGGTCAGATAAGTATGATTTAAACCATGCTAGTGCAATTCCACTAATGCCCACATAGTTTTCTAGTCTATTTAAAAGAATGTTGTGGTCAATTGTGTCAAATGCAGCACTAAGATCGAGTAACACTAATAGAGAGATACAACCACGATCGGATGATAAGAGCAAATCATTTGTGACTCTAATGAGAGCGGTCTCAGTACTATGGTACGGTCTAAATCCGGACTGAAAATCCTCACAGATATCATTTCTTTCTAGAAAGGAACACAGTTGTGAAGATACTGCTTTTTCTAATATCTTTGACAGAAAAGGCAGATTCGAGATCGGCCTCTAATTGACTAATTCTGTAGGATCAAGTTGTGTTTTTTTAACAAGCGGTTTTATCATAGCCAGTTTAAAGGTTTTTGGTACGTATCCTAGAGACAAAGATGAATTAATGATATTAAGAAGAGGATATATGACCTCTGGAAACATCTCTTTCAGTAGCTTAGTCGGTATAGGATCTAACATACAAGTTGTCGATTTAGATGAATTAACGAGTTTGCAGAATTCTTCCTTTCCTATAGCAACAAATGAATCAAATTTTTCCTCAGGGAGACTACAATGCACTTCCTGATGCGATACTGTGGTAGACGGTTGCATAGTTATAATTTTGTCCCTGATATTATCAATCTTATAAGTGAAGAAGTTCATAAAGTCATAACTGCTGTGTTGCTTGGACACTTCTGAGCTTGAAGCTTTCTTTTTCGTTAGTTTAGCCACTGTTTCAAATAAATACCTTGGATTATGTTTATTTTCTTCTAATAGGTTTGAAAAATAAGCAGATCTAGCAGCTTTTAAAGCCTCTCTGTAAGCAATCGAGCTCTCTTTCCACGAAATCCGAAATACCTCTAGTTTAGTTTTCTTCCAGTTGCGCTCCATTTTTCTGGCTGCGTTGGGCTATTTTCTTTAATCTTCTTTAAGCGCAACGGAGCAACTGCGTCTAAAGTGCTGGAAAAGAGAGAGTTAAACGTTTCTGTTGCAATATCAAGTTCTTCTAAGCTATCCGGGATGCTGAGATGATGAAACTGATTAGGAAGATTATTGATAAAGCAATCTTTAGTGGCAGAAGTTATAGGTCTAACGTATTTATAACACGGAGTCGGCTTTGCAGCCTTGGCTAAATGTAATTTACATGAGACTAGATAATGATCTGAGATATCATCGCTCTGCTGCAGAATTTCAACGGCATCAACATCTATTCCATGTGATAATATTAGATCTAGAGTATGATTACGACGATGAGTAGGTCCTGACACGTGTTGTCTAACTCCAATTGAGTTTACAATGTCTTTAAATGCCAATCCCAATGCATCTTTTTCATTATCTACATGTATATTAAAATCACCAACAATTAGTACTTTATCTGCAGCCAATACTAATTCTGATAGAAAGTCTGCAAATTCTTTGATAAAATCTTTATGGTGCCCTGGTGGCCTGTATACAGTAGCCAGCATAATTCTCAAATATGATTTATCGTTTACACTATATATTTTTACATTAAGCACCAATACTTCAAAAGAAGTATATTTAAAGCTAGATTTCTTAGTGGTTTTGAAAATATTACTATAAATTACAGCAACACCTCCCCCTTTGCCTTTCAGACGAGGTTCATGTTTATAACTGTAATCTTGTGGGGTTGACTCATTTAAAATAATGTAATCGTTTGGTTTTAGCCAGGTTTCTGTCAAACACAGCATATCAAGATTATAATCTGAAATCATATCATTAACTATGAGAGATTTTGAAGTAAGGGATCGAATATTCAGCAACCCAAGCTTTATCATTTGCTCATCTGTATTATATCTGTTTTTTATTTGTTGAACATCAATTACATTTTTAACCTGACGTTTTTTGGATTTCCAAATTCGGGGAACAGACACAGTCTCTATATGATGACATCTAGGTGAAAGAGACTCTATGTGATGGGATTTATCTGACCTTGGTGACGTGAGGCCGCTAGCAGACGGTCGGTTTAGCCAGTCTGTCTGCTTCCTGACCTGAGCCCCAGATTGTCATGTTTTATCTCTAAGACTATGAGCCAAATTACTAGAGAGAAGAGCAGCACCAGCCCAGGAGGGATGGATACCATCTCTTTTCAACAGATCAGGCTTGCCCCAAAAACTTTTCCAATTGTCTATGAATTTTATATTATTCTGCGGACACCACTTCGACAGCCAACCGTTCAGTGAGGCCAATCGGCTAACTATCTCATCACTCCTGCGTACAGGAAGGGGGCCAGAGTAAATTACAGTGCCTGACATCGTACTTGCGAGTTCACACACCTCTTTAATATTAATTTTGGTGATCTCCGACTGGCGGAGTCGAACATCATTAGTGCCGACATGAATAATGATCTTAGAGAATTTACGATTAGCATTAGCCAGCACTTTTAAATTTGCTGTGTGATGCAGCATAACACAGCAGAGAGAGACGCTCACTCTCGACTCGTGATTAATGAAATTCGAATGAATTTCTATGGAAGTAGAAATGAAAAAACGTTCGCTCTGTTTTGCTTGCTCGTCGCCATGGACGCGCACCGTTATGAATGTCAGTGCAGCCGCATACTTTTTAGTGTCTCTTTAAAATTAGCGCCATATCGGGGGCCGATTGCTTCCGGTTTTCAGGGAAAACACAACAACAAAAGAGTAAATGACAGATTCGCTTAAATAGGCGCTTTTACACAAAATATTCCGTCATCATTTTTTCAGTCAGCCCTTCACTCTGGTGATGAATGAATTTTGACTCCTGTTGCTGATCTTTGCTGCAACTTCCGTTTTGCTCACAATTTAGTAAGCAAACACGTTCAAGTTTTAATTGTAGTGACTAAATGATTTTATTATACACACACACATCAAATTGACGGTGGGGGGCCATGGTATATTTAAATCTGCATATTGTAATATCTGCAGGGCACCCCTAGTCTAGTCTTATTAAATGCTTCATCTTTCATTTTTAATTTGTAAATTTGATCAACAAATTCAATTATTTAGAATAATAATACACTAAATGGCTGTTACTCTAGGTAGGGTTGATCAAATTAAATCGTTTACACTGAAAAATAACAATGCATTAAATAATGTTATGAGATTGTTTTAAATATGAGTTAATTAACAATCGTTGGAAAGAATGATACTTTTAAACAACACTAAACCGTCATTAGGTGTCGCCAGGTGACCATCTTAATGAGCGAGTCATTGATTCATTCGTTCAAATGATTCGTTCGAACGACGGAGTCATTCATGAATGAGACAGGTGCTGCGTCCTAATTCGCCTTCTTATACTACGCCCTAAAAGTATGTACTCTTTTTGAGAAGAAAAAGTACATACTTTTGAGTGTGTAGCAAAAGAGTATAGGCAAGCTTTGGGACATACTACTTCGTCATCTTTAACGGACAGCTCAGTCGCGAGCATCTGTCACCGTAAACTGCCGCCCTGTCAATCATCTGATCTTGTCACATTTAAAATCCTCAATTCAATCTAATTTCATTTCTTACCGTTTCGGAGAGAAATGTTGTCGCACGTTCATCTGCCAGTCGTGAGTCTTTCATGTGGAGACTCTCCTCATGTGTTTGCAATTTGAATATAATGATGCATTTAAAAGTTAATGGCTAAACGCTTTACAAACGTACACAATGCTACTGCAGATGCAATATAATGTAGCCAACATTGAATAAATACATTTTCGTCAGGTTAGATACTGATAATTAATCACTCAAACCCCATTATCTAAACCACTCTACATAACCGCCGGACTCGTGCGTCCTCCATGTCTGTAGTCTTTTTTAACACTTTTCATTCGTGTTTGTAGTTCTAACCGAATCCTCGCCCAACGCGCGATGGGTTGTGGGCAATAACAGCCGTTAGAGTGAGCATCAATCTGCACTTCGGATTCTGTCCGGATATAGTAGACTAGACCATCCAGGTCTCTTTGGAACACTCATTTCAACATACTACGATTTGGGACGTACTAATTCTATTTTCGAATACTATTTAGGACGGATAGTATGCGAATTGGGACGCAGCTTATGGATTGGTCATTGAATCTTTGAGTCAACCGATTCGTTCAAAATGCTGAATCATTGTGTCTGTTACAGTGACAAAAGTTTAACCCTAGTTCAAGTTTAAGGCCTTGTCTTTTTGGATATATATATTTTTTTATTACAAAATATGCATACGACCCATATATTTTAAATGTATTGGATTGGTAAGATTGTATATAAGATTGTATGTTTGGTAAAATAAATAAATTTAAAATGAATGTGCTATATTTCAGATTAATATATTTGTTTTCCTTTATTTTAATCAACACTAACTTTATTCTCATCTGAATTATAAATAAATTATTTCTGTATTTAGAGCATTTTGCAGCTTTTTATTAAGAATGGTGAAAACAGGAAGGGTGAGCAATGGCAAACAGGGCAGAACAGAAAAGGCAGAGACAAACCAGGTTGACAGGCAAAGGGCCGAGGCAGGCAGCAAGAATCAGAGTCCAATAAACAATCCAGATCGGGGCAGGCAGAAAGTAGTCAGCAACGGTAAACAATCGGTCAAATACAGAAATCGAACATGGGAAATGATGGCCGGGCAAAATCCATGTAAGTGGCTATTGTGGTTCACGATTATAGGCCCTGCCCCAAATGGCACACTATGAATTTTCAGTCTTGTGTACTTATTTCATGTGTCCGTTAAATCCATGATTTAGGGTAGGGTGTCTCATTTTTCATTTTAGGTTTCAGAAGGTTGCTCACACATACTTTGTAGTTGATATGTGCCCTCGATGTGCACTTTTGCAGAGCCCACACTGATGCAAGCTCTACAGCACACTTCTTTTCGACAGTCAAAGCAGGGTTACGTTTTTGCACGTCGTGCACAATAACCATAAAGGCACCAGGCTTTATATAAATATATATATATATATATATATATATAAATATATATATATAAATATAGCTGCGAGCAGCGATGAAGGGCCGAAGCCGGCGGTACCGCCACCCTGGTGCACCAGGGTTGCGGTGCCACCGGCTTGGGCCCGTAATCGCTGCTCGCAGCTATATTTATTATTATTATTTTACTACCTTTTTGGCACTTTTGGGGGCCTTAACGTGCTCAAAAACTCTTGAAACTTTGCACACGGGTCAGAACCCGCGGCCATCAGGGCTGGGCTGAAGCTGGTACCCGGGCGTGGCAGGGGGGCTCGACAACGCCACCTGGAACGGGGTTTGAACATTTGTCCATATATCAAACACGCTTGCATGTAATAATCTGAAACTCGCTACACTTATATATCTCATCGGGCCGAACAACTTTCGTGCTCTAAGTTTTACGCCAGCCCAACAGGAAGTCGGCTATTTAGGGTTGTTTGGAAACGCATGCTCAGGAATTTGAAACACTTCTCCTAGGGAATTCCCCCGTTCGTCTCCAAACTCGGTGTGCATGAAGTCAAGACATTAAGGATGAAAAATTGCCAGGGGATTTTTGATATCTCGAACGGTTTGGCCGTGGTGAGGAAACGAATTTATGGCGAATAATGGAAACAGGAAGTGTGTTATAACTTCTACATACATTAACTGATCTTGATGAAACTTCAGCAGTGTGTTCGCTGTAAGAGGCCGATCACATGGATGTGACTATTGTGAGTCAAAGTTATAGCGCCACCAACTGGCAGCAGGAAGTGTGTCACTTTCTAAATGCTTTTGACAAAAGTGGGGGGGTTAGTTTTATCTACAGTAACAAAACTCGGTATGTATATTGAACTCTTCGAGCCGGACAACTTTCTAATTTACACTTATTAGCTACAACCAACAGGAAGTTAGATATTTTGGTTTGAATGTGGATTTCAGATTCTGAGTTTTTAGCTACTCCTCCTAAGTAGTTTATTTTATTCACGCCAAACTTTTTCAAACATGATGAAAATACATTAAAGATGCTAAATTGTGAACGGATATTGAATATCACAAACGGTTTTGCTATGGTGAGGGATTAAATTAATGTCAAAAAAAGAATCAGGAAATGTCTCATATCTTTCTAAAATGTAATTATACACCATTTATTTTTATATAAAATTATACAAATAAACTAAACCCATTTTATTCCCTTTTTTCAATTAAAGAATTATGTTTAAGTTTAAAAACAACCAGAATGGTTGTTTAGTCAAAAAATTTTACATACATAATGCTATACTGCCCTCTTGTGTTCAAAATCAGGTAGGCCTATGGAATTTATATATAAATATTATGGATTTTACTATGGGAATATTTTCCCACCGGTCAATCAACGTGTGACACCGCTGGGGGCTTTAAAATCGCTAACTTGGAAGCGAAAGTTAAATAAGGACGTCTGCACAATACATTAATAATGGTGCAGAGTAAAGCGAGCTTTTTCAATTAATTATATGCAATATGGTGGATGTCCAAAAGATGGCACTCACAGACTGTTTTTAAATGGGGTTGGATAAATATCTTTTTGCTTTTAAACTGTGTGTGTGTGTGTGTGTGTGTGTGTGTGTGTGCCTTGGTGTCTGTTAGTGACAAGAGTTCAAGCTTAAGTTTAAGGCCTTGTCTTTTTGTGTATATATATATATATATATATATATATATATATATATATATATATATATATATATATATATATATTATATTATTATTTTTTCTCCAAAATATTCATATAATCCATATATGTATTTACATGTATTGTTTGATTTAAATTAAATTAAGATTGTATATTTGGTAATTGAACCTTAATGAATTAAAAATGTATGTGCTATATTTCAGATCAATACAATCAATGTTTTCCTTAATTTTAATCAACACTAACTTTATTCTCATCAGAGTTATACTACCATTTAAAAACACATTTAATTTTCTATTTTAATCAATATAGAATGTGTAACTTAAAAATAAACAAATCAGTGCTCTGTTTGAGGACAAGAAATGAAAACCTATGCAATATGATGAATGTCCAAAAGATGGCACTCAGACTGTTTTTAAATGGGATTGGATAAACATTGTTTTGCTTTTAAACTGTGTGTGTGCGTGTGTGTGTGTGCGTGTGTGTGCGTGTGTGTGTGTGTGTGTGTGTGTGTGTGTGTGATTGTGCCTTGGTGTCTGTTCGTGACAAGAGTTTAACCCTTGTTCAATTTAAGTTTAAGGCCTTGTATTTTTGGATTATATATATATATATATATATATATATATATATATATATATATATATATATATATATATATATATATATTAGGGGTGTAACGGTTCACAAAATTCACGGTTCGGTTCGATACGATACACTTGTGTCACAGTTCGGTACGGTTCGGTACGTTTTCGATACAGCAAAAAGAAAGAAATGCCAGAGAAATTTCCTTGATTTAATTTTTTTAAGTATACTTTTATTAAAACTAACATCATAAAGTATGATATTTTTTTACTTTGAGCAATGATGGAGCTATACTTGACTTTTCTTAGGAGCATATAAAACAAAACAGCTCCTTGGACAAAATGAAATGTGATAGTACTTATAAACAAAGGTTTATTTTAGTTCAGATTAACATTTGAGGGCAGCAATTGTATTCATAATGTCAAAATAAAACCGACGTAATGTTACTTGAAAGCATAATAGCCTACTATTCCTGCCAAACTCCCATTGTTACAGTTAGTAGTGTTACTACAGTACATCCATGGTGAATGTTGCTGATCTGTGGACACTGGATAGTTCATTCATGGCACAATGTTTTGATGTTGGGCAATGTTGTGGTCACGCCAGAGTCTCTTACATTATGAGCGCGCTTGCCCACGCACGACGCCTTACATTTGAAATAACGACATTTTGGTCGGCAGGAAAAATGGTCCAACGAACCGTTCGGTTTAAAAATGCGTCCCGAAAACCGAACCGAAAGCCTCGTACCGAACGGTTCAATACGAATACGTGTATCGTTACACCCCTAATATATATATATATATATATATATATATATATATTTATTATTATATATTATTATTTAATTTTTTTCTACAAAATATTCATATAACCCATATATTTTAAGTGTATTGTTTGCTTTAAATTAAATTAAGATTGTATGTTTGGCAATTGAACCTAAATGAATTTAAAATTAATGTGCTATATTTCAGATCAATAAAATCAATGTTTTCCTTAATTTTAATCAACACTAACTTTATTCTCATCTGAATTATAAATAACTTATTTCTGTATAAAATAAAAAATCCCGAATAATCCAGACCAACCAGAGTGCACTATTCCTACAACATCATCAGTGCTGAAGCAGAACTACCAGAGCCGTTCGGCAGATTTTCAGTCTTGTGTGCTTATTTCATGTGTCCGTTAAATCCATGAGACCGTCTGTAGGGTGTCTCATTTTTCATTTTAGGTTTCAGAAGGTAGCTCATGCATACTTTGTGGTTGATATGTGCCCTCGATGCGCACTTTTGCAGAGCCCACACTGATGCAAGATCTACAGCACACTTCTTTTCGACAGTCAAAGCAGGGTTACGTTTTTGCACGACGTGCACAATAACCCTAAAGGCACCGGGGTGGCGGTGCCGCCGGCTTCTTTTATATATATATATATATATATATATATTAGTGCTGGGCAACGATTAAAAAATTTAATCGCGATTAATCGCATGATTTTCTTGTGATTAATCGCGATTAATCGCATTGTTACGCGCAAAATTGAATAATGAATTCTAAAGTAGTGTATTGCGCACTTTTGATTTAAATGTACTACAAAAGTGCAATAACATGTGGTTTGCAAAAACTTTAAACAAATAAGGTGCTTTTATACCAGCAGTATTCCCTTTACACAGTAGCAATAAAATATTTCTTGTAAATCTCAACTTAAACATTAATGTAATCAAATCAAATATTTAATCAAAGCTATTTGCCACTGCCAGGGCATTACCTTTTATCTAGCTTGTTAAAACGAGTCCAGTTTTCTTGTTTTTTTTCTGAACAGGTATCTTGTATAAGGGAGCAGCAGAAACAGTCTATGTAGTCAAAGGGTCATGATCACTACTACAGATATAAGTCGACCAACGTTACTTCTCTGATAGCAGCTTTAGGTTTGGTCATGGCATGCCATGGTTTCCCACGTAAGATTAGATTAAACAGAGGTAAAGCCCAATTTATACTTCTGCGTCGAACTCATGCCGTAGCTGTGTAGCGTACCCTGACGTGCATCTCTCCAAAAATGTCACGTCAATTCTACGCGTACCGCAAGCGCTGTGATTGCTAGAACCGCTCCCCGGGTTTCACACTCTCCCTCTGCATGTGTAATTGCGCGTCAACGCGGACAACGACGCAGATATACAAATGAAAACCAACGCGTAGTCTATAGCGTAGAGGCTCCGTCGTAGGTCCGACGCAGAAGTATAAATCAGCCTAGAGTGAGGTGAAGTGGTCGAGCACAGGTGCAGCGACAAGCGGGTGCGTTCCTGTGAAACTGTTGCGGTCATGCTCGCCTCACGCACACGCACGCGCCCGCGCGTTGCCGAAGTTGAGCCAAGGCCTACCTTAGCATTGTTTCTGACCATGTCCATCCCTTTATGGCCACCATGTACCCATCCTCTGATGGCTACTTCCAGCATGACGCGCAGCACAAATCATTGGAAGAGAGACTGATCCTCGGCTCGCTGTTTGTGAGTTTCCAGAATCTAAATAGTTATCAGGACATCAACAGGAGGGAATTCACATGGCAGAGCATCCCCGCTAAACTAAACGCAGGCCTATCAGGTAAAGTTATGTATAATTTTAATTTAAGTTAAAAAGGCTACAGCTGCGTAGCGCACAGAAGCCGTTGCCATGGTTACTATCCATAGAGCGCCTGTCATTCACTCGCGGAGCGCTGTCTCCCTTTCTGTTCACCTGAGAGAACCTGCCGAAGCCTCTCCACTGCTTGTTTGGGTGGGTTATTTGCTGGCTGACCAACACCCCACCCCTCCTGTGATCATGGTTTGACTGTAGGCCTATGTGTATTCAGATCCAGTGAGCAACGGACTTTCAAAATAATAATAATAAAAAAAACTGTGTTAACGCGCGATAAAAAAATTGTCGGCATTAATTAATAAATGCGTTAACGCGATAATAACGCGTTAACTTGCCCAGCACTAATATATATATAAATATAGCTGCGAGCAGCGATGAAGGGCCAAAGCCGGTGGCACCGCCAACCCGGTGCCTTTAGGTAACTAAAGGCACCTGGGTTGCGGTGCCACCGGCTTGGGCCCGTAATTGCTGCTCGCAGCTATATTTATTATTTTACTACCTTTTGGGCACTTTTGGGGCACTTAACGTGCTCGAAAACTCTTGAAACTTTGCACACGGGTCAGAACCCGCGGCCATCAGAGCCGGGCTGAAGCTGGTACCCGGGCGTGGCAGGGGGGCTCGACAGCGCCCCCTGGAACGGGGTTTGAACACTTGGTCCATAAATCAAACACGCTTGCATGTAATAATATGAAACTCGGTACACATATAGATCTCACCGGTTCATATATCCTTCATGCTCTTACTTTTTACCCCAGCCCAACAGGAAGTCGTCTATTTAGGGTTGTTTGGAAAACGCATGCAATGGAATTTGAAATACTCCTCCTAGAGAATTCAAACACACGGCACGAAACTCGGTCAGCGTGAAGTCAAGACACTGAGGATGAAAAATTGCCAGGGGATTTTTG
Source organism: Tiaroga cobitis (assembly GCA_030578255.1). Taxonomy (NCBI): domain Eukaryota; kingdom Metazoa; phylum Chordata; class Actinopteri; order Cypriniformes; family Leuciscidae; genus Tiaroga; species Tiaroga cobitis. Next base: position 12,802,571 of record CM060599.1, on the reverse strand, counting down.
ATATCTCGAACGGTTTGGCCGTGGCGAGGAAACGAAATTATGGCGAGAAACGTGAAACAGGAAGTGTGTTATAACTTCTGCATACATTAACTGATCTTGATGAAACTTCAGCAGTGTGTTCGCTGTAAGAGGACGGTCACATGGATGTGACTATTGTGAGTCAAAGTTATAGCGCCACCAACTGGCAGCAGGAAGTGTCACTTTCTAAATGCTTTGAAATCACCCTCTTATTTTTACCCGATTTGCTTTAAACTTTGTGTATAATGTAAACACACGGCAGATGTAGACCTGTGAAAGGATTATTGATATCTTAGATACTGTTGCCGTGGCAACGCATCAAACTTTATTATTCTTTGTTGATGCTTTTAAAACTCTTAACATGCTTGAAATTGCATGAAACTCGACAGACACATCACAATTATTAGCCAGTAGACATGTGCAAAGTTTCAGAAATGGGCGTGGTGCAGGGGCTCAGTAGCGCCACCTTTTGACAAACGTGGGGGTGTTAGTTTTATAGTTTTACCTACAATTATACAACTCGGTACGAATATTGTTCAGATCAAGCTGGACAACTTTCTAATTAACTGTCATTAGCTCAGACCAACAGGAAGTCAGATATTTTGGTTTGAAAGTGGATGTTTTGGAGAATTTTCTCTTCCTCTCTCTCTGACCCTACGTCTCTCCGTGTGTTTGAGGGGAGGGGGATTTGTCTGCTGAGTGAGAATGCCTTTATTTTTGTTTTTCAAGGTTTTGGGGCCCTTAACGTGCTCGAAAACTCTTGAAACTTTGCACACAGGTCAGAACCCGCGGCCATCAGAGCCGGGCTGAAGCTGGTACCCGGGCGTGGCAGGGGGGCTCGACAGCGCCCCCTGGAACGAGATTCGAACACTTGTCCATATATCAAACATGCTTGCATGTAATAATATGAAACTCGGTACATATTTAGATCTCATCGGGCCGAACAACTTTCGTGCCCTAAGTTTTACGACAGCTCAACAGGAAGTCAGCTATTATGGGTTGTTTGGAAAATGCATGCTTTTATTTTTGATATATATCTCCTAGAGAATTAATCCAAACACCACGAAACTCGGTCAGCATGAAGTCAAGACATTGAGGATGCTAAATTGCGGACGGATTTTTGATATCTCAAACGGTTTGGCCGTGGCGAGGAAATGAATTTTATGACTAAAAAAGGACACATAAAGTGTGTTATAACTTTGCTAGTTTTACCTACAGTTACAAAACTTGCCACGAATTTTGTTCTCATCAAGACGATCAATTTTCTAATTTAAAGTCATTAGCTCTGAGCAACAGAAAGTCAGATATTGTAGTTTGAATGGATTTATTGTGCCCCCTGCCATTCTCTGTGAGTGTGTGTGTCTGTGTGGGGAGGGGAGGGAAGGGAAGGGGAGGGGAGGGGAGGGAGGGTTGATGTCTGTGTTTATGTGTGTGTGGCTGGCTGTATGATTTTTCCTGCATTAAAGGATAAAGAAATCTCTAAGTCCTTGTCTTTTTGCATACTAATTTTGCATTTTTTTAATGACAAAATATGCATATAACCCCCATCTTTTAAATGTATATTTTGCTTTAAATAAAAGTAAGATTGTATTGGTAATTGAAGCTGAATGAATTTAAAATTCATGTGCTATATTTAAATATATTTGTTTTCCTTTTGTAATTTTAAAACACTAACCTCATTCTCATCTGAATTACAAATATATTTTTTTCTGTATAAAATAATACTCTGATTAAAAAAGAGACATCAAAAGTGTTTTTAGTCAATGTAGAATGTGTAACTTAAAAATAAACAGATTGGTGCTCTGTTTGAGGACAATCCTGTGTGGGGAGGTGGCAGGGGGATTTCTCTCTTGGGTGAGATTTAATTTAAATTATTGTTTTTCAAGGTAGCATTCTAATCTGGTAAAGCAAGTAATATTCTCTGTATCTTTATATAAATATACACATATATATGTATATATATATGTATATATATATATATATATATATATACATATGTGTGTGTGTATATATATTTATAGCTACGAGCAGCGATTACAGGCCCAAGCCGGTGGCACCGCAACCCCGGTTATAGCGCCACCAACTGGCACTAGGAAGTGTGTCACTTTCTAAATGCTTTTGACAAAAGTGGGGGGGTTAGTTTTATCTATAGTAACAAAACTCGATATGTATATTGTACTCTTCGAGCCGGACAACTTTCTAATTTACCGTAATTAGCTACGACCAAAAAGAAGTCAGATATTTTCATCTGAATGTGTATTTTTGGCAAAATCAGCCTTTGATTTTTTACCCACTCCTCTTAAGTGGTTTCTTTAATTCCAACCAAACGCTTTCAACATGATGAAAATACATTACGCAACGTATCAAGATGGCTGCCGAGTAGTGCGTGAGTGCTGCGAGCTCTAGTCTGCTGGGTCAACTATTTTGGGTGTTAAGATTTATACTTTCACCTATATTTCCAAGTATCTGGTGTCATCTGCCAATGATTTATATGTGGTGAATTAAGAAAGAAACACTATAACAGCCTCTAGCTTCAAATCTACGAACTCTGTGATTCCACTCTCCTTTTTTGCGAGCGGAAATGCTGCTGGCTTCACAATGGGTGAACCAATGGGTGAACCTATTACTCTCCAAATGATTTTTGATATGATGCAGCAAATGAAGCTCGACATGATCTCACATATTGACTCTAAAATAGACTCACTTCAACCCAGTCTAGAGAAAATAGATTACTCACTTCATATGCTTGGAGATCAGGTCAACGAGATTCAGCTGAGAGTTAGCGCAAACGAAGATAACTTAGCTGATCTGGTCAAACGTGTAAAGGTCCTCGAAACGGAAAACTTCGATCTTAAAGTATGGACGGAAAACGCAGAGAACCGAAGCAGACACTCTAATTTACGCTTCATCGGCATACCTGAGAAGGCGGAGGCTAAAGATATCTTTGGCTTCATGAGTCATCTGATTCCTCAGCTCCTGGGTGAAACAAATTTCTCCGTTCCTCCTATGATTAAGCGCTGTCATCGCATCGGTTTCATGGACAACGTTAAAGCCAAGGGTCCCAGGCCTATCTTGGTAAAGTTTCAGCACTTCCAAGACAAGCTGAAGATAATGAAACTAGCCAGGGACAGGAAGGACCTCCTCCGGTACAAAGCGAGGGCTACGAATCAAGAGGGCTCACCGAAAGAATTTCGAGTTTATATTTACCCGGACTTCTCTGCTGGTGTAGTCCAGAGACGCCGAGAATTTGATACGGTGAAGAAAAAGTTCCGTGATCAGGACATTGAATATGGACTGATTTTTCCCTTTACGCTGAGAGTTACCCATGCTGGTAAGAAGCACTTCTTTCATACTCCTGGTGAAGCTGAGAAATTCCTCGATGTAATTTCCTCCTTTAACTCTTCCATCGATTCTGATATGGTACCTGAGTGATGGATGGTGTTGACCAGTGGTCAATACCAGCACCAGCTTATTAATACCCGGTCTGTTGATGAATTTCTTTCTCTTTTTTTTTCTTTTTTTTTTTTTCTCTCTCTCTCTCTTTTCTTCTCCTTTTGGAATTCTTCTGTCATAAATAGTCGTGAACTTATTTCATCATCGGACTGACATTGAGTTTGTTTTATATGATCATCTGTGCTCCTGATAGAATTACCGTGTTGGCGATTGCTGCTTTACTCTCACTTTCCTTCTGATAAAATAGTTTTTGTGTGTTGATAGTGGCAATTGTATTGTTTTATTATTATTTGCCGTATAGCATAGCACAAGTGTCATAAATGGCCTAACAATATAAGATAGGTTAATCGAAATTATGTAACATGGGTATGATAGACGCTTATAAATAATTGGTTTAATATAAATACTGAATTGTCTTCTTTTGGGTTTTTGAAGCTATTAAATTACGAAGCTGTCGAAGCTTACTATTTTTTTTACTATCTTATTCTTGCTTGCTTGTCTTTTGATGACTTCATAAAGGCACCTTATTTTACTGTTAGTAGAGTTGGACTTTTCATTTTGATTTGCTCGCATTATGCTGAGCCAGCAGACTGAGCTGCGTACTTTGTTGTTTTTTCCTTTATTATTTTCTATTATTATTTATTTGGAAAGAGCTGTATGTGTTTGCTCCTATGCCGTATGCTCTTTCCTGTCAGGTCTATGTGTGAGTGCGTGTGTGTCCGTGTTTGTGTTTGTTGCTCTCCTTCTGCCTCTCTCTCCGTCTATTCTGCCTGCTATACACCACAATTTGCGATGATGCTCTGTGTGCTTTCTTACTGCCTGACTATACACAGACTTATTCAGTTATTTTGGAATAATGAACTGTGTTAAAGGGTTGCAGGTTATTCATTTGAACATTAGGAGCTTGCCATCTAAAATGGATTTACTGAGAGCCTGGCTTACCTATAATAAACCCCATGTAATTACTTTGTCTGAAACTTGGCTAAACAGTAATATTCCTGATGAAGAAATCAAATTTGACAATTATGTTGTATTTAGGAAAGATAGAGGTTCAAGAGGTGGGGGCCTCGTAACATATGTATCCACAAATTTGACTGCAGAACTTGTTTTGCCAAATGAGAATCCCAGACATTTCGAAGGCATTTTTGTTATCATTTTCCATGAAAATAAACGATTAATCATTGGAAATATTTATAAACCTCCGTCTGCGCCAGCAGAAACCACTGACTGTATTTTGTCTACCATTAATTCTTTAGATGGCAACTGTGAAAAGATTTTATTAGGTGACTTTAACTCTAATTGGCTTGATCGCTCCTCTCAGAAAGATCGTAATCTCTTTAATAGTATAAATCTATCTCAACTCATAAAGGAACCTACTAGAGTCCGTTCCAGTTCCTCATCTTTGCTTGACTGGATCTTAGTCTCCCATCCTGATAGAATCTTACAATCTGGGGGTTTACCTGATTCTTTTAGTGACCATTCTATGGTTTTCTGTATTTGGAAAATCAAAGTGCCTTGTCTTCCTCCTAAATTGATTAAAGTAAGACAATTTAATAAAATTAACCCTGAACTCTTCATACAGGATCTATTAAATATAAACTGGGAGAGATTTAATTTAATTCCAACAGTGGAAGATGCATGGAATTTTTTTTATATCGAGTTTTTCGAGATTATCAATAAGCATGCTCCTTTGATATCAATTAAGGTTAAGGGTCGACATTTACCTTGGATCAAGGGAGATCTCATATATTTATTTAAACAAAGAGACAAGGCCTGGAAAAAATATCGTAATACATTGGACCCTACCGATTGGAATGCATATAAGGAGTTAAGGAATAAATGTAAAACCAACACATGAAATGCTAAAGCAAACTATTATAAAGACTGCCTATCAACTGATTTTAAGAACCCGAAGAAATTTTGGAAGAGAATTAATGATATAACCAATAAATCCACAAAAAGCTCTACTACGCATATTAGATTAAATAATCAAACTGTGAGTGAACCTTTATTAATTGCAGAGGCATTCAGCCAGCACTTTTCTACAATTGGCAGCTCTTGGTCTGGTTACACTTATGCTGGTCTTACATCGACTCAGTTTAGGTGTGGCAGCTCCTTTTGCTTCAAAACGATTTTTCCAATTGATGTTCAGCGGGTTATTGATAGTCTAAGCTCTGGATGCAATGCTGGTCCAGATGGTCTGGAAATTAAGTTCTTTAAACTTGCTTCCCATGTTTTGTCATTTCCACTGGCTGATTTATTTAATTTATCTTTTGCAACTTGTGAAATACCCACAGCATGGAAAAGTGCTAGGATAATTCCTCTTCATAAAGGAGGTGACACATCAGACACTAATAATTATAGACCAATCTCTATTATTAACAGTATAGCAAAAATATTTGAAAAATTAATATTTAATCAATTAGCTACATATCTTAATGACCATAATATATTATCTTCATACCAATCAGGTTTTCGACCTAGCCATTCAACCACCACAGCTCTTCTAAAATTTACAAATGATATACTGTCAGCAGTTGACAGCAATATGCATATGGGTGCTATATTTATTGATCTCTCAAAAGCATTTGATCAAGAGCAAGAGCATGGTTGATCATTATCTTCTTTTAGATAAATTGTATGCTATTGGTCTCTCTCTGAATTCTCTATTATTTTTTAATTAATTCCTTCACAATAGAAGTCAATGTGTCGCCTTTCTGGGAAGTCAATTAGATTTTAAGATAAGTGATAAAGGTGTTCCACAAGGATCATCCTTAGGTCCCCTTTTGTTCTCAATCTTTATTAATGATCTATCTCAAATCTGTTCTGACTGTCAATTTCATTTATATGCAGATGATATTGTATTATACTTTTCTAGCTCTGATATCTCTCAAGTTCAGTACTCTCTCCAATCTGATTTCAATTTGGTTCAAGGGTGGCTTTCCTCGAACAAGCTTCTTTTGAATAAGAGAAAATCATATAGCATGTTGTTTTGCCCTCGATCTGATCCTTCGATGTTAAGTAACTGGTCGATTAGCTTTTTTGATGGAACAATAATAGAAAAAATTGAAGAACTCAAATATCTAGGCCTCTGGCTTGATTCTCAGCTATCCTTTAAATCTCATATTAATTGGATTACTAAGAAAATATTTGGTTGTCTGAAATCACTTTATCGTTCTGCTGACTGCTTCTCACTAGAAGTACGTAAGAGAATTATAACACAATTAATATTCCCGATACTGGACTATGCTGATGTGGTCTATGGTAACGCCTCTGGAACAAATCTCCGTCCTCTTAATGTTTTATATAATAGTCTTTGTAGATTTGTGCTCAGGTGTCCTTATAGAACCCATCACTGTCTAATGTACGAGTCATTGAACTGGCCTACGCCGAAGACCAGAAGACAACTTCACTGGTTAACACTTATTTTTAAATGTATTCATTTTAATTTCCCGTCATATTTGAAAGACCTTTTAATTCCCTTCAGCTCTCAATACAACTTAAGGCACATGGACCAACTGTTTCTAGTTACACCTAGAATCAGTAAAGAAATTGGTCGTCGTGCATTCAAATTCAAAGCTCCATTTGATTGGAATAACCTTCCTTCTTCACTAAGGTCGATCACTTCTCTTTATATCTTTAAATCACCTTTAATTAGTCAATTTCAAACACTTTGCTCGTGTTTCTGAACTGTTTTAGGTCTCATACTACTCACTGTCCAGTGTACAGTATATATGTGTGTATTTGTTTACAAATATGGATTGTATACTTTACTCGTGCATGCAAGCAGATGTATTTCTAAGGGGGTGTATAGTATGCTTATGTGTACAAATGTCTATCTCTATTTTTTGTAAAGGGATTTATTTATTTATCTATTATTATTATTTTATTTTTATTATTATTATTGTTATTATTTTTTATATTCTATATTTTTATGTATGTATATGTATGTATATGTATGTATATGTGTATATATGTATATATATATATATATATATATATATATATATATATATATGTGTGTATGTGTGTGTATATATATATATATATATATATATATATATATATATTTGTATGTATTTCTTTTTTGTCCTTTTTTTTCATACCTTGTCTGTGCATAGTCTGTGCATTAGTGGCTGGTGAGGGGGTGGGGGGTTAGTTTCAGGGAGCATTGTTGGAGTATGTGTGTGTGAGTGTGTGTGTGTCTTTGTACTTATGTGTTCAGAATTATCTCTAATATTTACTCTTTTTCATCTTGTTTTGTTTGTCATTATTGTAAGGACCCCCTCGAAAATGAGATGGTACATCTCAAGGGGCTATCCTTGAAATAAAGAAATAAAATAAAAACATTAAAGAAGCTAAATTGTGAATGGCTATTGAATATCTCAAATTGTTTTGCTATGGCGAGGGATTAAAGTCATGTCAAAAAAGTAAACACTAAAAGCCTCATATCTTCTAAAAAAATAATTATACACCATTTATTTCTAGATAAATTTATACAAATATCAGAACTAAACCCATTTTATTCTTGTTTTCAATTTAAGAATAATGTACAAGTTTAAAAACAGCCAGAATGCGCTATTCAGTTAAAAAATAAATACATCAAGTAATACATAGGGCTATACTGCCCTCTTGTGTCCAAAATGATATCAACTCAGTAGCCTACATAAAACTTTTTATTAGGTATGGCTATTGTAATTCAAAATAAATATATTAGGTATGTGGCTGTGAGGATCTTTTCCCACCGGTTGATCGACGTGTGACACCAGCGAGGGCTTTTAAATCGCTAATATAAAAGTGAAAGTAAAGGACGTCCGCACGGACATTTATAGTGGTGGCGCTCGCAGTGCGCTCGAATGAATTTCTATGGAAGTAGAAATGAAAAAACGTTCGCTCTGTTTTGCTCGCTCGTCGCCATGGGCGCGCACCGTTATGAATGCCAGTGCAGCCGCATACTTTTTAGTGTCACTTTAAAATTAGCGCCATATCGGGGGCCGATTGCTTCCGGTTTTCAGGGAAAACACAACAACAAAAGAGTAAATGACAGATTCGCTTAAATAGGCGCTTTTACACAAAATATTCCGTCATCATTTTTTTCAGTCAGCCCTTCACTCTAGTGATGAATGAATTTTGACTCCTGTTGCTGATCTTAGCTGCAACTTCCGTTTTGCTCACAATTTAGTAAGCAAACACGTTCAAGTTTAATTGTAGTGACTAAATGATTTTATTATACACACACACACATCAAATTGACTGTGGGGGGCCATGGTATATTTAAATCTGCATATTGTAATATCTGCAGGGCACCCCTAGTCTAGTCTTATTAAATGTATGCTTCATCTTTCATTTTTAATTTGTAAATTTGATCAACAAATTCAATTATTTAGAATAATAAGACACTAAATGGCTATTACAGGTAGGGGTGATCAAATGAAATCGTTTACACTGAAAAATAACAATGCATTAAATAATGTTATGAGATTGTTTTAAATATGAGTTAATTAACAATCGTTGGAAAGAATGATACTTTTAAACAACACTAAACCGTCATTAGGTGTTGCCAGGTGACCGTCTTAATGAGCGAGTCATTGATTCATTCGTTCAAACGATTCGTTCGAACGACGGAGTCATTCATGAATGAGACAGGTGCTGCGTCCCAATTCGCCTACTTATACTACGCCCTAAAAGTATGTACTCTTTTTGAGAAGAAAAAGTACATACTTTTGAGTGTGTAGCAAAAGAGTATAGGCAAGCTTTGGGACATACTATTTCGTCATCTTTAACGGACAGCTCAGTCGCGAGCATCTGTCACCGTAAACTGCCGCCCTGTCAATCACCTGATCTTGTCACATTTAAAATCCTCCATTCAATCTAATTTCATTTCTTACCGTTTCGGAGAGAAATGTTGTCGCACGTTCATCTGCCAGTCGTGAGTCTTTCATGTGGAGACTCTCCTCATGTGTTTGCAATTTGAATATAATGATGCATTTAAAAGTTAATGGCTAAACGCTTTACAAACGTTCACAATGCTACTGCAGATGCAATATAATGTAGCCAACATTGAATAAATACATTTTCGTCAGGTTAGATACTGATAATTAATCACTCAAACCCCATTATCTAAACCACTCTACATAACCGCCGGACTCGCGCGTCCTCCATGTCTGTAGTTCCCTTTCGTATGGGAACTCCTACGTCTCGTCGGAGGAGTTTCCAACGAATTGGGATCACGCTAGGGAGACCAATTGCCTTCGAGTGAATTAAAACGAGCCAATAAATATTGGCATGCGGGATTTGCATTCCGCGTCCCGCCTGTCAATGCGGGTATAAAGCGGAAGCGAGCGCACACACATTTGCTTTTAGCTTCGGAGCCGAACTTAGTGTCCTCTGAGTGATGAGCTACAAAGATTGGTTTGATATCTTCACGCTCAACGAGTCTGCTGTTCCAAGAAGAGCCTCTCTGTGTTGGTGTGACGGCGCTTCAGTGATCCTCGCGATCTCCCGGTGTCAGCTGTTGCTTCACGCGATCTGCTTTGTTTTCAAAGAGCTGTTGTAACAGCTGGTATTTGGTTGAGTGCGCGCAGCGGGCTTACAGTTTCCCCGCTGTGTCGCCGCGTTGGTCCCTGTGTGTCTCGACACAATAAGAGAGCGTTTCTTTTCTGAGAGAGCAACACGAGTGAAGTTCGCATCCTTTTAAGGATGACGTTTCACCCGTGTGTTTCTGGATGCGGTCAACTTCTGCCCCCGGCCGATGGTCACGATCGCTGTGTCACGTGCTTGGGCCTCGCGCACGCTGAAGCAGCGTTCGTGGATGAGTCATGTTCTCATTGCGGGAACATGACCGTCACGGTGTTGAGACTGAGACTGCGATCCCTCACCAGAGGGGGAGTCCCGTTGGAGATCCCCCGATCTAGTTGTTCTTCTGGTTCACTCCAGAAGAAAGCTACTTCGGCTGATCCCATCGGTGGTCTGAGGGTTACAGTGAGGAATGATCTGCCGGGTGAAAGACCCCCTCGGACATCCCACTCCTCTTCAGCCGTACCACTGGGGTCTTCGGAGGAGCGTGCTGGGTCATCACGTGTGGCTCCAGTCGTTTCCTTCGGGGCCCCTCCGGAGGATCAGATGTCGATCGAGGCATCGGAGGGAGATGAGTCGCGATCTGGGGATGACGACTCGGCTGCATTACCCCCTTCGGGTGTGGTAGTGTTGTCCGAGCCTGACCCGGAGATGACACTTATGCTCGCCCGGGCGGCCGAGAAGGTCGGGCTCGTGTGGAACCCTCCACCGCGTCCCGAACCGTCTCGGCTCGACGATTGGTATCTCGGGGCGGCCCGTGCTGGTACTCAGCGCACCGCTCCGGTTCCTTTCTTCCCGGAGGTGCATGAGGAGGTGACGAAATCTTGGTCGAACCCCCTGGCGGCTAGACTGAGGTTGACTCCCTCCTCCTCCCTCACCACTCTCGATGGCGGAGCAGCCCTGGGATACGAAGGCATCCCCCCAGTGGAGCGCGCGGTGGCGATGCAACTGTGTCCCACCTCCGCTTCCTCCTGGCGGGGTAACCCTTCGCTCCCCTCCCGCACTTGTAGGTTCTCTTCCAGTCTGACTGGAAAGGCCTACACTGCGTGTGGAGAGGCTGCCTCTGCCCTGCATGCCATGTCGCTCCTGCAGGTCTACCAGGCCCAGGCGCTATGTGACATGCAGGAGGGTGGTGTCGACCCGGGGGTGCTCAAAGAGCTGCGCACGGCGACGGACCTTGCCGTACGGGCGACGAAAGTCACCGCACGTTCCCTGGGTCGAGCGATGTCCACTCTTGTGGTCCAGGAACGACATCGATGGCTCACCCTGTCGGATATGAAGGACTCGGACAAAAATAAGTTCCTTGCTTCCCCCATATCCCAGGGTGGCCTCTTCGGCGATGTGGTGGAGAACTTCGCCCAACAGTTCTCCTCCGCCCAGAAGCAGTCGGAGGTGATCAAACACATCATGCCTCGGAAGCGGGCTAGGGCTGCCCCGCCTCCGACGGTCGCGCCTCCAGCTGCTCGTTGCCGAGGGCGCCCTCCTGCCGCCGCCTCCGCCCCTGCCCAGCCCAAGCAGCAGCCCGCTAAACGACAGGGTGCCGGCCGTAGGAGAGATGCGCAGCCTGCTCAGGCCTCGTCTAAACCCCCCGGCAAGAGGAGAGGTAAGCGACCCTGAGACGGGCCACCCAGAGGACGTGGTTGCTGCCTTTCGGGAGAGGACCTCTGCACCTCTCCTTCCCCCGGAGGAGGGCTGGGTGGAGAATCTTTTGTTTCCTTTTATTTCTGTCCCGCGCTGACCCCGCGGTCAGCGGTACCCAAATTCTCAATAAAAGAGCAGTTTCCATTTCCTCTGGGTTACCCACGGTCGAGACTGGCAGTCAAGAACGACGCTCAATTGCCTCGTCACTCTCAGTCTCCTCCGTCGAAGAAGGCGAGAATGTCTGTGTGCGCCGCCACGTTGCCTCGCCACTCGCATTCCCTTCGCTCCAGCGCTCAGATGCCAGTGATGCCGCCCCGGCCTCATCACTCTCGTCTGTCGTTGGCCAAGGAGGCGTGGAAGCCAGGACTCGACGCCCCTCAGCCTCGCTCCTCGTTTCCCCTCCGACCTTCGCCACGGGACACTCAGCAGTCGAACGCCCCAGAGAAAGATGGGCCTTCCCTGCTGTTTGCCCCCCGGTGGGGGCAGGTAAGTGTTGCACCACACACACAGACCCCACCTTCGGCCGCAACAATGCCTCCGAGGGCGGGTCCCTGCCTTCCACCTCGTTGCCCCCCCGCGGGTACGCCGGTGGTCCGAGTGGGCTCTTTGGTTCAGTCTCTCGAAGCCTGGCTAGCGCTTCCGAGACCGTCCAGGTGGCTCATTCGCACCATCCGGTTCGGCTATGCAATTCAGTTTGCCCGCCGGCCTCCCAGGTACAGGGGTGTCCTCTTCACCCAAGTGCGGAGTGGCGACGCCCCTGTCCTGAGGAAAGAGATCGTTGCCCTGCTGGCGAAGGACGCGATCGAGCCGGTTCCTCCAGCCGAGATGAGGTCTGGGTTCTACAGCCCTTACTTCATTATACCCAAGAAAAGCGGTGGGTTACGACCAATCCTGGATCTGCGTGTTTTGAATCGGGCCCTTCACAAGCTCCCATTCAAGATGCTTACGCAGAAACGCATCTTCGAGTGCATCCGTCCCCAGGATTGGTTTGCAGCGATCGACCTGAAGGACGCGTACTTTCATGTCTCGATTCTGCCTCGACACAGGCCGTTTCTTCGGTTTGCGTTCGAGGGTCAGGCATATCAGTACAAGGTCCTACCCTTCGGCTTGGCCCTGTCGCCCCGCGTCTTCACGAAAGTCGTGGAGGCGGCCATTGTTCCCTTGAGAGAAAATGGCGTTCGCATTCTCAACTATCTCGACGACTGGCTGATAATAGCTCACTCACGAGATCTGTTGTGCGATCACAGGGACCTGGTGCTCCGGCACCTCAGCCGGTTGGGACTTCAGGTCAACCGGGACAAGAGCAAACTCTGCCCCACGCAGAAGATCTCTTATCTCGGTATGGAGTTGGACTCGGTCAGTCAGAATGCGCGCCTCACAGAGGAGCGCGTCCAGTCAGTGCTCAACTGCCTCAGGTCTTTTCGAGGCAGGTCAGTGGTCCCACTGAAGCAATTTCAGAGGCTCCTGGGGCATATGGCAGCCGCAGCCACAGTTACGCCGCTCGGTCTGTTGCATATGAGACCGCTTCAGCGCTGGCTTCACGATCGAGTCCCGAGATGGGCGTGGCAGAGCGGCACGTTCCGGGTCAACATTACCCCGCACTGTCGCCAAACCTTCAGTCCTTGGTCGGACCCTGCTTTTCTACGGGCCGGAGTACCCTTAGTCCAAGTGTCCAGGCATGCTGTGGTTTTCACGGATGCCTCTGCCAGCGGATGGGGGGGCCACGTACAACGGGCATGCAGTCTCAGGTCTGTGGACGGGGCCTCAGCTGCATTGGCACATCAATTGCCTAGTGTTGCAAGCAGTACGCTTAGCCTTGTGCCGCCTCAAGGGGCTGCTTCTGCACAGGCATGTACTGGTCCGTACGGACAGCACTGCAACCGTGGCGTACATCAACCATCAAGGGGGTCTACGCTCCCGTCGTATGTCGCGACTCGCCCGCCATCTCCTCCTATGGAGTCAGAAGCATCTGAGGTCGCTTCGGGCCATTCACGTCCCTGGTGTGCTCAACCGTGCAGCCGACGAGATCTCACTGCAGCCGCCCCTTCCGGGAGAATGGCGACTCCATCCCCAGGTGGTTCAGCTGATATGGGGAATCTTCGGAGCCGCTCAGATAGATCTGTTTGCCTCTCCGGACACGACCCATTGCCAGTTGTTCTATTCCCTGACCGCAGGGTCCCTCGGCACGGATGCACTGGCACACAGCTGGCCCCGGGGCCCACGCAAGTATGCGTTTCCCCCAGTGAGCCTTCTCGCACAGACACTGCGCAAAGTCAGGGAGGATGAGGAGCAGGTCTTGCTAGTTGCGCCGTACTGGCCCAACCGGACCTGGTTCCCGGAACTCATGCTCCTTGCGACAGCACCTCCTTGGCCCATTCCTCTGAGGAAGGATCTGCTTTCTCAGAGACGGGGCACTCTTTGGCACCCGTGTCCAGACCTGTGGAGACTTCATGTCTGGTCCCTGGACGGGACGCGGAGGTTCTAGATGGCCTACCATAGGCCGTGGTAGATACCATCGCTTCCGCTAGAGCCCCTTCTACGAGGCGCCTCTATGCGTTGAAGTGGAACCTGTTCGTCGTTTGGTGCTCTTCCCGCCGGGAAGACCCCCGAACTTGCCCGATCAGTGTCGTGCTTTCCTTTTTACAAGACGGGTTGGAGCGAAGGCTGTCTCCCTCCACCCTCAAAGTATATGTGGCCGCAATAGCTGCCCATCATGATGTGATCGACCGGAAGTCGTTAGGGAAGCACGACCTGATCAGCAGATTCCTTAAGGGTGCTAGGAGGTTAAATCCCCCTCGTAATTTGCACCCTGTACCCTCTTGGGACTTAGCCCTCGTGCTGAGAGCGCTTCAAAGGCCCCAATTTGAGCCCTTAAATGACATAGAGTTAAAAGTTTTGTCTGAAAAGACTGCTCTTCTATTGGCTCTAGCTTCCTTCAAGAGGGTCGGGGATCTGCAGGCTTTTTCGGTCAACGAATCGTGCCTAGAGTTCGGACCGGGCCTTTCTCACGTGGTTCTGAGACCCCGGTTCGGATATGTGCCCAAGGTTCCTACCACTCCATTTGCAGATCAGGTAGTGAACCTGCAAGCGCTGCCCGTGGAGGAGGCAGACCCAGCCCTGGCTTTTCTCTGTCCCGTACGTACTCTACGTTGTTATGTGGACAGAACGCAAAGCTTCAGGACCTCAGAGCAGCACTTCGTCTGTTACGGAGGCCAGCAGAAGAGGAAGGCTGTCTCCAAGCAGAGGTTAGCCCACTGGCTAGTGGATGCTATCGTCCGGGCTTATGAATCCCAGGACATGCCTTGCCCTCCCAGGTTGACGGCTCACTCCACTAGGAGTGTTGCTTCCTCCTGGGCGTTGGCGCAAGGCGTCTCGCTGACAGATATCTGCAGAGCTGCGGGCTGGGCGACACCTAACACGTTTGCCAGATTTTATAGCTTACGTGTTGAACCGGTTTCCTCCCGTTTACTCGCTACGGTCAGTGGCGCGAGGGAATAGGTTCTGTCGGCTTGCTGCGCCATTCCGCCTTATGAGCTGGATCCGTCCGCCTTTTTGCTCCTTGGTTCCCCAACAAACGGCTAACCTTCTGAGCTCCTCCATCACCCCTCGGCATCAGACGTGGCGGACCGCCTGATGCTAGGTCTATTACCTCTCTTAAGAAGTTGCTAGTAGACTGGGTGACCTTCACGATGACTTCCTCGTGGTCATTTTCCACGTTCCTGCTACCCTACGGGCTAGCTCCGTGTCTTCCCCTCGACAGACTCACTCTGTCGTCCTTGCTGAGTATGCTCCCCACCCTACGGGCTGGGACTACCTCGAGGACTCCCATATGTTTTACTACTCTACGGGCTAGTTCATATGTGTATTCAGTGCCTCCCTTCGGGCTGGCCGGGGGCTCCGCAACGTTCCCACATGGGCACGTTTCCCCAGTGTTATCCAAATCCTCTGAGCGGGTCTTGCGGAACAGCAGTGTGATTTCTTCCTAGCTAGCCCCCGCCCTAAAGATGGGAAACTGCTTGGCAGGGAGCTCAGCTGGGCGCTGGAAGGGGCCAGCACCATGGCGTTTTATTTGGGATCCCAATTCGTTGGAAACTCCTCCGACGAGACGTAGGAGTTCCCATACGAAAGGGAACGTCTCGGTTGTGTATGGTAACCCTCGTTCCCTGAGTAGGGAACGGAGACGTCTCGTCCCGTCGCCATGCTTGATGTACCTTCGCGGAGGAGCGTAAAGCAAATGTGTGTGCGCTCGCTTCCGCTTTATACCCGCATTGACAGGCGGGACGCGGAATGCAAATCCCACATGCCAATATTTATTGGCTCGTTTTAATTCACTCGAAGGCAATTGGTCTCCCTAGCGTGATCCCAATTCGTTGGAAACTCCTCCGACGAGACGTCTCCGTTCCCTACTCAGGGAACGAGGGTTACCATACGTAACCGAGACGTTTTTTTTAACAATTTTAATTCGTGTTTGTAGTTCTAACCGAATCCTCGTCCAACGCGCGATGGGTTGTGGGCAATAACAGCCGTTAGAGTGTGCATCAATCTGCACTTCGGATTCTGACCGGATATAGTACACCATCCAGGTCTCTTTGGAACACTCATTTCAACATACTACGATTTGGGACGTACTAATTCTATTTTCGAATACTATTTAGGACGGATAGTATGCGAATTGGGACGCAGCTTATGGATTGGTCATTGAATCTTAGAGTCAACCGATTCGTTCAAAATGCTGAATCATTGTGTCTGTTACAGTGACAAGAGTTTAACCCTTGTTCAAGTTTAAGGCCTTGTCTTTTTTGATATATATTTTTTTTAATTACAAAATATGCATACGACCCATATATTTTAAATGTATTGTTTGCTTTAAATTAAATTAAGATTGTATGTTTGGTAATTGAACCTAAATAAATTGAAAATGAATGTGCTATATTTCAGATTAATATATTTGTTTTCCTTTATTTTAATCAACACTAACTTTATTCTCATCTGAATTATAAATAAATTATTTCTGTATAAAATAAAAAATCCCGAATACTCCAGACCAACCGTGCACTATTCCTACAACATCATCAGTGCTGAAGCGGAACTACCAGAGCCGTTCGGCAGATGGCGAGCAGATGCAGCATATGTGTTGTAACGAGGCAGGGTCAGGCCAGGGGAATCCATTTGCAGCTTTTTATTAAGAATGGTGAAAACAGGAAGGGTGAGCAATGGCAAACAGGGCAGAACAGAAAAGGCAGAGACAAACCAGGTTGACAGGCAAAGGGCCGAGGCAGGCAGCAAGAATCAGAGTCCAATAAACAATCCAGATCGGGGCAGGCAGAAAGTAGTCAGCAACGGTAAACAATCGGTCAAATACAGAAATCGAACATGGGAAATGATGGCCGGGCAAAATCCATGTAAGTGGCTATTGTGGTTCACGATCATAGGCCCTGTCCCAAATGGCACACTATGAATTTTCAGTCTTGTGTGCTTATTTCATGTGTCCGTTAAATCCATGATTTAGGGTAGGGTGTCTCATTTTTCATTTTAGGTTTCAGAAGGTTGCTCACACATACTTTGTAGTTGATATGTGCCCTCGATGTGCACTTTTGCAGAGCCCACACTGATGCAAGCTCTACAGCACACTTCTTTTCGACAGTCAACGCAGGGTTACGTTTTTGCACGTCGTGCACAATAACCATAAAGGCACCAGGGTGGCGGTGCCACCGGCTTTATATATATATATATATATATATATATATATATATATATATATATACACTCACCTAAAGGATTATTAGGAACACCTGTTCAATCTCTCATTAATGCAATTATCTAATCAACCAATCACATGGCAGTTGCTTTAATGCATTTAGGGGTGTGGTCCTGGTCAAGACAATCTCCTGAACACCTAACTAAATGTCAGAATGGGAAAGAAAGGTGATTTAAGCAGTTTTTAGCTTGGCATGGTTGTTGGTGCCAGACGGGCCGGTCTGAGTATTTCACAATCTGCTCAGTTACTGGGATTTTCACGCACAACCATTGCTAGGGTTTATAAAGAATGGTGTGAAAAGGGAAAAACATCCAGTATGCGGCAGTCCTGTGGGCGAAAATGCCTTGTTGATGCTAGAGGTCAGAGGAGAATGGGCCGACTGATTCAAGCTGACAGAAGAGCAACTTTGACTGAAATAACCACTCGTTACAACCGAGGTATGCAGCAAAGCATTTGTGAAGCCACAACACGCACAGCCTTGAGGCGGATGGGCTACAACAGCAGAAGACCCCACCGGGTACCACTCATCTCCACTACAAATAGGAAAAAGAGGCTACAATTTGCAAGAGCTCACCAAAATTGGACAGTTGAAGACTGGAAAAATGTTGCCATGTCTGATGAGTCTCGATTTCTGTTGAGACATTCAGATGGTAGAGTCAGAATTTAGTGTAAACAGAATGAGAACATGGATCCATCATGCCTTGTTACCACTGTGCAGGCTGGTGGTGGTGGTGTAATGGTGTGGGGGATGTTTTCTTGGCACACTTTAGGCCCCTTAGTGCCAATTGGGCGTCGTTTAAATGCCACGGCCTACCTGAGCATTGTTTCTGACCATGTCCATCCCTTTATGGCCACCATGTACCCATCCTCTGATGGCTACTTCCAGCAGGATAATGCACCATGTCACAAAGCTCGAATCATTTCAAATTGGTTTCTTGAACATGACAATGAGTTCACTGTACTAAAATGGCCCCCACAGTCACCAGATCTCAACCCAATAGAGCATCTTTGGGATGTGGTGGAACGGGAGCTTCGTGCCCTGGATGTGCGTCCCAAAAATCTCCATCTACTGCAAGATGCTATCCTATCAATATGGGCCAACATTTCTAAAGAATGCTTCAGCACCTTGTTGAATCAATGCCATGTAGAATTAAGGCAGTTCTGAAGGCGAAAGGGGGTCATACACAGTATTAGTATGGTGTTCCTAATAATCCTAATAATATATATATATATATATATATATATATATATATATATATATTAATATAGCTGCGAGCAGCGATGAAGGGCCGAAGCCGGCGGTACCACCACCCTGGTGCACCAGGGTTGCGGTGCCACCGGCTTGGGCCCGTAATCGCTGCTTGCAGCTATATTTTACGATTGTTTTTTTACATGTATTTACCTTAAATTTAAGGTTTCACAGTAAAAAAACACATAGTTGTCTTAATTTTAAATAAGTGATTTTTTTGGTCTTTTTACATAGAATTTAATGTAATTTAACATTCAAGCCAATTAAACAAAATAATAATCCTGTAAAAAAACTATAATTTCTCCTTATATGAATTTACAGATTATTACTTTTATTTTATGGTTAATATTTTTAATTAAAAAAAAATTCTGTATTTTAATGACATTTACACGTAATGTTAAAAAAACAGAAAATATCTGTAAAATAATACAGTATATTTCTGTGAAATTTTTTTTTTTTTTACAGTGTAGGCATGTTACATGTTCGCCTTGAATTGCTCTAAGTCATTACAATGTTAAACCACTATCATCACAAATGTCTTTTTATTTAAACATTTTTTTAAATGTATTTTTTTAGTGATTAAAACATTGCTTCCTATCTAGCACTATTCTGTAGCCTACATAAGCTGAGAATCTAAGTTTTGTTTATATTGTTTTTGCCAAATTGTTAGTTCATGCTGCAAAGCTCGATCCCTTTCTGAAGTAGATCATTTAAATACTTTCCTTGCCTTACACATAAAACAAATTAGTTTATATTTGTTATACGTTGTTATGTCACTTTCTATTGTTTCACTTAATGCCAGGGGGTTGAGACAAATTTGTAAATGTAAAGCCTTATTTTTGTATGCAAAAAACTTTAAATCTGATTTTTCTTTCTTTCAAGAAAGCCATTCAGTAGCTGCTGGTGTAAACTTCTGGAAGTCCCAATGGGGTAATGATGCATGGTATTCACATGGGTCAGAGAGGTCAGCTGGGGTCACAACTTTGAAAGGCTCTTTTAATGGTACTATTCTACATTCAGATTGTGATTCTTTAGGCCACTATATTTGTCTACTAATTGATCATAACCACTCTATCTTTATTATTATTAATATTTATGGTTACAATACCAAGCCTGAAAATGATAAATTAATTGATTCTATAGATGTAAGGTAAACTTTCTGGCTCTCCAAATACCCTAGCTCATTCATCTTAATTGGAGGTGATTTTAATATTACTTTAAATAATTCAATTGACAGGTGGCCCCAAGTCCCTAATTCCAGAGATAATTTAAAAATGAAAACTTTTATGGAAAAATTTAATGTAGTTGACATTTGGCGAGAAAAGTTTCCTAATAATATATCTTATACTTGGAGTAACAGTTCAGGTTCAAGGAAATCTCGAATAGATTTTTACTTAATTTCTAACAATATAACCGAAAGACAGTGTAACTGTCAATATCCTTACAACACCACTTACTGATCATCAGGCAATCTATATTAAGTTCCAACTCTCTGCTCATAATAACAATAGATCCTCATATTGGAAATTGAACAGCTCGCTCTTAGGACATAGCGCTGTAAAATTAGAAATTAAGCGGTTAATAAAGTTGTATGGGGATAAGGCTAGGGAAAATAACCTGTATTCTGCTAACTTTTTAAATTTGAAGCAGGCAAATTTTTAAGGCAATATGGAGCTAAAATGGCTAAACTTAAGGCAGCAGCAGAAGAAAAACTAATTGTTCAAATTTCTTCAATATATCAACTACCACCAGATGGAGTATCAGAGGAGGATAAATTACATCTGAGAGAACTTCAATGTCAACTCAATGATTTATATCGTGGAAAAGCTGAAGGAGCTTTTGTTAGGTCGAGAAAAAGATGGATAGAGGAAGGTGAACGAAACTCCGCTTATTTCTTCCGTTTAGAGAAGCACAGATCCAAGACAAATACTATTCATCAGTTGAATATAAACGGCACTGTCACTGATGATGCCCAAAGCATCTCCCAATTTTGTTATGTCTTTTATTCACAGCTATATGAGTCTAAGTACAATGCAGATACAGCGACTAAATTTATCAACTCTATAAATAATGTAAAAATGATAGAACACACTGATAGGGTTTATTGTGACAGTCCACTTACAAAAGAAGAGGTTATTGGAGCTATTGCTCTTCTTAAAAATAATAAATCACCTGGCAACGATGGACTGGTATCAGAATTCTATAAGTCATTTTCTGATCTACTAGCACCTTTTATGTTACAAGTATTTGTCGAAAGTATTGAAAGGAGTACTCTTCCAACGAGTCTCAAGCAAGGCCTCATCACTCTAATCCCAAAGCCTAATAAGGATCCGCTTTTTATTGACAATTGGAGACCAATATGTCTTTAAACAATGACTATAAAATCATGGCTTTAGTGTTGGCCAGAAGAATAAAAGATGTATTAGATGATATTATAGACGAAACTCAATCTGGTTTTATGAAGAATAGGCATATCTCTAATAATCTCAGACTTGTTTTTGACATTTTGGATAACTCAGATCTGATACAGGATGACTCATTTATCCTCCTCTTAGACTTCTACAAAGCTTTTGATTCTATTGAGCATGAATTCATATTTCTCTCTCTTTGAAAATTTGGCTTTGGTGATATGTTCTGTAATGCTGTCTTGGCCCTGTATTCAAATGCTAAAAGCTCCGTTAGAATGAAAAATGGCACAACGTCAAGATTTAATCTTAAACGCGGGATCCGGCAAGGATGCCCAATCAGCCCTTATTTGTTTTTACTTTGCATGCAAATTCTTGCCTCTCATTTCTAATAGCATCGTGAAAGGTATTAGCATAGCAGGTAAAGATATACTCATCAGCCAACTAGCTGATGATACGACAGTTTTTCTTAAGAATGCCAGTCAGGTGCCTATTGCCTTAAGAATTATTGAAGAATTTTCCACAGCTTCTGGCTTGACTTTAAATTTAAGCAAATGTCAATTATTACCTGTCAAAGATTGGAAGGATCAGAATATTTGTAAGATTCCCAGCCGAAAGGAAGCGAATTATTTAGGCTTAATCGTTTGTAAAGATGAAAAGAGAAGAATTATTTTAAACTTTCCACCGGTTATTAAAAAAACACAAACCAAATTAAATCAATGGTTGCAGAGAGACCTAACAGTAAGAGAAAGAGTCCTGCTCTCAAAAGCAGAAGGCTTGTCTCGACTAACATATGCAGCTCTTTCTGTTCATGTAGACAAAAAAACTTGTAAGGATATTGATTGTATGCTATTTAATTTTCTTTGGAAGAATAGAACACATTACATCAGGAAAAATGTAATAATGAATAGCTATGAACATGGTGGGGTAAATGTGTTAGACTTAGCTACCCTAAACAATACCTTTAAAATCAACTGGGCCAAACAATTTCTTAAAAATCCTGTTTCCATTTGGAATTTTATTCCTAACTTCACATTTTCTGGATTTGGTGGTTTGAGCTTCATATTAGGTTGCAATTACAATGTAGACAAAATACCGGAAAAGCTCTCTTTATTTCACAAACAAGTTTTGTTAGCGTGGATGCTCATATATAAGCACAACTTTTCTCCCCATAAATATATTATATGGAACAACCGGGATATTCTGTATAAGAATAAGTCATTATTTTTTCCTAACTGGATTGAGAAACAGATTATTTTAGTGTTTCAACTGTTCAATAGTGATGGACAACTTATGTCTTATACAGAATTTTTAAACACCTATAAGTTTCCAGCCACACCGAAAGAATTATGCAATAGTTTATGATGCTATACCTTCTGGTGTCAAAATGCTATTTAGAAGTGTTGATTTTAATATCTCTTCTGTTCCTTTCTATAATCCAATTGATTCAGATGTAGGTAAAATTTGTCTGACCTCTTCTAAAAATAACAATAAATATGTACGGTCTTTGTTTCAGAAAGAAGTGATATCTGTCCCATATGTTGTTTCATACTGGAATTCTTTTGTAAATGATATTAATTGGAAAAAAGTATGGACAATTCCCAATAAGTATTTTGTTACAAACAAGGTCAAAGAAATTTCTTTTAAAATTATCCATAAGTACTACCCTGCTAACCACTATATGACAAAATTCAAAAGGGACATTGATGTGAACTGTTCTTTTTGCGGAAATCACCCTGAGACCACCCAGCACCTTTTTTTGGATCTGCACACACTCCACAACCTTCTGGAAGGACTTCTGCAGTTTTATTATGAAAGAACTTTACAAGGACTTTACTCTGAAGTGGGAAAATGTTGTGTTTTGTTTTTTTAGAAAACAAAGTAAAGAAGATATGTTCTTTATTATAAATTTACCAATTGTGCAAGCTAAATTCTATATCCACAAATGCAAATATATAAAACAAAAACCAGCCTTTAAACATTTTTATTGTGATATGTTATCGTATATAAAACTAATTAGTGGTTCATTGAACAAAAAGGCTATGAAAACTAGAAATATTTGTATAACTTACAATTTGTTTGAATGTATGTGATACCTATCCCCCTGGCAAGGGAAATATTAAGTTGTATGTTGTGTATACTTTGTATACTGTTGTTTACGTTTGAGCAATAAAAAAAAGAGTATTGAGAAGCACCCTTCGCTTCGCTAAAAGATACGGGAACGTGAGCGTAGGAAATGAAGCGCTAATGGGAGTGTGTGTGTGTGTGCTCCTCCTACTGCAGGCCTATCCCATGCATCCACATCTAGTAAAACACGCGAAAGCAGGAAGGATACAGCACGACTACGGTGCGATCGTAAACATTGCATGAAGTTGATGAAGTTTATGCATGTGTGGACGGAGGATGCGCGCCGTTCGTTACACGACAGGGCTGAGGTCTGAGAGGCGTTCGTCATTTCTTCCAGCTTTTATGAACGCGTTGTGAAGGTAAGATTTATGCTTTTGTAATTGCCTTTATTGAAGAATCGCGTGTTTGCTTGCTTCGCTTTACTTTTAAAGTTTTGGTCTACTAAACTGAACTTTCTCGTTGTCCGTATTACTAGAAATGATTTGCTTATTCTGTAATGAGTTTATTTGAGGACAGTTTCTCTGTTCGAAGTGTATAGCATGCTAAGTGTGCCATTAAAACACCTCCAAAAGTGTTGTGTAACATGAAACAAAGACATCAGATACAGGACCTGAAAGGCTTAAATTCAGGAAAACTTAAAATTATTTCCATTTTTAAAAGCTTTGGAAACCGGACATGCTGAGTTGGGATTTTTGGAAGGTTTAATGGTGGCTTCGACGACAAGTTGGTGCAAAATTGAGTGCAATCGACATTCGACACGTTGTTAGTGTGTCTTTGTGATGCAGACGAGGGCTGACGGTTCGACTCTCACCTCTGCGGAGTCATCATCTCCACACTGAGCTTTCAGCATAACAAAGCCTAGAGACGGACATCTCATTAAGGCATTCAGAGTCACACTATGTCATTTACTTAGTTCATGCACACCTACAGATATAGTTATGTCTATGTTCAGCAGTCCACTGTGTATAATAAAATATACATTAGGGCAACTTCGGTCCTGGAGGGCCACTGGCCTACAGAGTTTAGCTCCAACCTTGAAAAAAATCACCTGCCTGTAACTTTCTAGTAATCCTGAAGACCTTGATTAGCTTGTTCAGGTGTGTTTGATTAGGGTTGAAGCTAAACTCTGTAGGACAGTGGCCCTCCAGGACCGAAGTTGCCCATCCTTGCATTAGAGTACTCATATATTATGGAGATAGTTTTTTTGACATAAGATTTTATTTTAAGGATGGTTCCACTCATACAGAAGTCAGTATGTTTCATATTTAAATTGGATAATTGAAATATATTATATTCTTGTCTGTAGGCTTCACAGCAAGGACAGAAAATAACGGGGAAAATGCCCTTAAAGGGTTAGTTCATCCAAAAATGAAAATTAAGTCATTAATTACTCACCCCTATGCTGTACCAACCCCGTAAGGCCTTCGTTCGTCTTCGGAACACAAATGAAGATATTTATGATTAAATCTGAGAGGTTCATGACTGCTACATAGGCTCCCTAAGGGAATGAATCCTGACGGCCCAGAGAGTCATTAAAGAAAATATTTAAATATTCCATGTCGCAACAGTGCCTCAACTATAAATTTATCAAGCGACGAGAATACTTTTTGTGCGAAAAAACAAACAAAAATAACGACTTTATTTGACTATTCCTTTTCTTCCTTGTAGGCCTGAACCAAGACTTCAAGAGATTTCCACGACGCGCACGCGCGAGAACTTAACTGAAGTAGTTGAAGGAGATCGCAATTCTCGCGCATGCGTCGTGGAAATCTCTCGAAGTCTCGTTTCACCCAATTTTCATTTTTGGATGAACTAACCTAACCTGACTCCGCCAGATGGATTTGCTCCGCATATCCATCTGGAAACCTTCCGTTGAAGTAGTTTTGGGAAGGGGCGTAAATACTGGTTAGCTGATTGGCCTATATTGGTGATAGACGGGCCAAATCAACCAATCAGATCAACGAAGCATATGACGTATAACAGAGCGACGACGAAAACAAAACCACAAGCCAGGCTACTCTTGCTGCTGCAGGTAAAGGCTCGTTAGCTCAGCAAATAAGATACATGTCGGCAAAGGATATTTGCCGTTTATGTAACGACAATTTGAGAATAAAAGGCACCATTTCAGGTGCCCGGTCTATATTTAACAAGAAGGATGCAAGAGAAAAAAGCATTAGCGAGCGGCTAAAAGAAATAGGACTACCGCTGTCTGAAAATGTTTCTAGATCAGGTCGTATTTGCTTGCGTTGCTTCCGCTTGGGTTGAACTGTCGCACTTCTCGTTGCGTCACACCTCAACCCGCCTCTAAGCCAACGCTGATTGGACGTTCGTTTGGTAAACTGCTCCCAAATTTTCTTTAACGGAAAGTATCCAGACTGATCTGCGAGTGAAAACTTGAAAGCTCGCGAGATCAGGATGGTCTCGCGAGGCTAGAACTAACCCTTTAAAAGTGTAAAAATCAATACATTTCTTTGATTTGGCTTATAATGATATATTTCTATAAAAAACGCCTAGTTAATTATTCTTATTAGATGGAAAATTTATTTTAATTTAGTTCTAAGTAGTAGTATTATTATTTCAATTTTTTTTTCTCAAGGTCTCAGATCTGGACATACAGCAAGCACAAATTGCGGCATCTGTCACTACAGTGGCTCCTTGCACATACACTTCTGGTGGCATCTCCAGCTGCCAGGGACTTTCTCAGCCATTCGCTGGTGTTTGTAAACAATCAGTTATTATTATCATTCGTTAAAACGACTGTTATAGTATTATAACCGTCTCAGAAAATATCAGGGTTTCACCATATATGGGATTAAACAATCAGTTCTTATTATCATCAGTTAAAATGAATGTTGTATGAATGAAATTTGAACAAATGCCTTATTATAACAAACTTTTGTTTTTCAATAATTTAAAACATTCATAGTCAACTACATTTATTAATTGATTATGGATTCGATTAAGAACTTATTTTTATTTTTATATTAACAATTTGTATTTTTTATATAAAGAATAATGTAGTCCTATGTATTTTTTTCAGAAAATTAATTTAACTTTTTATGATTTAATAGAAATATATTATCAAAAATGGTGGGATATGAATGCATAAATCTAATAATTTAATTAATGTTTTGAATGAACAACTTTTGTCTTTTTATTTTTTGCCAAACTGCTCTACAACATAGATGTATTAAATTAAAACAATGACATTTCTTAAATAATGTTTAAATACATTTTAATTTAATTTATTATTATTATTTGAGAAGTACATTCTATTGTAGTATAGTAATATATTTCTGTCATCATTTAGAAATATATTTCTAACCGAACCGTTCAGATACTTAAAGCTGTGACATTTTACAAAGATAAGCTGGTTTGGTGAAATCGTAGACTGTGTTTGTCTGTGTGTATTTATATATATATATATATATATATATATATATATATATATATATATATATATATATATATATATATAGATTAAAAAACAGTCAGTCTGGCGAGTAAACTAAAAAATGTACCAGCCAATGGCGATTCTATTGCCAAGGTTTGCGTAGATGGTTGTACATGACATTTTATGGAACTGGTTACACTGTTGTTGCTTAAGAAAACCAAATGGCATTGCCGCGGGTGGAAGCCATAGGGGTGGAAGTGTGCAGATTAAGGGGCGGAAATATTATAATAAGATCCCCTTCCTACGTCAGAAGGGTTTGAGATGTAAGGTGGGCCTAGTGAAATTCTTGGTGGGCCCAGAGTTGTAAAAGTATAATTCCCCCCCCCCATAACAGATTTTGTAACTTTATTTTATAATAAAAGAGGCAGGTCTTGAAATGGTCTCTATATAAACTACACAAGGCCCAATTCTAAGGAGTTTTTCTACTGGTTCATTCTGGTTCAGATTTGTACTTACTTAGCAAAAATTTTCACTGGACCCACCACAAAATGAAAAAAAAAAAATTATTAGTATTTTAATAAATATTAAGTCAACTAACAGTCAGTGATAAAATAAGAACAACTGAACAAATTGCAGTAGCACAAATAAATACAATCAGGGCAGGCCGGGGGATGGGGGCCCCTGGGCTTGAGTTTATATTTGGGCCCTACTTGCGTTACAAATGACCTCAACTAGAACATAATTAGAGTAGCAAAAAATACACAAATAGTAAATATTCTTTGAGATTCTTAGAACAATCATTATGCAACATGCTTAGGGCCAGATTTACTAACAGCTTGCGCCAGGGCAAACCCTCTTTTGTTAAAAAAACTACTGTCAGGATTTACTAAAGACACGCACTGAAAAATTTGCGCTGAAAAGGCGTGGACTGTTATTTTGCGGCTGACCTTATTGCATATGCATTTGTAGGAGTTTCCCTTTCAGAAGCAAAGTTTATGGGAGGAGAATATTTAAATTAATCATGCAACTTGATTTACTAAGGTTTGCGCTCGTCAATTTACTGGTGTTTGCGCCATTATGTAAAGGCCAAAAAAAATCAGACACTAACTGGTAGATTGCATTGGTCATTATGGAAATGATCCGGCTTTGTGTTCTTTAATTTAGGGATCGTCAGTAGATCACGCCTAGAACTTTCCACTCCCATCAACACTTTTTTGGAATTGCGCTCTCACGATAATGTGCCCTGTTAAGTAAGTTTAGAGTGGATAAAAAGTAAAAAATAGAAGATATGTTCTCTCTCAGTTGAACTTATTTGAATTAAAAACATTTAAAGTATAACCAAAAAAAAGTTATATAGGTTTAAGTTTATGAAAATTATTAATGAAATTTATATTTTATGTAAAATTTATATTTCATGAAACATGTTGAACTCTGAAACTGCTAGAAAATCAAAGTCATACATCTAAACAAGTTGTGTTCCAAATTTGAGGTTGATCAAAGAATTAGATTTCAGTAAGATTTTGTTTGGGCGCAGTACCATATTTTCCCCATTAGATGCCAGCAAAACTCCACTGGTGCACAGTGGTTGGATTTGTGATTTGCAGTAGTTTTTCTCTTAAATATTACATGCACACGCACACAATTTTTTTTATTACACACATACAAACCACACTCTGACATCCATACCAACACACCCACACAATTATAGCTCCATAATTTAACCAATTGGCTCTATAATATGCAGAAGAAAACAGGAATAAGGCGAGTATTTGCTTTATAGGCTAAACCTGAGAAAATGGCACCATCTGGTAAAGAATAGTAACATTTTTAATTTTGAAGCCTTGCCAACAGAATGAAAGCCTCTTAACAATGATAGCTTCATTTTATAGTTAAAGCTGCAGTCCGCAGTTTTTCCTCTTTGTCGCCATCTCTGTTCGAAATCTGCAATTGCAGTTATTCGCCGAATTATCAACTTTACGTGAGTTGTACTTTGAGTTGCACAGCGTGGATGAACACGTTTGAGGAGAATGCGCAGCTGTCAGTTGCCGCGCCGGTGTGGGTACTAGCATTCAGAATCACAGATTATTATTTTTTGTAAGTATGACCAACATAATAATTTTCAATAATTTTAAAGTAACATCCACTTTTGTTCTGGTTCTGACATTGCAGTAAATCGCGCAAATTAAATCTAAAAATCGCTTATCATATATCACGCAAAACCGTGCAAATTATACTTCGTTCTAAAATTGTTAATGTTAACAACGTCAGCATTGCGTGCCTACATGTAATGTCCTCCCGAAATGTATCCTTGTTTGCGCATGGGTCCGGTTGCAGTCTCTTTTTTTTTGTAGCCACTCCGAAATCCAAACAAAGTCTTTTGCATTTTACAACGGGTGAGACTTCAGTTGTCACTGGTGATTGTCGTTTGAACCTTTCTGGATCCGCCATCAAATTGATGTTTAATTATATCAAGTGCTGTAAGAAAAGGCTATAAATCTCCTCACACGCAATATAGCCGAGACTCCTTCTTTATGTGTACAGATGTGACGTAATGACGCAATGACATGCTCGAATCTCCCGCGGAAATCCACCAGTACCACTGGAATTAAAAACATTATTACAAGCTTACCGCTTTGAATCGAGCTAAGGCAAGCAGATAGTTTTGAACACTAGCTGGTTATGTATTTCTCAAATATGTATTAAAAGCTACGGACTGCAGCTTTAAATGGCCCTGGGATTAAAAATTGCAGTTTTAATGTGTTTCAATGAGGACATTTTTGTCCTAAAGGTGCTGAGAGGAACTATTTTGTGTACCTAGTGCAAAATTGATTTTTTTAAAAGGAAATAGTAAAATTCTAATAAAAATACACACCTGTGCCAAAATGTTTGCAGTTGGCATTAACAAATTAAAAATGTTTACACATTGGTCCATAGTGGTCAAAAATGTCTGTCAAAAAACTGTCATAAACATTTATAAAAAAAAAGTGTAAAGTAAAACTAGAAAAAAAAGGTTATTGAGGTTTAAGTATATGAAAATGATTTTTTAACATTATGAACATTGTTTTATATAAAATATATATTTTATGAAACTGCTAGAAATTCAAAGCCATACATCTAAACAAGTTTGAGGATGATATCTAAATAAACGAGCTTTCAGTAAGATTTTGTTTAGACGCAGCACCACATTTTCCCCATTAGATGCCAGCAAAACTCCACTGGTGCACACAGTGGTTGGATTTTACATTTGCAGTAGAGTTTTTCTCTCTCAAATATTACAAGTAGGGCTGCACGATTAATCACATTTCCATGTAATCGCACTTAAACCGATTTGGCTTATCGTTGTTTTGAAATTGCAAAGGCTGCGATTTTTTTTTTTTAAATTTTTTTTTTTATGCTCAGCTTGTCATTGATGTACGGCTCTGTAAATGCTGCTCCATCTGAAAGCACTGTGAGTTTGAGTCACTTATAACGTGCATTTGAAAAAGCAACACGCGTCAAACATCTTTCCAAACATGAGAAGCATTTATGAACCTCTTGTGCAACAAAAGACAACATGCTTTTACTCCAAACTCGCTTCATAACGACAGTTGAGCATCCTTCTGTGAGATGATGTGGCTTCTTACACAGATCAAGGCAGTTGTGTGTTTATTAGTCATGTTTAATCAATCAAAGCGTTTCAATCTTTAATTAAAATATATAGAAAGTTAATCAGGTAAAGTGATAAGGGGAAAATAATGAAAATCGGCTACTTAATTTTTACTTAACTTATTTTTGATTTCCATTACACGAGAGTAGATGTTAAAACTTCATGCTGATTTGTACTTGGCTTTCGCTAACACTAAGACGTAGCTTTACAGTAAACTATGCTTCACCCATTTACGCTTCTTTCCATATGGTGGTGTGACTCCCCTTCTGTCCGGCGTTAACGACTGCAGTGTACTTGGCGCGTCAGCACACACGACGGCTGCAACTACAGTGTGGTCTCCCTAGTGGACCAGCACGACAACCGTCTGGATTGAGCCAAGTATGGGACATCTCTAGGGTCTTCAAGTGGGACCTTCCGTCCTCAGTGTTTCGTCGACTAGCCCACGACACCTCAAGAGTGTGGCGACAGTGACTCTGGCGTCCCAGAGTCACCCCCCTCCGTCCCCCACTCAACTCAGCCCAGCTTACTGACCTCAACATCCCTCCTGCTGCTGAGACCTAACCACATTCTCTCCGCAACCCAACCATACGCGCCAACCCGTTTGACTAAGGCTGTCGAGCCCCACTGGTGCGTTAATATGCAGTTTCAGTGGCAACGGTTCCGTATGGCATACCACCTACCGCAAAAACACAATATCTGCCCACCCACCCGTCATTCACGCAATATACACAGGAACTCATCAAGTTTTCAAGAATTCTACGAAACCGTAGTGTGGCGGCCTGTACACAGCCAGCTAGAATCTTTCCGTCTCAACCACAGCCAGTTGCTGCTCCTTTCTGCTGCTTCAGATAAGTTCTTTACTGTGCGACGCAACTCTTGGCCACTGAATCAGACGTCTCTGAGGAACCGGGTTGTAGAGTGTGCCACAAAATCTCGACAATCCACTTCCACTGGATAAACCTGGACTCTCCATCCTCGCTGTTCTGCTTCAGTGGCCAGATGAGCATACCGCAGTTTTTTCTTCTCATATGCCTCATCTACCGCATCCTCCCATGGCACTGTTAACTCTATCAGTTGAACAATGCGTGCTGATCCAGACCACAAAACAATATCTGGTCGTAGGTTAGTGGTGGCAATCTCAGGTGGAAAAATAAGCCATTGATCAAGATCAGCCAGCATCTTCCAGTCCCTAGCAGCTTCCAGTTGTCCTGGGCTAGAATTGGTGTTAACACCTTTTCTTGGTGGTTGCTCGCCTGGGCGGAGGAATATTGTCTTCTGTGTGTAATGTTTTGCTAGAACAGGCGGCAACTTATTGATCATACTACGCTTGCCTTCCAATGCTAAAGCCAAACATCGCAATACTTGGTCATGGCGCCAAGTAAACCGACCTTGGCTAAGAGCCACCTTACATCCTGTCAAAATGTGCCTTAATGTGGCAGGTGATGAACACAAAGGGCAAGAGGGATCCTCTCCTACCCAGAGGTTTAGGTTCTGTGGTTTAGGTTCTTTCCCACCTCGTTGACTACCAGCTTCCTCCTTTGAGCTGGGCCTGCCTTGTGCCTTGTGCATATCCCCAATTTGAAGGTCAGCCTTTGCCTCTACTACAGATTTCTTTGCTGACCACTTTCTACCAGTTTTTAACACGGGCTGCCTCCCTTACACATTTGTCGCGTGACTCTACTAAGGTCATTTCCAGTCTGACCTTGGCACACTTAAACTCCTCGGTTAAAGCAGAGACTGGCAGCTGCAATATTCCTTTACTATAAAGTCCCACTCTGCTGAGGCAGCGTGGAACTCCCAACCATTTCCTGATGTATGAACTTATTAACCTGTGGCGGCAGTGGCTCAGTGGTTTATGTAGGT
This sequence comes from Tiaroga cobitis, assembly GCA_030578255.1. Classification (NCBI taxonomy): domain Eukaryota; kingdom Metazoa; phylum Chordata; class Actinopteri; order Cypriniformes; family Leuciscidae; genus Tiaroga; species Tiaroga cobitis. The sequence goes on along the minus strand of CM060599.1, from coordinate 12,770,441 downwards.
TGTCTACAAACCAGAAGGTTGGTGGTTCAATCCCCGGTTCCACCTGACCAAGTGTCGAGGTGTCCATGAGCAAGACACCTAACCCCAGCTGCTCCCGACGAGCTGGATGGCGCCTTGTTTGGCTGACACCGCCGTCGGTGTGTGAGTGAGTGAGTGAATGGGTGAATGTGAGGCAAATTGTAAAGCGCTTTGGTGGGCATTAGGTCTGTGAAAGCGCTATATAAATGCAGTCCATTTACCATTTAACGCTTCCAGCTTATCCACTGTTGTCAAAGAAACCTCGTACACAGCCAGTGGCCACAGCAACCTTGGCAGTAGACCAAACTAAAAGCACCAGAGTTTTAGTTTGCCTGGTAGAGCACAGCTGTTTATGCTCTTCAACCCTTCCACTGCTTGTCGTCTAACTTCTCCCACATTAGAACTGTGTCCTTTAGATCCCCATCGTACCATCACCCAAGACTCTTCACTGGCTTCTCAGAAACTTTTGGTATTGCCTCACCATTAATGAAGAATGTTTTATCTACTACCTTTCCTTTAACTATCGAGATGCTCCTTGATTTAGAGGGCTTAAATTGCATTCGTGCCCATTCAACATTTATCTGTTAACTTCCCCAATAACCGATTAGTGCAGGCTACTGTTGTAGTCATGGTTGTCATGTCATCCATGTATGCTCTGATTGGTGGTAGTCGCATCCCAGAAGCCAAGCGCTCTCCTCCTACTACCCATCTTGATGCCCTAATAATTACTTCCATTGCCATGGTAAAAGCCAGTGGAGAAATGGTGCATCCTGCCATTATTCCAACCTCTTAGCATTGCCATGCGGTGGTGATTTTTGGAGTTGGGAAACTAAATTGCAAATCTCCAAAATAGGCTTTCACTAAATTTGTTATTGACATTGGTACTCTGAAAAAATCAAATGCTGCCCAAAGAAGCTCATGTGGCACTGAACCATATGCATTAGCCAAATCCAGGAATGTCACATGGAGCTCCTTCCTCTCCTTTTTAGCTGACTGAATTCGTTGCCAGATAACATTGTTGTGTTCTAAGCATCCTGAGAACCCTGGAATGCTCTGTTTTTGAACTAAAATGTCAATGAAGCCATTCTTTAATAGGAAGGTGGACAATCTCTGGGCAATAATGCTGAAGAAAATCTTACCTTCAATGTTTAATAGTGAAATAGGACGAAACTGACTGATGCCTGTAGCATCTTTTTCTTTAGGTATAAAGACTCCACCTGCTCTGCGCCATGCTGTAGGTACAACCTGTTTTTCCCATGCCACTTTTATCATTTTCCACAGAATTCGCAGAACTCCTGAAGCACTATTGTACACTCTGTACGGAACTCCATTAGGCCCTGGAGATGATGAAGCCCTTGCCTTTCTCACAGCCTACTCTACCTCTTTCCACTTAGGTGCACAGACCTCCATTTGGTATTCTGGTGGGTTGATAGGTGGTATGTCTGATGGAATTGACATAGGCTCATGCCTTTTTGCATCTGTATGTGTTTCCTCCAAATATCACTCTAGCTCAACCCTAGATGCTTTTAAAGTGCCATTCTTCTCCTTGGTGAATAACTTCTTTGCGAATTTGCGGGTCTTTATAGAAATTAGCCCTCGCACGTTTCTTCTTTTTGTAGCGTTTCCGTAGACGCTCAGCTCTGCGTAATGTTGCCAGCTTATCTTTTATGGCCCTTTGTAAGAGATTGAGTCCCTCCTTCTGACTTTGTTCTGCTCTTTTCCATTGCTTCCTCAGCTGTCTCCTTTCTCTAACTAACCCTTCAATTTTCTGCTGCCGTCTAGACATTCCAGGAGTAGTCTGTACTTTTTCCTTCCTTTTTTCCACACCAAACCTCTCACTTCCATATGCGTAAATGATGTCCCTAAATTTATCCAGCTTCTTTTCAACTGCACCAGTTAATCTTTCCAATGCAAAGCATAGATCTGTGTTTACCGTGTCCCATGCAGTTTTCTCACAAGCTCTTGGCCATCTAACTCCAGGCCTATGCCCGTTGAGGTTCTTTTCTCTCTTATGCTGTTTAGTATGACCGGGTTCACAAGTATGAATATGTTCATCACTAACTGTGCAAGCCCTCCTCTCCTCTATGACAGGGGTGCTGATATCCTGCGAGCTGTGGTTTGCTTGCTGTCGCTGGATTTCATTCGACTGACTTGACTGACTTCGTAAGAAGTACTGATCAATTCGAGGGAATTCAGTGTTGGGCGATACGCTCCATATAGTCATATCGTCCTATCGTCAGCCTGTGAGATTGGCGATACACGATATTATCGTGGGCTTACTTATTTGATCATTAACTTGCTTATTTGTTTGCTTATTTCTTTACTTATTTATTTGCTCAATTACTTAGTTTTATATATGAGAATCTTTTATATTTTGCGAACAAATGTGGAGTGTTTATTAATCAATCTGGTTATTTCCAGGTAGTGAGGTAAAAACATAGCCTAATCATCCGTGTATCAGACTACGAGTATTCCATTCATTATGACTGTGATGTAAAATAAAGCATTAAAAACGGAGGAGTATTTCAATACTCTAGCAGAAAATTTACCGACACACATTATCCTCTCATGGGGTTTCAGATGCAGCATTTTGACTGTACTTCAGCACAAGATGAGAACACATTTCAAGAATGAGTCGGAGTTTGCGATACATTTCGTCCTCCTACCGCGAAAAGCTAGCTCTGTCTGGATGCGCTTACTAAAGCACAGTGAGGACGCTTTCCTGTCAGATATAGCATATCAGGTAAGCGCACTTCAATGGCAGTTTACACATCACCGTTTTCAACTAAAAACTTAAAACTTAAGTGTTTTGGCCGTTTGTTTACACAACAATGGCATTTTGGGTGCCTGAAACGCAAACTTTTGAAAATAGGTTTCAAAGTGCAAGTTTTTGAAAACGGTCTCCGTGTAAACAACAAAAACACGAATCTCTGAAGACGATGACATCATACACATGCGTATTATGTGTTCAGTTTATAGTGTTTCATTGCCATCTACTGGCCTGGAAGCAGAATACACCGTTTTTATTCGTTTTTGCAGATCCGTGTGAATGAGGATTGTTCAGACGTTCGTCTGTACACAGAAAACTTAAAGGAAAAACTTCTCAGTTTCAAGCATACTGTTGTCGTGTAAACATACCCTAAGCACAAAGAACGCAGGTTAATGTTTACTTGCCGGGAGAAATGGATTGGTTTACGTTCAAGCAACTCTGTTATAAAACAGTTATATCGTTATACCCTTATCTTTAGTGAACATAAATAGTTAAAAAAGAAACTGCATGTCACTGTGACATCCCTGAGTCTCCTGAACCTATTGGTCCAGGTCGTGGGAGTTCTTGATTGGTTTTCCTCATGCTAATTAGTTAGAGTATATAAAGAGTGCTGTGCCTTCTTAGGAGAGGGCACCCTTTGGTGAAAACTCTCCTCAGGAGTGGCTCCTGGTATTTTCTTACACATGTAGCGTCAAGATTTTGTTGTTTGTTATCTCTTTGTTTTCCCTTTTCCCTAGACTTCTGTTTATTATTATTATTATTATTATTATTATTATTATAATTATCGATTGTGGTATGTTTAATTCAATAAAACACACCTTTGATTGTAACGTTTCTGTTTGATCCCTCTTTTGTGTTGCGGCTTGATACGACCTGGTCGTAACACAAAATTGGGCGCTCGTCCTGGATCGCTGCATGTGTAAGTAAATACATAATGTCTTTAGTGTGTTCACCTTTTTGAATGAGTAGACTTCAGGTATTTAGAGTGTTCTCAGCTGGGTTTAAAACTCCTCCATCCAGGCACTGTTTGTTTGTTTTTTTGCCTTTATTATTTTTGAAGGTTATCCTGGGCGGGGGTTTTAAAGGCGTCATGACATGGATTTTTGTTTTGTTTTATTATGTTCCCTTAGGTGCAATTATAGTATTACTATAGTTTTTTGTACAAAAAAACTTTAAAAATGTAGTGATTTATGACCTTTTCCCACCCTATTTCTCAACCTCTGATTCAAACAGTCTGTTTTGGAGGATTTTCCCCTTTAAGAGTTCAGTGTTAACGCCCACTGTTATGATTGGCTAACGTCAGTGCTGCTTATGCATAAATTATTAAAGTTAATTAGAGATGCACCGATTGATCGGCTGGTGACCGGAATCGGCCGGTTTTCACGTGATCGGCCATGATCGGCGACCGGCCGGTCAGTCTGACATAATCCGATTTTATGCCGGTCAAACGCACTCGGGCGCCGCATGATTAACATCGCACAACATCAGCATCACACGTGCACACGGTACGCGCACATGTAGGAAACCTCGTGAATTACGGCTGTTTCACACCGCAAAGGTGCAGCGCGTTTTTTTTTTTTTGTTCGGCGTGCATGTTAATCAATGAGTGCATTCACACCGGGAGCCGGAGCAGCGCGTGAACGTCGAGCAGGAGCGTCGCGTGAGCAACAGTGAAGCGTGGGTTTCGGCGCCGAATCTATTTTTGCTGCGCTCAATTTAAGTGAAAGCACACTTTTGATGGACAAAATAAATATGATTTTATCCAAAAAGTGCCCAAAATGCAAAGAATTTGCATGTCTGGTGTGTTTTAACAAGAACTGAAGTAGGCTAGGCTATGACAGAAAGAAAATGAAGACTCAAAAATATTTATAGAAAATTTACCCATTTAAACTTGTTTTTATTATTATTTAATTGTTTCCCTGCACATGCTCCACGTGTCCTGTTTAGCTTGGCTGGACATGTCAGATAAGAGAAGAACTGCTTGAGAAATGTAACTTGCCATTGATATACAACAAGTGATTGCAATAGGCCTGTGTGTGTGTGTGTGTGTGTGTGTGTGTGTGAGAGAGAGATAAATATCTTTATACTGCAAGGCTATATTTATTGAATTTTTATTTGTTATTTATATATTATTTTATTGCCATTACCTGTTTTCATACAGAAGTTTAGTTTGCCAAATATATCAATTTTTTTTTTATTGGATATTGGATGTGAAAAGGAAATCTATCTTTCATAACACTGCACTTTAGATGTGTGAGAATTTTCCACACTAGGAGTCATTTATATAGTTCTATTTTATAGTGATTATCTGTTAAAAAAATGTTCTATTAAAGAGAAGATAGAAAATAAATATTTGTGTGTGCTGTAAAGTGGTGAGAGAGAGAGAGAGAGAGAGAGAGAGAGAGAGAGAGAGAGAGAGAGAGAGAGAGAGAGAGAGAGAGAGAGAGAGAGAGAGAGAGAGAGAGAGAGAGAGAGAGAGAGGAGAGAGAGAGAGAGAGAGAGAGAGAGAGGAGAGAGAGAGAGAGAGAGAGAGAGAGAGAGAGAGAGAGAGAGAGAGAGACGACGTGGCTCTTTCTCTCTCTCCTCGCTCTTTCAGTAACACTCATCTACATCACGATAAAATAAAGCTTTGGCGTGCTGCATATGCTGCAAATAAACTGCATCCAACTGCTTTCCCTGACGTCTGGGTCGTTCGGCAGCGCATTCAAACATGTTGTTTGTCCACAGCAGGAACAGCACATCTGCGTGGCATCGCAGTCATCTTGTAAACAGACCCACTCGCTGCACGACAGCGCATGCGATTATGTGAAATGAGGCGTAGTTGTCCTGCGCTGGAGGCGGTCATATGCAAATGACTGGTACGTCACTTCGTACCGTGACGTCACTAAGAACAAAGGATCTAGAACGAGCTGTATAGAGCTTGATTAAATAAAGCTTAGTTTATAATGGGGAGGACGTCTTAAGCTATGAAACTTGCAGGAAGTTTTAATAGTACATAAATCTCTTATATACCAAAATATCAAGGCAAATTTGGTTTCTCATGTCATGACCCCTTTAAATCTCTGTTGGGGGTACGCTTCAGGCTTTTGGTTTAAAACGCCAATTGTCCTTGAGTTCAGCGTTTAAATACCGCCCGAGTCCGGTACACCTTTGAAGATTAGGTAGGTTTAGTTAGTGTTGTTTATAGTTATGAACTGGAGTCTCTCATTTTTCATTTAAGGTGACACTTTGTTTTCTGCATCTGCTCATTTGATGCCTGCTGAGTATGAAGATAATTTGAGAGATGACTTTTGGTAAGTCTTTGTTTATCTCATAGTGCAGTGCGGGTTGCAACTGGAGCGTGTGTGTGTGTGTGACAATTCCGGGCGGAGTGGCTGATGGGATTTGTATTTCTAGTGCTCTAGTTTAGCGGCTTCTCACGCGTGTGGTTGTATTGCTATTGTGTTTCTCTGCTGCCTTTTTTAACAGAAGTGTCGTCGGTGATCGAGGATTTCTTCTCATTTCCTTCGGAAATCTTACTGGAGAGATGCACGAAGGAAGAGTTGTTGCGGATTGCCGAGCGCTTTGATGTGGAGGTAACGAGTAATGATAAGAAGCTTAAAGAAACGCTGGTGAAAGTTGTGAAAATTTCACTTTTTGAGCGGGGCGTTTTAGGCCTCGTTTACACTGCAGGTCTTGATGCCCAATTCTGATTTGTTGCCTATATCCGATTTTTTGGACCGTCCGTTTACACGTTCTTTAAATTGTGACCCATATCCGAGTCATGTTTACACTTGACTGAAACATCACGCATGTTTAAAGGGGTCTTCTTGCACAGATGGACGAACGCGCAGCGAGATCTCAGAACTGGTGGGAACATGATCTCATGAAAGTGAATATAGCACGAATTTTATTTCTCTTGCCATTTATAGGCTACGCCAAAAATGTTTTTTGCTTGCATATGATACGCACTGTAAACGTGAGTATTGAACGCCATTAAGTGCGTATCATGCACGAAAAAAACGTAAATGGCACGTGAAAAAAAAATTGTGCAATATACGCACTTTCATGAGATTGTGGCGGGCTTTAACGAGGCGCAGTGGGTCTGAAATTTTAGGATGAGCAAGCCAACCTTTGAAATGTTGTGTCAACGTGTGTCCACATTCCACTCCTATGACAACACAATGTTTCGTCGGGCCATCCGTCCCTTTGCAGATGCGCGTCTGGGTTTCTCTCGTCATTAAACCGTGGAGATGTAGCCTAATGCCTCAGAAAATCTGATCTGCCTGTTTACATGACAGTCGCATTGGCACATATCTGATTTATATCTGATTTATTTCCACATATGAATGAGGCCTAAAACCGATCTAGAAATTTCCGAATGCATGCGTTTTTTTTCTGTTTACACTGTCATAGAACACATCCGTGTGTCGCATATGAGTAAAAAATCGGAATTGGGTCATATTTCACTGACAGTGTAAACGAGGCCTTAGAGGTAAGAGTTCAAGATATTGATCCTGAAGAGTCTTTAACCTCTCCTCTTTACGCTGCCAATCGAAATGTGAAGTTTAGTGAGATGTCTCTATAAGAGAAACAGTTATGTGTGGATGCGGAAAAAATACGTGCCGAGCGTGATGTTTGTGCACTGAAAGAAAGTGATTTTGAAATGAGAAAACTAGAGTTACAACAGAAAGTGGAGTTACGTAAACTGGAGTTACAATCTAAAAGGGAGGAAAGAGATTTTCAGTTGAGGAAAATGGAGTTAGAGTTGCATGCCCAAACAGTTGAAACTCCACATCACGTATCGTCTGTGGAAACCGTGTTTCCTGCACCTGTTTTTGACGTTTACAAAAACATTAGACTTGTGCCGCTGTTTTCGGAGAAGGAAGTAGAGAAGTATTTCCAACATTTTGAGCGTGTTGCAGAGTCTTTAAAATGGCCAAAAGAATTTTGGACCTTACTGTTGCAATGTGTTTTAGTAGGAAGAGCTCAGGAAGTTTATACAGCGCTGACAATGGAACAAAGTGGTGACTATGAAATTGTTAAGTCTGCTATTTTGCATGCTTATGAACTGGCACCTGAAGCATACCGCCAGAAATTTAGAAGTCACTTTAGGGCTGAAATTTGTACATATCTTGAGTTTGCTAGAGAGAAAGAAAATGTGTTTGACCGCTGGTGTACCTCAGTAAAAGTAACCACCAAGGAACAGCTTCGAGAACTGATTCTTTTAGAGGAGTTCAAAAACTGTGTTCCAAATGCTGTTGCTATGTATCTCAATGAGCATAAAGTGAGTAAAAGTGAGTTCTGTCAATCACTCCAACGATTCGAGCAGGTCTAAGTTGAGCGTTACTGCAAGACCTAAAAAGATGGTTTCACGCCAGTATACTATGTCAAATATTGTTGATAATACTTCACGTATGAAATCTGAGATTGTTTGTTTTTACTGTAAGAAGCCAGGGCATAAAATTTCAGACTGTATCACTCTCAAAAAGAAAGAGAAGGGTGTTAAACCTGTGGGTTTAATTTCTACATCAAAGGTGAATCATACTCCTGCTCGATTTAATAAACAGATTGAACGGGTAGATATTACTGAGATGGAGAGTGTTAAAAATAGTGTTGATTTTGGACCATTCCTCACTGAAAGGACCGTGGCTTTGCCTAATTCAGATGAGACTGTGCCTGTACGCATCCTACAAGATACTGGGGCGGGGCAATCCTTTTTGTTGGAAGGACTTTTGCCGTTGTCTGAACGTACTGATACGGGAACCCATGTACTGGTTAGAGGACTTGAGATGGGGTTCATGGAAGTTCCTCTACACCGCATTCATCTTGATTCTAAACTCGTGTCAGGTGAGGTGGTAGTTGGAGTTCGTGCTATGCTTCCTGTCTCAAGTGTCACTTTCATACTTGGCAATGATTTAGCTAGCTGGGGGAAATGTTTGGGAAAAGTCTGACGCTGGTGTTCCACCTGTAGTGGTTTCTGCTGTTGAGAAATTAGATGGATCTTCTGACTGTCCTAATTTATACCTTGCATGTGCAATAACTCGAGCGATGGCTAAGAAAAGTATGCCAGATGAAACTGAAAACATTCTTTCGCATTGTATGCGGTGTATATATACATACATACACATAGCTATATATATATATATATATATATATATATATATAAATAAAAAAAGCTGTCTCTACAGCTTACAAATGCTGTACAAATTGAATCAAAGATGTGTTTAGAAAATTAATTCCATTTATTGAAACAGTGCAAACTGTAGCTTACAAGCCTTTGAAAAGTAAATACAGTGCAGTATTGCAATTAACAATGCAGAGTTAAAAAGTGCAAAAAAAGTTTTGAGAAAAAAGGTTTTATAAAAAGATAAACCTAACATATTTCAGCCTTTAAATAATTTTTATAAAAAGAATGAGTCAAAAAATATAAATTACTGACATTAGCTAAGACATTAGCTTATCTTTTATTATTAATAGTAAAATTCGGTCCGATTTTCTCGTGGCGTCTGTCGTTGCTAAGCAACCATGCACTGTGCTCTTCACAACGACAAATAAGTTTTAGTAGTTAATAGATTTCCACCGCCGAAAAACGCTTGCTGTAGCTCTGCTAAGTTACACGATTTATTTCGCTTCAATTATGAGCGCACTTGCCGCGCGTCTACATTTGAAATAACAAACTTGAGTGCGCAAAAGACACGATATGTGACCGGGTCCTTGATGAGCTAAGTTAAACACAGGGATTTGAATGGGACTTATGTATCGATACTCGCGGCTTAAAAATCGATACTTTCTTAGGGGAAAAATATCGATTTATATCGCAGAATCGATAAAATTGCTCAGCCTTAACCATGTATGAGCTGCTCGAAAAGAGAAAGCTGACTGTCCAAAAACTACTTTTTCTACATGGTATTTTACAATCCCCTCTTGTAGATGCTCTGGTGAATGAGTTTAGATTTTGTTGGATGAATTTATTGAGCGGAGGGGGGGCCATACCATGAAATATTTTATATACAAGTAAGATATCTGCAAACTTAATTATGTTTTCCCAATTTAACAGATCTTATTTAATTAAGATTGTACAATGGTGATATGAATGACTTTTTTTCCAACGTTTTCAAGGCCTGTTTATTAAATGTTTCAACTGTTCGTAATGTGGTCCGACCTGTCTGTGTCCAACTAGTAAGACAGTAATTCATGTGTGATAAGATCATAGCATTAATATATAACTTTGAGGCCTCTGTAGTTAAATAGAATCAAATTTAATTTGGCAAATGTCAGACACATTAGGAATGTGACCTTTTTCACTTGTGTTTTAAATGAAAGACATGAACCTATTGTTATTCCCAGATATTTCAGCTCTTGAAGTCTTTTCCCTGCTACTATAACATCTGGGTCTAGATCTTTATTTGCAGATTTCGAAAAAAAAACCCTAACCCTAACCCATACTGTTTTATCAGTATTAAAGGTATTGTAGGTAGGAATTGTATAAAAAAATTTTTTTCCAAATTTGTTTAAACTTTCTGTATATATCAATGCATAATTAAAATGTAAGTACTCTGAAAAAGAAAGTATAAAAATCGAGTGTCTGTAGACCTCTCACGACTGTTTTAAAGACAGCTCATTATTTCCATTCACTCTACCTCCTCCCTTCTGGGCTCCTTCCAAAGCCACGCCTCCAAAACACATGAACGCGCGACTCCTACCGCTGAGCTGAAGACGCATTATTTACCTGAGACGAGTGGAGAGGAAGGAGCGCAGTGCATGTAGTGACATCATGTCAGAATCACATGTAATAAAAAAATCTAACTTTATCATTATGAAGATAAACAATCAAGTAGCATATTGATATTGGTAAAGTTTAAACTATTTATTGATTCGCTAACGAGCTAGTTATCTATAAGGCAAAGCTAAAAACAGGTTGCATGATACACGTTTTTCCATTGCCATCATTTACACTGTGATGAAGATGAATTTCGTGTAACATTCATAACATATATGGTGTTTTGCATGTAAGAGTTTCCATGATGAAAGCATTGTTGACTCTGATGAGGACTACACTCCAGAGACAAGTACCGCATCGTCAGGTCGAGGACAGATCCGGGGTCGAGGGATTTTTTGTTTAAAAACAAAACAAAGGCGAAAAAAAACGTGCAGGTAAACTTCCAGGTGAACATGGTAAAAGAGTTAGACAGAGGGTAAATATAATTCTAAGAAAAGTTCCTGGATGCGGATCGGCCTACTATCTGTTAAACATGTATTTAGTTATCTAAAGCAAAATTATGCACAATTCAACACTATAGCTATCATCTTGAGCTAGGCATATATATTATTTATCATCTCTACTACGGCTCGCTAAGTAATGTTATGTTAGCTATATTAGGCAGCTACGTGTGCTGACACATGCTTCATGAAAACATAAAGAAAAAAATATGTATGATCAAAATACAAAAAGAAAGATTTACCTGTCCAGCAGAAATATAGCCATCCAGGCGTCACTTTTCAGCCCCTTGAGGTCTCTCAGTTCTCCGCCATCGCTGGAAAGCCACGCTGATATTGGCATGCGCTTTATTTTGTTGTTTATCCAAAGACTTTTTGTTCATTACCTTTTCTAGTAACGTTACTGTCTTCCTTTTTTTGCCTGGTTTGCCTTCGTGAACTGCATATGTGAATTTTGATTGGTCTTTTTCTGCCATTGTTTTGCTATTCCTAGGTTCCGTGCCTCTTGAATTTTTAAAATCAAACGGATGCGCGCGCAAGTGGGCAGGTCCTGTGTGGCAAAAGGGTGGTTGCCATGGTTGCGAGAGAGTGACAGTCGCCTAAGCCAATCCTTTGTTTCGTCCCGAATGTAAATAATGAGCTGTGTTTAGTGCAGATTAAACGGTCTAGAGTCATTACATTTTTATACTCTTTTTATCAGAGTACTTACATTTTAATTATGCATTGATATATACAGAAAGTTTAAACAAATTTGGAAAAAAGTTTTTATAAAATTCCTACCTACAATACCTTTAAGGTGCAGACACGAGTTAGCCAATTGGAGATATTGATCATTGTAGCTGCATTGTAACAATTAAATGCTGCAGCCACTTTATTTTCATTTCATTTTCATTTACTTTATTTATAAAGCACAATTAAAACAACGTGATTTTGACCAATGTGCTGTACAAACACATAATAAAATTGCATAATAAAATGTATTTTCAAACAATACAATGACAAACAAACATCTGTGAATAGCCTCTTACCAATTAACCTACTGATCCAAACACTAGGCATGGGTTGTATGGAATTACAAACCTGCGCACATATTTTCAAAAGTACATAACTATAGAATCAATTCTTAATGCGCATCTGAACGCCGTCAGCGCTAATCACAGGTTCGCGTTTAAAGTCTGATCATTTCAATGGAGGTGAATTAATCAAAATGAACTTTAGCTGGAAATAACATCATTCAAGAACCGATATAAAGCGAAAATAATCTCTGTTCCTTAAATTATATGTTTATCTCTGTAAAGCTGCTTTGAAACAATCCATTGTTAAAAGCGCTATATAAATGACTTGACTTGACTAAATAGCAAATACAATTTTAAATTACGCTTAAAATAACTTCAAGAGGGAGCAAGTCTAAGGTGTAAAGGTAAATTATTCCAGCGCTTTGGAGCTGGCACACCAAAAGCCCGATCACCACTCAATTTTAATCTAGTTCTTGGAATGTCTAGGATCATCTGATTTGCTGATCTAACTCCCGTTTCACACAAACTCAGTTTGCAGTGCGTATACGGTAGCCTACAGGAGCGATTCTTTGTACACATATACAAACTTGAATGGACTTTGAATGCACGTTTAAACAACATAGGGCTATAATTCCATGCATTACTTCTATATATATTAAGTTGCTTAAGCAAGTGGTCAAATATTTAACCATTTACTTATATTAAAATCGCAAACATTTTAAATTAAAACTTAAAATTGACAAAAACAGCCGACTCTCATGCCTTTTCTTTTGCATTTAAATTTTAATACAATAAATCTTGCATGTCACAAAGAACTTGTTTTTCCACCTCCACGAATGAGACGAGTATCATTCATTATTATGTCCTTGTTGAGGTAAATTGTAGTTTTCCTTGCTTAACCCCGGTCTTAAAGTACCGTAAAACTTCAAATAATAGCCGAGTCCCAAATAGACGCCTGTCTCTTTTACACGCCTGGTGTGGCTGCAGGTTTGGGTAAATAAAGGCCGGTCTCAAATAGAGGCCGGGTCTGTTTTTTAGTTTCGTGTTGTATTTAATCCTCTAAAACCGTCAGATCGTCCGCTTTTTCGCGGCCGCCAAAGCAATTTTTTGTCCCTCCAAAGCTTTTTTTGATCGATGAGTGATGTAGAATAGAATGACTGCTGCGCTTGACAGGGCGCGTTACGAGCAGAGAGAGAGAGAGAGAGAGAGAGAGAGAGAGAGAGAGAGAGAGAGAGAGCGCCCCGGCCGCGCGCGCGCGCACTCTCACATCTTCAAACAACACGAGCGCTGTCTTGCTCTCTCTCCCTCGCGCATATTAATCAAAATCAATTGACGACGCGACAGTAAAAGGTTGGAAGACCGCAGTTTAACGTGGAGCATTTGGAGATTTTTATAGATTAGAGACATACACTCAATGACCAACATCTCAACACTAAATTATAAAGGCCTGACTCATATAGACGCCTGTCTCAAATACAAGCCGGTGCAATTCGACGGTTTGGGAAAATAAAAGCCCGGGCTACTATTTGAAGTTTTACGGTATAAAAGATGACTGTGAAAAAAAAGTAGTATTTAATTAAATACATTTATGGTGAGACAGACTACTACATTTTATTGAATTAAATGCATTTATGGTGAAATTACTACATTTTCAGGTCAATCTGTGTTCATTTTGACCACGAACCGTGCGCTGTCACTTTAATTCAGCGTTTGCAGCACAGCAGTAATAGACTCGGTGCGTAAACGATCTCTGCACTGCTGTATACGCACCGCACCTGGAACGGATCGACGGACTGCATCCGCGTGCAGTGTGAAAGCTCTAACCTGTTAACATGGGTACGGAAAAAAAAACGCACCGCATACGCACTGCAAACGGAGTATGTGTGAAACGGGCGTAAGAGACCTAGAAGGTTTATGTATATGAAAGAGATGCACTAGATATGGTGGGCTAAATTCTGAACTGCACAGGCAACCAACTTAGTGAGGCTAAAATTGGTGTAACATGCTGCTTTTTGCGAGTCCCCATTAAAAGTCTAGCAGACGCATTCATAACCAATTGAAGCCGATTCAATAGTACTTGGCTGACACCTACATACTGGAGTTACAATAATCCAATGTACCAAAATAAAAGCTTGAATAATCCTTTCAAAGTCATTGTGGACAGAAATGCTTATAAGGCTAGTTGCACGTGGCCGCCATTTTGGATTTTTGATCAGCGAGTGTGCGGTTGGACACTTCCGGTTTCGCTTTACGCCCGGTGCAGGGAGCCGGAGAAAGCCGAAAATGATCTCTTATAGTTGTTTATAGAATCAATTATATCATTTAAAATACTACTAAGATATATTTTACTATCACATGAGCAAATGGCAATTAAATCAATTGAATGAAATACAACTGTTCATGCACGAACAGAAGATTGTCTTGGTCTCATGCTGCGTACGCAATGAGAATTATTATGCCTTCTGTAAACATTGAGTTACAACTACGATCAGTGTTTCCCCTAGAAATTTTTCCAGCAGCGGTGCTGTCCCGTGCCGGAGCATGTTACCAAGTAACTACCAAGTATCCGCTACATGTACAGGTTACACTTACATGTGCCTCCGGAAGAACTTTTTTTTTTAAATAAACCCTTAAACCATGACTTCTGGCAAGTTTTGTGGATACAAATTGACATTTTGAGACATACAATTACGACATACCATCAACAGATTCAAGGTGATTATTGCAGCACGCACCTTGAACTGTCACAAACAGAATCCTTGATTTTATAATTTTAGACAGGATTTTTCACGTTTTTGTTTTGTTCATTTTCAGCTATAAGGTAGATATTGATAGGGGAAAAATGAAATGGCACAACCCAGAAAAAGATTATTTAGAATTTATTGAAAATTTTAGGCCACCCCAATCTGTGAGCACTTATTTTTTTAATTTTTAATTTTAACATTTTTAAAATCAAAAGTTTTAAGTTAACATTATTTAATGCACAATGAATGAAGTGAACAAACATGAACAATCAAGTGTTTTATTTGACTTGACTGTGCCTTTATTTGATCCAAAACTGTGTTCGTATTTCTTTTTAAAAGACTTTTTAAAAGAGTTAACGTTATCCAGCCAAGAATAAGCCTAGAATTGCTTTTCTGGCGGACTAATAACAGCACTCGGGTGTCGGTCCGAGACTGTGCTCATGTACTCCTGCTCGTAAAACTACCCGGATACAACCGCACCCGAGTCCACTTTAGGGGCCGTTCACATATCGTGTTTTTTGCGCGAAAATGCGTTATTTCAATTGTAGGCGCGCGTGGCGAGATGAAAACATCGTAACATCTCATCTCAACACACCATGTGACAAAAACCAACCGATCAGCTTCGGCCTTTCCGTAACATCGACAGCTCGGCCGAACAACTGATCATAGCTGTAGGCTACAGGGCGGCTTTTTATTTCTCATCTCCATAAATATATCTAGTAGTAAAGCTAATGCAAGGGCTAGAAATCAATGAATTCTTTGCTGATACTTCCTCGTCCTCATGGAGAGCGCCGCTTTCTCCTTTCTAAAAGCGCTTGCTCTCTCCCGTGGCGTCTGTCGTTGCTATGCAACCATGAATAGAGGCGGCCTGGAGAAACGAGCGTGCTTCCCGCGCGCCTACATTTGAAATAACGAATTTGCGCTAGAAAAACGCGCTATGTGAACGGCCCCTTATGGCAACGTGACATTAGCCTAATCGAAAATATTTCTATATTTGGCTTTTTCCTCCTTTCTTGTCAACAAGTGGATTCAGAGCCACCGCATTAGCAGCACCGGCGCACGCCACGTCTCAAGTGTTTTTAGGTGTGTAGGTGGATGTCGTGATATTACTGATCATGTGAAGATTTTGCAGCGGCGCTGAAAATCCAGTGGCGGCGCTGCGCCGCTGCTAAATACATTGTAGGGGAAACACTGACGATTATATTTGATTATATCAGCAGACCTGATTTTGCGGGACACGGAGAGAACTTGCTATTATTATACTAGGTGAATAAATATAGATTTTATATTAGATGTCTTTTTGCAGTGATATGCTTTAAACTGCTAATGTTAATGACGGCGCTGTGAACCTCACTAATAATATAAAACTCATTTTAACAGCACAGGTCTATTCAATCTAAATAATTAAGTGAAAATAATAATCCAATCGCTAAAAAACACATTTCCAAATAAGCACATACATTCCATTAGGAAAGACTAGAGAGATTAAATGCGTTCTTACCGGATTCAGTGCATCTTGAATTTATATTTTTTTGTCTGATGGCAGCTTCGAGTAGGGGCTTCTCATTCATTATGTGTCTAGACACATCTCCTTTTTTAGGGTCACCTGTAACTGGTTTTTACCATGTTTTTTTCTCCCATTCCTTATACGAACAAGACGCTTTTTCTTCTCGGGAGGCCAGATACATTTTTCTGTTGCAGTTTTTTTTGTCTTTGTGTGTGGGGGTTTCTCAGTGTTTGTTTTCCCTCTCTGACTAGAACCAATAATTACGGCTGCGCTGCGCATGTTCATTGTTTTATTATTAACATTTTTTATTGTAGAATTGTCATTTAAAGGACGATGAAATAAAATGATGCAGACGAAATTAAAATGCGGGACACTGCTTATGACTTGTGGGACAAAGCTTCAAATTTCGGGACTGGTCACCAACGGGGAATGCATGAAAAGCTGACTTCTTTGTTTTAACGTGTTTCATAACGAGAAACAGTTAAGTGCTGAGGCTGTCACCTCTGAAAGGCAAGTCGCCTCCCTTGAATTTTAAAAACACTCATGTGCATCAGCATCTGTCATCAGAGGGTGACAAAAACACCCGGGTCTGTTGTCGGCATTACTTTATTTGGTAACATTATTATTGCTCTAACTGTTTGTATTTTAGTATGTCATTTAAATGCATATAATTTTCAGCGTATTTCACCTGTGCGTTTCTATGCGTTCTATTACTGCATTTATTTTGTGCAAGTGAGATAAGTAAAGATCATCTTAAATCATAAATATTTCATAAATGATTATCTGTTTTTTTTTTAATAAGCAGCACATACAGTATTTGCTGTAAAATATACACAAACTTATAGCTAGGCCTATATTAAATTGTTTGTGTTAACTAACGTTACAGTTAAAAATGTAAATTACTCGCAATTATTACGATTTTTTTTCGCCGTCGTTTTTATCTATAAAGATAATTGATGCAAAGAAAGCATGTAAGGAAAATATATGTTGATAATATTGATCGAGCAACTGATGTAAGTAAGTGAAAATATATGAAAATAGAAATGAGAAAATAGTAGGCCTATTTATGGAGATAAATAAGACGTGTGAATGTTCAGGCGGTATTGTATGCAAACAAATATAATCGTAGTTGTAACTCAATGTTTACAGAAGGCATAATTCTCATTGCGTATGCAGCATGAGACCAAGACAATCTTCTGTTCGTGCATGAACAGTTGTATTTCATTCATTAATCTGACTTTGCATCCGTGCATTTAATTGCCATTTGCTCATGTGATAGTAATATATATCTTAGTAGTATTTTAAATGATATAATTGATTCTATAAACCACTATAAGAGATCATTTTCGGCTTTCTCCGGCTCCCTGCACCGGCCGTAAAGCGAAACCGGAAGTGTCCAACCGCACACTCGCTGATCAAAAATCCAAAATGGCGGCCACGTGCAACTAGCCTATTAATCTTAAATGGAAAAAACAAGATTTTACTACGGAATTAATCTGTTTGTCAAATTTCAAAGAACTATCAAATTGAACGCCAAGGTTCTTCACTGCAGATTTACAAAAAGGAGTTAACTCGCCCAAATCAAAATAATTTTTAGTGTCAGGAGCTCTGAACCAAATTATTTCAGTTTTACTTTCATTCAGATGCAGAAAATTTTCTGACATCTAAGATTTAACTTCTTGTAAACATCTCAATAGTGACTCAAAATATTTTTTGTCCTGTTTCCGCAACGGTAAATACACCTGAGTGTCATCCGCGTAACAATGAAAGGATACTCTATGCTTAAGAAAAATAGAACCTAAGGGTAAGATATATATCGAAAACAAAATTGGGCCCAGAATGGATCCTTGTGGAACCCCACTAGACAATGGGGACACTTTTGAATGATGTTGACCAAAATTAACTGAAAACGTTCTGTTAGAAAGGTAGGATCGGAACCAATCAAGTGCCATGCCCTGAATTCCCACTGTCTTTTCCAGGCGGGATAGTAGGAAATTGTGATCAATAGTATCAAACTAGAGATGCACCGATTGATCGGCTGGTGACCGGAATCGGACGATTTTCACGTGATCGGCCATGATCGGCGACCGGCCGGTCAGTCTGACATAATCCGATTTTATGCCGGTCAAATGCACTCGGGCGCCGCATGATTAACATCGCGCAACATCAGCATCACACGTGCACACGGAACGTGCACATGTAGGAAACCTCGTGAATTACGGCCGTTTCACACCGCAAGGTGCAGCGCATTTTTGTTTTGTTCGGCGTGCATGTTAATCAATGAGTGCATTCACACCGGGAGCCGGAGCAGCGCCTGAACGTCGAGCAGGAGCGTCGCGTGAGCAACAGTGAAGCGTGGGTTTCGGCGCCGAATCTATTTTTGCTGCGCTCAATTTAAGTGAAATCACACTTTTGATGGACAAAATAAATATGATTTCATCCAAAAAGTGCCCAAAATGCAAAGAATTTGCATGTCTGGTGTGTTTAACAAGAACTGAAGTAGGCTAGGCTATGTCAGAAAGAAAATGAAGACTCAAAAAATATTTATAGAAAATTTACCCATTTAAACTTGTTTTTATTATTTCCCAATCGTTTCCCTGCACATGCTCCACTTGTCCTGTTTAGCTTGGCTGGACATGTGTCAGATGAGAGAAGAACTGTTTGAGAAATATAACTTGCCATTGATATACAAGTGATTGCAATAGGCCTGTGTGTGTGTGTGTGTGTGTGTGAGAGAGAGAAAGATCTTTATACTGCAAGGCTATATTTATTTTTATTTGTTATTTATATATTATTTTATTGCCATTACCTGTTTTCATACAGAAGTTTAGTTTGCTAAATATATAAATTTTTTTTAATTGGATGGGCCTATTGGATGTGAAAAGGAAATGGTTCTTCCATAACACTGCACTTTAGATGTGTGTGAATTTCCCACACTAGGAGTCATTTATATAGTTCTATTTTATAGCGATTATCTGTTCAAAAAATGTTCTATGCAAAATGTTCTATTAAAGAGAAGATAGAAAAGAAATATTTGTGTGTGCTGTAAAGTGGTTTAAAAAAATAAAATCGGAATCGGCTAAAATCGGTATCGGCAGGTCAAACTCAAGGAAAAATCGAAATCGGGATCGGCCTAGAAAATTGTAATCGGTGCATCTCTAAGCCGCACTAATATCCAGCAAGACTAAAACTACTGAGCTGCCAGAATCAATTGCAATGAAAATATAATTCAGAACTTTCAACAAGGCCGTCTCTGTACTATGGTTCGATCTAAATCCCGACTGGAAATTGTCAAAAATCTCATTTTGGACTAGAAAAGTCTGCAGTTGGTTTAATGCGACTTTTTCAAGAAGTTTAGATAAAAATAGACTATAGTTAGAAAAAACATTTGGATCCAAGTTCGTTTTTTTTTTTTCAAAAGAGGCTGTACAACAGCATGCTTAAAATCCATTGGAACTACTGCTGTTTCGAAACTTCTATTAATTACAGTCAATATACTAGGGCCAATAATATCAAAATTATGCTTGACTAATCCAGACGGGATAACATCACGGCCACAATTTGTAGGTTTTAACTGCCCAACTATCTCAGATAAAGAAGCAAAAGAAATTGGTGAAAATCGATCAAACACAACAGAGGTGAAACAAGGAACTGTGAAATCATATGAACCAGGTACAACTTGTGTTCTAATGTCATCAATTTTCTGCACAAAAAAATTAAGCAGATCCTCACAAGTGATGGTGGACAAAACAGGACATGTAATGGGATTTAGCACTGAATTTATAGCATTAAATAAAATATTAGGAGTACTATGGTACCTTAAAATTAGATCAGCAAAATATTTTCTCTTGGATGACTTAACTGCATTCTGATAGGCAGCCAAAGACTCCCGTAGTATATCATATGATACTTGTAATTTGTCCTTATTCCACCTTCGCTCTGCTTTTCTACAAGCACGCCTCAAGCCCATAGTAACCCCATTTAGCCAAGGTTCTGGTTTGGCCTTAACACTCTTAACCCTCAGAGGAGCAATTGTATTTAGGATAGAAGAACATACAGAATTAAAAATATCAAGTGACGCATTCACATCTGAATACAAAGAGCTCTTCAAATTAAAATTGATATTAGCTTCAATAAATGCATTTTTAAATCAATAGTGACTGCATTTAAATTCCGGACCTGGCGAATTGGTAATGAAGTATTACGAGTGGCACAAGGTAGAGTTATAGTACAAGTAACAGGCAAATGATCAGAGAGAGCTAAATCATGAATTTTAACATTTCTCTTGCCACTTGACTTTACTTGGATCATGGGTTACATTTCCATCTATATTCAATTGTATTGGTTTATTGATGGTGCATGACTTCACTGTTAATTTGGAAAAATTATGCCAGATTTCTTTGGTATTTCCCTTAGCTTCACAAACAGCGTTAATAAAAAAATCTTGCTTTTGCTTTTGCCTTGCCTGTTTAAAGTAAAAATAACACCCTTGTTTCAGTCCCAGAGACTCACTCACTCACTCACTCACTCACTCACTCACTCATAACAACCCTCTACAGACACAATGAAGCTTGAGTCACCATTGGCTAGAAAATATTTTATTTTACCCGCCAGACTTTACATGAAATGCATAAACAATGCAACTGAAAATAAATAAGTACATTATCCATCTGAATTATTCTTTAGGTTGCATATGGATTTAATCTGCCATTTTTTTAGCAAATTATTTTTTCTTGCCACTTGACTTCAGCCACCTCTCCACAGCTGATGATGGATCATACTGCTGAGGCTCTGAGCCTTCTTTTGAAATGAAGATCAGGTCTGAAAGGCGTGAGGATGTGAGACTACTGCGGACATCTGATTTTATTCTCTTTTGGGGACTGAAGGCTCTTTTGGAGTTGGCAGAGCGGATTGACAGAACAAGAAGAATCTGAACAAGATGAAGAATATTTTGCATCTCATCTCTGTAGGGTTGCTTCAGCAGCAGTGTCTGGTCCAGGTCCAGGTAGGACTTTCCATGAAGATCATTAGACACTAGTCTTTTCAAGTGTCTCCATTCCCCAGGGATTTCTTCAACTTGACATCCATATTGAACTAGCTTCTCTCTGAACCATTCAGGGAGGACCTTCAGCTCCTTGTTGCTGTACAATAGTTTAAGTTGCTTTCTGTCATCAGGCCACTTGTCATGGTATTTATACCAGCACCAGGAGTTTGCTTTTCCAGACACTGTGTGATGAAAGTGTCCGGCATACCATCTGGTCCATGAGGTCTGCCTTCTGTAGAGCCTGACTTAAAGTTGCTATATCCTTCCGCACATCAACCAGAAAATGACAATGCAACAAACTACAGATCTTTCAGGAGTTTGAAAACCTTTTTCCCTCTTCCAGGAATGTCAGCATTGTGACTGGTTTGGGTCAAATTCTACATGTGAATGGCAACAGCTGCATACTGCCCAGCTTGACTCACAAGATCATCTTTTTGAGGCACCCAACGTGTTCCTTTCACTGGCTTTGGTTTGTAGAAACTAGATTCAAGTTCTTCACAAACTATCTTAAATTCTCTGTTGCTGTTTGGGCTGAAATGGTAGGTTTTCCAAATCAAGTGAAAGGTGTCATTTACACGACACACTAAGCTCACCTCTTTCAAAACCCCAAGTAGTGCCAGCTCCAGCCTGTGAGCCGTACATTGAATGTCTATCGGTTTCGGATTGTCCACTATGTTTTGCAACAACAGCAGCTGTTTGGCCCATTTTCACATTGGCACCATCAGCACAAAATCCAACAAGCTTTTTCTTCCAGTCATCTAATCCAAATTTTGACATTGAGGATTGGATGCAGTCAGTCACACCATCAGCATGAGCATGCGACAGCTCTGTGACAGAGACATTATGATTTACTGGCAACCCATCATGTAAATACCTAACATAGATAATTTTCTGTCACAGAAGAATCTGTTGCACCATCAATCATGACTGATACAGTATTTAGATGGACTCTTTCACTTTATTTGTCTCTATGTCCTGGAAATCTTTGGCAATGTTTGAAATGTGTTCATCGCAACAGACATCATTATCATACGTTGGGGAAATGTCCAGGCCATTTTCTGCAGCAGAATTAGTGGCTCTCAGTTCCTTTTATACGATTTATAATATGCTGTATTCATTTTCACAGAAAGCTCACATCTCTCTGCACTGTCATTCTTTTCATTTTAAGTTTGAAACCCTTTTTCCATCGCAGATTCGCCAGTGTCTTTGCTTAATGCCATCACACTATCACAACAAGCTGCATGTCGTTTGCTGTTTGAGTACGTTGTGAGATTTTCATGCTTGAAACTGTGCGACCCTGATACAAACTCTGTTTTACCTGCTAAGTTAGATTTTCTACTGCAGTATTTACGTCATCACATCTTTCTCCTCATCATACAAAAGCCAATCAAAGTTCAACAGCCACTGAGTCTGAATCATTCACTTTTCTATGACACTTATTGATTGATTTCATTCAGTCTTTTCCGCCACATTTGACATGCTTGGCTGGGGTTCAGCGCATTCACCGTCTTCTGTCTGCACGGAACTGGAGTCTTTAATTTTCTTTGCGCTTGAAGAAAAAAAAAATGATCGAGCGTTTTCTGCTGAGACTGGAATTTTTGCTTTTTTGCATCTATGGTACAACAAAGAAAGAAGACAATTTAGATCTAGTGTGTCAATTCTCTTTACACGGCATGTTACTAGGGCTGCAACTAACGATTATTTTGATAATCGATTAATCGGACGATTATTTTTTCGATTAATCAATTAATCGGATAGAAATTAAATTCGATTTTTTTTTTTATAACTAAATAAAACCGTAAATCAGGGTATTTATGTGTAAAAGTGTACTTTAAAAAGTGCAAAAGCCACACATTGAGTTTTACTAATATCAATATTTGCATTGTTTTTAATGATAATTGCTGATGGCAAGTTGACAAACATGCTTATTGTTAAAAAAATGATATCCAACATATGTTTTAACACAATTTTTGTTAAAACAAATTTACACAGACATGTTGTTCAGATGTGAATATCTGAACTAAAAACAAACTAAAAACATCTAAAATATATAATTCATTTAATTTTTATTTAAAATTAATTATATATAAGGAATATAAGGATAAAGAATATAATATATATTATATATAATATATAAAAGAATATAATATAAGGATAAATTGATTAAATAAATATAGAAAGACTGAAAACAATTGTGTAAACGTAGAGCCGCAGTAGATCGCGTTTGACAAACAATTAAAACTTAGTAGACAAATGCTATAAAAAGAGAACGGAATGGAGGTAACGTTACCCAGCAAGCTAACAGGCTTGAGTAAAGGACAGGAGAAATTATGCATTAGTGCACAAGCATTCGCTGAAAACCACTGAGTACAGTGACTAAAAAACAATATTTTACTGCTGCTGTTATTAACTGCCTTTGTATTTAGTGCTTCACTTTGTAAACACCATTTTAATTTAACCTATTTCTGCGGTAGCGCTATTTTAATCCATCACTTACGTTGCGAGCGAACTGATTGCGCAACCTGATGCTCGAGACAAAATACAGACATCCCAAGATCCCGGAAGTCCCGGGAGTCTCCCTCATATTGATTGCGGCTCCCTGATGCCCGCGAATTAGTTCAAACTCCCGAAATCTAGAGCGCGCAAGCAAGAGCGCGCATGCGAGACAGAAGAGACTGCTCCAAACCGTGTAGCGCGCGCGCTCGGCAGAGGGAGAGAGACCTTGCGTGTGTGTGCGTACCAGTAAACGCTCCCCGTGACGTAAGCAGACCAACTAATCGATAATGACATTCGTTGACAACGATTTTCATAATCGATTATAATCGATTTTATCGATTAGTTGTTGCAGCCCTACATGTTACACAGCATCTCTTTCTCTCACGCATGTATGAGCGTGAAAAGCGACAGAGGGCACTCTCAGCTAAGTGTGTTAGAGGACTGAGGCATTGAAATTATATCTGCGTTATTTGTGGCGAGCACGACAAGGCCGAGGGCTGTGAGAGAGCGGCTCGAGGCCGGTGGCGTGATTAATGATGAGCAGGGCCGGCCCGCGGCATAGGCGGAATAGGCAAATGTTAGGGGCGCCACTCATCCATACGGGCGCCAAAATGAGCGAACGAGTGATTTTTTTTTTTAAAACTAGTACTATTTTAAACGCATTAATTCGTAATACTACTCCACAAAATCTTAACTAAGTCCCCCGACTCCGATTCGGCGCCTTAATCTCCCCCGCCCAGCGAGTGAAGTGCGTCAGAAACAGAGCGCGCGTGCGATCAGTTTACTGTTGGTAATGTGTTGTGTAGCGTCGCCCCGCGCCGTATCCAGTGTAGACTGCATTGCTTTCGTTTGTGGGCGCTTAACACACTCCAGCACCCCCGTAGAGCCGGGCCGGGCAGCTCGCGCCAGCTCGAGACACGTGAAAGTTTCCTGATTGTGACGGATTGCCGAATTTACATGACAAGTTATAAAATAGCATTATAGTCTGCGATAGATACAGTGACAAAAAGAAGAGAAGAGGATAAAGGGGATAAAGAGGTAAAGTGATGTAGGCCTAATGAATTAGGCTAACAGTTTCTCTAATTGCATAGTTGTAAGATGCTATTTAATGGCAGTTATTTTTACCTTAAACTTTATGCTAACAGTTGTTCTGAGTTCTCCAGATGCCCCCGACAGTGTGATTTTGTAACAATTATGTCAGTTTTTTAGACGCATTTACTATTTACTATACTTTTTACTATTTACTATACTACACTTTTTTTTTTTTAAATGAATGTTTTAGTCTACAGTTGTGCAGATTTGGGGGGGGGGGGATATATGACATTTTTAAAATGTATTTGCCAAAATTAGTAATGATATTTTTTTTTATAATGGTTTATTAAAAATAGCAACGTTTATGTAAAACTAGGTTAACCAGGGGCACCAGGTAAAATCTTGCCTAGGGCAGCAAATTGGTCAGGGCCGGCCCTGATGATGAGCATCGGTCTCGTATCTCTCACGGAGGAGAGGAGGCCTAAATGAGGAGCGACGACAGTGAAGAGCGAGAGAGGAACAGGCCTGGATTTTATATGATGTTTTGTTTTATTATGTGTGGCGGCAGTCGACCGTGAGGGACTGCCATCTTTACTTTAGTTTTTGTAGTTATTTATTTATTATTAAACTTGTTGATTGTTCGCCGGTTCCCTCCTCCTCCTTCCCATAACATCTTAACCTCGTTACAGTATTCTTTGCATCTAACTCAGTGGTTCTCAAACCTTTTTGGTCGCACCCCCCTTTAAACCTTTAAAAAAAGCCCCCCCCCCCCCCAAAAAAAAAAAAAAAAAAAAAGATTTTTCCAATTCAAAAACGTGCAATGAGAAACATCTGCAATAGTTTCACTTTGTAATGTCATTGATTTAACGGTAAGAGAGAATAATAGATCAGAACTTAACTTTTAATTTAATTAAGCAAAAACATTTAAATATGTCAGTGATGCTTTGGATGAACAATATATAAAAGTGCCAATATATGACAGCTTTTGACAGCGCATCACAAGCTCAGCTTCTTGTTCGTCTTCTCACCGGAACATGCACAGCAGCGAAGCAACTCGTTCACAATAGCAGCTTGTGATTTGGTCCGCTGAAGAGGTGCTTTTCTATGGTGAGCAACTTCTATGTTGTGCTTGTTTCAACGGTGACAAGTCAACAGTCTGAAGAATAATGATTCAGTGTAATTGCCGTTTGATGCTGCTTTATAAAGGCAGAGCGCTAACCGCTATTCACGCACTTGAACGCTGCAGCATTGGCTGTTTTTTTTTCTTCTTTTTTCTGCTGATCTCCAGCGCCCCACCTGCAGTATCTGTGCACCCCCACACTTTGAGAACCACTGATCTAACCCAATCACTAAATAGTCAAAAAGCTCAATAGTTGTCTTGGCGCATACTATACTCTGTACGAAGCATTATCTTCCGGTGCAAATTTTATATAGAGAAAAAAAGAGTAACATTATGAATAAAACTATCAAGATAGGCAAGGGTGAATGTAAAGGTTCACTAGCATTCTGGCACAAGAGAAGTGCAGAGTGAGCACAGATAAAGGGTGAGTATTAATGAGAGAAGTAGTGGAACAGGTGAGAAGACAACGAACAGCTGTGCTCATTGTCAATGTTATTTAATGGAAAACTATGTGGTGCTCTGGCACGGCATGATTTTGAACAGTCTCTGGACTACAATGTAAATGGAGAAAACAATGTATTGATATTTTAAAGACACGGCATGACGGTCCTCGTCCAGCATGCTACCCACTTTACACTTTGTTGCTAAAATTGGAGGCTCCTCTTCGGGGAAGGACTCTGATAGTGATAACATGGAAAGTAAAAGGACATTGTTTATGAATCACAACCCACCAAATTGGCTAGTGAGTTGTTACCCGCGTTGTCTGCCATTGTTGATTTTCACCCACATCTGGCAGTTGGTGGGTATTATTTTAAAAAGCTGAATAAGTACTAATTGGACAGCAATGTTAATTCAGAAGTTATGCTGTCCACATCTGAATTTTTACTTTTCCTTCTCTACATTTCCTGTCTCTACTAGAAACTTTGCAGCTGGTATTTCACAGCAGGGTTAAGCATGTAATTTGCCCACACTGTTTCAGAGAGCAGAGATGGAGAAAGAGGGGTAGCAATCATTTTTCTGTGCACTATAATTTGGCTGTCAGAAACAGCTGGCGGTGCAGCCAGAACAATGCAAGAGAAAGAAAATTGAAGAGGAGGAGAGCAGAATGAGGCTAGAAGAAGCGAGAGGAGCATTGGTTTGCAGAGCTCTAAGGGGCATCAGATTTTAGACTCTCAGTCATTTAGGGCAGATGGAGTTGTGCACACTGCACACACAGACATGGCTGCACGTCTGCTCGTGAGATGATGGTACGTCTGTCTTGCATGTTATTTGACTGTCATGCGCATATCAGACTGCTCGTGTGTTTTTTGCATGCTGTTGTGCCTGTAAGTTGAGAGTCTGATCTGGGCAATCTGGACGATCTGATTCGTATGTGTATCTCTGGCAATGCAGGCCTGCTATCTGTTCTTTACTGAAGACAGGCCCTAAAATAATCAAGATAAATGATATCAAAGCTATATCAGAGGAGTGGAAAAAGACTGGAGAGAAAGAGAGAAGGGTCCCTGCTGTCAGACTCTATACCAGGGCTATTCAATTAGCTTCACTTTAAGGGTTGGATTGTCAAATCGATAAGTTGAGGTTGGTTGGGGGATGGGATGAAACGCATAGCAGTTTCAATAAATAAGCTAAAGTAAACCTTAAAAGTATTGTATTTACATGATACCCAACAGTATGCAGATATAAGACCACGATAAATAAAAACTTGTCAATTTAGAGCTGTGTACAAGTATTTTCCTTGGAACAATTATATGAATTACACAAGCTCATAGCTATTGGTAATAATTATTTTATTTATAATTATTTTATTAGGCTTAAATGAAAATATTCTGACAGTGAGACACAGGTAAAACCATGCTGGCTACTCACTACCACTGTCAACGGATATTATGATATCATATTATGAATCAAAATGTAAAAAAAAAAAATCAGTAGCCTAAACACAGGTAAAAACTACACACACCTTCACAAAGAAACTGCCATAATTTTATAGCACAATCATTTATATTCCCCTAACATAACTAATACAATAAAAGGACTCTATACATGTATTGTATAAATGTAATACAATATAAATACAATATGAATTAATAACAATATTCAATATCAATATTTCACATTTCTGACCAAACCATGGTAAATACAGAAAGTGTAACTACAATACATTTATGTTAAATGTTTGTAAGGGGTGGTGATTCAATGATTAAAACATATTTTTAACTTTGTTCATGGCACAATATTTCTCCTGTTTTCTTAGGTCGAATCTCTCACAGAGCGTTCAGCCGTACAGCTGTAGGCGTCACTGCGGCCACGTATCTAACCAAATTTAGCCGCACCTCCTCTGCACCCCGCCTCAACTTGTTAAAGGCCTGGTTGGCCTTCTCAGTCCACTTGAATGACCCGGCAGTCGTGTTCAGACTGCAGGGGCTCAATGCTCAATTCCGATTTTTTGAAAAAAATTAATTTTTTTTGCAAGGCCGTTCACATTTCCAATTAAATGCGACCTTTTGTGATCTCCTGTGTGAACGTGAACAGGAAATAACCCAGAAGTGACCCACATGCGCAGAAGAGTACTCAACGGTCAACGACGTCGCTTGTTGTTTGCGGAAGTAGCTAAACATGGATGTCAACAGTGGAGCTCGTTTAGCAATATTAAAGTTATTTTCTTAACAGAGCCAGCACAATTACAATCTTCTCATTCCCGCCTACTTCAACACAGAATTATGACGTTTGTCGCACATGACGTGCGGGTCGGATACATTGTGACCTGGCCGTTCAGATTGAAGTCGCATTTCAAAAGATCGGATACCGGATTTGGACCACATACCCAAGTGGCCTGGGTCGCATTTGAAAAGCTCGGATCTGTGTCGTTCAGACTGTCATGAAAAGATCAGATACAGGGGAAAAACTATAGGGGAAAAAAATCGGAATTTGGTCGTTTCAACCTGCAGTGTGAACGTAGCCTTTGTGAGAGCGGAGAGGGGTCTAATAAACCAGTGGTATGTGGTGGTGTTTTAAAATGAGCCAAAATCCTCACATTTTGTTAATATACTGTAGGCCCTATATCAAATGTAAATTTATGTCTGTGACTGTTACACTTAATTTCCCTGGTTAAACTACATAAAAAAGAGACCAAATACAATTCTTTTTGTATTTTTAGCAATAACTATGCAAATTTATATTTATATAAACCAAGTAGGCCTATAAATTTGATCAAGTTAGTGTTTTTACGCATTTTTACATTTATTGCAAAATAATAACTAAAGGCAGTAACAATTTAAACAATGTATTATTTGTGAACTAATGTTCAGCTTTTCTTTTTAATAGTCAACTTATTTTCAGCAGTCATCAAGCTTGTACAAACGTGTCACAGACACGAAGATGTTGGCCTAACTTTAAATTCACCAAGCTGATTGCTCACTAAAAACCCCACAGTCATCATGTTTTTGATGAGACATAAAGCAGTGAAATGGCTAGATGTTTACTTAATTTTCCATTCACCGTTATTCTCTTCATTCAGGCCAATTCGAGAATGCGCACGAAAACAAGAGGCGGGATATCGCACGATCCAATCATATC
Organism: Tiaroga cobitis; assembly: GCA_030578255.1. NCBI lineage: Eukaryota > Metazoa > Chordata > Actinopteri > Cypriniformes > Leuciscidae > Tiaroga > Tiaroga cobitis. Next base: position 12,740,919 of record CM060599.1, on the reverse strand, counting down.
CAATCAAAGCACAATAAGATATTGCCTCCTCTCACGTGACTTTCCCCCATTCATTCTCAATTACCCCCACTAAACCCACCGCACTCATTAGGGTGTCTGTTTTACGTCAATGGGGACTGAGTAGGCGTGCTTCCCGCTGTAACTTCACCTGCGGGTGTCTCTGTTGGACACTGTTACTTTATAAAAACGAGTGACTTTTACACTTTGTAATGTCACATTTTGTAATATTTGTGCTGTTTTATTTTTCTCATCCAGTTGTTTTGAGGAGGCACTGCCTTTGGTGCCCCAGGGACCAAATCTATAGTGTAGTTGTACGGTCTGGAGGCATGGAGGCAGATTGGGTCTTGCTGAGATGTTATGTTATCATTTCAAACAAAACCAGGCAAAAACAAAGTTCATTTTGAGTTTGTTTCAGTTTGTTTCAGAGTTCAAAATAGCTTCCCAAAGCAAACTTTCCGGAAAAGTTCACTCCGACTAGTAAGCACCTTCAAACTACCATTAGTAATCAATTACGTTTGCTGAGATGGTATGTTATCAAAAAGGGGGCTCACCCTTTTTATATGGTTGTGTTTTAGGGCCAGTGTGGTTACTGTAGGTGAGTGTTCATACAGTTATTGATCAACTTTCGCATTCTAAATGTGCTGGAATACACTACATGACTTTTAAAATCTGGACAGATTTTTAAACAGCAGGCATCATACACTTGCTGACTTTGTGAATGATTACAGAAAAAAACTGGACATCATACACTACATGACTGAGAATCATACACTACCAGACTTGCAAGTCACAACAAACTCACGCAGAAACACGCACCCTGTTGCTAGGAGACGCATGATAGATTAAACAAACAGACATGGATGTGCAAGAGATGAGCGCAGTAGTTCTTGTAGCGACTCTGAGTCAAAAGAGAAAAAACGAGCCAAGCACATTTGGATGTGGTCTTGGGTGGGTAGAAGCGGTCAGTACAGACTCTACAGATACAGTGGGAGTTAGAGGCTAGATTTCCTTTCTTGGTCAACGTATTATGATTTCCGGATCTGAATGGGGAACGTATATGTTATTAGCAGGGAAATACCACCAAATCTGAATGGTAACAACTTAGACGACGACAGAAGCTACTGAACATAGACTCACTGTGGCATTTCCCTTGGCTTGCGACAGTGTCTAAATGTTAGGACATCAATTGTCCGATGCAGTCGCCATGGGATTGAGTTTAACATCATGAACATAAACCAAAATTTTCAAAATCAAATAGGTTAAATGGTTTAAAATAATAATCGTATAGACCTAGCAGTTGCTGTTGAGAGAGACAACTTTAATTTCTCAAATGCAATTTGTCATTGCGCAATTTACATTTTTTCAAACATTTTGTTGTTACTCATGAGCTATTTAAAAGAAGATTAGAGATCTCCACACAATCCATGGACAAAAAAATAAATAAAAATTCCATCTCGTACCCCTGGTGATTTCAAAAGTTTGATTTGTGATTTCAAAAGTTTGGAATTTTAGATTTATTGTTTTTATTGAATCTAGAAAATTAGCTTTTAAACGAAATAGAGTGACCAGTATTTTTGCTCTTGTAACTTATTGAAAGCAGATTGAGAATGTTAGTTTAACAGAGAGGATACAAAGAACTGCTGTGAGACCAGTGAATTTTTAAAATTAATGAAGTTAAAATGATAATTAACAATTTGAATCGCTGTAGTGATCATTGCAAATGCAGCGCCTGGCCCCATAAGGGAGGGGATGGAAGACCTTATGTGTGTATCATCAGTCAGTTGAACTTGTTTGGCTATTGCAGTGGATCATCAGCCTATTATGGCACTCAAAGGCCTGGTGTTGTGGTGAATGGGTTCCGTTGTTTCTCTGCCTCTCTTCAGTCTGGCTTTTGATCGACCCTGCCACAAAATTGCATAATCCATGGCAAAATTGATCTTAAACAAGGTTGTAAACAAGGACATTATTTTTTACTTTAAACAAGACCTTATAAGACGCAACCGACAAATGCATTGACTAGCGCTGTACTCGGCAGACATTCAAACTGATTTTTATTATGAATATAAGATTGACCTGTTTCGCTGATTGTTTTCTTTTAGGTCAGTGGTAATGTAAGTGATAATGTCTGTTTTTCTTTAGGTCTATAATGTTGAGCAGTAAGATGATTCAGTTGTTGGTGGTTGTGTTGGCTTCACCTGCTGCCTGTATGGAAGGTAAGACGGACACACAGGCCTATAAAATCATTTCAAAGATTCCCCCCCCCCCCCCCCCCCCCCACCAATAGTTGGTTACATGTAGGTGATTCGGTGATACAGTTGCCATGTATATTTTCAAATATAACGGGTTCTAGGCTATGTTCACACGGTTAGTTTTTGGAATTGACACCCGCATTTACTTACAGGTGTGAATCTCGAATGCTGTCTGTATGAACGTGTAACAGGAGTCAAGCCCGTGTTCTCTTACCAGTAACCATAGTGACAGTGACCAAAATAATATCAGCAGCTTTTATATCTGGGTGAATTTAAATCACATGTAAAACACAAAACTGATGGAAGCAGCTCTGGTGGAGAATAGTTATCTAAAACCTAACACTCAGCTTATATATCTTCGTCGCTGTAAGTTACCGAAAGCGAAACACTCAATACACCATAGACACGCATTTTTGCAGCGCAGTGCAGAGCGGCTCTCTACCACTGAATGACGTGACACGTGATAGACAACAAATTTTCCAGAATCCTGTTCACACAGTGCAGGTTTTCTGAAAATTCAGTTGTGAGAACTGCGTGAACGTAACGTCTCGGTTGCGTATGCAACACCCGTTCCCTGAAGGAGGAAACGCAGTCGTCATTCGACTGAATGGGATCACGCCAGGAAACCAGTCATCTCCGAGTACTATTGAAACGAGCCAATGGAATTGCCGTGCGTCATTTGCATCACACGCCCCTGTGGCGCGGGTATAAATACGGAAGTGAATGCACGCACTAGTTGCTTTTTCGCTGAGGAGCCGAGTGAGTCAGCGGCGGTCCAGCAATAGTGGCGAAGGGACTACGTCTCCATTCCCTCCTTCAGGGAACGGGGGTTTCTTACGCAACCGAGACGTTCCCTTTGGTCTCCGTAGCAGACAAGAGCTGGTCTGAGGTCCAGGCTTTGCATTCTGAGCACGTATAACCGCAATGGAGCGGACAGACAGAGAAAAGCCAGGGCTGGGTCTGCCTCCTCTGGGGCAGAGCTTGCAGGCTCACCACCGGGTCCTGTAGGAGAGGTAGGAACCTTGGGCACATATCTAGGCCGGGGTCTCAGATTTCACAAGAGTTAGCCGGCCCAAATTCCAGGCAAGATTCGTTGACTGAAAATGCGTGCAAGTCCCTACCCTCTAGATAGAGACCAAGCAAGCAGGAGAACTGTTTTTCTAAAAACAGGAATTTTAACTTACTGCCTGCAGGGCTCAAGGGAGGTCTCTGCAGTGCAGTGGAATCAGAGATAAGTTCAAAGAGGGTAAAGATCAAGGCGAATTCAGTCTCCTTGCTCCCCTCAGGAACCTGACGATCAAGTCGTGCTTCCCACGGATTTGTATCCACTGCATCATGATGTGCGTCAATACAGAGGCAACAACATTTTGAGGTGGAGGAGACAGCCCTCACTCCAACCCATTAGCAGGAAAGAAGCACTGAAGTGATCGAACACCTTCGGGATCTCCTCATGGAGAGAAGACTCAAATCAACGAATAGGTTCCACTTCTAAGAGGGAGCATCCCTTATTTTGAGAGGGTGCTCTCACAGAAGTAATGGTCTCTACGGCATAAAAATTCTTGCGGTAGTAACCAGAACCTCCGCGTCCCGTTCTTTTTAGAACCAGACCTGGAACTCTCCAAGGTCTAAACGCGGGTGCCATCATGCCCCATCCCTGAAAATGTACTCAGAGGAAGGAGTCTCCTGTTCTGACTTTAGCACAGTTGTGTGCAAGAAGGCTCAATGGGGAATGCATTTCTGCCTGGGCCCCCGGGGCCAGCTGTGGCCAGAGTTTTTTCTGTGCTAAGGGATGTCCATCAGACAGGAGAAAAAACAACTGGCGGAGGGACGAGTCCGGAGGGGCAACAGATGTAACTGTGCGGCCCTGAAATGGTTTCAAACAGCTGGACCTGGGGGACTGAGACTCATCTCTCCCTGGGTCATAGGCTGTCGTGATGCTCATCAGCGGCACGATTGAGCAGGCCAGAAGTAATAAGTGAAATGAAGCGACCTCAGAAGCTACTGAGGTGGCGGGCGAGTGGGTTGTGACATGCGAGGGAAGCTTAGCGCAACGGTCGCAATCTTGTCTTTTCAGACCAGTACAAATTTGCTGAGTAGCGGTGTCTCAAAGCAAGATGAACTGCTAGCAACTCAAGGCAATGGATGCCAATGCAGTCGGAGGGCCGCCCAGACCTCCGTCACTGCATGCCCTTTATACGTTGCCCTTCAGCCGGTATTGATGGACACTCGGTGTAGGGACCGTTGGCCCGGAGAAACTAAAGATCTGTTATGGACTGAGGGTTTGGCGGCAGGCCAGGGTGCTTTCACATGGAGCGTGCCGCTCTGCCACGGCTACCTTGGTACTCGGGTGTGAAGTCAGTGCTGAAGCGGTCTTCATATGGAGGAAGCCGAGCGGCTGAGTCAAACCTTATGCCCCAGGAGCCTCTGAAGACTTTCCGTGGGACCCTTTCTCACTTCTATACAGCGCTAACCATCCACACACTCTTTTTCAGAGATGCGGTGGACCGAATCCATCTCCAAACTAGAAAAGAGATCCTCAGCCCGTGGATTGAGACCTGAGGACCCAACTGGCTATGAGCACTTGAAGGGTAGGACTATGTACAGGATGGCCTGTGGTGTGGAAGGATCGAGTTCTGCAGTTTGGTTTGAAATGTGCTGGGGACAGAGACGCATTCGGAAATGCATTTTCAAAAGTGCTGCGTACAATGACATTCATTTTTTTCTCTTTCGCGCAGGTCATGTTTTGAAAGACGATGTCCTGTAGCTTACTTATGTACATAAATAAAAATGTATACAAAGATGTGATGATGTCCGAGCAAAAATGTGATTGGTGGGGGGGTTAAATAGTACTTTGGGTTTAATTGGTCGTACAATGAAATCTATAATGTCCAGTGGCAGAATTTTTGCCAAGCGTGTCGGAGGTTCTGGGTTCTAATCCGCACTCGTATAGTTTTTTTTCCCCCTCATCAAAACCGATAATGTTTATCAGTGATTGTATGTCAAGCAGGGACACGTTTGTTTGCTTTTTTTTTGCGATTTCACAGACGAATAGAGAATCTCTGCAACGGATTGAAGCGCCAGTCCGAGTGAAGACATTGCGGCGCGTGCGCGAGCCACAACAGAACACTGTATCCGCACCACTGATCGCAGAGGCAACGAGCACATGATCACTTGATTAAAAAAACAACACATTTCAGCGCTAGATCGCCTCTTATTTGACAAATGAACGAAACGAATGCTCTGCTAGTTAACTGGAGATGTTTTACTTGTATTGGTACGCGAGATGTTTCAAAAGTGGTGGGGACAAAATGGCAAGAAGTGGTGGGGACATGTCCCACCTTTCCCCCCCCGTAAATGACGCCGATGATCTGAAGTACATGTCTCTCAGGTCGAACGTTGCAGACTTGGGGACGGAGCATTTGGAAATGCATTTCAGTGTAACAAATTGAATGGAGGCTTTCGAAAAAGGGCCCGTCTCAATTAACACAGGACCGAGATGGTCGTGACCCACCTCTCTAGGGTACAATGAAGTACGGGGTTATAGAAGCCGGGCTTCATATCGGCTGGAGGGAGCGGCTGCATCGCGTCCTTCGCCAGTAGACTGCGATGTGCGCACACAAGACAGGAGCACCCGCTCAACACTTAGGTGTGACTAAAGTAACTAATTTTAGGAGCATCTTTGCTCAACACCTAGGTGTGATAAATATCACTAATTTTAGGAGCGTATCTGCTCAACACTGAGGTGTGATGAATATCACTGAGCTTGGGCGGAAGCCGAGCGAAAAGGAATCGCAAGCTGAGTCTGATGTTATAGTTTGGGGCCATCTGGACATTTTTTGGCTTCCACGAACCGGGCCAGGGGACCACAGACGTACCCAAGTGGGGCAGCGAGGTGGAGGACAGGGACCCGGCTCGGAAGGGCCGAAGGCGTCCTGAAACCACTAAGGTGGCCATCGCCAGACCGATCGTGCACGCCACGACACTCGTGCCCCGGAGGGCGAGGTCGGATGCAGTGCAGTGCTCACCTATGAGCAGTGTTAATATCGTTGACGAAAATGACAAATTATTTGACATTTTTTTCACAGACTAAATAAAACCTAGTTTTGAATGACAAAAACTATGACGAAAATCTATTGACATTTTCGTCAACGAATAAAAACTAGACGAAAATGTTAGATAGTGATGATTTGGGAAGCGATCCAGCCCAAGCCGACCCAAGCGTCCAGCCATGCATAATAGACACCTATACATCGCGCAAGTACTGAATTGAGCTCTCTTTCATGTCTGAATGGACAAATACACACAACATTGTGTCTAAATGTCCGTTTTGGAGAGTATTCATGTAAACTATGTCGGTTATGTCTTAAACAGTTGTGAGTGTATCGGATGTGCATCAGTGCAATTATAACCGCATGTCATTCATTGGACATGATCCAATGATCATTTGATGTCTTAAAGTGACAGTGGGTAATAAACCTAATGTGGTCTGTGTCCTTAATTTTGATCAACAAAAGAAAAAGAGAAAAGCATTCACTGTTTGTTAATAGCTTTAATAAGGATTAATTATATTTAATTCATACAAATAAACATGTCTACTTGAAAGAATAAAGAATGATGTATGCAAGTAGTTATAAAGAATGCATATATCATTTATTGAAAATAAGACTGTGTTCTACTTTAGGAAAAGTGTTTTTATTTAATTTTAAGATATTTTTTAAGTCACAGCAGTTAAATCTTTATCTGTATTGCATGTTCAAACTTAAAAATCATTCATATTAATAGGTTAAGATTTCCATTACACAAGAGTAAATGTTAAAACTTAATGCTGATTTGTACTCGGCTTTCGCCAAGATAAGCAACACTAAGACGTGGCTTTACAGTAAACTATGCTTCACCCATTTACGCTTCTTTCCATATGGTGGTGTGACTCCCCTTCTGTCCGGCGTTAACGACTGCAGTGTACTTGGCGCGTCAGCACACACGACGGCTGCAACTACAGTGTGGTCTCCCTAGTGGACCAGCACGACAACCGTCTGGATTGAGCCAAGTAGGGGACATCTCTAGGGTCTTCAAGTGGGACCTTCCGTCCTCAGTGTTTCGTCGACTAGCCCACGACACCTCAAGAGGGCTCGACAGTGACTCTGGTGTCCCAGAGTCACCCCCCTCCGTCCCCCACTCAACTCAGCCCAGCTTACTGACCTCTACATCCCTCCTGCTGCTGAGACCTAACCACAATCTCACAATCTCTCCCTACCGCAAAAACACAATATCTGCCCAACCACCCGTCATTCACGCAATATACACAGAAATGTAATGACTGTAAATACTATACAACCTATACAAATAAACCAACAGACTCTTCAAGTTTTCAAGAATTCTACGAAACCGTAGCCTGGCGGCCTGTACACAGCGAGCTAGAATCTTTCCGTCTCAACCACAGCCAGTTGCTGCTCCTTTCTGCTGCTTCAGATAAGTTCTTTACTGTGTGACGCAACTCTTGGCCACTGAATCAGACGTCTCTGAGGAACCGGGTTGTAGAGGAACCTCGACAACCCACTTCCACTGGATAAACCTGGACTCTCCATCCTCGCTGTTCTGCTTCAGCGGCCAGATGAGCATACCGCAGTTTCTTCCTCTCATATGCCTCATCTACCGCATCCTCCCTTGGCACTATTAACTCTATCAGTTGAACAATGCGTGCTGATCCAGACCACAAAACAATATCTGGTCGTAGGTTAGTGGTGGCAATCTCAGGTGGAAAAATAAGCCGTTGATCAAGATCAGCCAGCATCTTCCAGTCCCTAGCAGCTTCCAGTTGTCCTGGGCGAGAATTGGTGTTAGCACCTTTTCTTGGTGGTTGCTCGCCTGGGGGGAGGAATATTGTCTTCTGCGTGTAATGTTTTGCTAGAACAGGCGGCAACTTATTGGTCATACTACGCTTGCCTTCCAATGCTAAAGCCAAACATTGCAATACTTGGTCATGGCGCCAAGTAAACCGACCTTGGCTAAGAGCCACCTTACATCCTGTCAAAATGTGCCTTAATGTGGCAGGTGATGAACACAAAGGACAAGAGGGATCCTATCCTCCTCAATAATGTTTTCTCCGGGAGTATATGGGTTTGGAAATTTTAGAGAAATTCTAAATTAACGCATTACAATTTACCTAAACCCATTATATTTTAGTCGACTAAATCTACTGTAGATTTAGTCGACTAAAATCTTATTGTATTTCGTCGACTAAAACTAGACTAAAACTAAAACAATTCGGATGACTAAAATATGACTAAAACTAAATGGCATTTTAGTCAAAAGACTATGACTAAAACTAAATCAAAATTTGCTGTCAAAATTAACACTCCCTATGAGCACACGGTCTGGGGTACCCTCGTGCATGTCCATGAGTGCCCTGGCCTGATAGACCTGTAGCAGCGCCATGGCACGCAAAGAGGAGGCGGCTTGCCCACAGGCTTTGTAAACTCTGCCCGTCGGAACGGACAAGATCTCACAGGCCATAGGGGGAGACGAGGTGGTGGAAGCTATTCAGGCAGTTTCTGGCAGAGAAAGGTGCCATCCACAACCTGATAAGCTCTCCATGCATTTCGGGATAGAAAGGCACTGGGACGGCGAGCTGAGAACCAGCGCAGCCCGTCCCGAGATACCAATCCTTCAACCGTGACTGAGCGGGACACGGTGGAGGATTCCACTCGAGCCCGGCAGCCTCGGCGGCCCGTTTCAGCATAGCTGACAGTTCTGGATCCGGCTCGGGCAACGTTTCACTCCCAGAGGGAGGTTACGCAGCCGAGTCGTCATCTCCAGAGGCCAGCTCACCCTCCGATGCTGCTATCAACATCCTATCATCTGGGCACACACGCCCAGAGCCAATTCTATTGGCTCGTTTTAATAGTACTTGAAGATGACTGGCTTCCTGGCATGATCCCCATTCAGTCGAACATGAACGGCTGAAAGGGAACTCAGTAATTCAGTATCAACTTATATAGTCAGCCTAATGGTGCACAGCTTATTAAGCAATCATTATTTATTTATTTATTTAACATGTATTTGTGCATTAAAAGTAAAATTTCGGTAACGAGAATGATGCTGAGCCAAATGAAGATAAAGATGTGTTCTGGCGACTGGCATGTTTATTGAATCAATCAGATAAGAGTAAAACGAGAGTCAACGAGAAGCTCATTTGAATGGCTACATGATGGTGGACCCACTCTCTTCTTCGCGCTGGCAAAACTCAACGAGTAAAAGAATCGTGCCAAAACTGTAAGCGCAGCTAATGGAAAGACGGAACTGTAAAAATCGGGTTATTTCGGGAACTTTTGTCTCATGTACACAAGTTATTTAGACATTTGCAACAGGTAATTTTTTTGCACAAAGGTTGAATTTACGCGATCAATCTGTTTTGCAGTTCCTGACTCCTGATTCCTGTTTTCGGTTGCAAATTGCTGTTCACAGTCTTGTAGTGCTTTCGGCCGTATTTGTGCGAAAAAAACGTGCCGAAAATTTAAGCACGTAAAAATGGAAGTCAGAAGAATACAGATCATATTTATTTTGCATAAGCATGAAGCTGCAGTTTTAAAATACATGCATTACACTTACTAGTTAAAAACCTAAGTTAAATTCTGCAAATATTTTTGGTAACACTTTATAATTTATAAAGCATTAATAGACATTAATAAGCAGTTCATAAATACAGCTATAAATGCTTTATTCTTGATTTAAAAGCATATCTATAATGTGTTTAATAATTGTATGGTAACACTTTATTTGAAGGGGTGTGCATAAGACTGACATGACGTAATGTCGTAAACATGACATAACACCTGTCATGAACATGAAGGAGTCTTTATGAATGTTTATGACTGTTGTCATTAAGTGTCATTCGGTAAATTGACACTTTTAATGCAAAGTTGACATTGTTTAAAATGTCTTTATGACAACTTGACATTAACCAAGACAAAAATGTCTTGATTATGACAACTTGACATTAACAAAGACAGAAATGTGTTAACATTACATTACCCTGTCATATGTGGTTGGTTTTGACTTTGGCCGTCATGACACCATTATAACTGTGTCGTGAATATTTTACTTGTCCTCAAATAAAGTGGAACACATTGTATTAGTTATAAAGATGTCATTAAGGGTTATTACACTGTCAAATGCTTTAACATATGACATATGACAAATGCTTTAACATATGACAGGGTAATGTAATGTTAACACAAAGCTAAATAACTTTAAATTTGATAATTAGACCTGTTATGACACATTTGTGACAGGTTGACAGGTTATGATTTCTTGGTTAATGTCAAGTTGTCATAACAAAGACATTTCTGTCTTTGTTAATGTCAAGTTGTCATAATCAAGGCATTTTTGTCTTGGTTAATGTCAAGTTGTCACAACAAAGACATTTTTTGTCTTTGTTAATGTCAAGTAGGCATGTGCCGGTATCAAATTTTCATGCTGCGATTAATTGATTGAGCTTTTATCACGGTATACGGTATTATCACGATATTTTAATTGCACAAGAGAAACAGACGGATTGGGGGTATCTAAAAAAAACTTGCATCACAATGTGTAATTGTGATTGTCAAAACATTAATTTTATTTTTTAGTGACAACATGTTATAATGTTTACATGGTTACTGAGGCTACTGTTTGTATTATTGCTTAACACAATTTTCATGATTTCAATTAAATTCTTGGATTTAATTTCAATCTTGATTCAATATTGACTCATTTGGATAAATATTAGGTAGGCTACAGTAGATAGCCTGCATTTAAATGTTTCTCAAGAAAAAATATATCTCACATAATGCTGTAAACATACAGAGAGAAATTAAATATAATGCATACAATATAAATATAATAATAATATAAATATAAAAAATATATGCCGTAATTTTCATTATAATAACAATTATATAATGACAAGTACATATATTAAAATATGTAATATAGTGCACATATTTAGCAAAATACTCCTCTCTATAGCTATTTTCTTATAGTCAACTAACATTAAATGGCTTTCCTGAGGTAAATGTAACGTTCTGTGACATAATTGTTCTCCTGCAGTGTTATTGACCTCGGTTGAAAAACACTGATTGATCGAAAGTACGTACCTTTCGGTGGGTTGTACTGTATCTTTAATAAAAAGTAACAGATGATCGGTTTACTTGATCTGAGGCGCGCGATCTGTCACATCACATTTACAAGCACCCAAAACAGTATTTATTGTCTGAATTTCGTTATAAAACCTGAGAGCTGATATTTTTTCATATCAAAAGTAACCTGCTCTGTCTAGTCTGTCGGTGTCAGTGTCCTCTTTGCTCCGCGATTTTTCTCTGGGTGAGAAAATGGATGTGTGGCGCGAGACCGTGTGAAAGTTTCAATTGCGTGAGTCTCAAGCTGAATGCGTGAGAGTTGGCAGCCATCCGGGGGATAAATAGTCGGCAGCGTTCCTCCTTCCGCCGTGCTTCTTCTCCATGTGAGGATTGTTTACATTAGACTAGAGTGCGCACTGCATGCACACAGTGCTTATACATGTGATGTGGGGATTGTTTACATCAAAGTGCGCACGTGTTTTGCGCAGCATACGCATTGTTTTTTAAGCGGTTGATGGAAAATAAGCTGATGCGCGTTCTAAAAATCTAAATTCGGATCTATTATTTTTCACGGTATTTCGAAGTCCCCGCGATAACAATATCGTGCATATTCATTACCGCGATTTATCGCATTACCGAATACCGGCACATGTCTAATGTCAAGTTGTCATAACAAAGACATTTTTGTCTTTGTTAATGTAAAGTTGTCATAACAAAAACATTTTAAACAATGTCAACTTTGCATTAAAAGTGTCATGATTTACCGAATGACACTTAATGACAACAGTCATAAACATTCATAAAGACTCCTTCATGTTCATGACAGGTGTTATGTCATGTTTATGACAGTGTCATGTCAGTCTTATGCACACCCCTTCAAATAAAGTGTTACCATTTTTATTTTCATACTTTATTAATGATCAATTTATAATTTCTAAATGAAGTATAGCATTATTTACAAACCAGATATTTAGGAGTTGTCATTGATTCATAAGATCACTTAGAAAGTGCAAGTAAATGTAGTCAATTCAGTTAGTTATAAAGCATTTAGTAGTGCTAAGTTAACTATTTTTGTGAGCTCATCTAAAGTGAGGACTAGTTATGCCCTGTAAAGCATTTACAAAGGAGATTTAAAGGCTCAGTTATCTTCTAAACAGAAAAAGGAAACAAACACAACTGTGATACAGAACATATAAATATTTAACTGAGCCTTTAAATCTCCTTTGTTGGAAGCGTTACAAGGCATGAATAGTCCTCACTTTAGATGAGCTCACAAAAATAGTTAACTGACCACTACTAAATGCTTTATAACTACCTGAATTAACCATTAATTACAGTAGAAATACATGTTAATAAAGCATTTATTAACACACTAAGTAACTATTACTATATTTCTGAATAATATGTATGAATTAAATAGGTTATTAATCATTTACCTACACTTTCTAAGTGATCTTATGAACCACTGACAACTTCTTAATGACTGGTTTGTAAATAATGCAATACTTCATTTAGAAATGATAAATTGATCATTAACAAAGTATGAAAATACAATTATTAAACACATTATAGCTTTTAAATCAAGAATAGAGCATTTATAGTTGTATTTATAAACTGCTTATTAATGCATATTAATGCTTTATAAATTATGAATTAACTGTTTACTAATGCTTAAATAATGATTACTGTGCAGTTATTATAAAGTGTTACCATATTTTTTTCTTACACTTGAAAGGCAATTTACACATTTACAAATCTTCTCTTGCACATGCACATTTTATTTATGCTTGCAATCTTATGTACTCTTTCACAAATCTTACCCTGGGCATGCAATTCTTTATGGCATCATATTACTTTCATAGGGAGGTCTTCACAGGGGAGAGTCTTTTATCACGGTATTTGGTATTATCACGATATCGAAATAGTCTCAAAAAAAGTGTTGTCATACTATAACCTTTTTTATTATAACAAAAAATAACTACAAACATATAAATACAATAAAGCAATACACAAAAAGTGTATACAACAAATGTTTCGAACAGATTAAAGATTTAAAGGCTTATAAAGAACAATAGGCATCCCTTTACAATAAGGTCCCATTAGTTAATGTTAGTTAATGCATTAACTATCATTAACAATAAGCAATAGCTACATTTGTTACAAAAGTTATTATTTAAAAAAAACAACTGACCATTTTTAGTTTCTCACGTTCATTAAATACTACAATTACAACTTTTGATTTTAATTATGTATTATTAAATATTAACATTTTAAGTATTTTTCATTGTCAGTTATTGTAAAGTGTTACCAAAGAATAAAGACTCGTAACATTTTAAATCAATGTCTATGGCATGTTGTAGTCCAGATTAAAATATAAAAATGTTTAAGTTTGAAAATAAATAGCCTATTAAGTGTTTACGTATTAAGTGCTGTGATGAACACCGTTGTGAATACAAAAATCTGAACGGATGTTTGAAACATTTAAATACTGTTCAGAAACCGAAAGTAGTGCAGCAGCTTGGTTTATGGGGTTGTTAGTGTAACGGTTGCATTGCTGTTCAACAAGCACCATCTGCTGTCAGAGAGTGAATGTGCATTTTCATTCAGCACGTCTCCTTCACTCGTTCTGCCACGCGCTGCTCGTGCCTGTTGGGCTTGTTTATGTCAGATTGAGCGCATGCCTCTTTGACTCAGCATACACCGGTGATGTGCATTTTAAACGGTTGATAGGAAAAGTATTCTTAAAAAAAAAAATCGGAATAATGCGTGATAAATAATTATTCATGATATTTTGAAGTGCCCACGATAACAATATCATGCATGTTCATTATTGTGATATATTATATTACCGTTTAAAGGCACATGTCTAATATCAAGTTATATAAAGACTCCATATAATTCATACATTTATGCACACCAAAGCACACACAAGAAAAACAAAACATTACAGAACAAAACTTTTCTGAATTCAGTGTACAGTGCAGCAGCAAAGAGCTTGTTTGGTGCTTATTAGAGCTCGTTTATGTTTTAGACATGTCAAGTTGCCATACGGAACAGGATCACATGGAGCCCCCCAAAAAAAGCCTGAATCAACCACCTTGACCTGACTGCATTGTATGCCTACTACAGTACATGGATTCATTCAGAATAAACACAGCAACATACACATTAAAACCTTATCCTGAATGTGTGTGGAAACAACGTGAATGTACTGAAATGTGTCATAAATTCAATGTGTGATCAGGTTGTTTGAATGAATTTCACTTACTGGATAATAGTTTAGCGGCGTAAAATGATCTGAGCTCAAACAGAGAAGCAAAATCGGGTTATGGGGTTAGACTATGGAATTGTCCCTAATTAGTAGGCAGGTGGAATTTTGTAGTACTACTGTAGCAGTGTAAATACTATGTAATCTTGATGAGCCTGCAACTGAAAAGTAATCATACTAATAATATACGGCCTGCGGCTGAGTTTGGAGGAGGAGGATGATGATGATGAGGATACATACACAGAACACTGAGAAATAAGTAGTTAAGACAAAAAAAAAAACAAGAAATAAACACGTTAAAAGGTATAGTAAAATATTTCCTTAGTTATACCATCATATAATAGATTTTGACTTTATTCTGTATGTTAGTTTTAATAATCAACCCATGGGACATAAAAGTGATCATAGTTGAAGAAAGAGAGATAGCAATGTTTCTTGGCTAAGCATCTCATAATTGTAGATAGAAGTGAGATGTCTTTCTTATGTGTGTGTGTGTGTGTATGTGTGTGTTCTGCAGATAAAGGCAGCACTGGTGACGTTGAGTGCGTGTGCGAGGGGTTTTCATGCAGTGATGTCCAGCGCTGTTTTGGGCTGCAGTGTTTCTCCTCACTGTCGTTCGAGAATGGAACAGCCTTACAGCAGAAAGGGTGCATTGTGGGTAGTGAAGAAAGGGGAGTACGGTGCAAAAACTCCCAGTCAGTGGACACGCTGGTGTACTGTTGCCAGGAAACATTGTGTAATGCGAATGTTACCGTGGAGATGCCAAATACAGGTGAATCATTGAAGCATGAGAAAATGTATTCCTTTTTATTTAAACCTCACACCTTAAATGTTCCACAGTGTAATGATGAAAGTGTAAGTAGGCCACTCATGCTGGGTGAAAAATGGTCAAAAGAAAAAGTATTTTTATATTAATACAATGAAACCCATTTCATAGCCGCCTATTTCATGATCTTTTTTAAAAAATGATTAAATATGACTCCGACCATGTAATATTTGTTTATATATTTAAAACATTGCAGCTTGTTATCAAAGTAACTATATCTTGCATTTCTGAACGACGTCCTTTGGGAACGATTGTAATATTTCTCATTTAAAAGCAAATGTCTTTAAAACATTGCATAATCCAAATTAGTTTCTGTAATATCTTACAATTCATTAATTTTATTTTTGTAAAATAACTACTCATTTAGCCTATGGGAAGAGACACTGGGACACCCCATCATTCCCACAACCCAACAAGCAGTTTGGAGAATGGATGGATACAATTAATCATTAGCTGCTTTTCTGTCGGGCCAGTGTGAGCCAGTGCTAACAATGTGCTCAGCGAGGCCAATAGCCTCGGACCTCAAGCACTGAAGCCAAAATCAATCAGGCCAGTAGCCCTGCAGTGCTACCCTGAAACACGCACTTAACACGCCCTTAACACGCCTCCATAGAACGACTTAACGCAGCATCACCAATTCACCAGCATGGGGGAGCTTTAGCTGACTGAAAACTAGCTAAATTGCAATATGAGCATGATTTTTCAACTTTACTTAAAGACTTAAGACTCAAAATAAAAAGACCAATGAATTACGATAATTTTTTTTAATGACAGTAATATATATATATATATATATATATATATTACTGTCATTAAAAAAAATTATAGTAATTCATTGGTCTTTTTATTTTGAGTCTTAAGTATATATATATATATATATATATATATATATATATATATATTATATATTATATATTATATATTATATATATTTATATATTTATATTAATCTTCTTCTTTCCAGATGCGGAGTTAATGGCAGCCCCTACAGAGCACGTGTGTGTGTGTGAGGGCCGGTCGTGTGTAACGGGGGACCGCTGTATGGGTCAGCAGTGTTTCTCCTCTTTGACTCTGAGTGATGGAACGCCAGTGTCTCAGAAGGGCTGTTTTAAGGTGTATGAGCAGGGCAGGATGACCTGCAAAACTCCTCCATCACCTGACCAGATTGTAGAGTGCTGTCAGGCTCATCTCTGCAACATGAACCTCACTGTGAGACTTCCTGTACGAGGTAATGCTTACACATACACAAACCAATAAACTGCTTCTTCTCAGGTTTAAGTGGACATAGTTTTATATTGATTGGTTGCCATGCAATTGTCTTTATTGCTTGGCTTATTTACATATTTTCAGGCATTTGTTTGTATGCTTTAACCCCAAAAGACACATACTAATTCTAAAAGTTTTAGTGACCTGCAGTGTGACATGCATTTTTATCAAATAATAATTACTAAGCCTCCAGCTTTTATGACCTCATTAATAATTTAGGCAGGTGTGTTTGATTAGAGGTTGAGTTACTTAAAAAAAAAAAAACTACAGGACAGTGGAAATTGGACCAAAGTAAATTGTCTATACACAACAACTCAGTGGACATAATGACTGTTTTTGAATTTTTTTTTTTTCACATTACAGTGACAGGGTTTAAATGAGCTTAATATCATAAAACTAATATGAACTTTGTGAGATTTACTACTTTGCAGGTCAAAATAGTTTCTTTTTAAATGACTCTGTACACTAAGTCTCTATGTCTCTCTCAGTGGTGGAGGGACCCAACTATAGTGTGACAACGCTGACCATTGTGATTGTGGCTCCAGTCATCGTTCTGATATTGCTATCTGCTGTGGCGATCCTGATCTTCCATTGTATCCACCTTCACCAGATAGAGCATCTGACTGCTCATGATGCCGAGTATGGCACCATTGATGGTCTGATTGCGTCTAATGTGGGAGAGAGCACCCTCGCGGTGAGGCAAACATACACATCACAAAGTCTGTTATCGTTTTGAAATGAAGCACATTGAACTCTTGCTGAGAAATGTGGTTCCATTTGTTGAAACAGCACAACCAACAGAGAAAGTAAAGTTCAAGTAAAAAATAAATACATTACTTTTAAAGTTATTTATAATTATTCTGCCATTTAAACAACTACAGTAAATAGCTCATATTTACCATGGTAATTTTACCATGTTAAATGCCCGTTCACACCAAGAACGATAACTGTAAAGATGATAACTATGTTAGCGTCCACACCAGCAGACAATATCGTTCTGTTTATTCTAAGTGTGCACTGCAGTTTATGTTGTCTGTCACTTTAAATGCTTGAGCTCTATAAAGCAGGATTGATTCTGTTTGGCTGTCAATGTTTTTTTTATTCATCAGCTGGAAAATGGAACTTTATTGTGAATAGCATGTTTTGATTGCATGAAGGCCTTGATTGCATGTTTTTTAGACAAAAGTTCTGGATGCCTATAGGACACACTGCTACAGTAACCATACAGTTTTGTTTTTTTATCTGTATTTTCTTTTAAGCTTATTAATTAATGGCATATCACATAAATCCATGCACAAATTACTTTTCTTTGAAAAGTTTCTAATACCAAATATAGCTGCGAGCAGCGATTGCGGGCCCAAGCCGGTGGCACTGCAACCCCGGTGCCTTTAGTTACCTAAAGGCAACGGAGTGGCGGTTCCGCCGGCTTTGGCCCTTCATCGTATATATATATATATATATATATATATATATATAAAAACAAGCCGGTGGCACTGCCACCCCGGTGCCTTTAGGGTTACTGTGCACGACGTGCAAAAACGTAACCCCGCTTTCACTGTCGCCCTACGGTCCCATGGATTTAACGGACACATGAAATAAGTACACAAGACCGAAAATTCATATGAACTGTACCATTTTGGACAGGGCCTATGATCGTGAATCACAATAGCCACATATATGAGATCATTTAAATTTAGAATCATTTTTAATGTCATAGGACATACATGGGCAATATACGGCCCGGGGGCCGGATCCGGCCCGCATAGTGCTTCAATCCGGCCCCCGCGATGCGATCGCAATTTGGATGAAACACACGCCGAAATAAACATGCGTGAGACAAAACAATCTTTAACTTCGGTGGCAAATATGTTTTAGTAATTCTGTGAATTACACTGCGCAAACCAAAATTAATACTACCCACCGGATGAAGGGTTGTCTCTGTCTCCACATAACATAAAATATTCATTTTATTTTATTTTTCGTGTTTGCATTTATGAGGAAAAACAATGTTACGGACGTGTTCTCCGTTACGGACGTGAGCGCTCTGAAAGCGGCACTAAAAGATGCTTTCAAAACTTTCACAAAGACATCAAACAGAAAGCACAAAACCTTTCTTTAAAGTGAATTTCGTTTTGTATTAATTGTATCTTAATTTTAATCAATGTTTCATCAACCAATTGCCTGTATTTAATAAATAAGAAGTAAATATAGCAGACAATATAGAGATAATCACGAAACATTAGTAACGAGATAATCACGCCAGCGCTTGAACTGGAGCTCGTCTCATTAATGAACCGAAACTCAGCATATAAAGTAGCCTACTTGCCTCACATGTCTACTTTTAAACTGAACAATTCAAAACGAAAGAAAACAGACTACAGACTGCTCTCTGCTTATGTAATCCTTATGAAATGTGCATTTCTCTCTGGCGCGTTCACTAGGCTACTGAAGATCGCGAGTCAGCATCGTCAACTTCATCTTAGCCGACAATGACAAAGAAAACACTTATTTATTAATAAACAATTAAAATATCTCCTTGCTATATTTTACATATTCATAATCATTACTTTTGCTGGATTTGCCAGTCATGTATTCTGCAACGAAATATGTTATGAAAGTATCCTTCCCAACACTGGAGGTCTGTATGTTAATTAGGGATGGGTATTTTTCAAAAATATTGCATTCGAATATTTGGGCTCATAAAAATCGAATATTCGAATATTCGTTTATTTAAATGACAAGTAACGAAAAAGATGTTATTTTTTTATTTTTATTTTTTTTTACGTTTTTGTCACCATTTCTTTTAGTTGAAAACATTAAACATTAGGCCTATGTGTAAACAAAATAGAAAAAACAAAAGTATTAATAAAAGAATGCTCAAGCAGCGCGAACGGGAAAAAAACGCCTAATAAAGCGGTTGCGCCAGATATCGTACAGAATGTACACACACTTGAGTCAGCATATGATTATCGTGTTTATATTGTTTCACGTTTATATAGAGAAAAACAATATCCACATGCAGGGGCACCGCCAGCAATTTATGATCGAGTGAGAAAAGGCGCTGCGCTGACAGACGTTTCAGAGACACAAAGATAACGGTGTTCTAAGTTTCTAACAGCACTTTGCGTTTTCTGTTCTTAAACCGGTCTCCCTCAACGAAACTTAAAGGAAGTATATGTCTCAAAATAATTTTGCTATAAGATAAGTTATCATCTAAGCTCGGATCACGCGGGGTCCAGCTGCGCTTACCTGCAGTCGTGAATGCAGTGTTGGTCAGTCGTTTGGATTTCATGTGATTTCTCATTGTGGTGATGATGATATTATAACTCAGATTAATTAATTAATTTGATCAAAAGTAATTCCATTTAGTAAGATCATTTTCAAGTAATTCCAAACTTCGCGAGGCAGACGACAACATTATGTGATCAAATACACACAACTTGTTAACACACTCCACAGCGCCACCCAGTGCATTTAATTATAATTGCGAGTTAGTGCTTGGGATTTATCATGGATTCACTGCATTTACGGCCAGCAAAGCAACGTAGTAAAATTTGAATAGTATTTTATTTTACTAATAATAATTACAGATCGAAAATTCGAATATTCGTGCACATTCCTAATGTTAATGTAACCTGCACACATACATTTGCAGTTTTGTTAATAGCTTTCCATCTTGAATAGTTACAGCTGGTATGAATGACATGAACAATGTGCAGGGTAGTGTAGGAAAGTAAATCAAGTTATTGTAACCTTAGAGTGGCCTAGGTCAGACTGGCCTATAGCAAAAATAAATATCAGGCCTTGAAATAGGCTGGCAAAGTCAAAGTAACTGTAGAGTAGCCTTATACATATTTGTATTGAATTAATTTGTACCATTTAATCATGTAACTGTTTAATTGCAATTGTCCAAAGTGTGGCCCTCCGTTTACTTTGCCAAAGTAACTGTGGCCCTCAGACTAAAACTGTTGCCCACCCCTGTCATAGGATGTCATAAGTCAATCTGTTTTGCAGCACTTAAATGTGTAAATCCAGAAGCCCAGTATTTATCTGGAGGTCTTTGCCCTTTGCCTGTCAACCTGGTTTGTCTCTGCCTTTTCTGTTCTGCCCTGTTTGCCATTGCTCACCCTGCCTGTCTTGACCTTTCTTAATAAAAAGCTGCAAATGGACCCCCCTGGCCTGACCCTGCCTCGTTACAACACATATGCTGCATCTGCTCGCTATCTGCCGAACGGCTCTGGTAGTTCCGCTTCAGCACTGATGATGTTGTAGGAATAGTGCGCTCTGGTTGGTCTGGATTATTCGGGATTTTTTATTTTATACAGAAATAAGTTATTTATAATTTAGATGAGAATAAAATGAGTGTTGATTAAAATGATGGAAAACAAATATATTGATCTGAAATATAGTGCATACATTTTAAATTAATTTAGATTAAATTACCAAACATACAATCTTAATTTAATTTAAAGCAAACAATACATTTAAATTATGACTAGTCAGAACGGCATTGTAGATAACTGGAGTTAGGGATAGTCATAATTTTGATAATAGATATTAGATATTAGATATCTATTATCAAGTGACAGATATCTTAATTCATTTTAATTAGAGATATCTGAAATTTGTTATCTGTAACTTTCATTTTATTGGGTTAGCTATGCGCACTGTGATTGGCTCATTGCGTTTGGGGGTGTGGCTTAGCCATAGGCCAATTACGTTACAGATATCTTAAATGATAATACAAACTATCCAAAATATAATTACGACTTGTCAGAAAGATGTTGTTGATATCAACAATGTTAATTCCAAATAGTCAAACTTAGCTTTTAAATGTTAAAAGGGCTTGCCATACAGAGCTCAGAGAGAGGCTCGCCATATTCAAACCAAATTATCTGACTTCCTGTTGGTCGTTGCTAATTACGGTAAATTAGAAAGTTGTCCGGCTCGAAGAGCACAATATACATATCGAGTTTTGTTACTATAGATAAAACTAACCCCCCCACTTTTGTCAAAAGCATTTAGAAAGTGACACACTTCCTGCTGCCAGTTGGTGGCGCTATAACTTTGACTCACAATAGTCACATCCATGTGATCGGCCTCTTACAGCGAACACACTGGTGAAGTTTCCTTAAGATCAGCTAATGTATGCTGAAGTTATAACACACTTCCTGTTTCACGTTTCTCGCCATAAATTCGTTTCCTCGCCACGGCCAAACCGTTCGAGATATCAAAAATCCCCTGGCAATTTTTCATCCTCAATGTCTTGACTTCATGCTGACCGAGTTTCGTGGCATTTCTTTGAATTCTCTAGGAGAAGTACTTTAAATTCCATTGCATGCGTTTAACAAACAACCCTAAATAGCCGACTTCCTGTTGGGCTGGGGTAAAAAGTAAGAGCATGAAGTATATATGAACCGATGAGATCTATATGTGTACCGAGTTTCATATTACATGCAAGTGTGTTTGATTTATGGACCAAGTTTTCGGACCCCGTTCCAGGGGGCGCTGTCGAGCCCCCCTGCCACGCCCGGGTACCATCTTCAGCCCGGCCCTGATGGCCGCGGGTTCTGACCTGTGTGCAAAGTTTCAAGAGTTTTCGTGCACGTTAAGAGCCCCAAAAGTGCCCGGATAGTCGTTAGAATAATAATAATAATAATAAATATAGCTGCGAGCAGCGATTGCGGGCCCAAGCCGGTGGCACCGCAGCCCCGGTGCCTTTAGTTACCTAAAGGCACCGGAGTGGCGGTTCCGCCGGCTTTGGCCCTTCATCGCTGCTCGCAGCTATATTTATATATATATATATATATATATATATATATATATATATATATATATATATATATATATATATAAACAAGCCGGTGGCACTGCCATCATCTAAAGGCTAGAATATTTATCTGTATTGAAGCCTTTAGGGTTACTGTGCACGACGTGCAAAAACCTAACCCTGCTTTCACTGTCGCCCTACGGTCCCATGGATTTAACGGACATATGAAATAAGTACACAAGACCGAAAATTCATATGAAGTGTACCATTTTGGACAGGGCCTATGATCGTGAATCACAATAGCCACATATATGAGATCATTTAAATTTAGAATCATTTTTAATGTCATAGGACATACATGGGCAATATACGGCCCGGGGGCCGGATCCGGCCCGCATAGTGCTTCAAACCGGCCCCCGCGATGCGATCGCAATTTGGATGAAACACACGCCGAAATAAACATGCGTGACACAAAACAATCTTTAACTTAGGTTGTATTCGTGTTCGAAGGTGTCATCTCCTCATACGTTCACGAAAAGTACGAAGTACGAACGCAGTGCTTTCCATCTTGAGATTCAGTGGGGGGCGCGCTCTGGACAGCTATATAGTGTCTTATTATTCTAAATAATTGAATTTATTGATCAAATTTACAAATTAAAAATGAAAGATGAAGCATACATTTAATAAGACTAGACTAGGGGTGCCTTGCATTACAATATGCAGATTTAAATATACCACCGTCAATTTGATGTGTGTGTGTATAATAAAATCATTTAGTCACTACAATTATAACTTGAACGTGTTTGCTTACTAAATTGTGAGCAAAACGAAAGTTGCAGCAAAGATCAGCAACAGGAGTCAAAATTCATTAATCACGAGAGTGAAGAGCTGACTGAAAAAAATTATGACGGAATATTTTGTGTAAAAGTGCCTATTTAAGCGAATCTGTCATTTACTCTTTTGTTGTTGTGTTTTCCCTGAAAACCGGAAGCAATCGCCCCCGATATGGCGCTAATTTTAAAGTGACACTAAAAAGTATGCGGCTGCACTGACATTCATAACGGTGCGCGTCCATGGCGACGAGCAAGCAAAACAGAGCGAACGTTTTTTCATTTCTACTTCCATAGAAATTCATTCGAATTTCATTAATCACGAGTCGAGAGTGAGCGTCTCTCTCTGCTGTGTTATGCTGCATCACACGGGCATTCATAACGCTGCGCGTCCACGACGATGAGCGAGCAGAACAGAGTGAACTTTTTTAGTTCATTACTTCCATAGGAATTCCCTCGAGCGCTCTGCACGCGCCACCATTATCAATGTCCGTGTGGACGTCCGCGATCGAACAGTGGAAACATTGGCTACTCCGTCATTTTATTCAAGAAGATCATTCAAACTGCAAAGTGTTTACTTATTTTTGGATACTCGCAATCAAACACAACATTGTGATTTTGTAAAATACATTCAAGAAATCCGCCCCCGAAATGGGTCTTCTTTTAAAATGAAACGAAAATGCTCACAGCTGCACGTCTTGTGGAGACGTCCGTTACTTTCGCTTTCAAGTTAGCGATTTTAAAGCCCCCAGCGGAGTCATGGTGGGAAAATATTCCCATAGTAGCATCCCTACAATTTAATACAATTGGCCTACCTGATTTTGAACACAAGAGGGCAGTAAAGCACTATGAATGATTTTTATTTTTTTATTTTTTTGGCTAAACAACCATTCTGGCTGTTTTTAAACTTAAACATAAATCTTAAATTGAAAAAAAGGAATACAATGGGTTTAGTTCTAATATTAGTATAATTTTATAGAAAAATAAATGGTGTATAATTACATTTTAGAAAGATATGAGACATTTCCTGATTCTTTTTTTGACATAATCCCTCGCCATAGCAAAACCGTTTGAGATATTCAATATCCGTTCACAATTTAGCATCTTTAATGTATTTTCATCAAGTTGAAAAAGTTTTGTAACTGTAGATGAAACTAACCCCCCCCCCCACACACACTTTTGTCACAAAAGGTGGCGCTACTGAGCCCCTGCACCACGCCCGTTTCTGAAACTTTGCACATGTCTACTGGCTAATAAATGTGATTCATGCAATTTTAAGCAATTTCAGGCATGCTAAGAGTCTCAAAAGCATCCAAAAAGAATATTAAAGTTTGATGCGTTGCCATGGCAACAGTATCTAAGATATCAATAATCCTTTCACAGGTCTACATCTGCCGTGTATTTACCTTATACACATCAAGTTTGAAGCAAATCGGGTAAAAATAAGAGGGTGATTTCAAAGTATTTTGAAAGTGACACACTTCCTGCTGCCAGTTGGTGGCGCTATAACTTTGACTCACAATAGTCACATCCATGTGATCGGCCTCTTACAGCGAACACACTGTTGAAGTTTCATCAAGATCAGTTAATGTATGCAGAAGTTATAACACACTTCCTGTTTCCATTATTCGCCATAAATTCGTTTCCTCGTCACGGCCAAACCGTTCGAGATATCAGAAATCCCCTGGCAATTTTTCATCCTCAATGTCTTGACATCATGCTGACCGAGTTTCGTTGCGATTGGTTGAATTCTCTAGGAGGAGTATATCGAATTCCAGGGGCATACGCTTCCAAACAAACCATAATAGCCGACTTCCTGTTGGGCTGGGGTAAAAAGTAAAAGTACAAAGGATATATAAACCGATGAGATCTATATGTGTACCGAGTTTCATATTATTACATGCAAGCGTGTTTGATTTATGGACCAAGTTTTCGGACCTCGTTCCAGGGGGCGCTGTCGAGCCCCCCTGCCACGCCCGGGTACCAGCTTCAGCCCGGCCCTGATGGCCGCGGGTTTTGACCTGTGTGCAAAGTTTCAAGAGTTTTCGTGCACGTTAAGAGCCCCAAAAGTGTCCGGATAGTCGTTAGAATAATAATAATAAATATAGCTGCGAGCAGCGATTACGGGCCCAAGCTGGTGGCACCGCAACCCCGGTGCCTTTAGTTACCTAAAGGCACCGGAGTGGCGGTGCCGCCGGCTTTGGCCCTTCATCGCTGCTCGCAGCTATATTTATATATATATATATATATATAAACAAGCCGGTGGCACCGCCACCCCGGTGCCTTTAGGGTTACTGTGCGTGACTGGCAATAACGTAACCCCGCTTTGACCTTTGAGAAGATGTGTGCTGTAGAGCTTGCATCAGTGTGGGCTCTGCAAAAGTGTGCATTGAGGGCACATATCAACCACAAAGTATGCGTGAGCAACCTTCTGAAACCTAAAATGAAAAATGAGACACCCTACAGACGGTCTCATGGATTTAACGGACACATGAAATAAGCACACAAGACTGAATATCTGCCGAACGGCTCTGGTAGTTCCGCTTCAGCACTGATGATGTTGTAGGAATAGTGCGCTCTGATTGGTCTGGATTGTTCGGGATTTTTAATTTATACAGAAATAAGTTATTTATAATTTAGATGAGAATAAAGTTAGTGTTGGCTAAAATGAAGGAAAACAAATATATTGATCTGAAATATAGCACATAAATTTTAAATTAATTTAGGTTAAATTACCAAACATACAATCTTAATTTAATTTAAAGCAAACAATACATTTAAATACATTTAAATTATGACTAGTCAGAATGGCGTTGTAGATATCTCAAACTGGAGTTAGGGATAGTCATAATTTAATTGTAGATATCTATTATCAAGTTATAGATATCTTGAAATTCATTTTGATTAGAGATATCTGAAATTTGATATCTGTAACTTTCATTTTATTGGGTTAGCTATGCGCACTGTGATTGGCTCATCGCGTTTGGGGGCGTGGCTTAGCCATAGGCCAATTACGTTACAGATATCTTAAATGATAATACAAACTATCCAAAATATAATTACGACTTGTCAGAAAGACGTTGTTGATATCAACAATGTTAATTCCGGATAGTCAAACTTAGTTTTTAAATGTTAAAAGGGCTTGCCATACAGAGCTCAGAGAGAGGCTCACCATATTCAAACCAAAATATCTGACTTCCTGTTGGTCGTTGCTAATTACGGTAAATTAGAAAGTTGTCCGGCTCGAAAAGTACAATATACATATCAAGTTTTGTTACTGTAGATAAAACTAACCCCCCCACTTTTGCCAAAAGCATTTAGAAAGTGACACACTTCCTGCTGCCAGTTGGTGGCGCTATAACTTTGACTCACAATAGTCACATCCATGTGATCGGCCTCTTACAGCGAACACACTGGTGAAGTTTCCTTAAGATCAGTTAATGTATGCTGAAGTTATAACACACTTCCTGTTTCCATTATTCGCCATAAATTCGTTTCCTCGCCACGGCCAAACCGTTCGAGATATCAAAAATCCGTTCGCAATTTGGGATCCTCAATGTCTTGACTACATGCACACCGAGTTTGGCGATGATTGAATGAATTCCCTAGGAGAAGTTTTTCAAATGCCAGAGCATGCGTTTCCAAACAACCCTAAATAGCCGACTTCCTGTTGGGTTGGCGTAAAAAGTAAGAGCATGAAGGATATATGAACCGATGAGATCTATATGTGTACCAAGTTTCAAATTATTACAAGCAAGCGTGTTTGATTTATAGACCCAGTTTTCGGACCCCGTTCCAGGGGGCGCTGTCGAGCCCCCCTGCCACGCCCGGGTACCAGCTTCAGCCTGGCCCTGATGGCCGCGGGTTCTGACCTGTGTGCAAAGTTTCAACAGTTTTCGAGCACGTTAAGAGCCCCAAAAGTGGCCGAAAGGTTGACAGAAAAAGAATAATAATAATAAATATAGCTGCGAGCAGCGATTACGGGCCCAAGCCGGTGGCACCGCAACCCCGGTGCCTTTAGTTACCTAAAGGCACCGGGGGTGGCGGTGCCGCCGGCTTTGGCCCTTCATCGCTGCTCGCAGCTATATTTATATATATATATATATATATAAAAGCCGGTGGCACCGCCTTTAGGGTTATTGTGCACAACGTGACAATATTACAAGCAAGCGTGTTTGATTTATAGACCCAGTTTTCGGACCCCGTTGTAGGAAAAGTGCACTCTAGTTGGTCTGGATTATTCAGGATTTTTTATTTTATAAAGAAATAAATTATTTATAATTCAGATGAGAATAAAGTTAGTGTTGATTAAAATGAAGGAAAACATTGATTCTATTGATCTCAAATATAGCACATTAATTTTAAATTAATTTAGGTTCAATTACCAAACATACAATCTTAATTTAATTTAAAGCAAACAATACACTTAAAAGATATGAGTTGTATGCAATTTTTTTATATATAAAAAGATATATATCCAAAAATACAAAGCCTAAATTTTAACAAGGGTTAAACAATCACTGTAACAGACACAATCACACACACACACACACACACACGTCAAATCACTTACATTTTAGATGCAATATTGACTTTTTTTCTGTTTCAGCAGCGAAAATAGTTCAACAAAGATCACAGCAGAACCATCGAGGATCTCACAGCAACACGTTCTCATTACTGAATGATTCAGCATTTTGAACGAATCGGTTGACTCAAAGATTCAACGACCAATCCATAATCTGTCTCATTCATGAATGACTCAGCCGTTCGAACGAATCGTTTGAACGAATGAATCAATGACTCGCTCATTAAGACGGTCGCCTGGCGACACCTAATGACGGTTTAGTGATATGTTTAAAAGTATCATTCTTTCCAACGATTGTTAATTAACTCATATTTGAAACATAAGCTATATATATATATATATATACACACATATATATACACAAAAATAAAATAAACACATTTGAAGCGTGTTTGCTTACTAAATTGTGAGCTAGGGCTGTTTTCGACGAAGGATTTTCATAGTCGAATCTGATTCGTTAGATTTTGCCGTAGTCGACTGATAGTCGAACCTTTTTTTTATTTATTTTTTTAGATAGCAGCTAGACGTTCGGTTGAATAACTGTTCGTCTCTTATAGGACAACTCGCTCTACGTTTAAAATGAACAGCAAGACAACTAGAAGTGAATGTGCTTTCCATTAAATGAATCCTTAACAACAACAAAAAAAGCTTTGTTTTAAATAAATCACACACAGTAAACAAAACCTTAACAAAAAAACTTTGCAATGAACTTTGCAATTTAGACGCGCAAACTGGTTGCCGGTGCGGTCGGTGAGACGTACATGCCCGAGCAGATTCGGCTTGAAGCCGTTCATCCTCGGATGCGGTGTCGCGCGCGCTGTTACAAAAAAAGCCGTGCACACAGCCAAGCGAAATGGGGTCTTGCCGGTCTTGCACACCCAACGCATCATTTTTTGCCATGCGCACCTTCGCGCTCGTGCGGACGCGTCTGGTATAAACAAGGCTTTCTCCGTGTCAGCGCGCGTTCTGATCGGTGAAGGTGCACAGACCTCTCCCGAATGATCTCCAGCACTCAGCCTCCGAACCACCACTAACTCCGCCTCCGTTTCCCTCGTAAGCTGATATTAGTATTTAAACATTCTCTATGATAAAATTTTTTTGTAAAAAATATTTTAATAGCACGGTTTTGGCGGTTATGGAGTTCTAATGACACTGTCGGTCTCATGGTTATATGATAACCGTCACACCCCTATTGGTTACTTAACACTTCCCTACTGTTCGACTATGAGGTTCATAGTCGAATCAGACCTCTCCGAATCGAATCGTCGAATCCTCGACTATTAGAAGTCAGCCCTATTGTGAGCTGAACGAAAGTTGCAGCAAATATCAGCAACAGGAGTCAAATTTCATTAATCACGAGAGTGAAGAGCTGACTGAAAAGATGATGACGGAATAGGCTATTTTATGTAAAAGCGCCTATTTAAGCGAATCTATCATTGTACTCTTTTGTTGTTGTGTTTTCCGTGAAAAATAATAGACTATTGAACTCACAATTCAAGCAATCGGCCCCTGATATTGCACTAATTTTAAATTGACACTAAAAAGTATGCGGCTGCACTGGCATTCATAACGGTGCGCGTCCACGGCGATGAGCGAGCAGAACAGAGCGAACGTTTTTTAGTTAATTCCTACTTCCATAGGAATTCCCTCAAGCGCAACCCTTATCAATGTCCGTGTGGACGTCCGTATTTAAAAGCTCTCGGTCCTCAGTCACATGCTTGCCAAATATATGTATAAATATCATTTTGGACACAAGAGGGCAGTATGGCCCTATGTATAATTTTGTGTTTAAACTAACTATCACTCGAAGAGCCCCTCCCCCCCTCCCCACACAGACACACACACACACACACACACACACAGTTCGCCCGCGCCTCTCTCTCGCCCGCACACACACACACACACACACACACTCCAGCATTGCAATCTTGAGATCGCAGCTTGTTCATTATGCTGCGTTCACACCAAACTTTTATACTCTTTTGTTGTTGTGGTTTCCATGAAGAATAATAGGCTATTGAACTCACAATTCAAGCAATCGGCCCCAGAAAAGGCGCTAATTTTAAAATGAAACTAACGGCTGCACGGGCATTCATAACGGTGCGCGTCCACGGCGATGAGCGAGCAGAACTTTAGTTAATTCCTACTTCCATAGGAATTCCCTCGAGCGCTCTGCACGTGGCCATTATCAATGTCCCATATTTAAAAGCTCTCGGCCCTCAGTCACATACCAAATATATGTATAATGTATATATAAATATAATTTTGGACACAAGAGGGCAGTATGGCCCTATGTATAATTTTGTGTTTAAACTAAACTATCACACGAAGAGCCCCTCCCCCCCGTCCCCCCCTCCCCCCTCCCCACACAGACACAGACACACACACACATGAATGGCAGGGTGCATTCTCTCTGTCAGAGGGAGAGGGAGAGAAAATTCTCAGAAACATCCACATTCAAACTAAAATATCTGACTTCCTCTTGGTCTGAGCTAATGACAGTTAATTAGAAAGTTGTCCGGCTTGATCTGAACAATATGCGTACCGAGTTTTATGATTGTAGGTAAAACTATAAAACTAACACCCCCACTTTTGTCAAAAGGTGGCGCTACTGAGTCCCTGCACCATGCCCGTTTCTGAAACTTTGCACATGTCTACTGGCTAATAAATCTGATCTGTCTGTCGAGTTTCATGCAATTTCAAGCAATTTCAGGCATGCTAAGAGTCTCAAAAGCATCCAAAAAGAATATTAAAATTTGATGCGTTGCCATGGCAACAGTATCTAAGATATCAAGAATCCATTCACAGGTCTACATCTGGCGTGTGTTTACATTATAGTAGTGAAGTTTGAAGCAAATCGGGTAAAAATAAGAGGGTGATTTCAAAGCATTTTGAAAGTGACACACTTCCTGCTGCCAGTTGGTGGCGCTATAACTTGGACTCTCAATAGTCACATCCATGTGATCGGCCTCTTACAGCGAACACACTGCTGAAGTTTCATCAAGATCAGTTAATGTATGCAGAAGTTATAACACACTTCCTGTTTCCATTATTCGCCATAAATTCGTTTCCTCGCCACGGCCACACCGTTCGAGAAATCAAAAATCCGTTCGCAATTTGGGATCCTCAATGTCTTGACTTCATGCACACCGAGTTTGGAGACGAACGGCGGAATTCCCTAGGAGAAGTGTTTCAAATGCCAGAGCATGCGTTTCCAAACAACCCTAAATAGCCGACTTCCTGTTGGGTTGGCGTAAAAAGTAAGAGCATGAAGGATATATGAACCGATGAGATCTATATGTGTACCGAGTTTCAAATTATTACAAGCAAGCGTGTTTGATTTATAGACCCAGTTTTCGGACCCCGTTCCAGGGGGCGCTGTCGAGCCCCCCTGCCACGCCCGGGTACCATCTTCAGCCCGGCCCTGATGGCCGCGGGTTCTGACCCGTGTGCAAAGTTTCAAGAGTTTGAGCACGTTAAGGGCCCCAAAAGTGCCCGAAAGGTTGATAGAAAAAGAATAATAATAATAATAATAATAATAATAAATAATCCTTAGGAAAACAATAGGGCCTTTGCCTTTTCAAGGCTTGGGCCCTAATAATCCTTAGGAAAACAATAGGGCCTTCGCCTTTTCAAGGCTTGGGCCCTAATAATCCTAAGGAAAACAATAGGGCCTTCGCCTTTTCAAGGCTTGGGCCCTAATAATAATAATAATCCTTAGGAAAACAATAGGGCCTTCGCCTTTTCAAGGCTTGGGCCCTAATAATCCTTAGGAAAACAATAGGGCCTTCGCCTTTTCAAGGCTTGGGCCCTAATAATCCTAAGGAAAACAATAGGGCCTTCGCCTTTTCAAGGCTTGGGCCCTAATAATCCTAAGGAAAACAATAGGGCCTTCGCCTTTTCAAGGCTTGGGCCCTAATAATAATCCTTAGGAAAACAATAGGGCCTTCGCCTTTTCAAGGCTTGGGCCCTAATAATCCTTAGGAAAACAATAGGGCCTTCGCCTTTTCAAGGCTTGGGCCCTAATAATCCTTAGGAAAACAATAGGGCCTTCGCCTTTTCAAGGCTTGGGCCCTAATAATAATAATCCTTAGGAAAACAATAGGGCCTTCGCCTTTTCAAGGCTTGGGCCCTAATAATCCTAAGGAAAACAATAGGGCCTTCGCCTTTTCAAGGCTTGGGCCCTAATAATAATCCTTAGGAAAACAATAGGGCCTTCGCCTTTTCAAGGCTTGGGCCCTAATAATAATAATAATAATAATCCTTAGGAAAACAATAGGGCCTTCGCCTTTTCAAGGCTTGGGCCCTAATAATAGTGCGGAAGAAGAATACTAATAATCCTTAGGAAAACAATAGGGCCTTCGCCTTTTCAAGGCTTGGGCCCTAACAAGATTTGGTCCTACTTTATACTAAGTGTCTTAAAGTACTATGTACTATGTAAACATTTAAATTAATCATTTGATGCAATGCACTTATTCTGTACATGTTTTTTCATAGTACCTATATTTAAAAAAATACCTGCATGTAATTACAGCTTTAATTTCTGTTATTTTAATGCCTTGCGAAAGTATTCGCATCCCTTCCTTTTTTTATATTTTGTTATGTTGCTGCCTTATGTTAAACTACTTTAAATGGCTGTTTTTTCCACATCAATCTACACTCCATAAACGATAATGACAAAGCAAAAAACAGATTTGTGACAACTTATTACAAATAAAAAATTGAAATAATTACATTGCATAAGTATTAGTACCCTTTTCTGGGACACTTAAAACTTAGCGCAGGAACATTTCCATTTTGCTTGTAGATGATACTTTACTTTGAGTGGCGTTAACCTGTGCAAATGCAATTGAATGGATATGATTTGAAAAGGCACACACCTCTCAATAAAAGGTCTAAGAGCTGAAAATGCTTATCAGAGCAAAAACCAAGCCATGAGGTCAAACCAACTGCCTGTAGAGACAGGACGGTGTCAAGACAGATCTGGGGAAGACTCCAAAAAAATTCTACTGCAGTGAAGGTTCACAGAAGCATGTACCCTCCATAATCCTTAATGGAAGAAGATTGGAACAACCAGGACACTTCCTAGAGCTGGCCTCCTTGCCTAACTGAGCAGTGGAATCAGTGGAGAAGGGCCTTGGTTAGAAGGGTTAGCTCCATTATCATATATGGAGATGGGAGAAACTTTCATAAGGACAAACATCCCTGCAACACACCACCGATCTGGGCTTTATGGCAGAGAGGCCAGACTCAAGTGAAGACACATGGTATACCACTTGGAAAAAAATCACCTAAAGGACTCTCTCAGACAACAAGATTTTCTGGTCTGATGAACCTCAGTTCCAAGCATCATGTATGGAGGAAACCAGGCACCGCTCATCATCTGCACAATACCATCCCAACAGTACAGCATTATGCTGTGGAGGTGGGACTGGGGGAAACATCAGAGTAGAAGAAAAGCTCAATGCAGCAAAATATAGAGATGGCCTTACTGAAAACGTAGTTTTTTTTTTTGCATAGTCATTATGGTAGTCATGCTGGATATTAGTTCAGCGTTTGATACTATTGATCATAATATCCTAGCCTCCTGCCTGGAACAAAACGTGGGAATTAAGGGCATGGCACTAGATTGGTTCAGATCCTATTTGTCTAATAGGACGTTTTCTGTTAATTTTGGTCAATATCAATCAAAAGTGGCCCCACTGTCTAGTGGGGTTCCCCAAGGATCTATTCTGGGCCCAATTTTGTTTTCGTTATATATATGCTACCCTTAGGTTCTATTTTTCTTAAGCATG
Organism: Tiaroga cobitis; assembly: GCA_030578255.1. Classification (NCBI taxonomy): domain Eukaryota; kingdom Metazoa; phylum Chordata; class Actinopteri; order Cypriniformes; family Leuciscidae; genus Tiaroga; species Tiaroga cobitis. Next base: position 12,707,214 of record CM060599.1, on the reverse strand, counting down.
GAGTATCCTTTCATTGTTTCACGGATGATACTCAGGTGTATTTACCATTGCGGAAACAGGACAAAAAATATTTCGAGTCCCTAATTAGATGTTTACAAGAAGTTAAATCTTGGATGTCAGATAATTTTCTGCATCTGAATGAAAGTAAAACAGAAGTAATTTGGTTAGGGACTCCTGACACAAAAAATTATTTTGACCTGGGCGAGCTAACCCCTTTTTGTAAATATACAGTGAAAAACCTTGGTGTCCAATTTGACAGTTCTTTGAAATTTGACAAACAGATTAATTCTGTAGTAAAATCTTGCTTTTTTCATTTACGATCAATAGCAAAGGTGAAACCGTTTTTCTCCACAAGTGATTTTGAGAAGATTATTCATGCTTTTATCTCTGTACGACTAGATTACTGTAACTCGTTGTATGTAGGTGTCAGCCAAGTACTGTTGAATCGTCTTCAATTGGTCATGAATGCGTCTGCTAGACTTTTAACAGGGACTCGTAAAAAGCAGCATGTGACTCCGATTTTAGCCTCACTTAATTGGTTGCCAGTGCAGTTCAGAATTGATTTTAAATTATTGATATTTGTATATAAAGCATTACATAATTTAGCCCCACCATATCTTGAGCATCTCCTTCATATACATAAACCTTCTAGGTCTCTCAGATCAGCAAATCAGATGATCCTAGACATTCCAAGGACTAGATTAAAATTGAGTGGTGATCGGGCTTTCGCAGTGGCAGCTCCAAAGCGCTGGAATAATTTACCTTTACACCTTAGAATTGCTCCCTCTCTAAGTTATTTTAAACGAAATTTAAAATTGCATTTACTAGAATTAGCGTTTGGATCAGTAGGTTAACTTGGTAGGTTATTTGGAGGCTCTTTACAGATATTTGTTAGTTGTTGTATTGTCTGAAAACACATTTTATTATGTAATTTTATTGTGTGTTTTGTACAGCACATTGGTCAACTCCATGTTGTTTTAATTGTGCTTTATAAATAAATAAATGAAATGAAATGAATGGTGTATAGAGTGTAGATTGATGTGAAAAAGAGATCAGTTAAAGGGACACTCCACCCATTTGCACTAAGCTTTCCATTGTTAGAAACCTAGTCATACTATTGAATGGTCGTGGTGCAACACTCTCTCATTTTCCCCTGAGACGAGAGAAATCTGCTATTTACCCTTTTCACTTCCTCCTACAATGACGCAAAAATCGTCATTTTACGTCATATTGTAGGAGGAAGTGTAAGAAGGGGGGATTTCTCTACAGACTACAAGGACTAGATCCCACCCTTTCAAACCCGCCCATAGGTTGGACCTAATGCGCTAACAGAGCTATCACAGATCAGTGGGTGGGACTTCACTTGTAGATACTGAAATCAATATCAGCCATCTTGTTTATAAGCTAAGCTTACAAGCACTGTGGAGATAGGAAGTTATGACAATGACGGAAGAAACTAAGCATGAAATGGAAGAAGAGGATTTTGAAATTCTGCTGCTCAAATCCGCTGTTCGTGGCTATCTTTACGAGCCGCAATATAGTGAAGAGCAGCTGAGGCTGCTGGAGGAACAGGAGGCGGCTGCCTGTCGCGGACGAGTTCCCGGACTGGCTCGAGCTGGGCGGACTGCTGGTGCCTGTGCACTCGCTGTGCGCTACGGACACAGATAGAGTCCGTCTGCTGCAGATAATTTCAACGATAGCAATTTCTCCTGGACGAATTTCTCCTGGACGAAATCTCTGAATCAGACGAGTACACGGACGTTTGTGTTGTGATGTGAACCATCCTAGTGTCGCACCGCATATGTTCTGACTGAACATCCAGGTATATCATGCAATAATTCACCATATAGAAAGAAATACAAACGAGGAGTAATTCGCTAATGAGTTTGCCAATGTAACGGGGTTCGTTGTTGTGGGAAGGAGGAGGAGGCGGGAACCGGCGAACATTTAAACATTTTAATAGTAAAATAAACAAATACAAAACAAAAGTATAAGCCAGCAGCCACACATAACAGAAACAAAACATAAAATCTGGCCTGTTCCTTTTGTGCTTCCGCTCCTCCGTGAGAGATATGAGACCGCTGCGTCTCACAGGTGTCATTCATTATCACTCGCGCCGTCCTCTCATGTCCCTCGTCCTGCTCGCCACAGCCAACTAACTACATTTTGTGTGAAATGAATTTCAAACTCTTTTGGCAGCTAGCCTTGTAGACGGAAGAGTGATTTCTCTGAAGTTTGCGCTGTTCTGGGTTAGTGGGAGTGGCTTGCGGAGCTGTGCGATGTGGTGCATTGTGGGAGTTGTTGTCTTATATACTCACCTAAAGGATTATTAGGAACACCTGTTCAATTTCTCATTAATGCAATTATCTAATCAACCAATCACATGGCAGTTGCTTCAATGCATTTAGGGGTGTGGTCCTGGTCAAGACAATCTCCTGAACTCCAAACTGAATGTCAGAATGGGAAAGAAAGGTGATTTAAGCAATTTTGAGCGTGGCATGGTTGTTGGTGCCAGACGGGCCGGTCTGAGTATTTCACAATCTGCTCAGTTACTGGGATTTTCACGCACAACCATTTCTAGGGTTTACAAAGAATAGTGTGAAAAGGGAAAAACATCCAGTATGCGGCAGTCCTGTGGGCGAAAATGCCTTGTTGATGCTAGAGGTCAGAGGAGAATGGGCCGACTGATTCAAGCTGATAGAAGAGCAACTTTGACTGAAATAACCACTCGTTACAACCGAGGTATGCAGCAAAGCATTTGTGAAGCCACAACACGCACAACCTTGAGGCGGATGGACTACAACAGCAGAAGACCCCACAGGGTACCACTCATCTCCACTACAAATAGGAAAAAGAGGCTACAATTGACAGGAACTCATCAAATTTGGACAGTTGAAGACTGGAAAAATGTTGCCTGGTCTGATGAGTCTCGATTTCTGTTGAGACATTCAGATGGTAGAGTCAGAATTTGGCGTAAACAGAATGAGAACATGGATCCATCATGCCTTGATACCATTGTGCAGGCTGGTGGTGGTGGTGTAATGGTGTGGGGGATGTTTTCTTGGCACACTTTAGGCCCCTTAGTGCCAATTGGGCATCGTTTAAATGCCACGGCCTACCTGAGCATTGTTTCTGATCATGTCCATCCCTTTATGGCCACCATGTACCCATCCTCTGATGGCTACTTCCAGCAGGATAATGCACCATGTCACAAAGCTCGAATAATTTCAAGTTGGTTTCTTGAACATGACAATGAGTTCACTGTACTAAAATGGCCCCCACAGTCACCAGATCTCAACCCAATAGAGCATCTTTGTGATGTGGTGGAACGGGAGCTTCGTGCCCTGGATGTGCATCCCACAAATCTCCATCAACTGCAAGATGCTATCCTATCAATATGGGCCAACATTTCTAAAGAATGCTTTCAGCACCTTGTTGAATCAATGCCACGTAGAATTAAGGCAGTTCTGAAGGCGAAAGGGGGTCAAACACAGTATTAGTATGGTGTTCCTAATAACCCTTTAGGTGAGTGTATATAACCCACTTTCAATAAAGATTAATGTTGAAATGGGTGGAGTGACCCTTTAAAGTAGTTTAACATAAGGCAGCAACATAACAAAATGTGAAAAATTAAGGGGTATATATTATTTCGCAAGGCTCTTTATACAATTATATTGTTTAGCCTTCCTCTACACCTTAACCCACCCTTATACCTAACCATACCATGAAACCTGTCCCTAATCTTAACTTTATCCCACCTCAGTAGCAGCAAGTGTTTTGCAATACAACATGTACACAATAAGTACATTGTACCTAACAATTTTTCCATGTATGTACATGGTTAAAGATGGCTAATATAAAGTGTGCCCCAAGATTTTGTTTTTGTTGACATGATAAAAAGTTTTATGAAATTAACAAAAAATTCTGAATCTGTCAGAAATGTCAGAATCTCCAGCATTTCCTCTCTGTTTAAACACATTTTGGCAGAAAAGATGCCGTTTTGATGAATGTGTGTGTATTATGATGTGTGTTTGCCGAGCTGGCTCTTCATTTGCTGTTGTTGGATTTTTTTCAAGCCATTTTCCAAGATCTCTGTTGGAGTGCTTGGCAACCAAAGCAAATATTCAGCGGTCTAATGTTTGCCAGAGCATAAAAGTCTGTTCCAGTGCTGGGAGTGACATGTTATTAAAACTACTTGAATTGTAAAATCTGCTCTCAGAGGCCTAGGAGGTGACTGGTTTTTGCTTTGATACTTTGAATGTGTAGATTAATTTGTTCAGATTAAAAAGTGTCTGAAGGTAAACGGCTATGATTTATGTTGGATTGTGCAGTAATTATTCTCCATGTTTTGCAATCCTGCTCCCTAAAATTCTCTCTCCATGATGCAAAAATATGGTTATCATGACTCTAGTGATTTTGGCCTTTGGTGCATTTTTTTCCTCGTTCCATTATTTGGAAGGTGGCTGTTCAATGTGTGCTCTCTAGTGTATAAGTGTGTGTACTGCAGGGTCCAAATAAACACATGTAGATGAACTATGGTAAATGTACTACTTTGTTTTTCTTTATCCTTTGTCTTTCTCTCAGGATTTGTTGGATCATTCCTGTACATCTGGTAGTGGCTCTGGACTGCCTTTCCTGGTCCAGAGGACAGTAGCCCGACAGATCAATCTCAGCGAGTGTGTCGGTATGTGCCCACAGCCCCACACCATCTCAGTTCTTTATTAGAACTATGTTTGTGTGCATAAAGTGATTCTCAGATTTTATATTGCAGGTTAGCAGCTCCTTTAAAACTAAATTATACACCAAATGGCTTTCAGTTACTAAGCTATAGTTATGGGACAATTTTTACCAGTAGTAAGCTATATCTGACACAACCTCATTTTTTATTTATCTGGGTTATTTCCTCAATACAAAAAAAACCCGCATAAACTGTTACATTACATAGCTTATATATTTCTGCAAAGTCATTAGCTGTAAATAAAACAATAGAAGTCTATGGTGTGGCCTTATTAAACAACTGAGACAGTTAATTAAGCATATATGTGTGTTTTCATTCAGGTAAAGGTCGATATGGAGAGGTCTGGAGAGGTCAGTGGCAGGGAGAAAGTGTGGCTGTGAAAATATTCTCATCTCGAGATGAGAAATCCTGGTTCAGAGAGACAGAAATCTACAACACTGTACTACTGCGACACGAGAATATTCTGGGTGAATCATTTACACCTTTCATTATGAAAGCACAAATCAAACCCCTGGAAATGACATTTCCATTCATTAGGATACCTCAGTTTTGTAATAAAGAACAATGATAAAAGATTTCACTTAACCATAACTTTGCTATATAAAAAGTTGACCTTGGATAAAAATATTTTTCAGGCTTCATTGCATCAGATATGACATCACGTAACTCCAGCACTCAGTTGTGGTTAATCACACATTTTCATGAAATGGGATCTCTCTACGATTACCTGCAACTCAGCATGCTGGATGCTTCTGCCTGTTTGCGAATGGCACTGTCCATCGCCAGCGGCCTGGCTCATCTGCACGTGGAGATCTTTGGCACTCAGGGCAAACCAGCCATCGCTCACAGAGACCTAAAAAGCAAAAATATTTTAGTGAACAAAAATGGACAGTGCTGCATCGCAGACCTTGGTAAGAATGGCTTCTGACTGAAGCAAAAGTTAATACATTATCACAGTAATTATGGTCTGGACTGCATTTTTTACTTATGCAGTTGTTGCATGTGTTTATCTCAGGTTTTCATCTCAAAACTAAATTTGTATTTGAACTATTTTCTTACAGCACCAAATCAGATCATTTTAAGCATAAGTGATATGCAACTGTAATGTGGACTGCAAATCGGAAACTACTTTCTAAACACGCAGTTATCCTTGAAGCCTCCTAATGTATCAACCTTTAAAAAATCTATATATATTTCACGTCAAATCCCTTTATTTTTCTTAGCCATTTTTATATTTATACAACATTTTTTGTTAGGCTGAATAAGTTAGGGCCATAATCATGGCAATAGAGGACAGATTAATGGATTTTAAATCTGTAAATATTTTGTTGCCTACTTCCGTCCGTCAATCACTTGTCCGGTTTCTAATAGTGAAAATCACTTGTTTGTTCCCTCAATATTTATCTATTGAACATGTTGCTCTTTATACGCAAATAAGTAGAAAGCCGAAGCGAGCTATTTGCTCATATAGGACGGACACTTTAATTTATGTCTTTATTAAATTCACTCTGACTCACTCTAGAGCTCCAGGGTTCATTTCTGCAACTTCAGGCTGTTAATAGAAGAAATCAGTTGTTTCCTCCTAAAACTCTAACGAAAACCCATTAGGTAGCTTTTAGCTAACACATATCTGGGAACTCTTCCATACACAGGAAGTGGAACACAAGATTAGTTTTTGTAGAGCACTTGAAATTACATACAGCACATTAAGAAAAGGAACACGTTTTTCACAGGATGTGAAAACATGTTGTCCATATGGGACTAGAGGTTTTCACTTAGCGCTATTTTTTCCCTGCATGCTCATTTTTTTTTTCAAGACCTTAGGAGACTTGTTGTTCATGTTTACTTCATGTCACATGAAATTGAATTATTGTATATCCCCACAAGAGGGTGCTATACAACATTTAAGAAGGCAATTAGCTTTACCCATCAAGCTGTGCTGATATAAATCTCAGAATATGCATCTCGGATTCATCTCAGCCTCTTAGATGATGCTTTTAGGGGTGTATGCAAATATTTGTCCAATTAAATGCTAAATTACAATAGGCTACCCCTTCCTCTAACATTAATAATACTATCTGGAAATTAGTCTATTTGAAAGTGTCATCATTGCTTTCGCCCCTGGGTAAAAGCTGTCAAATGTTGTTTTGCTGAGCTGTGGTAAAGAGCTGTCCTTCAGTACATCCTCAATTTTAAAAATAAAGACATCAACACAGGGAAGAAAACAACTGAGTGGGCTCATCAAACCATTTCATGGCATCTTTTGAATGTAGAATTCTTTCAAGCAAATGCACAGGTTTCTAATCCAGGGACATTACAGTACTCATAAATATTGTGCTATGTGATGATACATTTGGTCACACATTTGTGTTCTTCAGGTCTTGCCGTGATGCATTTTCAGGACACAAATGAGCTGGATGTTGGGAATAATCCTAAAGTTGGGACAAAACGCTACATGGCACCTGAGGTTCTCGATGACTCCATTCAAACAGATTGCTTTGAGTCTTACAAACGAGTCGATATCTGGGCCTTTGGACTCGTGCTGTGGGAAATTACTAGAAGAACAGTTAGTATTGGTACGTATATCTTTACATCTGCTTAACATACTAAACATGGTATGTATGTATTTACATCTGGAAGGTGAGAGTGTTTCTCAGCCAGTTGCAAGATATAGCAAAGATCTAGACTATGCTCAGGAAAATCTCTGATTATGTTAGGCGCACTGAAGACATTCACTGAAATACAACTTTTGAGGAGAACCAACCATCTACTCTGATCATGTGAATTGATGTCAAAAATGAGGGAAGTTCCTTGAGGAAACCGAGAGAGAATGGCAAGTGAACCTGCCTTCAAATAAATTTTAGCTTGATCTTTAAAGAGAGATAGAGAATCAGAGTCATCCAGAGAGTCCTTAAGCCTTGAGACCAGAGAGGGATATAAATGCACTGTTTGTCCAAAGTACGTTACAGAGATGAAGCATTGATTTTATTGATCTTTTGTCTCTCACTCTTTCTCACACAGACACAGACACACACTGACACACACACACACACACTACTCGAACCTTCGTGAATTAATCTTTCATAAAGTTCGGAAAGATTGAAGCGAATTACAGGACATTTGCGGGCTTCATTGCACAGGATTGCTTGATGTTACGCTTGCAGTGTGTGGTCTCGCCCGATGGTATTTTCCTTACAAATCCTCTAATCAAGTCACCTTCATTTATATAGCGCTTTTAACAATACAGATTGTTTTGATTGTTTGATTTACTTCCGTTGCAAAGATCATTTGTTTTTAGGGGCCGCCAACATGTCAACGAGCTCCGGCCCGCTCATCTGCACAAAACAGTGCCTGGTGGCTCGAACGCAAACCCTGAAATAGATTCCAAGGTGCAAGCCTTGGAAAAAAAAAAAGGGTTATCTCTGCGCAAACCTCAAAAACGCAAACCCGCGAAAACGCAGATGGCGTGCATGTGCGCATCACGTGTTTAGTCTATAGGTATGCGCGTTGGCGTGTAGTCCTTCTTTACAAATCAACCCTCGACAAACTACTTGTGTGGCCTTAAAAATGTATAATAAAGAATTATTTATCGCTTCCGCATAGCCATGTGAACCGGAATTATCCCGACAATGTTTTATCTGTACAGAGGTAAAGGGAAGGAGGCCTTCACAGGGGAGTTGACACTTCAGGACTGCATTGTCGTCGTGTCCATGCGCAGGTCCTTCATAAGATCTGGATACGGCCTGGATACGGCGGACTGCGGTAAACCTCAGGATAAACAGAGAGACTAATATTAGCGTAGACGCCATCCTTCTTATGATGTAACAAGTACATCAGGATTTATGGGAAGTGTTCCCGGTTCCAGCTGACCTAATCTATGCAGCCTGACATTGAATTATAGAAGTCTATAATGTGTTATGTGTATGCTAGGTCAAAGAGATGTGTTTTTAGACCAGATTTGAACAGACAGAGTGTGTCTGCTTCCCAGACAATGTTAGTTCCATAGTTTTGGTGCTAAATAGGAAAAGTATCTACCGCCACCAGTCGATTTTGATATTATAGGTATTATCAACTGGCCAGAATTTTGAGATTGCAAAATCTCAAAGGAGATCTCAAATGCCTGTACGAAGGCATCATTTATTTCATTTGGAATGCATTGGGCTATATTAAAAATATGAAACTCACTAACAGAAAGAAGGCTGCCAGAATGCAGCGTATTAGATCTTTAGATCAGTAATAATCGAACAACAGTAAAACTGAGAAAGAGAAAAATCACTCGCAGCTCTTGAACAGAAAACGTTCAGATAGCCTACTCTTAAATGCTGAAAGCACTCTTTGTTTATTGCTTACTCGTATTATTTACAAGCCTTTGTTTTGAAGCTATATTAGTTTATATATTCAAAATTTTTAACATGCAATTGTTTTAATATTTTTTTTAAATGTGTAATTAACAAGTACTTATAATAAAATATTTAATTAAAAAAAATCGATTTTAAGTTTTATTATTAATATTAATTAATTAGAAAAAAAAAGTAGATTTAAATTTATTCGGATCGTGAGGTGCCTAAAGATTCCCACCCCTACTATACAATGATTTATTGCTTGTCTTTGTTGAATAATACAAAAGATAAAGAGCTATATTAAAATATAATCGCATATTAAATCGCAATTGCAATATTGGTAAAAAAAAAAAAAAATCAACCTTAGATTTTCCAAAATCGTTCAGCCCTAATAGATATAAATCTTAAATAGGCTACATTTAATCATAGGCCTTTTAGTAAAAGAGTAAGAAAAGGTGCGTTAAATCTCAAGCTGCGAGGTAGCTCTGCTTAAAGAGTGAGCATGTGCATGTGAACGCCGTCAGCGTTAATCACAGGTTCGCGTTTAAAGTCTGATCATTTCGACGGAGGTGAATCAATCAAAATTAACTTTAGCTGGAAATAACATTATTCAAGAACCGCTATAAAGCCAAAACAATCTCTGTTAGCTTAAATTTTAATGGCATCAAGATGACATCTTTCCTGGGAAGCAAGACAATACCAGGCCTCATTCGGCATGTGCTACAACAGAGTAGTTTTGTAGACTCTCTACACCATAGAGAGTGGATGTCCTTGACTGGTCTGCCTGCAGTCCAGATCTGTCTCCTGAAAATGAATGGCCCATCGTGAATAGGAGAATCAGACTGTGACGACCATGTTTTTGAGCAGCACTCTTTTGAGCTTCAATCTGATGGTTGCAATCCAATGCTAATATAGAGCTCAGAAGCGTCAGGGTGTTTATTAATATAACTCCGATTGTATTTGTCAGAAAGAAGAAAGTCATATACACCTAGGATGCCTTGAGGGTGAGTCATGAATCATGAGCTAATTTTTATTTTAAAGTTAACTACTCCTTTAATGTTCATGAAACGTGCATTACGTTTTTCATTGTGGAAATGGTATTTTCTGTTTCAACACCATCATTTTGGCTTTTTCTCTCGTGTCTCCTGGTCACAACACAGCTTGTTTACGTTGAATTATGTAATTATTAAGGATACAGATATAGTCCAAAACAGACAATTAGAAAGATCATTTTAAGATAATCCAGTGAAACATTTACAGTTACAGCTGTAGAAAATGTATGTGCCGCGATCTTTTGGGACACGATAGTCAAGTCAAGTCAAGTCAAGTCAAGTCAAGTCAAGTCAAGTCAAGTCAAGTCATCTTCATTTATATAGCGCTTTTAACAATGGATTGTTCCAAAGCAGCTTTACAGAGATAAACATATAATTTAAGGTAACAGAGATTGTTTTGGCTTTATAGCGGTTCTTGAATAATGTTATTTCCAGCTAAAGTTAGTTTTGATTCACCTCCGTTGAAATGATCATTTGTTATTAAATTAGGGGCCACTAAGACGACGCCGTTCTCTCTAAACACGAACCTGTGATTAACGCTGACCGCGTTCACATGCGTGCACATGCGCATTAAGAATTGATTCTATAGTTATGTGCTTTTGAAAATATGTGCGCAGGTTTGTAATTCCATACAACCCATTGCTAAACAAACTACTTGTCTTGCCTATAAATTTTGATACAGAATTTTGTTTTATTTTATCACTTCGCGATACGTGAACCGAAATTCACAACGCTTTATCTGTAGAGTGGGAAACTCAAACCTAATGTTTTGGCGGCCCGGGAAAGCCTGGCAGTCAACTCCAGGTCGGACTCGAATAACACTACTCTCCCCGAAGGAGGCAACGCAGCCAAATCTTCATCCCCAAAGGACTCTAGCCCACCCTCTGATGCAGTTATCGGCATCTGGTCCTCCACGGAAGCCTCGAATTCCCGAATTCGGACTTCCATGAGAAGGGCCAGCAACCCCAGCCGGAAGCTCCACAGACTGTGATGGACGAGAGGAGTGGGAGCGCCGTGGGGATTCACCCGGCAAGAGATCACCCACTGTAACCCTCAGATCACCATGTGTATTAACCACAGTGGCCCTGTGCGCATCAAAGCCAGATCGCGGAATAGCAGAGGGGGCTCCACCTCTCAGGCGAGATCCCAATTCGTCAGTCACTGATGTTAATGTTGAACGTGACTGACTGATAGGGAACTAGGGGTTAGGCCATCCTTATTTCAGGCCAGTGCGAGCCAGGGCGAACAACGTGCCAGGTAGGGCCAACAGCCTCGGACCTTCGAGACAAAAATCCAGCTGCATTTCCGCTGTTAGGCCAGTAGCACTGCAGCACTACCCTAAAGCCCACCCACGCCTCCATAGAACGTCACACAAGCCCACCATTTCACCAGCATGGGGCTAGCTGACTGAAAACTAGCTAGATCGAAATGAACATAACAGAAGTGGAAGTCTGGTCTTTAGTTAAAGACTTAAGACTGCATCAATATCACACCAATGATTTACCAAAACAGTGACGGTAATATATACATTTTTGTCAGGAGTGCACATAAATAATGGTGAATCAAAATTATATTTAGCATTATTTCACATTAAAAGGACACATACTTAAGTCATGCCTGCTTCATTTATTTGTGATCACAGGAATGCATAAACAACTCTATGGGGCCATTCACATATCGTGCCTAAAAACGCGTGAAGGGTGCGGCTGTGCCGCTGTCAAAGCGATTGTGCTACCCGTGGCGTCTGTCATTGCTATGCAACCATGAACCGCGCAATCCACATCATGTTGACGGAGTTTTCAATTTTGTTACGGAAAGGATGAAGCTGATTGGTTGGTTCATGTCACATGACCTGTGGTGCGCTTGCAGCATTCTGAAAAAATTCAATTTTTTCATCTCGCTGCGCCTGGAAAAAGTGATCTCAGATCATAGAAGAACTTGTAGGATTCATTTGCAGCTTTATTCTTCCTCTCCACAGTTTTGTAATCAATAGGTTGAGGCTGGTATTTTTCCTCAAGCATTGGCAGGTTGGTTCTGATCTTTTGTCCGGTCATTATCTTGGCAGGGCTTAGTCCAGTTGCAGCAATGGGTGAAACCCGGTAGCACATCAGTGCCCTATAAGGATCAGGTTGGCGGAGAATCCTTGAACTGCTCTCTCTTCAGCTCCATCGGCTTGGGGGAAATAAGGACTTGAGGTTGTGTGGTGAAACTCATAATCTGTACTGAACTTCTGAAATTCAGCCAAGGTGAACTGTGGGCCATTGTCAGATACAAGCTCCCTGAGAATTCCCAATCTTACAAGCATGCACTTCAGTCTTCTGATAACATGGAAACTGAATGGTGTCTGAAGGTGAGCTATTTCGATGTCACAGGAGTAGTAGTTCTACCATTCAACTCACATAAATCTGCTGCAATTTTTCACCAGGGGCCAGCAGGCAAAGGGGAAGTGAATAAAGGTTTCCTTTGAATGGGTTTGTGAGCCCTACCAAAGGTGCACACTGAGACCCTCCTGTTAATGTAATGACCTATTTCAGGCCACCAAACTAACATCTTTGCCCTCTGACGGCACTTGGCGAGACCTTGATGAGCTTTATGAATTCATCTTAACACCATCTCGCTCATCGACTCAGAAATGACAATCCAATCCTCATAGAGGAGCAGCCCATTGACAACAGACAAGGAAGCCCTAGCAGTATGATAGCTGCAGCTGGAGGGAAATATGTTTTGGCCAACCCTTGCTGAGAAAGCTTATCACTGCCTGGAGATCTGCATCTCCCTCTGTGGCCTCTTTTATGGCATCTAGCTTTGATTGTGACGCTTCTTTAGATGTGACAACTGCTTCAACATATGCCTTTACCTCGTCCTCCATCTCTGATTGGCAGTGCCCTCTCAGAGGATTCCGAGAAGGTGTTTCTGCCACCACCAAACATTTACCGGAGACATGCACTGCTTTCACTTTGAAGCACATAAGGCGCATTAGTAAATGCTGACACCGTAATGGCGCATGATCAATATCATGAAAGCTAATGGTTTATGGTTTGTTTGCAGGCAAAATTCATCTAAGCCTTTCAGGTTGCTGGCGAACCACTCCCATGCCCACACACGTGCCAGGCTCTCCTTTTTGATTTGGGAGTATCTGTATCTCTAAAGTTAGTTTATCTCAAAAGAGTTGAATCTGAAACCCTCAAACGAGTCGTTTGGAGTTCGAATCTATTTTCGCGAAGTTCACACGTTACGACTTACTACATTTGCCTACCTACGTTCTGTGTGGACAAGACATCTTGCTGTAGTCCTGTAGCTTGTTTGTGAGGATATCATGTCGTCAAAACGCTGTGCTCTCCGCTTCGAGAGTAAATTCGGTTTGTTTTCACTTCCAAAGGATGAGGCTGTGAAGAATTCCGGTAGTTAGCTAGTTATTTTAGTCGATAAAGTTTTAAATATAAATATTTTCTTCACTACAGAAGGCCTTTATTAACCCCCCTCCCCCCCCCCCCCCCCCCCCCAGAGCCACGTGGACTTTAATTAGGAATGGTTGCGCTTTGAAGGACTTCCAAAACCAAAAATCCATTCCCTCCCATATGGAAGAGCCAGGACATTTTTTAATAGAACTCCGGTTGTATTCGTCTGAAAGAAGAATTTCATATACACCTACGATGGCTTCAGGGTGAGTAAGCCATGGGCAAATTTCCATTTTTGGGTGAAATATCCCTTTAAGCTCAATTTTCAATGGTTCACATTTGAGCAAGCCAATATCTCCATAGACATCATCGTTGACTGAGATTACATCCACTCTCTGTACTAGACCCATCTTACAAGCAGTGCTACAAGCAGTAAACTGGCCCATCTACAACAAAACTTTTTAACAAAAAATGTTTCCCCTTTTCTTTCAGTATTTGCTAGGAATTTTCTTATAAAGCTCACTTTCCCCCCAGTACTTCTCACATTTATACTGGTTTTGACCAGTGGAGTGTGCCCTTGTGAGCTCTCCTATGTAGAGCGTGACATGATGGTGCAGTTGGTGTCAGCCCCAGTATAAATTTTGAACTTGCCCGACCTGCCCTGTATAGGCAGAGTAATGCACTACCTCACAAACTCATTCATTACAGACTTGAGGAAAAATGCACCACTAGTCTCAGTATCACACACTACTAGCTCTTTGACAATTTTTACATGGTCCCATAAAGTGCTTTGTGCCTTTCCATGCTGTAATCTGCATTCTGCAATAACCTCGGCGGCCACAGTCTTAATGAGCTCAAACTGCTGCTTGATCTGGAGGGACCACCACTTTGTCTAATGTCAGTTCAGGGTCCATTTGTAACTCTTGGCAAATCTCATGGTCTGCAATCCCTATGATGACTCTGTACCATATTTGTTCCTCTTAGCTTGGATTGAACTCGCAGAATTCAGAAATAAATAATCGTTTTCATCATTAATAAACTCTTTACTTTAGCGGAAAAATCTGACCTGTGGCTGTTTAGGGAAATGCCTGATTTGACGCTTCATACGCGTGAAGTTGCTGAGGCGATTAACCGCTGTCCTGTGACGCGCTCAATGAAGGACCGTAACGTAGAACACATCGCTAGTCCTAAGCGGCTGTTCATAAAGGATTCATCTTTTGCGGTGGAATGGGAAATAACACGAGGTAATAAGACGCAAGTTGGACTTCTTTTAACTTGAGCGCAGCATTTTTAGAATGCCATTTCATTTTCGAGACGCATGTGCAACACCTAAAACAAGTTCAAGCACAAAAAAGCTTAATGTTCTAGGCTAATGTATGTTTGAGATGTCATGTTTTCATGAAGGTTGAAAGGCTGAAAGGTGCTGTTATTAGTGTTAATAATATTATTATCCTTGTGGAGACATTTCCCTGCAATGTAGGCTATGAAATACCAGGACACGTCACACAACACACACACACACACACGCACACACACTCCCTCACTCTGGTCAAGAAATAACATTTTCTTTTATACTTTTAAGTTCCATTTGGTGTAATCTCAAACCATTATTTTATTTTTATTATTAAGATGTCTGCACAAGAGTTAACCGTAATCTGTGCAAACATTAAACTTAAATTAAACTTCTTGCTTTGGTCTACACTGGAAGTGTACTGCTTGCTCTGCTAAACTATAATTACTAAAACTGAAACTAAATAAAATAAAAACTAAACTAAAACGAACAAAACCATTAATGAAACTAACTAAAACTAAACTGAAATTTTAAGCAAAATTGAAAACGATATTATAACTAAACTAATTTAAAAAAGCAAAACTATAATAACCTTGGTACATTCAGATCAAAAATGTTGTTGAATATTAAGTCTTCCCAACTAAGTAAGCCAGACGCGACAGTGGCAACGATCCCAAGTGACGATTCTCAGGTGACAGAATGGAGAAAAAAACCTTGGCTCAGTCGGGGGCCAGTTCTCCGCTGGCCAATGAAGCAGGGTGTGATTATGATTCCAGGCTGAATCACAAGTCAGATGTTAGATTGTGGATTGGTATCAATCAAAATATTTTATCCAGTTCCTTCTGCTTGAAGATCAGATTCATCACACTGGTATGGAGACAAAGCGGTCTGTGCAGAGGACTTGTCTGGTTCTCCTGGTCTTTGCATTGCACATCACTCCATTATTGCAAGAAATTTTACTAAATAATGAATAATAATAAATAAACATTGTCCAAAAGAGGCTCTGCGTTTGCTTGTGAGTGCATGTGTTATTTGGCTTCTACCCCCTTCACATTGAAAGGGTCATTACAGTACTGTCTTCAGAGACCTGTCTGATGCCCTCAGCATGTCTCATCTAAAATGGATCCCTATTGCTCCCTTTTGTCTAATGGCTTCAGTATTCTATATATAGTCAGCACTGCTGGCGTTCCTGATGAAGCTGAATTTTTCACTTTACGGTTGGCACAATCAATGCTCAGTGATTTATCTGTGTAATTTGTTAACCAGTGAAATACTGTTGTGCATGGGTGTAGGTTTGATTTTGAAATTGGTGGGGACTTACCCAGAAGCTGAGGATCCAATAAACGAATAGGATAATGTATTAAGGTTTTTAGTCTATATTGACCTACGATAGCCTATGTTAAACAATAAATAATGGAATGTTACATGCAATGCAATAATCAAAGTCTATACTGTCTTGTTCCTTGCTATTTGAATAATCCAAATACGTCGTCTATACATGTCATTAACAAAAATGAACTGTTGGCTTATTTGTTTCACAATAATATAGTCCAGTTTGTCCTGGTGGACATGGCACACAGCAATACTGTTAAGTCTCACTTGTGCAATTGTCTCCTAAGGGCACTGAAACTTATTTCAGCCCCAGCTGATGAGACTAGGATGACTAAGGGGGCTTTCACACTAGCACTTTTGGTGCGCACCCGGGTTCGAATGACGTCAGAGTCCGGTTCGTTTGGATGATGTGAACGCTGTCTTCCGAACTTGGGTGCGTACCCGCGAACCGTACTCGGGTCCGCTTAAAAAGGTGGTCTGGGGTACGGTTCATGTGAACTCCAGTACGGTTTGCTGCTGATATGAACGCAACCGAACCAAACCGCGGAAGTGTACCGCTATTGATGATGTATAATGTGGTCGACAGGACAGTCGTCAGTGCGTGTGTGTATGTGTGTACACTTACCTTGACAAAAAGCGGGATTGACGCACTGCAAGCAGAGAGATGATTTATGCTTGCCTCCGCAAAAATTGTCTTCGGCTGACAGCCAGCTGTCTTTGGAACGATTTTAGTACTTTTGCAGCAGACATACCCAAGTGTGTTTCTGTATCTTTTCTTTGAAAACAAAACCAAAGGTAAAAAAAAAAGAACAAATGTGAAGCAAGCAATTCTATCCATTTTTACGCCTTTTCATTCATAGCGGCGCCGGTTACCAAGCAACATGATTACGCGCCAGCTGCAGCTTGATGACGCAAGCGTACCGCGGTTCGGATACAAATAATATAATGTGAACACAGTCCATCGGGGGCAGGGGGAGCAATTGAACTCGGGTTCGGAACAGGCAATCGAACCAAGTGTGAAAGCGCCCTAAAAGTGACGTTGTGTTTTTCATGTTTTATGGGGACTTTATAGACATAATGATTTTTATGCTGTACAAACCCATACCTTAACCCTAAACCTACCCATCACAGAAAACGAGGATTTCGGATATTACTATCCTTATAGGGTCCCCATAATGTAGGGTTACACACACACACACACACACACACACACACACACACACACGTTTAGGTTTGCCACATATCACACGATTGTCTAATAATAACGTTATTGAAAAAACTGCACTGTCCCTGAATCAATATGTGACGTGATTTGCCCCGTATTTTCTTGCTCGGGACTGTTGATTTTTCCAGTTTCGGAGGAGATTTGCCGCTTGTCACAAACAAAATTGACCTCTCACAAGAAAAAAAAAAAAAGCCAATCGGACTAGCAATGTGCATTTGGGAGGCGGGACTTTTTTCACAGAACGCTCTTGTAAGAGATTTTTAATCTCAATGAGATGCTTCCTGGTTAAATATGTGAAGTAAAATAATGAATACATAAAAAACATAAGTTACTGTGTAAATTCTATGCCCCTGCTGTTGTGATAATAAGATCTGATGATACTGGCTGATCATTATTTCTGTGTGATTTCCAAATGTGCGTTTGTCTTCACTGATTGTGCAGGTATTGTTGAAGATTACAAGCCCCCATTCCATGACGTAGTGCCGAGCGACCCAAGCTTTGAGGACATGAAGAAGGTGATATGCACAGACCAACAGAGACCAAACATCCCAAACAGATGGTTTTCAGATCCAGTAAGTACTGTACCTGCTCAGATTCCTGTGCATATACCTTTATAAATCAAGTTAATCAGTCATGCTGTTTGTAAACACTAAATTTAAAATCTTTGATGAAAATTACACTGTCTTAACAAGATCCAGTGGCAAGCAATTTGTCTTTTCACATTGAATGCTACAATGCTGCCAATCAGAAAATTTGAATAGAAATTACTTGGTTATAGCTGGTTAGGTAAACGGCTGTATTAGCTGTATGAATCTTCATTGACCTTGTGATTCTATTATGATCACAAAGCTAACAATTTGATTACAAAACGATTCTCACTGCATCTTGTCCTCCCAATTGTTTTTATTAATACACTCTAGGGGTTAGCATTGTCACATCAAAATTTCAGTAGCAATTACAAATACCAATACCAATGAAATCCGATGATTGTTGTTGCCAAATATAACTAACTAAAGATAAAAATTTCTATTACAGTGCTATAACACTTCCTTTTCCCTGTTCAACTACATTGAATATTTAATTTATTTATAATATTAAATTATAAAATTACTTATTACTAATTACAAATGAATAATTAAAACAATTGTATGTAGTCAAGTACTGGTAATTTGTCTACAAACTAAAAATAGATTTAAAATATACAAAAGTAAAGATTCATAAATAAAGAATAAAGAAACTAATTAAAAGCAAAAAGCAAAGAGTTTGTTCAGTACGAGTGCTTTAAATATCTAAAAGTTTCCAGACAAGAGCAATGAGTGATCCAAGTTTATTTAATTGCTCACACAGTCCAACACAGCCCCCACACACAGTGCACTTGACCAAAACACAGTTTTATGGAAGTTTAGATACTTATTTGAGTTTTTGTTGTGTGGAATTCACAGTAAGCAGAAGATGGTTGTCAAAATTAAAAGCAAAAAGTGCAGTTCCAAAATAATTTCAGGATCGATACGGCAGTTCTTAAGCTTCGATTCAGAATTACTGAAGAAAGAATAATGTACATCTGATTTTTTTTTCTCCCACCCTAAGGTAGTATGACATTTCACAGTAATTTATGAGTGATATGTCCCAGTAAGTGTATACATTACAAAAAAAAAAAAAAGTTTTTTTGTTGTTGCTGGAAATACAATGTAAACATGGTTTTATATTTAACTACCATGCATAAATGTTTTTTATTGGATAATTCATTGATTGAAATGCTTTCCACATAAAAGGTATTAAATTTAATTTAATTTTTTAAATGTAATGGCCCGATGGACAAACCAAAAGAGAAGATATTTAATTGTAACAAATGTATCATAATTCAAAATTTCAATCAATAAAAACATCGGGACATTCTAAAACATGCATTAATAAGGTGAATATTGATTTTGTTTTTTTAATATCATTGTGTTACTACATAAGTACTTAGTACAAACCTGGTAGAAATGACTGGCGTGCAACAGAGGATAGCCCTGTTTTGCCCTACAGGTGGACGTTCCTATGAGGGTGTGACGTCACGTGACACTCTTATTTCTTTCTATTGACGATTCCTACCTCAGTTGCTTTGTGTTTTTCACCCTCACATTGCTTGATTCAGTATCCTTTTTTGTTTTTATTTTTCAGACTTTAACATCAATCGTTAAACTCATGAAGGAATGTTGGTACCAGAATCCATCAGCCAGACTTACAGCGTTACGCATCAAAAAGACTCTGACAAAAATTGGTAATTCTCTGGACAAAGTAAAAATGGACATATGAACTGCTTCCTTATGGAAGACCCTAAAGGCCTTTAACCATGCCCAGCAGATGTCTCATCTGGAGAACAAACCGGAAAAAGAGATTATCCTGATTTAGTGCTCTTATAGAGGCACATCATATTTATTTTGAGTTTACAGCGGGGCATAATTCATTACAATTATTAAACAGATGAGAATGTGGCCTCAAATGCAAACTTAAACTACCATAAAATCTTTATTTATAGAGAGACAGTTGCTGGAAATAAAGCAGTTGAAGTGAGAGGATGTTTCTTTTTTTGCGTTTGAGTTTGTTATATTTAAATTACTTAGTAATTTTTACATTTGAGCCCCTGAGGAACTCTCTGCAAACCCATGTAGATAATGTAAATCCATACTCCTTAGGTTTTCTTATTATTTTCATAACAATAAAAAAAAAAATCCTCAAAAAAAGTTGATTACTTAAATTAAAAAAAACTGGGGGGAAAATTACCTGTTCGATTCATCCATATGATCCACAATTGAGTATTTGTTGAAATAATGAACATCACATAATGGTCTTTTATTGCTTAAAAGCCATAAACTCATTCCAGTAATTCATTCAAAATAAACAAACAAATAAATAAGTAAACATTCTGTACTTCCTTTACTGAGGTTATTGGAGTTTCCCAATCATGCGGTTTAGGTTTGCTGGTGCACCCACCACCCTTCCATCTCTGTCTTTCTCTCTCTGTAATCCTCTTACATTGAGCCACAGGAGGAGGAGCAATTAAGTCTCTCTCTACGTGTTCAGTCGCTCTGGGATTTATTCAGAGTGGAGAAATGCTAGCAGTCACTGTGGAAATGCAGCAGATAAGAGTCATGGTCATTTTGTCCATAAAGGTGGATGTAATGTGTGGAGAGTGACAGATGTCATGTCTTATCTCAGGTGCTCAGAAGTGGCGCTTTTACTTTTCATTTTTGTGGAACTCACTACAGGTACAGTTTCTTCCCTGTCAGCTCTTTCTCTACTCTATTGAACTTGTTTTGAGACAAAATTGAAGGATATTTGCGACTGCAACATATGTAAGTAAAGTTGAGTTCATAGTCACAACAACATTGTGTGTAATCTTCTTACTGTATTCTGTTATGATAATGCTTAACTTACTGTTTTAGACGGACTCTGAGCATTATGGAATGAACTGGTTAAAGTCAAAGGATCAAAACATTAGTGTCTGGTGGTGTTCACATGTGTGTCTAGTTCACAGAAAAGCACAGACAGGTGTTTACTCATTAAATACATCTTTAAAGGCTAATTCACACTGCACAGGCAGAAGCCTATTGCCTACCAATGGTGTTTGTTTTTGCCAACTAAACATGTTCAATCTTCATTTGTCGGTCGTGGAATGTCTGAGAAGTGATGTTCTGTAATCTGTTGATTGTCTGCATTGGTTAGTGTCTGTCTGCAGTGTGAGTTATCTTTAAAAAGGCATTTACTTATCACAGTCTTGAGCAAATGGCAAAATACAGTATGATATTTTTATTTCAATGCAGTTGGAATGAAAAGCAGCTGAAATAAATGAAGAGTTGTTTGAACTTTGTGTGGAATATTGTTAGCGAAAACATTTGGTAACTAAACAGAATTTCATTCAGTTTAATGACATGTTACAATGTTTACATGACTGGTAGGCTACTGTTTTTATTAGTCCTTGACACAAATTTCACGATTTCAATTCATAAGATTGCGATTTGATTCCGATATTCAATTTAAAACAGATTAATTTGGATAAATATCAGGTTAAGTATCTACATAATCATTTTTCTCAAGGAAAAAGTCTCTCAACTAATGCTGTTAACATAGGGAGACCTGTCAGCTGGTATTATTTTTAAAGGTTAAAATTAATATAATGCAGTATTTATAATAATAACTTTATAATATTGTTAATGATATGAGTAAAAAATATAATAAATGTAATATAGTGCATATATTTAGCAAAATACTCGTCTGTAGGTAATTTTTCTTGCTAACATTCTAGGCTATGGTCATTAAAAGGCTTTCCTGAGTCAAGTCAAGTCAAGTCATCTTCATTTATATAGCGCTTTTAACAATGGATTGTTTCAAAGCAGCTTTACAGAGATAAACATATAATTTAAGGTAACAGATTGTTTTGGCGTTATAGCGGTTCTTGAATAATGTTACTTCCAGCTAAAGTTGATCAGACTTTAAACGCGAACCTGTGATTAACGCTGACGGCGTTCACATGCTCATTCAGAATTATTTCTATAGTTATGTGCTTTTTAAAATATGTGCGCAGGTTTGTAATTCATACAACCCAGCCTAAACAAACTCCTTTTCTTGCCTATAAATTTTGATACAGAATTTTGTTTTATTTTATCACTTCGGGGTACGCGAGCCGGAATTCACAACGCTTTATCTGTAGAGTGGGAAAGGCATCCTCCATAGGGAGAGGATAGTGGTATCTGAGGTATATGTAACGTTGCGTGACATTTTTGTTCTCCAGCTGTTTTATTGATCTCTTTCTGCGGTTGAAACGCAGATTGATCGATTACATAAGACATAATACATTTGTTTCGGTAAGTTGTAGGCCTACGTTACATACTAATGCTCGATTTTTCTGTGAGAAAATGGATGTGGCATGAGCGTGAGAACAGTGTCAAGTTGGCAGCCCTGCATAAGGATTTATATAAAAATATAATGCAGGCCTGTTATTTTTATGCTCAGAATACTGAGTGCTCTGAACCTCTTGCAAACCCTTCGGACTTGTGTCTCTGCCGCCTTGCGCATATAGATCAATTTATATTATATTAAGCTTGTTTTGAGGAAAATTGGATTGTATCCGGTTGTCTACGTTACTATGATTGGAAATAGGCCTACGTGTCATTTGTGTTTTAACAACGTTAAATATCTTTGTGAGAGAATGCAACCTTTTTGAGGGAAGGCAAAGTTTTGCGGGAACGCAAATACCTTTGCTGGAGAACTCAAAAAGTTTTGCGAGAGAATGCAAAAGATTTGAAGAGTGTTTGTTTGCGAGTCGATTTTTCCTTTGCAAAGCAGATCGAGTTTGTTTGCAAAATGCTGGATTTGTTTGATTCAAATCTTTTGCATTCTTTTGTCTCCCATCCCAAATTTTTTCCAACACGATGTCCTATGGAGCGAATTATGTGCCATAATTAAACAAACAAATCCAGCATTTTGCAAACAAACTCGATCTGCTTTGCAAAGGAAAAATCGACTGGCAAACAAACAGAAAGCAATTTGCAAAAACAAAGGTCAATTTGAGCGAAAATGCAGTGGAGTAACCAATATTGTGTTTTACAAATGTAAATAATTGTGCCTAGATAATAGGCCTAGGCTATTTCACAAATAAATACAAACCATCCTACAAATTGCATGTAACCTTTGAACAAATAGCAAATCTAGTGCATACATGTCTGTTACGATTGTGAGATCTCTCGGCTCGATTTTCTCACAAATGTGTTCAGGCAGATTTTCTCACAAATGTGTCCAAGCAGATTTTCTCACAAATGCAGTTGAGTAAATTCCTCTTCTAAAACAGCAGATGGCGCTAAAATAGGGGACTAATTTAGCGCTAGTCTCCCGGGAGAAGCATTGATTTGAAATGCGCTTGCCTTTGCCTACAGCTGTGGAAAAAGTTTCTGTCTTACTTTATTTATAAAAAACATCTTGAGGTTTTCTTTTGCAAAATGTTTATTACAAGGCCACTGGGCCTTTAACATTGTTGAGGACAAAATGCCACATGAAAATAAGGTTATTAGATCTGTGATTTACACAGATATGAGACATGAGAACGACAGAAATAGACTCATTCAGTGTAGACATAATTTAATCATTTCGCACGTGTCCAATGTAGAAAAAATATAAAAAGCAACATATGATGGCAGACCTTTCAGCTTAGATTCCAAGAGAGAGTGAACTTTACACATGTAGGCTATGTTACGCAAATATATTGGCCTATTTTCAATTCAAAATTGTGAAATTAGTCAAAAGTTTATTAGTTTGCCTGATTATTTTTGTTGGTCATTTAACATTTCTTTCTTAAAACAGCTGTCAATTATGAAATGTTTAGCTATGGTATACTTGCATCTTATCTCGCACTTTATGACCATTAACAAATTATCTTGATACTATGGAATATTTTATTTATTTTATTTATCCTTTATTTTACCAGGTGAAGTCCCATTGAGAGATTCAAATCTCTTTTACAAGGGAGCCCTGGGATATCCTTGCAGCACTAAAGTCGAGTTAATACTAGGCAATAATTTCACAACCTATTATTATACACACCTCTGAAAAATACAGAGGTCCAGACCTCGGAGGTCCAGCTGGCTACAGCCATGCTTGTAGTACGTTCCTAACCAGGCTTGACTTACTACAGGTGAATAATGCAAAATCTCACCTGTAGTAAGTCACCAAAAACCCTTTTATAAAAATACAAATATAAAAATAATTGCGTAGGCCCAGGGGCGGATCTAGAAAAATATTTATGGGGTGGCAAGAGGGGGACAGGAATTTTTGAGGGGTGGCAACATGGCAGACCCTATACTGAATTTAATCACAGTTAACACAGTTTGATGAGAAATCACACACTACAAAAGGGCACAGGCTGCCATTTACAAACTCATACAGACAAACTAAATCTCACGCAATCAATGTCTTTGGGGTTGGGGGGTTGGGGGGTTGGGGTCACCTGTGAGTATAAAGGTGTATAAAGTGTGTGTTTAACTTTTGGAGCCAAGGTGTGCTGACTTTTTTTTAGGATTTAGCCGGAGAAAGCCGGAAATGATTTCTTATAGTTGTTTATAGAAACAATTATATCATTTAAATACTACTAAGATCCATATGACTATCACACGAGCCAGCGGCAATTAAATGCGCGGATGCATAACGTTAGTCAGATTAATGAATGAAATACAACTGTTCACGAACAGAAGATTGTATTGGACTCATGCTGCCTACGCAATGACAATTATGCCTACTGTAAATATAGAGTTTCAACTACGATTAGATTTGTTAAATAAAATACCCTGAGAACATTCACTCGTTTGCTTTGTGATAGGCTAAAGTGTATCTCCATAAATACTATTTTCTTAATTCTGCGCATGTATTTTCACTTACTTACATCAATTGCTCGATCAATATTATTATCACATATTTTACATTTATATTTTTAACTGTAGGTACCACAAACAACTTAATATAGCTAAGTTTGTGTATATTTTACACGTACTGCTTATCAACACCAGACAGATAATGATTTATGAAACAGATGCTCTTTACTCATCTCACTTGCACAACATAAATGCAGTAATAGAAAGCATAGATGCGCAGAGGTGAAATACACTAAAAATGATATGCATTTGAAAACTTATCTCTCTGGTAATGGAACTCGGTCGCTGTTGTCTCTCGCTGTCTCCCGCTCTCGCTGTCAGATCACCGGAAGTTTTCACCGGAAGTATTGGCCCACACACTCTAGTACAAATGTCAACGGTCGTCATATTGTGCACGGAGCGAATTCACTGCAGTCGGACATTGGAGATTCGCGCTCGTAAATTGTCGAATTGGCCATAACTTTTAATTTGTTGCTGCCAACTGGGGTGGCAGCAGGGGTGGCAAGGCTTTCTTTTAGGGAGGCATTTGCCACCCTATGCCACCCCGGTAGATCCGCCCCTGCGTAGGCCTACTGTAAATACATGAAGGGAGGTATTGCACAATTTCACTAGTAAGTCAGTCTTACCAATAGTAACTTTCTACAATCTTTGGAATTTAAAAATGTCTGTTTTAAAATTTTAAAAGTATCTTTAAATAAATTATAGGCTACGTTTACCGCAGTTGGTGGAATTGCCAGACGTTCCCATCGCTGTGGAAGCGCGTCAAAGAATTCTTAGGCATAAATATGCAGCTATAGCGCACGTAGGTGATTTTGAATTAATATTTCATGTCGATATACAATGGTTACATACTGTTAAAACTAATACTGCTATTGATATCTTTGTAAGACTGCCGATCATAGAACAGTGTAAAGGGAAAACAAATGTCCGGTGAATCTCGAACCTAAAACCAACTTTACCGCGCTCAACCACCATACATGCATTTCACGCATTTGTAACAAGCAAGCCCTCAAAAGTGAAGCTAAAACGTCTCGATCGCCCCCCAGTGACCGGTTATGGCGTTATTTCCCTGTCAAATGTCGAGTGCGCATTATTGAAGCGCGAAAGTACATTAATATAATGCGCGAGCGTGAATCTCAATGCTTGCGCGCGGAATATAATGCGCAAGCGCGAATCTCTCTGCTCGGCGCGCGCTCTCAGAAACACGCTGCTCTTGTAAGAATTTTCTCTGGGCTCGCTCAGAGAATATGCCTGCACTTAGAACGTGTTCAGTGCAATTGCGAAGCTCTCCTCTTCGCTTAAAGTAAGCGTGTATGTGCTTAGACGGTGTCCCGTGCGTTCGCGCAAGCCTACTCTTCTCTTCGATTTCTTTCTCTTTGCTCTTGGCATAAACGCTGTCCAAACGGCAACAACCAATCAGAAATTGCTATTCCATTATTATGTAGGGTTTTTCCCCTTTTTTCTGCTGTTCTGTAAAGCACTTTGGCCAGCCGGTGGCTGTTGTAAAAAAGAGCTATATAAATTAAAAGAACTTTAACTTGTGAGTGTCATTGGTTGTTTTTGGTCATAATCATTGTCCTTGTGTTCCCATTGTCTCTTGACTAGCTTTGTTCCCTGTACCATTGTTGGTGATTCTATGTTTAGTCCAAGTTTATGTTCATGTTAATTTCATATTGTCACTTCAACCAAAATCGAATTGGAATAATACTTGTGTTTAATTCAACTCGACTACATTACACATATCATAGACATGATTCATGGGTCTTTTTTTTAAAATTATCTTTCTAGGTCTTAATTTTAAAATCTGAAAGTTCTTGTTTTAGGTTCTTCATATATGCCTATTATATAGGCTACCTTGTTATAATTATTAAAACCTTTCTTAATGTTTTTTATTTAATGAAACGTTTTTCATTATCTTAGAAAAACATTAAGAGAATGTTTATATAATGGGAGAATTGAACGTTTGAATAACGTTCTTATAACCAAGCAAGAACGTTAATACAACGTTTATATAAAGGGAGAATTGAACGTTCTAACGTTATTATAACCAGGAAATAACGTTAATACAACGTTTATATAACAGGAGAATTGAACGTTCTTATAACCAAGAAATAACGTTGATGCAACGTCTAAAAAACTGGACGTTTTGAAATTCCCTAGAACATTCAGAAATAACATTTTTATAACTTAATGGGAACGTTATGAAAACGTTCTTATAACCTAAAATTGTTAGCTGGGGAAGAGGAGAGATTCGCGATTGCACTGAACACGTTTTAAGTGCAGGCATATTCTCTGAGAGAGCCCAGAGAGAGAGTTCTTAGAAGAGAATTGTATCTGAGAGCACGCGCCCAGTTCCCGCGCACGAGCAGAGAGATTCGCACTCGGCACATTATATTCCGCACGTGCGCAGAGAGATTCGCGCTCGGCACATCATATTCCACGCGCGAGCAGAGAGATTCACGCTCGGCACATCATATTCCGCGCGGGAGCAGAGAGATTCACGCTCGCGCATTATATTAATGTACTTTCGCGCTACAATAATGTGCTCTCGACATTTGACAGGGAAATAGCGCCATAACCGGTCCTAGTATAGGTCATAAACCCCGCCTCCCCATGTTATTCAACGGGACGTGAGACCAACTAAACAATTAAATTGCACTTCACATATCCTTTTTCCAAAGATATTTTCTGTCATTTACTGTAGTTTCTACAACGTTCATGTTATTTCAAGTGTTTGTTTTTAAAATAAGTTTGTTTTTAGTTAGTTATTTGATGCTATAAAAATGGTGCTGTGACATCATGATTGACAGATGTGATTGACAGGTTCTCTGTCCAAAGTAGTCACTGAAGCACCAACGGACTTTTTTTCATAATGTTGACTATGTGGTTAGTAGTTGTATTTATCTTATTTTAACCATAGACATCATATAGAGACTAGATCCCCTATTGGCCGCTGTGGCGCAAGAAATGCGGCCGCCATCTTAAACCGGTCATACTCCTATTTGCGTTGCATAGCAGCAGTAGATGCCAGAGCACTGTGCAGCATATTCCTGCTCAAATCGGCGGACCATCACTCGGGGATTACTTTTCACAAGTAAGATTTAACATTTAACATTACCGTACTATTGTTTGTATTTTGTGAGTAAAATATTCAATGTGTCCTGTATCGTAGCTACGTGTATGACCTTTGCAGCAAAAAAACCAGCGTGAAAATCAGTTCGGTATTCAGTGAGATATGATTAATTAAATGCGCTGACAGCTCATTGCACCTGCCAAACAGATTACACTGAGCGGAGCGGGTGACCGGTTTAAGATGGCGGCCCCACGGCTCGTCCGCGCCAATCTTCTTCGGCGGTCACTCGAGACGAGTATGACTGTCCTCCCCGTCGGGTCATTTTTATTTGTGGATCCTCAGGTGGCTGTAAAGGCCGATCTGTGATCCACAGATTCTGCTGCAATGTTGGCATTGGAAGGTTGAGGTATTGTGTAGTGGAGGAGCCTTCCTCTGTTTGTCCTTGCGTTGTTTCCGCTTTACAGCTGCGGCACGGCGGAGTTCTGTTTCGTGGTGAGCTGCACCTTCAAGCACTGCCTTTCTCCAGTAGTCCCTGTTGAACGCTAGCTTTTCCCAGTTACCGGACATGATGTTAAACTTTTTCAGGCTGGTCTTAATATTGTCCTTAAAGCGTTTCTTTGGCCCACCAGGGGCTCGCTGTCCTTCCTTTAGCTCGGAGTACAGGATCTGCTTTGGGAGACGGTTGTTGGGCATCCGGATGACATGTCCTGTCCATCGGAGTTGGTGCTGCATTATGGTGGTAGTGATGCTGGGCATAATGGTTTCTTCCAGAATACTGGAGTTTGTACGTTTGTCTTCCCAGTTGATCCTCAGGATTTTCCTTAAGGCTCTTTGATGGAATATTTCCAGGGCTCTAAGATGTCTGCTGTAGGTTGTCCAGGATTCCGCTCCATATAGCAAAGTTGGGAGAATCACAGCTCTGTAAACCAGGACCTTGGTTTGAGCCCTCAGGTCTCGATCATCAAAGACTTTTGTCCTAAGTTTGGCATAGGCTCCGCTGGCACAGCTCAGGCGATGTTTAACTTCACAGTCTATATCAGCTTTGGAGGAGAGAATGCTGCCAAGATAGGTAATGTGGTCCACGTTTTCCAGAGTGGTGTTATCCACTTTGATAATGGGCTGTAGTGATAGCTGGTTAGGTGGTGGTTGATACAGAACCTGAGTTTTCTTGATATTCAAGACCAAACCCAGGGCTCTGTATGCCTTGGCAAAGGCATTTAGAATGCCCTGGAGGTCTTCAGGGGAGTGCGCTGCTATGGTGTTATCATCGGCGTATTGCAGCTCCATGATGGTGGTATTCCTGACTTTACTCTTGGCTTTAAACCTGTTGAGGTTAAAAAGCCTCCCGTCAGTCCTATACAGGATTGGAATCCCCTGTGGCAACTCTTGGCCAGTAAGGTGAAGTATGACTGCAATGAAGATGGCAAATAGGGTGGGTGCAATGATACATCCCTGTTTTACCCCAGTTTCTACAGTAAATGGCTCAGATTCAGAGCCACCGTTGAGCACTGTGGCTGACATGCCGTCATGCAATAGCCTCAGCACACGGATGTATTTGGCATGACATCCATACTTTGATAGTATGCTCCACAGTGCCTGCCGATCCACGGAGTCAAAGGCCTTTGTCAAGTCTATAAAGGCCATGTACAGAGGCAGTCCTTGTTCCCGACACTTTTCTTGTAGTTGGCGAGCAGAAAAGATCATGTCAGTTGTTCCCCTAGATGAGCGGAAACCGCACTGTGATTCAGGGAGTATCTCCTCAGATAGTGGTAGCAGGCGGTTGGCAAGGACACGAGCAAGAACTTTGCCTGTTGTTGACAAAAGCGAGATGCCTCTGTAGTTCCCACACTCAGCCTTGTCCCCTTTCTTGAATATGGTAACAATTTGGGCATCCCGGAGCTCTGAGGGGAGCTCTTCCCTTTCCCAGACCTTGATGAATAGATGGTGGATGTGGTGCCAGAGGCTTGGTCCTCCTTCCTTTAGAATCTCTGCAGGGATCCCATCAGGACCAGTGGCCTTGTTTTCTGATGGCATTATGAACCTCCGTTAGGGTAGGAGGTTCCCCCATGTCTTCTCTGATGGGACTCTGCAGGATATGGTCGGCGATGTCTGGTTCGGCTGAACTGTCACGGTTCAAAAGTTCTTGAAAGTGCTCCTTCCAACGTGCGTTGATTGAGTCATTGTCTTTCAAAAGAGTCTGTCCATCCTTTGTGCGCAGGGGATTTAAACCACGATGGCTAGGGCCATAGACAGCCTTAGTGGCACTAAAAAAGCCTCTGGTGTTACCTGATTCAGCCAGTCTCTGGAGTTCTAGAGACTTTTCTGTCCACCAGTTGTTCTTGAGCTCCCTCACCAATCTCTGAACGTCAGCCTTAGCTCTGGAGTGTGCTGCCCTTTTGGCCTCACATGTTATATCATTTTGCCACACTCGGAAGGCTTTTCGTTTTCTGGAGATAAGTTGTTCTATCTCTGTGTCATTTCCATCAAACCAGTCCTGATGTTTCCTGGACTGATACCCAAGGGTAGATTTACATGACTCATGGATGGTGGATTTGAGAAGTCCCCAGTGATCTTCGATGTTATCAGGATATTCTTGCTGAAGACTTATCTCAAGAGAGTCCTGAAGTAGTTGCTGGGTGGCAGTTTCATTCAGGCTGTCAAGGTTCAGTCTTCGCCGGGTCTGCTTCTTCTGAATCCTCCTCCTTTTTTTAAGTTTGATGGACATTGTGGATCGAATGAGGCGGTGGTCTGTCCAGCAGCTGTCAGAGTCTATCATGGCCCTTGTGATGTTTACATCACCGCGGTCCCTGGCCCCTACGATTACAAAATCAATAAGGTGCCATTGCTTGGAGCGAGGGTGTCTCCAAGATGCCTTAAATTTGTTTTTCTGACGATAGAGAGTATTGGTAATGACCAGGTTGTGCTGAGCGCACTTACTCAGAAGCAGCACTCCGTTGGAGTTGATGTTACCGATGCCCTCCTTGCCAATAGTGCCCTTCCAGAGGTGTTGGTCCCGGCCTATCCTAGCATTGAAGTCTCCAAGAAGGATGATCTTGTCCTCCCTGGGGATTTTTGACAGAGTTTCTTCCAGGCAGGCGTAGAATGCTTCTTTTTCTTCCACGTCGGAGTCTAGGGTAGGGGCATAGGCGCTCACTACTGTCGCTGTCTGGTTGTTGGCCAACACCAGACGGATTGTCATGAGGCGCTCGCTGATCCCCACAGGAAGTTCGGAGAGGTGGTTGACAAGCTGGTTTTTGATGGCAAGTCCAACTCCATGGTTTCTAGCCTCATCGGCTGGCTTTCCTTTCCAGAAGAAAGTGTAGCCACCTTTCTCCTCCTTTAGCTGCCCTTCACCTGCCAGTCGGGTTTCGGAGAGAGCAGCTATATCAATCCGGCATCTCTGCAGTTCTCTGGCTATGATAGCGGTCCGTCTCTCAGGTCTGTCACTGGAGGTGCAGCTGTCCATTAAAGTGCAATAGGCAGTAGCGGTCGATAGGGCGTCTATCTATATGATGTCTATGATTTTAACGAGGTACTGCAATCAGCAGACATCATTGGAGAGGAACGGAGCAGACAGAGGCCACTTAAGAAAAGTGCAGGGGCGTGTGCTTGCGATTGATTCAGTGAGAGTGAGGGCGGGGCCTTGATTTCACGGCTTTACTTCCTGCTCACGACTGCGCATGCCTGGTCCCGAAAACGCAAGTGCGCAGACTCACACAGTAACCCGTTAAGGGGGGCATGGCCCGCGAATGCCCTTGGCGCCGGTCCTGGAGAGAAGTGCTACTAAGTGCTAATGTGGATAGATATGTAATAAACATTTAGCAAAGGAAAACCTCAAGATGTTTATTATAAATAAAGTAATTTTTTTCACAGCTGTAGGCAAAGGCAACCGCGTTTCAATCAGTGCTTCTCCCGGGAGACTAGCGCTAAATTAATCCCCTATTTTAGCGCCATCTACTGTTTTAGAAGAGGAAGTTACTCAACTGCATTTGTGAGAAAATCTGCTTGGACACATTTGTGAGAATATCTGCCTGAACACATTTGTGAGAAAATCTGCCTGAACACATTTGTGAGAAAATCGAGCCGAGAGATCTCACAATCGTAACAGACAGATATGCATTTGTATGCACTAGATTTGGTGTTTGGTAGATTTTGTCAGATTGAAAGAGAAGTATAAAAAACCCTGTATATATATTTTTAACTCTCATAAGTTAAGTGATCATATGTGGTGTATGTGAAAGGCCCTTTTCATGTTTATGTTTTTTTTTTCTATAATATATGTAGCCTTCTAACCTTGTTTGGTCCGTCATTAGAACGGCCACATCTGAACAAGTAAGTGCATTGCATATTACGTTTTCATCAACTTGCAAGTTAAAGTTTATTGTAGCTATGTGGGCGCTCAGTTTTTTTCTGTCACTTGATCAAAATCCCTTCTACACGCAAACTATTTAAGACAGTAGGGTGCAGTGGGCCATTAATGCTTGGTTGTACTGTGTTCAATGGGTTTACACTTTCAGAGCATAATTCAATTCACATTTATTTAGCGCTTTTCACAATACGTGTCGTTTCAAAGCAGCTTTACAGAAAATGCATGTCTACATTGCAATTTAGAGTGATCTGTTATCAGAGGTGTCCAAGTTATGTATTTCAGAAATGTACATATACAAATCACACAGTTAGCTAATAATGTATTAATTTAAGGCAGAAACAATGAGCTCATTGAAGTCACGAATACTTCTTTGTTAACAAATGATTATGACAGAAAATTGTAGCATTGTTGATGATTCAGAGTTTGCGTCATCTGAAGTGCTGGCAGGAGTTGACGCCGTCTCTTCACAGGTGTTGGGCATCTGAAGTCTTCATAAGAGTCATCCAATCTGGAGCTGACATACTCTCTAGTTACCTCAGGATGGGCATCCCGAGATAAACTAGAAAAGCAAATGAAAAATAATTAGCGTAGCAGCTGTTCATAACATTAAGCAAAGATAATCATGTGCATTTGATCTGATATAACTGGAGTATAAGGTTATGACAAATTAATTTGGGAGAGTGAGTAATTAAAATTAAACTGGGAGAGTGAGTCTGAGCCCCAAACATTATCAGGAAGGCTATTCCAGAGTTAGAAGCCAAATGTGAAAATGCTCTCCCTCCTTTAGTGGACTTAGATATCCTAGGTATTACTAGAAGCCCCAAACTGTGTGATCTTAAAGAACGTGATGGATTGTAAGGCGATAGAAGATCAGTTAAATACACAGGAGCTAAATCATTTAAGGCCTAAAGTTGATGATACACAGGGCAACTTTTTGAGCAATGTTGCCATCAATGGGCAACCAGATGAGATACAGGGCCCAAGACCAATCTAAATGATCCAGATAGAAATTTATTGCCCATTTTCAATGGGAAAGTGCCCAAGCAACAATCGCTCGGCAAGATTGCCCAGCAAAATTGCTCAAAAAGTTGCCCTGTGTATCATCACCTTAATAGGTCAGTAGCAATACTTTGTAATTGATACGGAACTTAATAGGTAGCCAGTGTAGAGATGATAAAATTGGTGATATATCACACGTCAAGTCACTAACTGAATGTTATTTTGATTGTTTTATGTGCGTGCGATCAGGTGTGATGACATTACCAGGGCCGCTCTCGATACAGGCTATGTACATTAGCATAATATTCAGTCACTGCATGGAGTGCGTGTGGTCGAGCAGTGTGGCGAAAAGATCATCCTTGACATCGGGTCAGAAAACAAGACGAGTAACACATGCAAACGTATACTCTTATTACTGAGATAAGCCAAATGATCCGTTTCGGTTTCCCTCAAAAGAGCGGGAATTCCCATCATGAGGAAATAGCCTATCTGCACAGGACCCGTCAATCAAGCGTAAAAACGTTTTTATGAATTTAAGGATTTTTTCCCCCAGAAATTTGCTGTTACCATTTCTCGTTTCTGTTACGATACTTCAAAATGCACATAAAAACAGGGTGATGGAAACATAGTATCACATTTTTAATTTAGAGTTTATTTTAATCAATATTCTGATTTCTGATCATTCTGATATTCCAATTTCATAAAATTTAGTTGTGTTGCAGTATTGATTCAGAGAGGAAGGGGGACTTGGAGTGAAGTCCTTGGAGTGAAGGGGGACTGTGCTAGACTAAGGCCCTGTTTACACCTAGTAGTAAGATGTGTTGTGGTCAATCGGATCACAAGTAGACAGGGTAGACACATACCCGTTTACACCTTTAATCTCTCTTTTGTCCACTTTCAACTACTTCTGTCCTGATTTCTTCGAGGGGTGCGTCTATGGGAGGCTAAATGTTTTTTTTTTCAGATCTTTCGAGCTAATGGGCAAAATAAGTGTGCGCAATTTACATATGAACGTGCCCAGAGACAACGGAAAATCACGCAGAGCATCAGCTTTTGTTTCTGCTCTGACAGCCGCAAGACCATGGTGAACGCGGACCATGGTTTGTCTTCAGCCGACAAAGTTTAAATTCAGTCTGGCTAGCTAGCGCGCTTCCACGATGTTTAGGCGTTAGAACAGTAGGCAGAGAGTAGGCAATATTTTTAATTGACTGGCAACTTGAAAAATATATTTTGTAGTTCTTGAATCTTAAAGGGACACTAAGAAAGAATTACTCCCATCTAGCGGTGAAATTGTATTTTGCATTCAAACGAATTGTGCTCTCCAGCGCCTCGCGTTTTCAAATGCGTGTTGCATCTACGGTAGCCGTTATGTACCAAAAAGCTATGACAGGATGTCTTCTAATAGCACTTCGTCGAGTTTTCCTTCGGGTGAACAGGTTTGTTATTTCAAACAAACTTCAAATTGACACAACGAACAAATGAATGTTACAGTATGAAATAATGAGTGTCAAAAACATGAACTATTGTAATTAGTAGTTATGCCTTCTTTATTCGTTATATTTTCTGAAGTAGCCTACGTGCATTGTTAGATATCATCATCAACTTTTAACTATACATGTTCATCTGTCTATAAAATAAAGTACACAAGCAAACAATGAAAAAAGCTTGTAATTAAGACTGTAACACTGACTTGCCTGTCGAGAAGAAAGCAGGACTTCAGCGTCTCTTTTGAAATCTTTCTCCTGCATTAGCTCTATCCACCTGGAAAAAGCTATCCCGACATTAACTTGTGTTTTTTGTAATCTCCGGTCACGTTTCCTTTTACGATCTATTTTGGACTTTTCTGGCGACGAGGATTTGCAATGCAGCCTTTTAAACTTGCCGGGGCAGTGACAAGCGCCTCTCACTGCTCTGCTCCTCCGCTTCTGCTGCGTTCAGTCACGTCACGCCGGCTCTGAATGAAAACGTGTTGTGGAAACGCGTTGGCCTAGTACTTTTTGTCCCTCTCTGCTATTATAGTTTTTCAAGATGGCGGAACTACATGGAAGCCTCCGTGGACTTACCCGTCCCATGTATATACATATAATAAATTATTTGTTTACGAGGATAATTCAGATAATTGGCAGAGGTATTTGTGCACCATTGAGGACATATTTATGAATAAAAATATTGATTTTAGATTATAAATTAACTAAAAAGTTACTTAGTGTCCCTTTAAGGAAAATTGAATTTTGCTTCTAGTTATGATCCAAAATGCCAATTGCCTTATTATAGTGTCAGGCAAACCTAGTGTCAGGCAAATGTGTTTCTGTGCACCTGAGTAGTGGTGCATGATTGGGAACATCCTGCGGAGTTTGGGGTCTCTGCGATTTACGATCTCTGATGTCCATGTTTTAGGGCAGAAAAATTTTTTAAAGAAGAAGAAAATCAGTACAACCACAATAGATAAGCCTCACACACTGTAAACACAGTGTCTGCGTTACAGCACGCCGGAGCTCCCTTGCCGTCACTGTCACGGCCAGATCCCAGATCTCATTCTACCTCTAGCTATTCACGCGAAAGCGTGGGCACAGCTCGACAGTTCGCTCGACGCCCCCGCCATTACACGGCGTGCCTTGAATCCATGGTGAAAACAGAAGTAGCACATCTACTTCGAGCTGAAATAGCGACACTATTGAGCAAAGGGGCGATAGAGCCCGTATCTCAAGCTCAGAGCGAAGGGGGTCTGTACAGCAGATATTTCCTGGTACCAAAGAAAGACGGGGGTCTCAGACCCATTTTAGATCTAAGACAACTGAACAGAGCGCTTATGAAACGCCAGTTCAGAATGCTCACAACCAGCATAATCCTCGCGCAGATTTGCCAAGGGGACTGGTTTATGGCGATAGATCTGAAGAACGCTTATTTCCAGATACAAATAGCGTCACGTCACAGGCGATTCCAGGCATATCAATACACAGTCCTACTGTTTGGCCTGTCCCTGGCACCCCGTATATTTACGATGTGCATAGACGCGGCTCTCGCGCCTCTGAAACTTCAGGGCATGCGAGTTTTGAACTATTTGGACGATTGGCTGATTCTAGCTCGATCTCATTCAGAGCTCATACAACACAGGACCATATTTCTCGAACACCTCGAGAATATTGGTCTCACAGTCAAGTTGGCGAAGAGCTCGCTGTTACCCAGCCAGGAAATATCCTTTCTGGGCACAGAGCTGAACTCGCTGTCAAGGACAGGGTGATTATCGCCAGAGCGCATACTGAACATTCAGCGCTTCACAAAATCCTTTCGCTGCGGCACTATAGTCCCGCCCAAGAGATTTCAGAAAATGCTGGGCCTGATGGCCTCATCACCATCAGTACACCAGCTGGGTCTGCTTCGCATGCGCCCACTGCAGTGGTGGCTGAAAGCACGAGTGCCGTCTCGAGCTTGGGCCTCCGGTCTGTTTCGCCTCAGGGTCAATCAGAAATGCGTCGCAACTCTGAAACCTTGGAAGGCGACCGACTGGTACCAGTCAGGTGTAAACCTGGGGACTTCCTTGAGTGTGAAGGTGGTGTCCACAGACGCCTCCACCTCGGGATGGGGAGCACTGCACTAAGGCAGACCGTTCTTCGGCCTATGGTCAGAACGAGAGAAGCTCCTACACATCAACTGTCTAGAAATGATGGCAGTCGATCATGCGCTGAGGCGCTTCTGTCTCCGAATAAGAGGTCACCACGCGTTGGTCTGCTCGGACAACATGTCAGTGGTAGCCTACATAAATCACCAGGGCGGCGTCAGATCCCGAAACCTTTACAGGCTGACGGAACGCCTCCTGGTCTGGGCTCAGCACAATCTGCGCTCTCTGAGAGCAGCACATGTGCCTGGTCACCTGATTTTGGGACCAGACAGACTGCCCAGGAACAATGTTCCAGCAGGAGAATGGTCTCTGCACCCGCAGACGATCCTCCTGCTGTGGGAGACATTCGGCAGAGCGCAGGTAGACCTGTTTGCGTCCCAAGAGAATGCTTACTGTCCGAAGTTTTTCTCCAAGAGCAGGGATGCACTGGCCCACGTCTGGCCCCGCTGCCCCCCTCTATGCTTTTCCCCCCGTCTCGCTCCTGCCTCAGGTATTGGAACGAATAAGGGAAAATGGATGCTCAGTGATTCTTGTGGCCCCGCTCTGGACAAACCAAGTGTGGTTTCCAGTCCTGATGCAGCTGGAGAGCACTGCCCCATGGACAATACTGATGAGGAAAGACCTCCTCTCTCAGGCCGGGGGCTCAATTTGGCATCCTCACCCGCAACGGTGGGCCCTGCACGCATGGGCCATCAACGCGTACCCGCAAACCTCCCCGAGGGAGTGCTAAACACCATC
The DNA here is from genome assembly GCA_030578255.1 of Tiaroga cobitis. Classification (NCBI taxonomy): domain Eukaryota; kingdom Metazoa; phylum Chordata; class Actinopteri; order Cypriniformes; family Leuciscidae; genus Tiaroga; species Tiaroga cobitis. The sequence goes on along the minus strand of CM060599.1, from coordinate 12,669,637 downwards.
ACGCAGGCCAGAGCACCGACTACCAGACGCCTCTATGCCTCCAAGTGGTCAGTGTTTGTTAACTGGTGCAAAACCCGAGGTTTTCCACCTACAAGCAGCGGGGTAACGGAAGTACTTTCCTTCCTTCAAGAGCTACTGAATAAGGGCAGGTCCCCATCCACGCTCAAAGTCTACGTGGCAGCCATAGCAGCGTTTACGAAACCTGTGTCTGGCCTGTCACTGTGGAAAGATGATCTGGTCATTAGTTTCCAAAGAGGAGCTAAGAGTATGAATCCTCCCAGAACCCCATCTATCCCCATGTGGGACCTTTCCATGGTGCTAGAAGCCCTGAAAAGAGCCCCATTCGAGCCGATTCGGACATCGGATATGAAACACTTGTCTTTCAAGACAGTGTTTCTCTTGGCTCTTGCGTCAGTAAAACGCATAGGGGATCTACAAGCGCTATCAATAAGCGCAACGTGTCTTGAATTTGGGCCTAACGACTCAAAAGTCATACTCAAACCAAGACACGGATACGTACCTAAATCCCTCAACACGCCGTTTAGGGCCCAGGTTATCTCCCTGTCTGCCCTACCGGTTCATAATGAGGAGGAGAGCACAGGCCTCCTTTGTCCAGTTAGGGCGTTAAAGGCCTATGTATCTCGCTCATCTGTTTTCAGACAGACTGAGCAGCTTTTCGTTTCATTCGGCGGCCGCACTAAGGGCCTAGCCGCCTCAAAACAGACCCTATCCAGATGGATAGTTGATACCATAGCAATGGCATACACTACAAAGGGACTGGAGCACCCCTTGGGTGTTAGAGCACATTCCACCAGAGGCATGGCCTCATCGTGGGCGTGGTCTAGTGGGATCTCCTTACAAGATATCTGTATGGCGGCAGGCTGGGCCTCCCCGTCTACATTTATAAGGTTTTATAACCTAGAAGTTCCCGCCTTACAAGCTAAATTGCTGTCGGTTTAAAGTCAAGCACCACCTGCCCCATCGTTCGGCGCAGAGTACTGCACTCGCTTGAGCACTGCTCAACGGGCTGTGAGTTTTTTCCCGAGGTAAAATAATGCCCATACTATCACTCAGTACAGGCTGAAGTTCTCTTCACCCTAACTGTGTGTAGCACTATTATAATAAATAGCCCTTCTTATGGCTAAATTATTTAGAATGATGCTTCTAGCCTCTCTTCTCGGACTCTCTGAGTTCATGGTGATTATGCACTATATGAGCCCAGGGCACCTGCCCTTGGGACCTTGGTGTTGGATCCCCGCATGCACGGCGTTTTGCATAGTGTTCCCCTAGCGTAAGATATTACGCAGCACGAGAGAACCTCTCATAAGAGAACGTAATCGGTTACTAACGTAACCTCAGTTCTCTCTAGAAGAGGGAACGAGTACTGCGTATCTTGCCGTGCCTGCTACGCGCTGGTTCGCTTCGGTGATGAAAAACCAGAGAAATCAGCCCATCGAGCTATCTTTAGAGGGCTAGACCACGGCCCTTTGGGCGCGAGCGTGACACAATGGGCGCGAAGTGCCCCCATTGGACCGTCACCAAAGGGCCGCTCTCGATAGGCTGCTGCAGTTGCCGCAGGACAGCCAATAGGCACGCTGAGCCGCCTGCCTATGTCTGTATGCTGCTGCAACGCGTTTTGCAATAATTCAAAATTAAGGGTAATTTTTTGGCTTCAATATCTCGAGGAAAAAAGGTTTTCCCCTAGCGTAAGATATTACGCAGTACTCGTTTTGGTTCTCTTCATTGTATTGTCTTTGTGTCAGCTGCAAAGCTGTTGCGTTTTTTGTTCCTGCGTGCTAAGATTACTGATTTACCTTCTTTTTTTCTCGTTTTGTAAATAAAATGGCTGTTATAGATTTGCCTCTCTTTCTCCTCTTCCTTTGCCTAACATGGCAATATGTGGCTCCTTTATTAAAATTTGACTTTTTTTTTTCAAAATCTGTTTGAGATTAAAAAAAAAAAAAACGTTTTCAGTAACTTTTTACCAGCATGGTCTGATGGTGATCTATCTGGAATATGGTGACAGTCTAGGAGAAGTGTGAAAAAGTAAGTTTAGGGCATTAATCAAAATGGTGGACAGAAAAAAGGCTGACTGTCAAAAACTGTATAATGTTTTGATGTTTTGTTCTCCAAGAACAGCATTATGCACAAACAAGCAGACATGCATGGACCTCTGTGTTATGGACGGCAGTTGTCCGTGAGGGGCTGAAGCTTTTACTTTCGTTTTGATGTTCAGGGGAAGAAGAACCCGGGGAACGTTTCACAATTTTAATCATAAAACAAACACAAAACGAAACTAAAGTGGCAGCCCCTCACAGAGGACTGCCGTTCACACATAAACAAAACATCTCTCGTCCTTCACTGTCATCGCTCCTCTTTTTATGCTTCCGAAACTCCTCTGTTAGAAACTTGAGACCGGTCATTATCATTCAGGGCACCACAGTGACGGTAAGCCTAAATAACACCTAAGTAAAAAATATTGTTTTAATCACCAAATGACAAATAACTAATAAATAACTTAAATCAGTAAATTAATAAATAAAAACGAAAATAGTGTTATAATCTGTATAATTTTTTTATGTTGCTTAGCATCGCTGAAGTATCGAGTACCATATTATCCACAGATTCCAAATCTTTTAAAAAAGTTCTCAATTTGAAATCTACAAAACAGGCTTCAGAAAGGATTACTTTGCAACCGTTTGATATTATTTCTGCTTTTAAAGCATACTTGGATGGCTGAAACTGCTTCTGGTGCCAAAGACTTAGCCAATGCCAATGACACATTGCCAATGACACATTTTCTCAAGAATAATCTAGGCAGCAACTCCAAAGGCTTTCAACATAAACATGCAAAAATGGGCCATTAATCTTTACCCAAACACAGCTATCTACTAAAGATCTGATATCTAAGAGGTATTTGTTTGTAGTCATTATTTACATGTATTTATTCTAGTAACCTTTGTATAACCTTTGTAAAAATTGGGTGTCATTCGACTTGATATGCTATGGAAGTAAAATAATCTCAAATGTTTTTGAAACAAAAAGCATGTTGAATTGCACCAATTGAAAAAAAATATGCATTGTGTTAACCATGCTTGCATTTTAATCCATTGTATTTTTAAGGCTTGCATTTTTATGGGCTGAAATTCAACATGGTTGAATATTTAAGCTGTGAATATTTCAATTAAAAACATTTCAAACACATTTTCAATATTAAAAATCCAATAATCCATATTCACCTTTCATATTTCACTTCCAAAATGTTCAAACTGTTTAAAAATACAACCTATAATATTCAACAGGCAAATTTCGGTCCATTTTATTTCGCCTTGAAAATTCGCTTCCACAAATTCAGTGGTTCAAATTCGACAGTAAATTCAACGTCGACATCCAGGAACTGCAGGAAAAGCAGTAGATTACCGATCATAATCTCAATCTGCTGTAGTCGGCTTTACCAGCAGGGGGTGCACGCGCGTGTTGACAAGCACCAAAGCAACAGGAGAGGCCTTCACAAAACGTCATTTGCTGAAATGGACAGAGCGATGAGTACGAGTTATAATTTATATGTGTATGGAAAAGGTTGATTAAGACACAAAACACACGAGCGTTTACTCAAGTGTCTTATGAGACTTATTTTTACCCCCGTGCAAAGTAAGGTGATTTGTCCACTGCAAAAATAAATTCTCTCGCCGTTGGCATTGATATTAAGTTTTAGTAAAACAACTGTAATACACTGAGACAGAGTGAATTGTTTGTTTTAGTCACTATGACGGAATACTAAATTGATGGCTGGGTTTTACATGATGGCAAAGGCAAATTTATTTAGGCTAAATGTAGCATCATTAAATACAACACAATTACAATTATAAATTAAATTCAGCAATTAAAAATTACATCTCTACCATGATATCTGGTCATCTCTGTGTTATAACGTGATTTGTCTCCGCCATTATCCAGGGCTGCGTAGGCTTAAGTAGGGGTATTTGTCATCTTATTTTATATATTTTTGTCCATTTGGAGCGCGCGTCAGCGTCGCGCCTGCCACAAGATCTCTCAGTTTACATGAACCAGACACTCCAATGAGAGCGCATAAAGTGCAATCCATCTCTTATTTACCATTTTTTCATCTTATCGTAGGCCTATATTTTATTCGCTCCTTTGCCCGTATTGGAGCGCGTCTCGTGGCTCTTAAGCGTCGGGCCAGCCACACGATCTCTCACTGTTTTAATCTACCAGACACTCCGATTGATGCACATGTGCAAACAGACACTGCAATCCTGACCTGCTCTTATGTAGCCTATCTATTTGTCATCTTATTTTATTCGCCCTTTTTGTCCATAATGGAGCGCGCGTCGTATTGGAGCCATCTTCGCAGTAGTGAACGCGCCGAGAGAAATGCTCATTTCATACGGATTACATTGAGAGTAGTCTATTTATTTTCGTTTTGAATTGTTTCGTTTAAAAGTAGGATAGACATTTCTACCTTGATGTATTTATCATGCCTGTGAGAAATGTGCAATGCAAAAATTTCATGATTTTATTGCTATGCCTATATGTCTGCTTTGCTTCTTAAATCCAGGGAATTGGTTGATCAAACATTGATTGAAATTAAGATACACATTTATTAAAAACGAAATTCACTTTAAAGAAAGGCTTTATAAAAAACAAAACGTAATGGAGTGGTCAAAATCATTCTCCTTCAGAATGTCAATCGGAGAATCAGGCAACTGTAATAGGGAGAGATCTTGTGGCTGGCGCGCCACGAAACGCGCTCTATGGGACAAACGAGCAAATAAAATATACGATAAGATGGCAGAAGGGTAACTAAGAGCAGGATTACATTGGCTTTGTGTTTTCGTGCATCAATCGGAGTGTCTGGTAGATTAAAACAGTGAGAGATCGTGTGGCTGGCCCGACGCTAGTAAGAGCCACGAGACGCGCTCCAATACGGGCAAAGGAGCGAATAAAATATAAGATAAGATGAAAAAATGGTAGAGATGGATTGCACTTTATGTGCTCTCATCGGAGTGTCTGGTTCATGTAAACAGTGAGAGATCTTGTGGCAGGCGCGACGCTGAGTGAGTGACGCGCGCTCCAAATGGACAAAAAGATATAAAATAAGATGACAAATACCCCTACTGTAGCCTACGCTGCCCTGGATAATAGCGGAGACAATTCACGTTATAACACAGAGATTACCAGATATCATGGTAGAGATGTAATTTTTAATTTATAATTGCTGAATTTAATTGATCATTGTAATTTGGTTGTATTTAATGATGATATATTTAAATAAATTTGCCTTTGCCATCATGTAAAACCCAGCCATCAATTTAGTATTCCGTCATAGTGACTAAAACAAACAATTCACTCTGTCTCAGTGTATTACAGTTGTTTTACTAAAACTTAATATCAATGCCAACGGCGAGAGAATGTAGTTTTGCAATGGACAAATCACCTTACTTTGCACGGGGGTAAAAATAAGTCTCATAAGACACTTGAGTAAACGCTCGTGTGTTTTGTGTCTTTATCAACCTTTTCCACACACATAAATTATAACTCGTACTCATCGCTCTGTCCATTTCAGCAAATGACGTTTTGTGAAGGCCTCTCCTGTTGCTTTGGTGCTTGTCAACACGGGCGAGCACCCCCTTCTGGTAAAGCTGACTACAGCAGATGGAGATTATGATCGGTAATCTACTGCTTTTCCTGCAGTTCCTGGATGTCGACGTTGAATTTACTGTCGAATTTGAACCACTGAATTTGTGGAAGCGAATTTTCAAGGCGAAATAAAATGGACCGAAATTGCCTGTTGAATATTATAGGTTGTATTTTTAAACAGTTTGAAAATGTTGGAAGTGAAATATGAAAGGTGAATATGGATTATTGAATTTTTAATATTGAAAATGTGTTTGAAATGTTTTTAATTGAAATATTCACAGCTTAAATATTCAACCATGTTGAATTTCAGCCCATAAAAATGCAAGCCTTAAAAATACAATGGATTAAAATGCAAGCATGGTTAACACAATGCATATTTTTTTTCAATTGGTGCAATTCAACATGCTTTTTGTTTCAAAAACATTTGACATTATTTTACTTCCATAATATGCCACAGTGAATGTAAAGAGGCCAGTGTCATGATTTTTAGACAAACTACAGAAGTTATGAGCAAAAATAGCAATTTTCCACTACTAGGTGATGCTGTGCCGAAACTCTCTCTATCTTTATCTGTAAGAGGTTCTTGTGAATTATAGATGTTTAAACATTGCTTTCACTTAAAAAGGGCAATTGCATGAAGAATAAAATGTGTGTTTGCGTGTGTTGATTTAACTCCTGTCTTTAGATATTTGAGTTGTGCAGAAAAACAAATATATTAAAGGTTACATCAGAATGCAGTGATCATATTTTTTATGATGTCCGATATCGAACAATAACTGCAATAGGCAAATGCAAGTTTTTCTCTGTATGTGTAAGATATAACCTCCCCTTTTGGTTTGGGTAGCATATTCCAGATAGCATCATACGATTTATGATCTTGGATTCAAGAGTACATCTGAGCACTTTGGAGAGAGAGCAGCCAGATGCAGTCTGTTATGTTTGCACTACATCTCCATGATTGATATATTGGTTGACAGGTGTTAGGGTGGTAACAGTATTGTAATAGAAGTTCTGTCTAAAATGAATTAGTTTTCATTTTGAAAGACAACATGGAAGTGTCCATTTTTTTCATGATGCAGTTCAAAGTTCTGCTACTCTACAGCAATTCGTTTGTCTTTTTTCTTTCAACATTACATTTAGAAATAAATGATACATTTTTATATACTTTATATAATAGCCGATGCACCCCTATATAACTTTTGTAGACCTAAATTGAAAAGAAATTTGTGTTTGTGACAGCAGAAAGAGGCAGTAAGTGCATATAGAGCCATGCAGGTGTGGTAGAGACAGCCTTAGATTATACTAAGCTGCATTATAGAGCTTTTCACTGCAGTGTGAGAGTAAGAACCTGCTTACATAACTTAAAAACCTCCCATCACATGGCACAAATAGCGACGGGCCATGGGTTCTATAAATATAGGTTAACAAGATTACTTATGTATTCCACTGGTTTGTTTAAGGATATTAGTTGTTAGGCAATAGAGTGGTGCAGGGAGGACGTACATTTGTAGGCTAACCTTAGTTTAGCATCACTGGTTCCCTCGACAAAAACCCAATAGAATTTTCACATTGTCTTTTCGATTATCATAACAAATTAAGCTGTGATCAACACAAAACAGGGGTTTTATCCAGGTTGAGCCAAAAAAAAAAGAAACCTAGGACTATTTCACGAAAATTGTTTTTTTTAAATAATCTCCAATATTTAATGAACGATTCGATTGATGGTGGCGGTCCTAGAGGCAAAGTTTTACCATGTGGTATGAATGTCGTGGCCATGTGCCAAAAATCGTGTGGTAAACAATCCTTTATGCATGTGAAAAACGCGAAGGCGCTCTCCGATGGCTGATTTCTTTCTAATTTCTCACAGGCCTCCAGGGCTGTGAATCAAACAGGCCCAGCAAGTTTTGTTCCGATTGTTCTCCGTTAACCTTGTCTGATAGCTACTCAAACTTCATTGGCCGCTGCCGGACGCGTTTTTTGAGATTTTTTTTTATTTCGAGAACACCCTCCTCAGCTACTCAAACTTCATTGGCCGCTGCCGGACGCGTTTTTTTAGATTTTTATTTTATTTCGAGAACACCCTCCTCCTGGCTTTGAAGAACGTCAACGCACCTTGGAAGAGTGAACACAACTGGAAGAGAGCCATCTCTGGGAGCTCTGCCCGCATGTCATAAGGTAGACCTGACGTTATGATAACCTTCATTTAATTGTCATAATATCGATATGTAAATTTTGGGACTGTTAATTAGCCTGACATGGCTGACTTTTTTTAATTTAACGTTGTTAACACGTTGTGGAATATAAAAACGTTAAATTCCAACGAATCTAACGTCAGCTAGCGTATTTTTTATCCCAAATAAAACATAACGCTGCTAACATTTTAATCCCATGGGGGTATAGACTTATAGACTTTATTGGTTCTCAGTCGGAAAAGGGTGGCTTGCCCGCTTCAGGTTGGTGGAGAGTTGGTCTTGTTCTCGAGTGAGGGAAGGATGGAATGGGAGATTGACAGACGGATCGGTGCAGCTTCTGCAGTAATCCGGTCGATATACCGGTCTGTTGTGGGAAAGAAGGAGCTGAGCTGTAAGGCGAAGCTCTCGATTTACCGGTCGATCTACGTTCCTACTCTCACCTATGGTCATGAGCTGTGGCTCATGATCGAAAGGACAAGATCCCGGATACAGGCAGCCAAAATGAGCTTTCTCCGCAGGGTGGCTGGGCGATCCCTTAGAGCAGGTGTGCCCAACCCTGCTCCTGGCGATCGACTGTCCTGCACAGTTTATCTCTAACCCTGATCAAACACACCTGCCTTTAATTTAAGTAATCCTGAAGACCTTAATTGGTTGTTAAGACCTTAAATGAAGACCTTTAGGTGTGTTTGATTAGGGTTGGAGATGAACTGTGCAGGGCAGTCGATCGCCAGGAGCAGGGTTGGGCACACCTGCCTTAGAGAAAGGGTGAGGAGCTCGGTCACTCGGGAGGAGCTCAGAGTAGAGCCGCTGCTCCTCCACATCGAGAGGAGCCAGCTGAGGTGGCTCAGGCATCTGTTCCGGATGCCTCCTGGACGCCTTCCCGGGGAGGTGTTTCGGGCGCCTCCCACTGGGAGGAGACCCCGGGGAAGACCTAGGACACGCTGGAGAGATTGTCTTCAGGCTGGCCTGGGAACGCCTCGGTATTCCCCCGGAAGAGCTGGAGGAAGTGTCTGGGCAGAGGGTAGTCTGGGCGTCTCTGCTTAAGATGGCTGACCCCGCAACACGGCCCCAGAGAAGCGGAAGAAGATGGATGGATGGATGGATGGATGGATGGATGGATGGACTTTATTCACGAGTTCACACGTAGGCCAATAATTGGAGTAGGCTAAAGGCTATGCGTATTTGGCGTGCTGTCCAAAGGGGAGTGCTCCGAGCTCAAAATCCTATCGCACTCATTCAGTTGATTAACTCCTCCCGTGCTAATTTGGTTGATTTATCTGAACGTGCTCCTCCCGACCTTTGTTAATAAAATATAATTTACTGGAAAAGTTATATCAATGTGTAAAACTGAATTTAGTTCTCCAAAACTGGGGGCAAACCGCCCTTTGCCCCGTGAAATGCCAGGAGCTACGCTCTATATTTAATAAGCCCCGTGGCGCCGTGCCTGATTAAATATAAAGCGTAGCTCCTGGCATTTCTAGCTTAGTTCAACACAATCGTCACTAACCAACAAATAAAGCCGCGCTGGTTTATTTGCTTTGAAGGGAACAGTGCAAACCCAAGAAGCATAATAATGTGGGGCAAATAACCCTAGTGTTAAAAGGACAGAAGAACCACCCAGCAACAAGGAAGCATATCTGTCAATTTTTAGCAGATTAACATTGGTGATCAAAATGAGTATAAGACTTTTGAAACTAATGTTATGCTTCAAATAAAGATTGTATCTATTACAGTGGTTGTCGACCAGTGACTGTTAAAATGTATTTGATATAGATTTCGTTCAAAAACTCAACAAAACGACGATTTTTTACATTAATTTTTAAATGAATTTATTTAAAATAGTAAATATTTAACATTTGACATTTGTAAATAGACTCATTTATAAGATTAAATAGAAAATTTTGTCAGAACCTCAATTAAGTAAATTAAGTGTTATTTTGTTTAGTTTAGTTTAATGGTTTGTTTTCAGAACCGTCCAGTAAAAAAACATAAATAAATCCAGATTATCCAGAATCATAAATTAAGGTTAAAAGAATATTATATATTTGGCATCTAATTTATACTATTAGCATTGCTGCTAATACTGGTTGCCAGTCGAATACAGAGTTAAGTTCAAGGTTTTGTTGTATGTGTATAAGGGGTTAAATGACCAGGTTCCTCACTACATTACAGATCTTCTTCTCCACCGGAAATTTTCTAGGCTGCTAAGGTCTTCAAACAAGTTAATGCTGACTGTGCCACGATCTAGATTGAAGTTAAAGCTTCACATCTGTGGAATGATTTGCTGACTTAAGGCTGTCTTCAAATGTTGATAGCTTTAAATCCTTACTAAAGACTTATTTTTTCTGTCTGGCTTTTGGTTCAATGTAATTTTATGAATTTGTGTGTGTTCCTGTTTGTTTATATATTTATGTATTTTATTGACTGAAGTGATTGTACAGCACATTGTTCTAGAAATAAAAGTGCATTGCCTTGCTTTATATGCCTAATATGCATTGTTTCTCGCATCTGTCACCCTTTTCACCCCTAATGAGTTTGCATCCCTGGTTTTCTTTCTTTAGAAACTCTTGGATGATTTTATGATTTTGGTTATCATACAGGAATAATCCTCTTTTTCCAAGCTTCTATTAAGCATCTTGTCAGACAGTATTTTTAGTATATCCACAGCAGAACCATTGAAAGAGAGAGTTGTGACAACCTGATGACCTTGATTTCGCCACCAGGCTGTCACGTGGTCCATGTAGCTCTCAATAGTTCCAAACAAATCCACTCTGTTAATCGATTTCAATGGGTTTAAGCAGGAAAGACAGCAGATTCAATATATAAGCAGCGATTTTAACGCATAATGTGCGTTACATTATGCGTTAAACTGATTATTACACTGTGACATTTACAGGAGCATTTTATTTATGGGTGTGATGAAGAGACAACATTAATATATTTTTCTTGCGTTTAACCTGTAACAGGCAAGCCTCTTACGAAATCTTTTATCTGCAGTCTTTCTTCCACACCGCTAGGGGTGCTATGGTTGCTAATTGTGCTCCTTAAGTAAAGGTGGGTTTGTAGTGGAAGTTAGCAGAATCAATAGAGTGTTATATGCTGATGATGGAGCTTTGTGGATAAAAGGACGTAATATGGATCATATTAGAGATAAGATGCAACTAGCTATCAACAAGGTAGAAAAATGGGCATTTGAGTGGGGTTTTCATTTGTCTGTAGAGAAGACTTAATTTATTTGTTTTTCAAAGAAAAGAGTAAATCCCATACTAGAGCTTAAACTATATAATCAGTCTTTAAAGCAAGTTAATAATATTAGGTATTTGGGAGTGTGGTTTGATGTTAAGTTAACATTTAAGGAACATATTCAGAAAATAATTGAGAAATGTAAAAAGGGTATTAATGTTTTGAAATGTTTAGCAGGATACAACTGGGGAGCTTCTGGGATGTCCCTTAAAATAATTTATATTGCACTGATAAGATCGGTTTTGGATTATGGATGTATTGTGTATCTTTCAGCATCTAAAACGTTACTTAATGAGCTCAATAGAATGCAGGCTAAAAGTCTGCGGATATGTTGTGGAGCATTTAGAACTTCTTCAGTACCAGCGTTACAAGTACAAACAGGAGAAATGCCTCTAAATCTCAGACGTCTTAAGCTGAGTATGGCGTACTGGATTAATTTAAATGGACATGATGCGTCATACCCTACTAAGAAAGTTCTTAATGAGTGTTGGGAATATGGAAGGTCCCAGATTTGTAGCTTTGGTTGGGATGCTAACAAACTAGCAAATCAATTAGAAATAGATGATATTATTTGTAGCAAGACTGTGCCCCTAGGAACAACTCCACCTTGGTTGTTTTGTTTCCCTATGGTGAATATGGAAACTAAAGAGATAAATATAGGAGTGTATCAGAATATAGAGCAATATTTAGAAAGTAGGTACAATAATACAACACAGATATATACAGATGCATCTAAAGATTCAGAGGGTAAAACGGGTATTGCAGCTTACATCCCTGAATACAAAATCTCTATTAAAAAAAGAACATCAGATCATCTGTCCATATTTGCAGCTGAAATGACAGCCATTATTATGGCACTGCAGTGGATAGAAGAAGTTAGGCCCCCTAAAGCAGTTATTTGTTCTGATTCTATGTCATCTCTCACAGCCATTCAAAATGGACAGTCATCATGTCGACAGGACCAGGGGCGTCGATTACGGTGGGGACGGTGGGGACGCGTACCCACCAGATTTCGTGATGAGTCATTTTGTACCCACCACTTTTTTTTGGAAAACCTCGAGCTCAATTTAGCCGTTCTGCTGCTGCGCTGGCTACACGCTTCTCTGTTCATAACACTGCAACAACTGTAACATTGGGATACGTTCTAGGTTGGGGGAGGGGTGGGTGGCATGCCAAATGGAACTTGTTACTTTGATTTGAATTCCCCGTGTCGGAATCGCACATGATTGGGTGGTGCAGCTCAGCTGACGTGCCTGTTCACTTCACTTTTCTCCTGGCCACCTGACTGGACATTTTTATTCGTAGTGCTGCTGGCTGCCTGGATGAACATGTGGAGGAGGTAACGTATTCATTTATTCTTGACAATCAGTAAACTAATTTCTCGTAGTTTTGACCAAGAGCAGCTCGTAAGTAACAGTAAACAGTAAGCTTAGAGACTGTGCTAACTTGAGGGGAAGAGCAGCTAGCTGTAGTTAGCTTAGCTGACTCAGTTCCCAGCATTGTAGCATCTTCTGTGGAGCGTTATTTGAAGTTCAGACCACAAGAGTTCAAAACGATAGAAACGATATGCAACATAAACGATACAAAATTGGCCTACGATAGAAATTTTTATTATATTTCACTATCGCTATAATGCCTGTTGATGACGTAATCTACCCGCAAAATTTAAACCCACGCCCACGAGCTGCAACCGGCTGCAACGTATTCGTCTTCGTTATTTTGGATAAACATGGCTGAAAGCGAAATGGAGGAACTGTGGAAAAAGACTGGTGCATTTGTTTGCTATAGCATGACATATCTGATATTCCGATTGTCAAATATATGCAAGTGGATGTGTTTTGTTGTTTAAACTCCTTTATTTTTTAAATGAGCTGACACTGACAGCTTAGCATGGACAGTGAACGAGCGGGAACTACATAGTCTGCTGGGATGAGCCGAGGCAGAGAATTTCCGGCCAAGGTTCCGCATTTTAAGGGGGCTCCCGAGGGCTGATCATTCAAACAATCAGGAATGTTAATATAAAGACGCAGCAAATATCTCTGCATCCCAGACCCCCCTCTCTCGCTACGCGATCGCTGGCTAACGTCATGCTTTTACCGTCTCGCCTTTTTCAAACTAGAGCAGCGCTTACTCGCAGGTATGTAGACAAATTACAATGCATGATTTGATTTGTTAAACGTGAAAAGGACTTATCCGTCTAAACGCTCGCTCTCTAACGTAAACCTAGATATATATGTTCACTGTTGTTAGGCGCATATCCAAGTGTTTGTGCGGAGTGTGGACATGGAGGCGCCGACGCGATTACTTGCATTTTCCTATAAACAGTGGAAAGTTAAAACAATGTTTATTACTTAAGTTTTGCTGGTATTGTGGCTATAGTCTTGTGCATATGTACACAACGGATCAGCTGTTTTAACTCTTCTCTTGCAATACATCATGTTAGCCTTGCCTTAGCCACCAACTTACTCAGCTAACTTAGTTACGGTTTGCGTTCGTACAGCAAGCATTGGTGGAGTCGGAGATGATCGTGGAGTAGTCAGTATCTTGTTTAATTATTACTTGAATCTATTGCTGAATTCTGGAATAGTTGTGATGAGGATGATGGTGGAGGCGGGGTGCTTTCAAGTTTTGGTCAAAATGGTGATACGATTGGATGGATGCAGTGTCAGATCATGGTGTGATCATCGTTCATCTGTGCGACACATATTTTTGCTTTTTCAATCTTGGCAAAATTGTAGTGCAGAACGCAGAAGTTGTGTTGTCAATTGGCGATTTTTTTTGGACAGTTTTCAGTTGTTATGAGGAGCAATATGAGAGAGAAATTTGGTAATCATTGTTTACATTAAACCACGTCATGTCATATTGTCAATGTTACTTATCTTATGAAGCAGAATAGTGGGTCATAGGCTACTCGTATGTCTAATGCTTTTTAAAAACCTAAGGCTTTCAAGTTCAACATAAAACGAGTCAGACATCATCACATGTTTGTATACATTTTTATTTATTTACATTAAGCGACAGTAACGTTACATTGTCTTTCAAAACATGATCTGCGCGAAAGAGAGAGAAAAAAATAATGTCATTCATTGTACCCAGCACTTTTGAAAATGCACTTCCGAATACGTCTCTGTCCCCAGCACATTTCAAACCAAACTGACGCCCATGGACAGGACTTATTGATTGAAATTAACAATATCATATTTGCAATTAGTCAACAGGGAATATCAATCCAGTTTGTATGGGTTCCTGCCCATAAAAGAGTTGATGGTAATGAGGAAGCAGACAAGCTGGCAAAAGAGGCAACCAAAGAAGAGGAAGTTCAATTAAGCATTCCACTCAGTAAATCAGAAGTTAAGGTACTCATTAAACAAAAAGTTAACAAGATATGGCAAGATAAATGGGATAAGGAGAAGAAAGGTAGACACTTATACAATATACAAAAAGATGTTTCAAGTAGCAAACATAGTTATCCAAACAGACATGAAGAGGTTTGGTTTACAAGAATGAAAATAGGGCATACTGGTTTAAATAATAGTTTACACATTATACATAAACATCCATCTGGAAAATGTGAGATATGTGGAGTGAGAGAGGATGTAGATCATGTTCTTTTAAGGTGCATACGATTCTCCAGACAAAGAGAAAAACTGAAGAGGGAAGTGAATGCAGTCAAAAAAGCCTTTTCGTTAGAAACATTATTATGTGAGAATAGATCAGGAAACATCACTAATGCTATGATAACATTTATCAAAGAAACAAAACTAGCAAATAGGATTTAATTTTTTTTTTTTTTTTTTTTTTTTGTGTGAATGACATTCATTGATTGCATCTCAGATGGCGGTAGATGGCGGTAATACACTTTGACTGTAAACTGCCAAAAAAAATTAACAGAAGAAGAAGAAGAAGAGGAAGTTAGCAGAACAGCAGCAGCAGAAAGCATGGCTTACCTGCACTCAGAGGCGAACCAACATTAAGTGGGGGCCCCAGGCAAAATTAATCAAAGAGCCCCTTCTAAAATATTTTTTTGTAAATATATCCGTGACTGCACTGACCTTTCAACATTCAAATCACTGATAAAAACTCACATTTTTAAAATTGCTTTTAATGTTTAGCTTAGTCCAGTGTGTTTTTTTTAGTGCATTTATTTGATATTGTTCCCGATTTTTTCTTTTTCTTTTTTTTTCTATGTAAAGTGTCTTTGAGTACTCAGAAAAGCGCTTTCAAATAAAATGTATTATTATTATTATTATTATTATATCTTTGTTACCTAGAGATATAATTATACAACATATAAAAAGTAGTCAAAAAACATCTTTCAACGTGATGATGTATTCCCGGCGCGTTGCAGATCAGCTCAATCCGAACAGTTGTAGTTAAAAAGTATATCATTTCGCTAGATAACACCCTCTTGCTCAGATGCGATCGTACACAGCCCGTTGAAGCACTTCAAAGACCTTTGAAACTGCATTGATTTGGACTTAAAAACGTTGGTTGTCATTGAAGTCCATTATTCGAAGAAAAATCCAGAAATGTTTTCCTCAAAAAAAAAAAAAATTTCTCTTCCACTGAGGAAAAAAAGACATGGATATCTTGGATGGCATTGGGGTAAATTGGAAGGAAAGTTTCATTTTGAGGTGAACCAACGTTAATCGTTAACGTTATTCTATTTCAGCCTGCATTAATACCGTCTAACACTTTACATGCTGTTGCTAAGTGCAACCCCGTAGCTAAACAGTTTTTCAGTAACATATTAACGTTACTAGTAATTAATCTTAAGTGAAACTAAACTGAAATTAACAACGTGGATTGTGTGATTTGTTTTGTAAGTTACATTTCTTAAAATAGCTAGCTACCATTACTTAACATCAGTCACCTCTGATAACAGATCACTCGAGATAACTTGCATGTATTTTCTGTAAAGGTGCTTTAAAACGATATGTACTACTGTGAAAAATAAATGTGAATTGAACGACGAAACGATTTGTTTGCCATTAATCATCCTTAACGTAAATGTTAAGTCAATTAAGCTAACGTTAATCATCATCATTTCATTCTCCATCACTTACCGCAGTCATGTTTTCTCTTTTCCCCATCATCTTGTTTTTTTCCCGCTTCTGGCTGCCAGATGGATATGTCCTCTTCATTTTTAATACACGAATTCATGCATTTTCGGATACAGACAGTAAAAGAAAGACAGAAACGCGAGTAAGCACTGCGACAGTTTGAAAAAGGCGCCAGAAGCAGCAAAAGCATACGCAGCCTTGCGAGAGAGGGGGGCCCACTAAGGGGGATGCGGCGGCGTCACTGCGTGTTATATTAATATGAACATTTCTGATTGTTGAAATGATCGGCCCTCGGGGGCCCCCTCAAAATGCGGGGCCCCAGGCAATTGCCTGCCTTGCCTGCCCTATTGCAGCGCCTCTGCCTGCACTTGTGCTATGTCCTGGTTGGGAAATGTTCCATTTCAAGCTCAACTTAAAAAGGACTCTTTATAGATGACTTTATCATTGCATGTTGCAAACTGAATATGGATTAAAAGCCCAGAGGGATGTAAGCTTGGGACTTTTGGCTTACGACTGTTCCTGATTTGGAAGAGTCTGATGCATGAGAACTGTTATCTTTTGGAGTGAATTCATCGCAAATGGTTGGATTATTCATCTACTAAGGGACTGCTTCAATTTTGGACATTGTTTAATGACGTATACCACCAGATAAGACTTACATTCATCAATTTACTCTTTATTGAATTATGCAATCTATTGACCAAGTCTTGTAAAATACCTATCAGTTACATTATTTTGCTTATTGTAGTTAATTTTCTTTTTTCTTGTATTTACTTTTTGGGTGTAGACAATTTTTGTTGTTTGCATGGAATATAAAAAAAGATAGTGTTTATTCATTTGGGGAGCATCTTTCCTTATTGAACAGCTATTAGGCAAACTGAATCCCCCATTATTGCATTGTATAACTTTGTTTTGCATTAAAAATACGAGACGGTTATAGTTTGGTGGCCTGTACGGGGACATGTTTGTACTTTTATAGTCTAAGTAGGTGAGGATATGGCAAGCCAACACACTGATTCAGGGGATGAGTATGAGCCCATTGAGGACTTCAAAAGTGAACCGTTTGTAACCAGAAGAGAGCCGATCAGAGAACTCATCAATACCTTTAGTGAGTTATACATTGATTCTGAAGAGGAAAATGCAGCAGTTGATGATGCCGAGGATGTTGATGATAGTGATCCTTTCCCACCACCACCACCTGATTTGGAAGAAAGACCCGAGCTCAATTCAGATGCTTCCAGTGCAGAACAAGTGAGGCAGTTGATAGAACAAGTTGCAACCCTCGAGACACGATTGGAAGGCTGCGTTAAAAAAGTGAGTGACAGTTTTTCCCAGTCTGAAATAGAAAGTAAATGAAGGAAAGTGGAAGAAAAGCTGACTTATCGCGTCGAAAGAGAGTGTGAAAGGATTCAACAAAGACTTGAACTTAGCATTAGCGATTTGGGAAAGTCAATGGTGGACTGTTTAAAGAGACGAGATATACAACTTGACAACAAGTTAAAATCCCTTGTTCCTCCCATGTCTACTCCCATACAACCATCTCCAAGCCTATATGTTCCTCCACCAATTCATAAAGTCCAAAATCAAACCTATCGAGTACAACAAAGCCATATTTACCTTTCAACTATTGGAAATAACACAGCTATTCATTCCCAACCTCCAGTAAAAATAGAGTTTCCATGTTTTGGTAGCAGTGACCAAAGTGATCCAGTTGCATTTATAGAACAATGTGAAGAATACCTAGCCATTCGACCTCTATCTGATAATGAAATGTTAGCTTTTCTCACCTCGGTCTTGAAGGACACTGCAAAGGACTGGTGGCTCGCTGAAAAAAGAAACGTTCACACATGGCAGCAGTTTAAAGATGTTTTCTTGTGTTCCTTCTTGAGTGAAGATTATGAAGACGAAACAGCTAGACGTCTGATAGAAAGGAAACAGGGGGCGCAAGAAAGTCTACGAGACTTTGCTTTTCATTATAGAGCCCTCTGTCTGCGATGGAAACAGGATATGCTAGAGCAAGAAATTCTACAAGCCATTTTGAGAAATTGTAACCCACGATTGGCTAGCTTGTTACAAGGTTCAGTACAAAATGTTGCAGAGTTGGTGAGAATTGGCACCCAAATTGAAAGGGACTTTGGAGAAGCTAAAAGGTACTGGAGTAATGCTAACACAGAGTCTCAAAAGAAGAAAGTCCAGCCTAATAGGGATTCATGTCTCAAACCCTCGCTTGCTAACACCCGTGTAGTGCAGTGTGTTCAACAACCGGTCCAACCACAGCTCAAAATGATTACCTTACCTATATTGCTTCGTAACAGATATTTCCAAGCTATAGTAGATACAGGAAGTACACTATCATTAATTCAAGAGTCATGTTGGAAGCAGTTGCATCATCGAGAACAGTGGAAGTCCAGTAAAGGTCAAACTTTCATGCTGGCAAACGGACAAATGCAGACTGCCATCGGAATGTCTGAGTGTGAATGTGATCTGCAGGGTAAACAGCTCAATCTGACATTGTACGTGATGAAAGATGCTGATTTAACTGTCCCGATTATTCTTGGTATGGATTTCTTAATTTCATCTGGAGTTGTCTTGGATTTCAAGAATGCACAGTACAGCTTACCATCTAATGATGACGAGGATTCTGTTGAAATATTTCCCCTTCTATTTTCAGAATCAATCACTCCACCTTCTGTGCAGTTCTATCTTGCTTTACCTACTCCAAAATATCTGAAGAACTTTCACAATCCATCCAACACATGACCATGAACACTGATACCACAGCTCAATTTAAAACTCAGTTGGAGAATTTGATGAATGATTGGCCGTCTGTGTGCACTCATGAAATTGGACATTCAGTAAATAAATGCAGTCCATTTACATTCAAAGATCGTAAGTCATCGTATAATTACCACTGATGAAGTACCGGTCAGAAAGAGAGCCTACAGAGTGTCACTAGACAAACAGCAGCTCATTTACAAAGAGATTCAAGAACTACTAGATAAAAACATAATTCGTCCCTCTGTGTCTCCATGGGCTTCCCCAGTGGTTGTTGTACCAAAAAAAGATGGAGGTTCACGACTATGTGTGAATTACCGTGGGCTTAATGCAAAGACACACTTAGATGGCTATCCCATGCCACAAATTCAGGAGATACTGGAATCATTGCATGGAGCCTCAATTTTCAGTACCTTAGACCTAAAGAGTGGTTACTGGCAAGTTGAGATGGAACCAGAGAGCTTCCATGGGACCTTCTTAATACATCATGACTCTCATTTTTGTACATTTTCTTTATTTTCTTTATTTATTATTATTTTTTTGATAATCCTATTGACTGTTTTTTTTCTGTTTGTATCAGATCTTAAACAGCTGAACTGCTAAATTGATTTAACTTGCTTTGGTACTTATTATTTTTTGTTTTTTCATGGTCTGATGCGGGCAGCAGGACACTTGCAGCTGAATTAACGTGACATTTATTTGCCGCAAATCATATATATTGCCGTAATCTCACGACAAGTTTACTACCTAAATGTCTGATAATAGATCGTTATAAATTACTGCCTTGTTTTTGAGCTGCGTGGACTTAAACTTTTGCGAATCGCTTATTACTTTCGACTGGCATATGATAGTAATTTACTGATGTTGCATATATGTGCATGTATATTTATATGGGTATGTACATGTGTATATATAATATAATTTTATTTTTTTCCCCAGTGGGAGGAGCGGGATGCTCAAGGTTTTGACCATTAATATGAATTTAGTTTATTATTAATATTTCCTAGTCCATTCAACAAAATGCAAAACAGACTGAGCTTGGCTAATTTTTTATTTTATTTTATTTAGATTATGTCTTTATGTAGAAATGTGTATGTATGTGTGTATGAGTGTGTAAGCTCTCTTTTCTACATTTTTACTGCTAGTCCCTATTACTGTTATGCTTCGTCTGTCGGACTGTTTGCCTATTATCATGTCAAGACTGTACTATGAACTTCAGTAAAGGTATGCATATCATTCATCTGAATATTAGAAGTTTACTACCTAAGATTGACCTATTAAGAGCCTGGCTTACTTATAATAAACCTAATGTAATCACAGTTTCTGAGACCTGGCTCAATAGTACGATATCTGATGATGATATAAAACTTGAAAATTATTATATAGAGCTGATCGTGATTCTAGAGGAGGAGGAGTGGCTACATATATTTCCTCAACACTAGTCTCAGAACTTGCTACACCAAAGGAGAATCCCTTGCATTTTGAATTTCTATTTGTTAAAATAATTTTGCACAAAAATAAACAAATAATAATAGGTAATATTTATAGGCCCCCCAAAGCTCCGGTTGAATCTACTAAAAGTATTATATCAACTATTAATTCTCTTGATGTTCACACTGAAATTATAATTCTGGGTGATTTTAATAATAATTGGCTAGCAGGCTCATGCAGGCAAGATCGTAATTTATTTAGTAGTTCAAATTTAACACAACTTATAACAGAACCTACCAGATCGGATTCTAAGTCATCATCCCTGTTAGACTGGATCCTAGTCTCACATCCAGGTAGGATAATTTCATCAGGAGTTTTACCAGATTCATTCAGTGATCATTCTCAAGATCATTCTCGAGGTCAAGTCGGCACCCGGCAGTAGTCTTGACAGACCTTGACTATGCGGATGACATTTGCTCTCCAATAACATGGAACAAGCTCAAGAACTACTACACAGGGTGGAGCTAGAGTGCGCTAAGGTTGGCCTTAGGGTAAATGCTAAGAAAACTGAGGTCATGACCTACAACGTACCACCGGAACATTAACCTCTGATAACAGTAAGAGACACTGTGCTGAAAGAAGTTGAGGACATTAAGTACCTGGGCGCATGGATCAACTCAACTGAGCAAGATCTAAAAGTGAGGAAGGCACTTGCATGGAGGGCCCTGAACGGCATGAACAGTGTATGGAACTCCAACCTCTCCCGCCAAATCAAACTTAGCTTCTTCTACGCGACAGTAGAGTCGGTTCTCCTCTATGGCAGTGAATGCTGGACCCTGAATCCAACCCTAGAGAAGTCCCTGGACGGGTGCTACACCAGGATCCTGCGTGCAGTGCTTAATATCAGTAAGAGTGGGCATGTAAACAACAAAATCCTGTATGAGGGAGTAGAAAGAGTGAGCAACAAGATTGCTGTGAGGAGAATGAGACTTGCAGGATATTGCCGAAGGCATCGCAAGCTGCCAGCCAGCAAGCTGGTGCAATGGGAACCAACACATGGCCATCGGTCAAGAGGACGTCCCACGCTAACATACGTGGACATACTCAAGAGGGATACAGGAGCCCAGAGCACCAACGGACTGGCCGGATGCATGGAGAACCGGGATGCCTGGAGGCAACGATGGAAGGCTCGTCTGAGGACGACTTAGTAGTATTCTATGATCTACTGTGTCTGGAAAATAGCTATACCTCGACTACCTCCAAAATGAATTAGGGTCAGACAATCAAAAAATATTAATTCTGAACACTTTATCCAAGACATGATTAATATTAATTGGGATAGATTTCATTTAATCCCATCTGTAGAAGATGCTTGGAACTATTTTCATTCAGAAGTTACCAAAATTATTGATAAACATGCACCTTGGAAAATAATTAAAGTTAAGGGAAGACATTTGCCTTGGATAAATGCTGATTTGATAAATCTTTTCAAAGACAGAGATAGAGCTTGGAGAAAATACCACTCAACAAGGGATTCTACAGAATGGGATACTTATAAAAAGTTGAGGAATATATGCACAACAAAAACGCGAAATGCAAAAGCAAACTACTTTAAGGACTGCCTAGCGACCGATTATAACAATCCCAAAGTATTTTTGGACAGAATTAATAACTTAACTAATTTCTCATCTAAAAAACAAGCTAATTTCATTCAAATAAATAATGTAATTATCAAGGATTCCTTCGAAATTGCTGATGCATTTAATACATTTTTCACCAAAGGGAGTTCTATATCTACTGATTTCTCTGATCTTAACTCTAATTTTAATACTTCTAATCATATTTTTGAAAACTCCTTCTCCTTTGAATTCATCAGTCCAATAGAAGTTCAGCAAGTTATCGACAGTTTAGATTCAGATAGTAGTGCAGGGCCAGAAGGGTTGGAAATCAAGTTCCTGAAAATGGCCTCACAAGTCCTGTCTTATCATTTGTCTGCTTTATTTAATTTATCATTGACAACATGTACTACTCCATTATCCTGGAAACGTACTAGAGTTACTCCATTGTATAAAAACGGCGATCAACATGACATTAATAATTACAGACCAATCTCAATAATTAATAGTGTGTTGAAAATATTTGAAAAAATGATTTTCTCTCAATTATCGAAATATTTTTACGACTCCAATATTTTATCTCCTTCTCAGTCCAGCTTCCGACCAAATTTCTCTACAACAAGTGCTCTTCTAAAAATTATTAATGATATTACAGCTTCTTTTGATTCTAATAAATTAACCGGTGCCCTATTTATTGATTTAACCAAAGCTTTTGATTTAGTACACCATTATCTTCTTTTAGATAAACGGTATGATATTGGCCTTTCAAGATCTTCTTTACTTTGGTTTAATTCATACTTACATCATAGACAACAATGTGTTTTGTATCAGGGAAGTTGTTCGGACTTTAAAACTATTGATAGAGGAATACCTCAGGGCTCATCTCTTGGACCGTTATTGTTTTCTGTTTTTATAAATAACCTTCCACAAGTTTGTTCTAAATGTCAAATTCAGTTATACGCAGATGACACTGTTATTTACTCTTCTAGCTCGGACATTTCTTATATTCAGAAATCAATCCAGTCTGATTTCGACGTAGTTCAAAACTGGTTTAATTATAACAAACTTTTGCTAAATAAAAATAAATCTTATTCTATGTTGTTTAATACAAAACAAATCTTACCACCAACTGACTACTTAATTAATTTTATAGATGGAACCCCAGTGCTAAAAGTTGATGAATTTAAATATTTAGGTCTTCTGCTTGACTCACAACTGTCATTTAGATCACATATTGATTTAGTTATCAGGAAAATATCATACCGACTCAAAATACTTTATTTCTCTATTAATTGCTTTACTCGTCCGGTTAGAAAAAGAATTATTACTCAGTTAATACTACCAATCCTTGACTATGCCGATATAATTTACCAAAACACCTCCGATACAAATCTTCGTCCTCTTAATGTTGTGTACAATAATTTATGTAGATTTGTACTGAGGTGTCCATACAAAACGCACCATTGCCAACTGTACGAATTACTAAACTGGTTATCTTTAAATTCAAGAAGGCAGTATCACTGGTTTCAGTTTATTTTTAAATGTCATTACTTCAATTATCCTATGTATTTAAAACAATATCTAATTCCATTTCACTCTTCATATAACTTAAGGCACACCGATCAACTATTTTTTCACGTTCCTAAAATTAATAAAGAAGTGGGTCGTCGGGCATTCAAATATAAAGCTCCTTCAGATTGGAACAGTTTACCAAGGGAAATTAGATCCACTACTTTAAGATTTTTTTAAGTTATTACTAAATGATCATTTGCAGAACATATGTTCCTGCTTTTGAGTATAACTATTTTCAATTATCACGTGGACTTCATTATTTTCATAACGCATGTTATGTGTGATAACTGCATACTTATTGTATTAATGTACTTAGAAGGCTTGTATGTGAGGAGATAGTTATGGAGAGCTAAATGTTTGTAAATGTTGGTGAGAATGTGATTGTGTAGTATTATGACATAATGCAAAATGCTGTTTGTATTTATGTTTGTTCTTAGGACCCCCTCGAAAACGAGATGTTACATCTCAAGGGCCTATCCCTCAAATAAATTTCAAAAAAATGTCATAAATGAATTTCATAAACTCCATAAATGAAAAGGTTTTAATGATATCTGTGCATCATTAAATGTGAGCGAATGTTTGTCTATTCTTTTTAACTCTTTACTGAAAATAATGTCAGAGTCAGTTAGAATAAAATCAAATGTTTACAATTTATCATGTCAGGTAAATGTATCATGCCAATTTCATAATCCGTTCAAAGATAATAGATACAAAACATAAAATGCTCTGGAATAAAGAGAAAAGATGCGGACCTTGACACAGGGTTGCCAACTTTGGGACTTTCGCTGGAGTGAGACTGTAAAATTTC
This sequence comes from Tiaroga cobitis, assembly GCA_030578255.1. Classification (NCBI taxonomy): domain Eukaryota; kingdom Metazoa; phylum Chordata; class Actinopteri; order Cypriniformes; family Leuciscidae; genus Tiaroga; species Tiaroga cobitis. Next base: position 12,645,276 of record CM060599.1, on the reverse strand, counting down.
AGTGCACGCACGGAGAAATGTTTTGGTAATCCTAATTTTAGAAATGTCAGTCCTTGTTTACTTAGTATAAATCCTGATTTACCAAAAAAAAAAAAAAAAAAATAGAATGGAAACGTTTTTTTTTTTTCAAAATGTACAATTAATTTATTGATTGCACTATAAAAAAAATAAAGATAGAGGTGATTAAATAACAAACATGTAAAACAACAACATCTAAACAATAAGAAATCTCAAAACAAAAGGGACATATAATAGTTACTCCACCTCCCCAGAAAACCACAACACACAAGTTTCACAAATTAGGCCTGTTATATATGCCACAGTGGCGGTTTGGCCTGCTTCACTGCCTCTGCAAGAGGGTTGTATCTGAAGCAGGGTTTGATCCGTTCATGAACAATCCATTCATTGTGTCTGTCACATGACAAATGAACGAAAGACTCGGAAGGTAAAGTAATTATTTGTTCCCTGTAAATTATTTTTGACTGCATTACAATGATTTCTTAATTCAGAATATTATAAAGACTGCGTAGGCGGATGTGTTCGGGGAATTTGGCTGTTAAAAGTATGTATGACATTTAAAGCCCTTTAAATGAACGAAATGACTCGAAAAAAGATTCGTTCATTTTAAAGTAACACCAGGTAACTTTTGCTCTCGGGGTCCCCCTACAGTTGGGAAACAGTATTGTCCTCTACTACTGTCGTAAACTCTGTCATCCGACATTGCACGTGCATTTGTTGACAACCATGATAGCCCTGAATACTGTAGGAGGAGGTCGCATGCAGGTGTTCTGCTTGCGTCGCGTGTGAAATATCTTCATCCCAGGTACAGTGGCATATATTTCAGCATGTCATATGAATATAAGTTCATGGGTTTTATTTTTTTTCTAACGACAAATGATCGCGATAATCACGTTTACAAGCCAGCGTCATTATAGTAGCCTAGTCTATTGGTTACCGTTTTACTGAATCTACATGATACTTCAATGTAATGTTTGAGTGGTAGATAATAACCATATATCGTCAATATTATATTATCAAGCTACCATAAATGAATCTGCAAATTTAACAAATTGACTTGCATTATAGCTTGAGGCAAGACAAATAAACAAATATCACAGACATGTTAGGTATCCTAAAATATGATTTTGTACTATCATTACTTGATTCATGAAGATAAACGGAGGATAAGATTGCTTCCGTAACATAGTCAGGCAGACAAAAAAAACAACAAAGAGATAGTATGCAAACAATATACTTACTAGCCCAAAAGCATGACAGCCAAGTCCGCATCGGTCGGGCACCCCTCCTCCTCCTTCAGCTCACGCCAGCGAGAAAGCGCTGGCCCAATTTTGATCCTCGTTCTGCCTTTAACGCGATTTCTCTTTTTCTCTTTTTGCTTTGCTCCGATAAAACCTTTGCTTTCTTGTTTTTCTGTGCTGCTTCGGCCATGACTATAACATTTGGCTCGCACGTCCGATTTTAAGGAAGTGGGGGCGGTGGTGAAAGTGACGTATATGCCGTAAAGCAGTCGAATTTTGTAGTTCTCTTTGTTCGCCGGTTACTACCCGAAGTTTAAAAGTACGATTAAAAACGCTTCAGACTCCGTCAGGCTATGGCAGACGTGTCATTCAACCTATTGTAAGTCGATGTACCATCACAAGAGACTTGGAAATATATTATGAAGGTTGAAAAGTTACCTAGTGCTGCTTTAATGAACGAGATCAAACAAGCGAGTCAAGCGAGTAAAATGACCCGAACTTCCCATCACAGTGTGCCATCAAGTGATAGTCTGTGGTGACAGTCTTGTTTAGGCCAGTAACTGAAAAGGTTCGCTCAGCATCCACATTTGAGTGTGGCAGGCTCAACACAATCTGGACAACCTTTGATAATTTGGGGAATTTTAAAATGCCACTTGCCCAATTTGCCAAAACGTAATTTGTACCATGAGCCTATTTTTATTGAGCAATTAGCTAGCCCACATAACGCACGTCAGACAACGTTTGCAACTATAGTTGAAGTCTGTACTCTCGGCACACAGACTGATAAGGCAAGGCTACATCACTAGTGACAAGGCACACCATTTTATTATCTGCGTACCTTGTCATCCAAACTTTCAAACGTGCATCACTGGGCTCCGATTCCGAACCTATGCTATGAACTCTCTCTGAACTTTTCACATGCACGCAACTGACGTATTAGGTGCAAGGTTTTCAGCGAATCAACGATCAGAGAATACTGCCGTGAGAACGTTGTAGGCAGATGTTACAGCTGTGGGCCTTAAACTCCTCTCCTGTCATTAATACGCAGTGGTCTAGTCATCAACAGAAAATGAATGGATTGAGAGGGCAGAAAAAAGGATTTTGGCGTGACATTTCTTGCGTGTGCGTGAGAGCAGTTACTCTGTTGACATTATAAAATACATGATGCGAAGTGTTTTGCTTACGCTTCACATCACGGGCTAGTCTGCGTTACATAATTGCGCCGAGCCTCTTGTTGTATTTCATTATATAGACAGAAACCTCTTTCACATGGAAACTTCTGCTAACAATTTGCATTCAGAGGTTACACCTTTTGAGAGCAGGAGGCCATTTGCCTGGAAGACCCACCCTCCTTTGTGTGTAAGTTATCTCTAAACTCTTAAAAACTTTATTACCTTTTGTTTTACTTGTTTGGGAATGAGACCTTTGTACCAGTCGCACTGTGACATTTCAAATGATACCAAACATGTGTAATACTGTATGATAGTCAGGGCTCGCAAAATATCAAAATCGCTGGTAGCCCTTCGGGCAGTCTATCTTCAGATGTTGGTAGCCCGAAATGAATTTTACTAGCGCAAATAAAAAGACAATTTTTTAATGTAGAAAATTGGTCAAAACATCAGTCAAAAACTTTTTCAAAACACAAATATCAACAATTGGATATAACTAGTGGTCGACCGATATGGGATTTTTAATGGCCGATGCCGATATTGAGAAAGCAATCTGGCCGATTGGCCGATATGAGGCCGATACAGTACATGTGAATACAGTAAATGAGAGACAAAGAATATTGGTGAAACTAAATGAACATTTATTGTACATAATATTTATGCAAAATTCTTTTTGCAATTAAACACATTTACTAATTAAGTAATTAAAATGTAAACAAATGAGGTACTGTAACACTTCAATAAATAAAGTTTTAATAATTACTGCTGCTTACTTCAGGTTACAAATAACATGTATCATTAATGAACCAATCTAAACAATATTCATAAATGAATGACAAAATAGTATGTGCAATTCCATACATTTTATGTACAATATACATAGTTAAATAAAAATCTCACATAGTTTATTTACACTATTTAGTTTAAACAGGTCGTTTTACTGTAAGTATATTTAAATAATAATGATTTATGTCTGTTTAGTTTTGCTTGTTAGTTTCTTTGAAACTTTGCAAGCCGTCACTTGCATGCTCGATTAACATCAAATCCGACCGGAACATATGAAAAGGTATACTACACACAATATTACGCCAATCGTGGATAATTAAATACAGCAGATAGAGATAGTGAATAACATTTTCAAGGATTTTTTCCCCCCAAACGTATTATTATTAGTATTATACCATACAGTGTTCTCTTCTCATCCACCTCACGCGATCACTGATCTGTAGTGCACGCGACCCAGCTTTTCAGTCCGTGAGGAAACAGCGTCTAGTTTAAACGTAACCGAGAACAGCCCGCGTATAGGGAACAGCCAGTCAGAGTATTTTTGACGGTTTGTGAGGTAAAATGTTTTCAGTTTTGTTTGAATTCTTTTATATCACATCTGTGACCCCCCACTGGAGCTGTCGCTGGGCTGCAGATCTGACACATCACGGTACTGTTTGAATAGACTTCGCTGCACGCCGGAGTGTTTTTGTGTGTAACACAATGTAGCGTCAGGTTAGAAAGCGAATGCTGATTGGTCATTTACTGTGTCTGTCAGATGTCTGCTTCACTTCTGAGTGGCTTGTCTTATGGTGCTGGGCGGAGCAGAGCTAGCATATTCAGTTCATTCATACTCGCTCTGCTCGCGCCAGTGGAAAAAAGCGCTGATGCACTGTCACAAACTGTTTTGAAATATATCGGCCAAACGGAAATATTTATCGGCCGATGCCGATATCTAAAAAATCAAAATATCGGCCGATATATCGGCCTCGGCGATATATCGGTCGACCACTAGATATAACATAATAAAATTAGAATCATCAATACAAATATGCATCTGGTTCTAACTGAACTGAAATTTGTGTGAACAGTATGGAACATGAATCAGTCTGTGGCTCAGCCCCCAATGAGGGTATGACTAAAAAAGTTAACACTTTAGTGTTGTGTCTAATGCTCACTATTAACTAGCTTCATTAACATGCAGATGGCAGGGTTTTATAATTACTGAGGTCCCGGATGTGAGGTAGGCTAGTTAGGGGGGTTCGAGAAAATTTATCTTTCTCTGATCTACATATCCCAAAAAATTGGATAACAATAACTTTAAAAACATGTCATGCAGCTGATTATTTTTCTCTCCTTATGTCAGTGAAGAAAGTATACATGGGGTCAACAACTGATAGGTTGACTTATGAATCATTTTCTCAGACACGTTTATTTACTGAAAGCTACTAGGAAATCTAGGTAGCCTAACTAAGTTTTTTTAAATTCATTCACAATATATACACATTCATTATTAATCTTGTGCCTAACATGATGCAAACGGCTTTGTTAATGTTTCTTGTCACCTCACAATGACAGTAAACTAATTATTACATTACATGAATCTCGTTACATAAGCCTATTTTCAGTACCGTAAAACTTCAAATAATAGCCGAGTCCCAAATAGACGCCTCTTTCTTTTACAGCCTGGTGTGGCTGCTGGTTTGGGTAAATAAAGGCCGGTCTCAAATAGAGGCCATGTCTGTTTTTTAGTTTCGGGTTGTATCAAATCTAATAAAACCCACCAGATTGTCCGCTTTTTTGGCGGCCGCCAAAGCAAATTTTTGTCCCGCCAAAGTCTTTTTTGATCGGTGAGTGATGTAGAAATAATGACTGCTGCGCCTGACAGGGCACGTAACGAGCAGAGAGAGAGAGAGAGACCCGGCCGCGCGCGCGCACTCTCACGTCTTCAAACACGAGCGCTGTCATGCTCTCCCTCGCACATATTAATCAAAATCAATTGACACACGATAGTAAAAGGTCGGAAGACCGCAGTTTCAAGTGGAGCATTTGTAGATTAGAGACTGAACAACATCTCAACACTAAACTATAAAGGCCTGTCTCTAGACGCCTATCTCAAATACAAGCCGGTGCAGTTCGACGATTTGGGAAAATAAAAGCCCGGGCTATTATTTGAAGTTTTTCGGTATATTAGTTTGCCTGATTATTTTTGTCATTCGTTTAACATTTATGAACTAAAAAAACTGTCAAATATGAAACGTTTTGTTTAGCTACTTACATCTTATCTCGCACTTGACCATAAACTGAAGCGTCAGTCACTCAGCTAAAATTCGCGCTCAGCAGCTTCTGTGAACATAAAGCCCGCCTATTTGATTGGCCATCTCAGATATTCTGACATTGACAATCAGTGACAGACCAATGAGGCTAAGATGAACACACACACACTCACACACCCTGTCCTCTTTTTCTGACGTGCACTCTGCACGCGCGCCGCTGGGGATTGAAGATGAACTCGCTGAATCTGATTATAACAAGACTGATGCGAACACGAATTTCTGTAGCTTACACTTAATCACAGATTTTTAGGGGGGCGATGCAGAAGTTTAGGGGAATTTGATTACACTATTTCAGATAGCCCGTCGGGCAGGCCGGTTATGCATTTTGATAGCCCGACTTGAAAACACAATAGCCCCGGGATGTCGGGCTAGCGATTTTGCGAGCCCTGATAATTATTCACATTAAACCATATAGATTTTTGGGTGAATTTCAGGTGATCTCAGCATGATAGAAAGAGGGAACGGGGGAATGGGGGGTCAAGGGAAAAAGATGTAGATTAGGATTGCTTAGGTGAGTCTTGCTGTCAGGTGTGGTGGAGGTGAAAGGAGCGAGGACTCAGGTGCAGAGATAATGGGTTCTTTAATGATAATAACAAAACAAAAATACAACCAAAACTACCCCGTAGGGGAAAACAATTGACTTGGCTTGACTTGACTGACTTGACACAAGAGGTAACACACCAGGTACATACGACAACGAAACAGCACAGGACTGCAAACACAGGGAGAATAAATAGGGAGACCAAACAAAGGAGGTAACGAGGGAGGACAGGTGGGGCAAATGAATCAATAATCAGGTAACAAGATGGGAGGGGCTAGACAATCAACAGGAGAGCACATGGCACAAGGAAACATACATGACAAGCCATGTGCTCACACCAAACGTGACTTGAACACAAGCACATGGCCAGTAAAACCAATCACCAGCCATGTGCTCACACAAAACGAGACATGAACACGCAGCTAATGAAAACACTCATAAGCCACGTGTTCAAACAAAACATGACAACATGAAAGCACACAGCTAGTGTAAAACACAAGCTGTGTGCTACACAGCACAAGACACAAAAGCACATGAAACAAGGCACAGACAAGATAAAACAGGTGTGTCAGGGCTCTGTCACAAAACCAAGAGATAGACTAGACAGAAGTGACAGAACCCTGACACTTGCGTCTCGAATGGTGGTGAGAACTTCACAAGAGAGAGTTCAAATGTTCATTTCCTATGTTTTCCTTTTGAGAGTAGCCGTCTCTTCCAGTTCTTCCAGTTCCATGTGACAAAATTAGATCTAAATTATTATTACGACAATAACTGCTTGATATTTTTATCGGAACGGAACAGCTGTGTTTTTTCCTGCGACTATGCCATCTCACAATCACCCAGTTGCTGGGTGCCTCGTGCGGGGGCTCTGCAACCAGAACCGAGCAATGTACGGGGATTGCTAGTCGCACCCAAAGTAGTATCTAGAGCCCTTGCATTCTTACTATCCTCGATAGTAAGTTTCGATGCATGTCTCTAGTTCTGAAATCTTCTCTGTCAGCCTAACTATATCCCTGCATTTATCACATGTGAAACCCAGAGAAGAGAAGACTATGCAAAACATGTGGCAGACAGTGCAACTGACAATAACAGGAGATGATGACATGACTCACAGTGTTTACCTGTATTTTGAATGGTGCATTGTGTTGTGTTTTAGGGTTAACGGAAATTTCCATACAATCACTGAATAATGTCCCAATGTCTGGCAGAAAAATACCAGTACATTTTTTCATCTTTACATCTTTTAAAGCCTTACACCAGTTTGCCTGTTAATATATAGGCCTATACTGTAATACGCTATAAAAATATATAGTCTAGCGCCAGTATTTCTGATAGAACTTGGTCCAAGAATTGCCTCTACCTGGAAGGTTGACAGTACTGATTATTCTTATGATTGAACTGAAATATATGTTGCGCTGCTAGAAATTGTAATTATGCCCACACAAAGAACAGGTATAATGTCGGGAAATACAGGTTGGAGACAATCCTCGTGAATTTGCTGTGACCTACAATGTGTTTTTTTTTTTAGCTTTTCTGCTGACATTGGAACTTTCATGTCTTGCTTGGTGTAAGGGAGAAATGATTTGTTTTGATTAAGAGTGAGTGAGCTTTGTACCTATATAATGCATCAGAAAAGTTCAAAACAATGACCATTATATTTTTGGAACATCAACATCATTTTGCTTACGTGTATCCATGTTATGTTAAGAACAAAGCAGGGGAAATTTTAATGCACAGTCAAAGGCCAGCATTTTTGCATTTTTGTTCGTCAGAAATGACCTACTCCTGTCACTAAAAGCAAAGCTGTAGTACTGCCTTGAACGTATCCCACTACTACGCTACCGAAGCTGCTTCATTCGACTGAAAGCTTGCTGCATTTCACAAACATCAACATACAAAAAATATAATAAAATTTTACTATTTATGCACATATGATAAAGGAAAAAGAGCATAAACACATGCCCAATGAAAAAAATAAAAATATCATGATGAAAGTCCAAACATTTGTCACAATAACATTAAAAGACAGGACCCTTGAGGTGGATCACCGTCTTTGTCATGATGGTGACATTTGAATAAATGATAAAACATAAGCAAATGATAAAACATAAGCAAGAAATATATTATATTTTCTTTTTCTGATTCATCAATAACAAATAAGTTTGTGCATGCATGACCTGTTGAAATACATCAGTGAATTATTAAATGAAGTTTCAAACATTTTATTTTTTAAATATTTTTGTGACAATAATTTGGTCACAATATTGACAAAGTAAATAAATCCATCCATGTTTTAGAATACTAGGCTATATCACTCACAATCTTCCCATTTAGAGTAATCCACCTTTTATATTATTTTATGGCATAATGCACACCTCATGGGCAATAATCTAAAATACTGTCTAATACTGTACAAAAAGCTGGAACATTTTAAGCATGTATAAGGCTTAATATAGCCCTAAGTATAAGGTATGTATAAGGCATGTATAAGGTTTAATTAGCCAAGATTAAATGATATAATGCTATATTTTTATTGTTATTATTATTACCAGTAATTTATCCGTCCCTTTGCACCACCAGATGGTGATTTCGTGAACGAGCGTCACGTGACTAAGTTGAATTTAATGCTGTGGCGTTAATAAATCATTATACAAACCAATAATTTGGTTGACTATTGTAAGTGGTATTGCACAGAGGTGTGCTTACTTTTGTACCTATACTGTTTTTGGTCTGCCATCACATCAAATTTGTGTTCAGGTAAAGCTTCACATTTCAGTCACACAGCCAAGGAATTTATCTGGTCCAACATTTTGTGTGACAAAACATATTTATTTCCTATTTGTAGAATGCATTTTGCTAATCAGACTTTCTACAGAATTTCTTCAAGTTATATTCTGTCAAAATAATCAACACAGTTATCAAAACAGGTTTTTATTTTGCCGTACAACACCACAAAATGGCTTATTTAAACAATGATTTTATCAAATATAATAATAATAAAAATGTATATATTTTTTAAATTATTGGACAAATTAGGGCATTCTGGGAAATAAAATGTGTTCTTACTCCATGCTAAAATTGAATTATTAATTACAAATAAATACGAATTTATTAGTGCATTTAAAAAAAAAGAAAGATTGGGTACGTTGCTGTTTTTAGCACATGAGTATATGTAATTCATGCTATAAAATAATTTATTTATTAATAAATACATTATTAATGACCACTTGCAGCAGTTAAATGAATTTAATTGAATTCATTAACATTTTATTGCCTTAATTAAAATTTTACATCCTTACTTCAAATTCAGGAATTTAATTGGATATGGTACACCACCTGATATTTATGATTTATTGTGTCTTTGGTGTACATACAATGAATGACAATACTGTTTTTACAGTGCCTAAAGAAAAAGAGTTTCATTCTAATAAAAGGTGTGACAGTGACTTTTCCCATGCCAAACATTGATCTATAAATCTTTTCTCTCAGCCTTAAAGTGTGTATGTCACTTGTGTGTGAACCACACTTGTGAGACAGAGGCAGAAGGAGCGTGTTGGAACTCAGTGATGCTCATAAATGGGAAGGAGGAGCCAGTGAAGTCCTGTGTGTCCCCATCAGAGCTCAAGGGTCAGGTGTTCTGCCACAGCTCCAGAAACGTCTATAAACGCAACTGCTGCTTTACAGACTTCTGCAATAATGAGACGCTGCACTTCAATCCAGGTAGGCCATTTTCATCTCCCATATTGTGTTCTAATTCTGAAATTGTCTGGTTCTAAAGTGTCCTAGAATTAAACATTATTAACAGTATTTGTTTTAGTGTGTGTTTGGTTTGGACTGTTTTTGTGTACTGAATAGAAAATCTTTCTTTGCTCAGTGAAAGTAAAACATGTATGACATAACAAGGCTAGTTGGGTAATTATCGGGCAGCCTGAGGGTTATTAATACTGTGTGTATCCTCCGAGCGGCTGTCTAACAGGTAGAGTTGGGTTGAGACTGGTGCACCAGAGTAGAGGATGGATTAATGGACCATTGTTAGGAAAAGGTGCCCTTTATGCCTGACCATTTCAGAAAACAAAAACAAAACAATTTTAACACATTCAGGGACACTGAGGATGTCACTTCCACAAATATAAAAGACTAAGGGACAGATTAGGGCCCAAATAGGGCAAATTAGCGTGAGTGCACAATTCCAAAAAAGCTCAGATGGGAGTGGAAAGTTCTGGGGGTGATCTACAGATGCGTGCAAATTAAAGAACACAGCCAGATCATTTCCATAATGACCAACACAATCTACCAAGAGCAGCGCAATTAGCGTCTGGTTTAAAGGAACACGCCGACTTTTTGGGACTTTAGCTTATTCGCCGTATCCCCCAGAGTTAGATAAATCCATACATACCTTTTTCATCTCCGTGCGTGCTGTAACTATATCTGACGCACCCACCGCTAGCCTAGCTTAGCACAAAGACTGGATGCAAATGGCTCCAGCTAGCATACTAATCCCAATAAGTGACAAAATAACGCAAACATTTTCCTATTTACACGTTGTGATTTGTATAGTCACAGAGTGTACGAATAACAAGGTCATATGAGACAGAGCCATCTTTTAACCATATAAATATTGGGAACTATATTCTCAGAAGGCGAAGCACTGCTACTTGGGTGGAGTGATTACACCTGAGACGCACCGTGGTGAGGAGCAGAGAGCTCGTTCAGAGTTGGAGTAATAGAGTCAGCAATTACTAGATAGTAAAAGCATAGTTTACAATCATGGGTGTTTGCTGTAAACAGTGGAGACCAGGCAATTCCATGATGTTATTCTGATGAGAAATATCACAGACACGAATACAAGAATTATTATTACAGGAATCGATATATCTTTAAATGCAATTTATTACAGCTGAACCAAATGTATTCAACAGCATATAATTCAGTAATGTTAGATAATTGCATTACAAAATAAGGGGAAAGTAATAGCACAAGGCAAATTGTTTTTGCACAATGAACCCACAGACAGTAGCCTACCCGTACTGGACAAGGTCACTGTTTCTCAAAAAAAAATAAAACTTCTTTCCTGTTGTTTCGTACACTCATTGGCCACTTCATCAGGTACACCTGTTCAACTGCTTGTTAACACAAATATCTAATTCTAACTAAATATCTAACTCAATACATTTAGACATGTAGACATGGCCAAGATGACTATTGAATTTCAAACTGAGCATCAGAATGGGGAAGAAAGGTATAAGTGACTTTGAACTTGGCATGGTTGTTGGTGCTAGACTGGCTGGTCTGAGTATTTCAGAAACTGCTGATCTACTGGGATTTTCACGTACAACCATCTCTAGGGATTACAGAGAATGGTCCAAAAAAGAGATCTATCCAGTGAGCAGCAGTTCTGTGGGCAAAAATGCCTTGTTGATGCCAGAAGTTAGAGGAGATTGGTCAGACTGGTTCAAGTTGATAGAAAGGCAACAGTAACTCTGTTGAAAAAAACAAACACTTGATACAGCCAAGGTCTGCAGAAGAGCTTCTCTGGAGACACAACACATCGAACCTTGAAGCAGATGAGCTAAAGCAACAGAAGAACACACACCTGTGCCAATCCTATCAGCTAAGGACAGGAAACTAAGGCTACAATTCACACAGGCTCACCAAAATTGGACAAAAGATGATTGGAAAAATGTTGACTGGTCTATGAGACTCGTTTGCTGCGACATTCAGATGGTAGGGTCAGAATTTGGCGTAAATAATATGAAAGCATGGATCCATCCTGCTGGTGGTGGTGGTGTAATGGTGTGGGGGATATTTGATCACAATACTCATATGGCCCCCACAGTCACCAGATCTCAATCCAATAGAGCTTTGGGATGTGGTGGAACAGGAGATTCGCACCATGGATGTGTAGTCGACAAATCTGCAGCAACTGCGTGATGCTATCAGACAGCGCCAAAGCGAAACAAATAACAAACAAGGTGATGGTTCATCGCTTTAGATGACCAGCCTTTCTCTGTAGTGGAGGACGTGGGTTTTCGGAGTCTGATGAAATTTATGGAGCCACGCTGTGGTGGAACAGGAGATTCGCACCATGGATGTGTAGTCGACAAATCTGCAGCAACTGCGTGATGCTATCATGTCAGTATGGACCAAAATCTCTGAGGAATGTTTCCAGCACCTTGTTGAATCTATTCCACAAAGAATTAATGCACTTCTGAAGGCAAAAGGGGATCCAACCCAGTACTAGCAAGGTGTACCTAAGGAGGGTGGGAGTACATTTTGTCCATTGGAAATTAAATGGACCAGTGTTGTTTGCTAATTGCTGCGATCTCATGCAAATGACATTTTTCTTGTTTTAGTGCACTTGTCATGATTTCATGGTGATGAATAGATGAACTAATTTACCATCTACATGGATTTTTTTTTTTCCTGGGAAGAGCAGTCCCATTGCCAGTTTTAAAAAAAAATGATCCTGTAACCAGGGATGCACCGATGCATCGGCTGAACATCGGTAACAGGCTATATTTGCCTCGTTAACTGCCATCGGCCATCGGGAAATAAAAATGACATTCACCGATGATTATTATGTGTCATGAACGCTGTGCTCAGGAGAAACTTTTTTCCCCTCTTTTTATTTGGGCGGGGGGAGATACCGAGACGGAAGAGGGCACTCTCCGTCCTCAGTAACTTAGATTAAACAAAGAAGATGGCGGTCGTGTGGCAATATTTTACAGTTTCGGAGAAAGATCAGCGTTTTGCAGTTTGCAATACGTGTTTCATTGAAATTTTGTTCCAATACGTGTTCCAAGAGGGGGGGCTGTTAGAAAGTAATTTAACACATCAAATCTCATTGGACATTTGAGAAGCAGGCACGAGGCGGTGTACGGCGATTACCTGCAAGCTGACCAAAAACGGAAAAATGAAGCCGCCAAGAAAGCGCAAACCCCCGGTAAGACTCAGACTTCAATTGACATGGCGTTTGAGAATGAATGAATGAATGAATGAATGAATGAGGCATTTATATAGCGCTTTCATATGTACAACTGTACACCCAAAGCGCTTTACAATCATATCAGGGGATCTCTCCTCAACCACCACCAGTGTGCATCATCCGATGCGACGGCAGCCACAGTACAACGGCGCCAGTGCGCTCACCATACACCAGCTATAGTTGGAGAGGAGAGAGAGTGATAGAGCCAATTCAGTGGATGGGGATTATTAGGAGGCCATGATTGGCAGGGGCCAATGGGTGGAATGTGGCCAGGACACCGGGGTTACACCCCTACTCTTTACGAGAAGTGCCATGGGATTTTTAATGACCACAGAGTCAGGGCCTCGGTTTAACGTCTCATCCGAAGGACGGTGCTCTTTGACAGTATAGTGTCCCCGTCACTATACTGGAGCGTTAGGACCCACACAGACCATAGGGTGAGCACCCCCTGCTGGCCTCACTAACACCTCTTCCACCAGCAACCTGGTTTTCTCAGGAGGTCTCCCATCCAGGTACTAACCAGGCTCAGCCCTGCTTAGCTTCAGTGGGCAACCAGTCTTGGGCTACAGGGTGAAATGGCTTCTGGCAAACAGAAAGCCAAACAGCTGCCTTCAGACAGTGCCAAAGCAAAACAAATAACAAACAAGGTGATGGTTCATCGCTTTAGATGACCAGCCTTTCTCTGTAGTGGAGGACGTGGGTTTTCGGAGTCTGATGAAGTTTATGGAGCCACGCTACACGCTGCCGAGCCGGCGTCACTTTGCCGAGGTCTGTCTCCCCGAAATCTACAACATTGTGGCCACGCACATTCATGAGCTATTGGCTTGCGACGTCGCTGCAATCAGTTTCACCACAGATATATAGAGTTCAGATGTAAGCCCTGTGAGCATGCTTAGTCTCACGGCACAGTGGATTGATAAGAACTTCAACCTGGTGAAGGCAGTGTTGCACTCCCAGGAGTTCGCAGGTACCGACTCAGCATCTGCCATCTCGGAGGCATTTGAGAAAATGTTCCAAACGTGGAAAATCGACAAAACTCGAAAATCAACTCGCTTCGAAAATAACTTCAAAAATCGAAATCTTATAATGGGCCGTGGTTGGATCTTCCATCAGGACAACGGTCCAAAACAAACATCCAAATCAACTCAAAAATTTGTTACGGAGCACAAAATGAAGCTTCTGCCATGACCGTCCCAGTTCCCTGACCTGATAAGTGGGTGAACTGAAGAGAAGAACCACCAAACATTTATTTCGGTATGTGATTTCCCCCCCCACTTTCAATTCTTTTACTTCAATGAAAGGTTAGATTTTTGGGAATGTTTTTAATGAAAGATCAAAAGGATAAACGATGCAGATTTATTTTTTACAGCCAGTTTTAATCATATTTACCAGGGCTGCCATTAATTCTGAGCACGACTGTAAATGTTTAAGCTTGTCAAACTCGACACAGCAAATTCATCCTGAACATCTTGTAGAATGTCTTTCACAAAGTTTATCAAAGAATAGACCGCAAACGCAAGCCAAAGCCACTTGAAGCAAGCCTGCAACCATAGCCGGAAAAAGCGTAAAGTCTGCTAATGGTGCGGTATGCAGGGAAGGAGACGAGGCATTTTTTATGGATGTCAGTGGAGGAGAGTCTTCACTATGCTGAACAAACTGATTTTGTGAGGAAATAGCTTATCATTTAATTAATTGACAGCCCATCAGCTAATCTTCAACACGTTTGCCTCAAACTTTCGTTTTGGATTTATTTATTTTTAGAGTTTACACCGTAAAAAAAATGCTGTTTTATGAGAGAAGTCACAGACAATTCCACGACAGGTATGATTTAGTTTACAGCACTTCTCATTTATTTCTATGGTATCCGCAAACACTAATTGACTGTCGCACAACTCTGAACGAAATGCAATGACTTCAAGGCTATAATGTGATTGGTGATTGATCAAGGCACACTTGATCCAAGTTAGCCGTTATGCATTCTCCAATGGTAGAGCCACGGACCCTCATGTCTCCCAATAATAAGACCATCTCTGCATAAATTTTGCATTTCACTGCAAAGTTCAAGTTTCGTGAACTCTGACCTCCAAATTTGCATCACGTGAAGACGTGTGACCAGTAGAAGATCTATAGGTTACAACGAGGCTAAAGGCACACTTTAAGAAAAATGTGCTTTTTACTCCCATAGTGTATTGAGTATTGAATATTGATGGAGCAACAGTTCTCTTACGAGAGTATCTCTCGTACTGCGTAATAGCTTACGCTACGGGGAAAACCTCTTTTCCTCGAGATATTGAAGCCAAAAATTATCCTTAATTTTTTATTAATGTAAAACGCTTTGCAGCAGCAAGCAGACATAGGCGAGACAGCTCGCGCGCCTATTGGCTGCTCTTGCGGCAAATGCAGCAGCCTATCGAGAGAGACTCTGCGTGACGTAATGACCAATGGGGGCAATTCGCGCCCATATCGTCACGTCCCGCCAGAAAGGGCGTGGTCTCGCTCTATAAATAAGCTCGGTAGGCTGGTACAAGCTGATTTTCATCTCTTCAGCGAAGCTGGATCCGGAGTGAGAAGCCGCGCCGTCGACGCAAGCCTTTCAGCGGGACGAGCTTCTGGAGTCGCTGGCCTCGCCGCCTTCAACTGCCGTACCTGCTGCGCTTTCCGGCGTTCTAAGTATCCTTTTTATCCTTACTCTGCTGAGATCTGCTGATAGTGTTAGCTCGCTTACGTGACGTGACTTACACTTCTCATCACAAAAAGAGCTGCGTCTTTTTAAAGATGCCATCCTGTGGCTCGTGCCGCGCCCCACTGAGCGACGGGGACCGTCATGTCATCTGCGTGTCCTGCCTGGGTGAGGATCACGCGGCTATCGCGCTCGCTGACGGCGGATGCCCTCATTGCGAGCTTCTGCCTATGGTGACTCTGAGGACTCGCCTGGCGTCATTCTCCGAGCCTTCACCACAGCCCGCCGTGACGCTGCGCCGCAAAAAGCGCCGCGCCCATCGAGCTCCCGAGCTCTCTCAAGCCCGCCAAAGCTCGCCGGTTCGCCCGCCAGCTTCGCCGGCTTCGCTCGAATCGCTCACTGACGGACAACGGCCGCCGTCTGCCGCCGCATCCGTCCACGAGTTCGACGAACCCACCGAGGCGTGTTCTCTTCTGGCATCTGATAGCGAGGATTGGGCGAGCTCCGTGGATCTCCCCTCCGCTAGTGTTTCCCGCCAAACCACTGGGAAGAGAGCCGGCATTGAGACTAAGCTGATGCGTCTGCTCTCTCAAGCCGTGGAAAACATCGGCCTCGACTGGGAGGCGCCTGCGCAACCGCCGCGCAACAGACTGGACGGACGCTTTCTCGGGAAAGACGAAGCTCCGTCAAAGTCAAGGCCCGCGCCCTTCCTCCCTGAATTACACGAGGAAGTGACTAAGTCGTGGAACGCCCCCTTCTGCGCCAGGCTGCGTACCTCTGCCTCTGCTGCATTCTCCACGGTGTATGGTGCGAAGGACAGAGAGGGTACCTCTCCGTTCCTCCTGTGGAACCAGCTGTAGCATCTCATCTTTGCCCGCCCTCCGCTGGACGGCACGCTCAGATGACGCTCCCATCTAAAGCCTTACACCGCCGCCGGGCAAGCAGTTTCAGCGCTGCACACTATGGCTATCCTGCAGATCTTCCAGGCCGACCTTCTCCTTAAACTGGACGAGGAAGGACCCGAAGCGATCTGCGTGGCGGACCTGAGAAGCGCTACAGACCGCGCTCTACGCGCTGCTAAAGCCGCTGCACAGGCCATAGGACGGAATATGGCCTCTCTCACCGTGGCTGAGAGACACTTATGGCTGACGCTGTCCGAGATGACGGAAGCCGAGCGCTCTGTGTTCCTCGACGCGCCCATTTCGCCAGAGGGCCTCTTCGGATCTGCCGTCAAGGATTTCGCGGACAGATTCGTGGAGGTGCAGAAGACTTCGCAGGCTATGAAGCACTTCCTTCCGAAGCGCTCGAGCTCCGCTGCAGGCCGCTCAAAACAGCCGTCTGCTCACAGCTCTCAGCCGCAACCTGCACCGCCCGCCGCCGCCGCTTCACAGCGCCGCCACGCCCGAGACTAGAGACCGCGCTCTCGCTCTGCTGGACGCCGCCCCCCTCAGCGCGGGCCCCGGCCGAGGATTGAGATCAAGCCCGAGGCCTCAAAGCCTTCCTAGCCACTCTAGGAAAGCGACGGTGTTCAGATCCCGCTGCGGCCGGATTTCCACCAAAACTTCTCGCTCGGTCAGTTCCAAGCATTGTAACTGTCCCAGTGTATTTCGCAGTGAGCCAGCCGGTGTCTCAGCCCGTTTGCCTGCGCACAAAAGCCGTTTTTACGGCTACCCAGATAAATAATAATAATAATAATAATACATTTTATTTATAACGCACTTTTCATCAAAGGATCTCAAAGTGCTACAGGTTAAAAAAATAAAAAATAAAAAAACATCTAAAGGGGACCAAAAGCTTTGCTAAAAAGAAATGTCTTAAGGCCTTTTTTAAAACATACAGTGGATTGAGGTGCCCTCAAGTTGTCAGGGAGGGAATTCCACAGTTTTGGGGCAGCAGCACAAAAGGCCCTATCTCCCATAGTCCTGAGTCTGGTTCTGGGTATGTGGAGGAGGTTTGAGTGAGTGGAACGTAGGGAACGGGATGTGTTTTGTGGATTGATAAGTTCTTTGAGGTAGGAGGGGGCATGTCCATGGATGCATTGATGTGTGAGTAGGGAAACCTTGTACTCAATCCTTGTGGAGATGGGAAGCCAGTGGAGTGAGTGGAGAATGGGGGTAATGTGCTCATGTTTCCGCAGTCTCATCAGGATCCTAGCTGCAGAGTTTTGGATGTACTGAAGCCTCTGCAGACTCTTTCCAGGAATCCCAATGAGAATTGCGTTGCAGTAGTCCAGTCTAGATGAGATAAAGGCATGAACCAGCTTTTCAGCATCTGAGAAGAAGAGAATGGGGCGGAGTTTGGAGATGTTACGAAGGTGGTAGAAAGAGGTCTTGCATAGGTGATTTATATGGGCTTCAAAAGTGAGTTGTGCGTCAATTTTTACACCAAGATTTGTAACTATTGATGAGAGGGGGACGTTGGTGCCAGAGAAGGTGATGCTGGTTATGGATGGTGATTAGGTCTGGTGAGGAGTGCCGACCAGTATGGCTTCGGTTTTGGAGCTATTTAATTTAAGAAAATTTTGCTCCATCCATTCCTTTATCTCCTCCAGACAGGCGGAGAGTTTTGATGAAGATGACTGTGAGGGTGGGGTTGCAGCTGTGGCATTTACATAGAGCTGTGTGTCATCTGCATAGCAGTGGAATTAAATTTTGTGATGGCTTATGATTTGGCCAAGGGGGGTGAGGTAGAGGATGAAGAGGATGGGGCCAAGGACTGACCCCTGAGGGACACCGCAAGTAACTGTGTGTTGATTTGATTTGGATTTGCCCAGGGAAATGTATTCTGTCCGGTTTGTGAGGTATGATCTGAACCAACTGAGGGCAGTGTAATTTAGTCCAGTAGTGAGGTGGAGCCGGTTTAAAAGAATGCCATGGTCGACAGTATCAAATGCAGCAGAAAGGTCCGGGAGGATGAGGAGGGAGGGAAAACCAGCATCGGATGATATGAGGAGGTCGTTTGTGACTCTGACGAGGGCAGTCTCAGTGCTGTGAGCAGAGCGGAAACCTGACTGGAACTTTTCAAAGAGGTCGTTTTGTTTGAGATGGTCCTGAAGGTGAGTGGAAACTGCTTTCTCAAGTACTTTTGACAAGAAGGGGAGATTGGAAATGGGCCTATAGTTTGATAGGACTTCCGGATCAAGAGTGGGTTTTTTGAGCAAAGGTGTGATAATGGCATTTTTTAAGGCAGGGGGAACGTGACCAGTTTGGAGGGAATGATTTATGGCAGTGGTGATCAGGGGACTTAGAACAGTGGTATGGGTTTTTACCAGGGAGGTTGGGAGAGGGTCCAAGGGACAGGTGGAGGATTTCATCTTCCTGATGATGTTCTGCACCTCTTCTAATGAAACCTCAGGAAAGCAGTTTAGTGGTTGGGCCATGGTAAATGTTGGGGAAGCAGTTTGGGAGGGAGGACCAGAAAGGGCAGAGCGAATATGTGTAATTTTTGATGTAAAAAAATCCACGAATTTATTGCACTGCTCTTCTGTACTGGCAGTAAGTGGTGGAGATTTTGGTTTGTGAAGGTGGTTTAGAGTGGAAAAAAGCTGCTTGGAGTTTCCAGGGTTGTTCCTGATGGCATCAGAGTAAAACTGTGACCTTGCCTCTGAGAGGGACTGTGCATATTTTTGTTGTTGCTCCCGGTAAATTTGTTTATGGACAGTGAGGCCAGAGGCTCTGAAACGGCGCTCAAGGACCCGCCCTGCTGCCTTCATCCTACGAAGCCCATCTGTGAACCATGGTGCTGAGCGGGTGAAGGTGACTGTTCTTGTTTTGACAGGGGCATGAAGGTCCAGGAGACTGCTCAGATGGCTGTTATAGTAGTCCACTGCTTCGTCGGCTGACGAAAATTGTGTGGAAAGATGCTGAAAGTCTGCTGCAAAGAGTTCTGGATTTATATTTTTTAGGTTTCTGAAACAGATATTCCGCTTAGGCTTGGAGAGGCTGGATGGGTATAGCAGATCCATAGAAATGGCCTTATGATCAGACACACCTAGTTCATACACCTGCAAGTTGGTGAGAGAGGCAGAGTTTGTAATGACCAGGTCCAACGTATGCCCCCTGGTGTGTGTGGGGACACCAACTAGTTGTTTTAAGTTAAAGCAGTCCAGTAGTTGAAGAAATTCAGCTGCAAAACGGCAGGAGGGGGTGTCAACGTGGATGTTCATATCACCTAAAATTATAACATCGGCGGAGGATGTGCAGAAAGTTGTGAGGAGATTTGACATCTCTGTAATAAATGATGGGTTTGGTTTTGGTGGTCGGTAGATGAGGAGGAAAAGCACAGGGGAAGGGGACTTACATTTAAATGCAAGGCATTCGAATGAAGACAGTTCAGGTAATGGTTGCAGAGACAGCTCCAGATCACTGCGATGGATGACTGACAGGCCGCCACCGCGCCCTGTACTGCGAGCTTTCTGGAGGTAACTTTATCCTTGGGGACAGCTCTCATTTAAAGAAGAAAAGGTATTTGGTTTGTGCCAGGTCTCTGTAATGCACATATAATCCAGACATTTATCCAGAATATGGTCATAAATGAAACAGGATTTGTTTGTAATAGACTGTGCATTTAAAAGTTCGATTTTGCTACTTGATGATGCAACAAATCTTTGCACTGGCCGTAGCAGACTGGAGTCCACTCCACGTTTCCCATTCAGCTCACTGAGTGGTGTTGCCATGGAGACATCCAAACTACTTATCCGGTAAGAGACAGCGCTCAGATGACGTATGCGTGAAGCGACAGTTCGCGTTGCTGACCAAAGTGCCGGGATGGTTGTCTGTGAACAGACAAACTTTCTGCGGGAACTTCTATGGATATAGCGCGGACGGCGGAGAAGTCCTAATTGTTTAATCACTGCATTGCTTGGTGGAGTGAAAAAGCTGTTGAGATTTATCAGCTGGTTGACGGAATAACTCAACATAGTGGTGGTGTTGGTGGCTGCGTTTTCAACTCTGCAGCAGCGCCGATGGGTGTTATCAGGCTTCCCAGATACACTTCACGATGGCATGGACAAGCTGAGTCCAGGGGGAGACTTTTCAGACCGCGGTAGCAGCGGCGATGATCAATTCCAAGGGGTCACTGAGCAGGTGTTTTTGCTAGCGGCAACAGGTAAGCCACCGCTAGACTCGAAAGCTAACGTTACCTGATAGCTAGACGGTAAACAATATTTAAAAAAGGACCGCTGGTCGGTGGCACGGATAGTAAAAAGTTAAAAATAAAAATAAAAGCTTAAAAAGCTTAATTTTTGGCGTGACTGGAGAAGCGGCGAACCGACAGCGCCAGAACAGTCCCGAACAGTCAAGTCATCCGATATCCCGATGGATCCGATATCCCAATATAAATAAATCCAATAAAGAGTGCATTTTCTGGTGTTCCGGCCACGGCCGATGGTGTTATGAGTGTTGTAAGAATGCCCACGCCCCAGTGCCCATTCCCACACCCAGACAAGGCCCGCCACGGTGCAGGGCTAGCACAAATAAAATCGATTCAGGTCAATTGTGCAGACAATGTAGTGAACGCGCCCATGTCACAATGCCCGCTTACACTGCACGCTGCGTGTCCCTTGGTTTCTGTAAAAACGAAACCAACACGCATTCAGTCGGCTCTAACCGACAGTGTTTTCAGTGTTGTAGATTAGGGGTGGGGGAAAAAATTGATTCTTAGATGCATCGCGATGCGGACGTGGACGATTCTGAATCGATTCACAAATGTCAAAAATCGATTTTCAAAAAAAAAAAAATTTTTTTAAGATATATATTTATAATAACTTAATATTGACGGAACGCAAAAGACGGAACTCTGAAGCGCGAAGTGCAGTGCCCGCCCGGACCGTCTGTGGCGTGCACATAACAGAGACGCTATGGCGCGCGAGATCCAAACACACTCGTTAAAAGCTGACGTGTGGAAATATTTTGGCTTCTGAAGTTGAAGGGGGAAAGGAGCTGGACAGTCAAGAGTCACACTAGTTGTAAGCTTTGTAGAATAAAACTAAAATATTTCGGAAACAATACAAATATGAGAAGCCATATGAAGCGTTTCCACCCAGAGGAGGAAAAACACTCGGCTGTACCGGTCGTTGTTATACTATTAATTTACTACAAGTATGCTGCTAGTTCAGGCACACATTTATTTTCCTGTTGGTTCTTTGCAGTGTTAATAAAATCTATTGTACGTTAATTCTTTATGGGTCATTACTTACTTTTAAAGCAAAGTATTTATAGTCACACAAAAAGATTCAGATAATCGATTTAGCATCGAATCGCAGCCCTCTGAATCGTAATCGAACCGAATCGTGGGGTGCCTAGAGATTCCCACCCCTATTGTAGATGTGCCCGCAGTCCCGCGCCCACATTTTCTCACAGACACACCGAATCCTATGGGATCCGCCCCGCTCACTTTCTCTGCACAATCTGCCATAGAGAAGCTAAGCGCGGCCAGGCTGCCCGCTGTGATCAGCGCGCCCCACGCCTCGAACGCTGTAAACGCGGTGTTGTGTTCCCAGTATACCAGGGCTCTCGAGCTGCTGTTTTGCCGCGGCCAGAGCCCGGATTTCATTCTGCCTCTAGCTATTCACGCAGATGCGTGGTCAAAGCTTCCCGGGGTATCAGAATGGGTGCTGAACACTATAAAGAGAGGCTATTCGCTACAATTCGCTCGACGCCCTCGCCGTTATACGGCGCTTGTCGAAACTACGGTGAAAAACGAAGTGTCTCATCTACTTCGTGCCGAGATAGCGAAACTACTGAGCAAAGGTGCTATAGAACCTTTATCTCAGGCTCAGAGCGAAGGGGCCTATACAGCAGATATTTTCTGGTACTGAAAAAATATGGGGGTCTCAGACCCATTTTAGATCTGTGACAGCTGAACAGAGCGCTTGTGAAGCGCCAGTTCAGAATGCTTACGACCAGGAAAATCCTCGCGCAAGTACACCACGGGGACTGGTTTATGTCAATAGATCTGAAAGACGCCTATTTCCAAATACAAATAGCGTCCCATCACAGGCAATTCTTGAGATTCGCCTTCGAGGGCCAGGCATATCAATACACAGTCCTGCCGTTCGGCCTGTCTCTAGCACCTCGTACATTCACGAAGTGCATGGACGCGGCGCTCGCACCCCTGAGACTTCAGGGCATGCGAGTCCTGAACTACTTGGACGATTGGCTGATTCTAGCTCGATCACGATCGGAGCTCATAGAACACAGGGCCGCATTACTCGAGCACCTCGAGGAGCTGGGCCTCACAGTCAATTGGGCGAAAAGCTCACTGTCTCCCAGTCAGAAAATTTCCTTTCTGGGAACAGTGTTAGACTCGCTATCCATGACAGCACGCCTGTCACCGGAGCGCGGACTAAATATTCAGCACGTCGCGAAATCCTTCCGCCACGGCTCGATAGTTCCGCTCAAAAGGTTTCAGAAAATGCTGGGTCTAATGGCCTCAGCAGCCTCTGTACTCCAGTTGGGCTTGCTTCGCATGCGCCCACTGCAGAAGTGGCTGAAAGCGCTGGGTCCACCCAGGGCATGGACAGCGGGTCTGTTTCGCCTCAGGGTCGACCTACAGTGCGTTTCAGCTCTGGAACCTTGGAAAATAACCGACTGGTATCAGTCAGGTGTGAGTCTGGGGACCGCTTCGAGTGTGAAGGTGGTGTCTACGGACGCCTCCACCTCGGGGTGGGAGCGCTGCTCGAGGGCAGACCACTAGCTGGCCTGTGGTCAGAACGGGAAAAGCTCCTTCACATAAACTGCTTGGAAATGATAGCAGTTGACAAAGCGCTACGGTACTTCTGTCCCCAGGTAACAGGCCACCACGTCTTGGTCCGGTCGGACAACATGTCAGTGGTGGCATACATAAATTGCCAGGGCGGCGTCAGGTCACGAAACCTTCACAGGCTGACGGAACGCCTCCTGGTCTGGGCTCAGCACAACCTGCTCTCACTAAGAGCAGCGCACGTGCCTGGTCACCTGAATGTGGGACCAGACAGACTGTCCAGAAACAATGTCCCAGCAGGGGAATGGTCTCTGCTCCCTCAGACGGTCCAGCTGCTGTGGAAAACATTCGGCAGAGCACAGGTGGACCTATTCGCGTCCTACGAAAACGCTCATTGCCCGAAGTTTTTCTCGAAAAGCAAGGATGTGCTGGCTCGTGTTTGGCCCCGCTGTCCCCTATATGCTTTTCCTCCTGTCTCGCTCCTGCCTCAAGTATTGGAACGAATCAGGGAAAACGGATGCCCAGTGCTGATCGTAGCTCTGCTCTGGACGAACCAGACGTGGTTCCCTGCCCTAATGCAGCTGACCAGCACTGCCCCATGGCCTGTACCATTGAGGAGAGACCTCCTCTCTCAGGCGGAGGGCTCGATTTGGCATCCTCGCCCGGAGCTGTGGTCCCTGCACGCAAGGGCCATCAATGGGTACCCGCTAGCCTCCCAGAGGGAGTGTTAAACACGATCGCGTAGGCTAGAGCTCCGTCTACAAGGCGGCTGGTGCTTTCAGTAAGAGCGTCATGTATGGAGTTTGGGCCTAATGACTCGAAAGTCATTCTCAAACCTAAGCACGGGTATGTGCCGAAATCCCTCAATACACCGTTTAGGGCCCAGGTAATTTCCCTGTCTGCCCTTCCGGTTCTCAATGAGGAGAAAGACGTGAGTCTCCTTTGCCCCGTCAGGGCATTAAGAGCTTATGTGTCGCGTTTGTCTGGTTTCAGACAGACTGAGCAGCTTTTCGTTTTGTTTGGCGGGCGTTCCAAGGGACTTGCCGCCTCAAAACAGAGCCTATCCAGATGGATGGTGGATGCCATTGCGCTCGCTTACACTGCAAAGGGCCTGCAGTGCCCCTTGGGTGTCAGAGCGCACTCCACGAGAGGCGTGGCCTCTTCGTGGGCATAGTCTAGCGGGGTTACCCTGCAAGATATCTGTACGGCCGCGGGCTGGGCCTCACCGTCTACATTTACAAGATACTATAACCTGGAGGTACCCGCCTTACAAGCTAAGCTTTTGGCAGTCTAGAATTCAGTGCTATCTGCCCCGCTGTGCGGCCCAGATACTGAGTTTACTGCAGCCCCATGAGTATTGATACACGTATGGCCACCCAGATCAGGCTGAAAGCTTTCACCCTGGCTGTGCGTCTAATTGTCATATGATTAGCCCCTCTGGGTGCTATTTTATTAGGAATGACGCTTCCAGCCTCTCTTCCTCCACTCTATGTGAGTTTATGGTGATTATGCACTATATGAGCCCCCGGGCTTCGGCCCCGGGGACTTTGGTGTTGGATCCCTGTACGCACGGCGTGTTGCATTGTGTTCCCCATAGCGTAAGCTATTACGCAGTACGAGAGATACTCTCGTAAGAGAACGTACTCGGTTACTAACGTAACCTCAGTTCTTTCTAGAGAGGGAACGAGTACTGCGTATCTTGCCGTGCTTGGAATACGCTCTGGTTCGCTTCGGCGATGAAAACCAGCTTGTACCAGCCTACCGAGCTTATTTATAGAGCGAGACCACGCCCTTTCTGGCGGGACGTGACGATATGGGCGCGAATTGCCCCCATTGGTCATTACGTCACGCAGAGTCTCTCTCGATAGGCTGCTGCATTTGCCGCAAGAGCAGCCAATAGGCGCGCGAGCTGTCTCGCCTATGTCTGCTTGCTGCTGCAAAGCGTTTTACATTAATAAAAAATTAAGGATAATTTTTGGCTTCAATATCTCGAGGAAAAGAGGTTTTCCCCGTAGCGTAAGCTATTACGCAGTACTCGTTCCCTCTCTAGAGAGAACCGAGGTTACGTTAGTAACCGAGTACGATTTTGTGTGAAAATAAATTATAAAAGGGGGTTATTTTGTTGTAAATGTACGAGGTGGCAAGATGTGCTTAGCAGCATGGGCCAAAGGCACACATTTATACAAATACTTTAGCTAAAGTAATATGTTTTATGTTAATACTTTTTCATAACTATTTTCTGTTTATATTGATAAATAAAAGAATAGATTTTGTTCAATAAATATATTATCATTAAAATGTTAATGTAAAAATTATATATTTAAAAAACAAATATTTAAATTATATTTTTAAAAAATACAGAAACAATTATTTAAAAAAGTAAGACTCTGAAAGCATTGAATGAGACAATAAGTTAATATATATATATTTACAGTAGTAACAATAAATATATAATATGATATCATATTTTTAAAGCTGCAGTCCGTAGTTTTTCCTCTTTGGAAAAACTATTAGAAAACATCTCTGTTCGAAATCTGCAATTGCAGTTATTCGCGGAATTATCAACTTTACGTGGGTTGTGCCTCGGCACGGCACAGAGCGGATGAATCCAATGTTTTGAGGAGGATGTGAGGCTGTCAGTCATTGCGCCGGTGTGGATACTGGCATTCAGAATCACAGATTCTACTTTTTGGAAGTATGACCAACATAAGAATTTTCACCGGAAAATGTCATCTGAACAAGAAACATCCACTTTTGTTCGGACCAACTAAGGGAAATAAAAATGGTAACGCTTCCTTTTACAGTCCTGTTACCCATGTACTTACTATGTACTTATTATATTAATTATAATTACTGGTTAATAACTAGGTACTAACCCTGAACCTACCCCTAAACCTACCCCTAATCCATGTACTTACCTTATATTAGCCAGTACTTTCTAGGTAAGTACATTGTAAGTACACGTAAGTACTGTATTGAAAAAGGAAGCGTTACTAAAAAACATTATAGTAAATCGTGCTGATTAAATCTATCGCTTATCATATCACGTCAAAACTTGCAAATTATACTTTGCACTCAAATTGTTAATGTTAACAACATCAGCATTCCGTGACTACATTTAATGTGTATTAGGGCTACCTGTAGTTCAGTACTCACTACTCAGTAACTGTATGAATTAAGCGAACACGTACGCTACTGTTCCATAATTGAACTATTGAAATGTCTTACCTTTCCAGCAGAAAAAAGCCGTTTCTGCGTTCGCTTTGAACCCCTTCAAAACACGTAGTTTACGCCACCTTTCAAAAGCTCTTCCGATATTTATCCTTGTTTTCACATGGGCCTAGTTGCAGTCTCTCTGCAGCCACTCCGAAGTCTTTTGCATTTTACAACGAGTGAATCTCCAGTTGTCACTGGTGATTGTCGTTTGAACCTTTCTGGATCCGCTATCAAATTTAAAAGTTTAATTATATCAAGTGCTGTGAGAAAAGGCTATAAATCTCCACCTCCAACATACTCATGCAATATAGCTTTTACTAGCCGAGACTTCTTCTTTATGTGTACAGATGTGACGTAATGACGCAAAGACATGCTCGAATTTCCCGCGGAAATCCACCAGTACTGCTGGAATTAAAAACATTATTACAAGCTTACCGTTTTGAATCGAGCTATAGCAAGCAGATAATTTTGAACACTGGCTATGTACTTGCTCAATTTATTTTTGGATAGTTTTTGGCCCAAAAAAGTTACTAACTGCAGCTTTAAAGCAACAGTTTTTCGATAATGGAAGAATATGTAAAAGTATGGTAGATGGGTTAAATTGCGACCCTACTGTTGGGGCTAAAGGCACAATAATTAACATGACAACAAAGAGCTGGCTGACACTTTCCATTTGTTGACATGACATGGTAAGATTTAACATATATTAGATTGGGTGTCCACCTTAGAGATAATTACCGTTATAATAAAACCATCATATTTGATTACCTTGAACAAAACTGAAAATCATTAAGAAGACCTTTGTCTCAAAAATATGAGATGAACGTAGTCAGAACGTGAGCCTACGTTCTGACGTAGCGCTGCGCTGTTTGTTACACTACGTGAACTCACTCTGAGGCCCACCTAGAAGAAAACAAATAGTTGAATAAAGTCGTTATTTTAGGGTTTTTTTGCGCACAAAAAGTATTCTCGTTGCTTGATAAACTTATGGTTGAGCCACTGTAGTCACTTGGACTATTTTAACGATGTTTTTATTTACTTTCTGGGCCGGCTGGTTTCAATTACAATAGAAGCTTATACAAATCATTTGTTAAAAAGGTTACTGTATAAATGCATTAGATATGTAAGAGAGAGTTATAAGGGCACAAACCATCAAACTGACAGTTTTATTGCCCAATAAAATGTTTCCCACGCTTAAGCCACGCCCCCTTGCTACCCACCCATCCACTTCCGGTTTGAACACCTGGACCGTGGGTTTTTTCCACTGGCCCCCCCTCCCCTCCTCCTCCTCTTTCCCCCCGGCCCCCTCCTCCTCCTTTTTCCATCTCTCTTAGGGTTGTGGGGGGTTTTATGATTTTAAAATGAACACCTGGACCGTGGGATTTTTCCACCGGCTCCCCCCCTCCTCCTCCTCTTTCCCCCCCGGGCCCCTCCTCCTCCTTTTTCCATCTCTTAGGGGTGTGGGGGTGTTTTATGATTTTAAAATGAACACCTGGACCGGGGGGTTTTTTTCCACCGGTCCCCCCCTCCTCATCCTTTTTCCACCTCTCTCAGGGTTGTGGGGCGAGTTTTATGATTTTTTAAAATAAACAACTGGATCGCGGGTTTTTTTCCACCGGCCCTCCCCATCCTCCTCTCTCCACCCTTCCCCTTAGGTTGTGAGGATTTGAAGTGCGTCCGTGGTTTTTATGGTTTTAAAAATGTAAAACGTTAAAAAATGTTGAAAAACATTCAAACAATGTGTTTTCAATGCTTTTTTAAGAAGGTTGACCGTAAGGTTGACGAGGTAAGTTCAGTGTTTTATCAGAGTCCGTTGTACATTCAAAACCAGTTTTAAAACAGTGTATAAATGTTAAAAGTATAAATTGTATTTCTTATAAGTGTTATAGTGAAAAAATGTCATCAGACAAATATTCGTTTGTAAAACGTTGAAAGAGGAAAGATGAGTTTAATCAGTTTTGTGTTTAAACATGTGTGAAAGAGCGCAGAGTGTCATCTCCGGGATGCACGATAAAAAACACAAAACTGATCGTTCAGGAGGTCTGTCTGCAATGATGCCAGCAAACTTCACACATCATCCCACACGCTGACTCCTCCTACGACACACCCCACATGTGACGTGTGTGGGAAAACACCGCACAGGGGGGTCCCAAGCGTCATACACAAACCACGCCCCACTGTGGTGTCACATGAGATTTAAAAACGAGCGCGAGCTCAGAGCGTAATACTTGTGATTTTTTTATTCAAGTAGAAAACTATGGCCTCTGCAGCACCCAAGACTCCTGAAAGAAGTATTGATGAGGTTATGGAGGATCTGACTTTAGCACCGCGGAAAAAACACGGCCCCTCATTAACGAGGTTTCTCCATGAGCCAGCGGAGCGTGTGGAATATGCATTTCATCTGTCAGGCGGACGTGCGTGCATGTACAATTTTGACAAAAACAATCGTGAAGTCAGATTGAGCAACGTGGACGGTGATGAGAAATTTACAATGAATATGACAGAAGACCCTGACTTGATGTTCACGGAACGTGATTGGGTTTTATTTTATACAAAAGTCTGGAGAGACTTGAAAGATGGAGGAGATGATCCTCTTTTCATTGCTGAGTGGTGTGGGTTAACAATGGGGACCCGATTCAGGCTACTCGCAGATCATGTGCACAAATATGCTGAGGATTACATATATATACTGTCCAGTGATTTCGGAAAGGATGCACCCGAGTGTTCATGGCCTATTACCGAGAGTGAGCATTTAGAATACTACGATTTAAAATTTATGTTCCAATGGAAGGATTTACCCGTGATGGAAGACATTTTTTCTAAAATACATAAGCTTTTTCAATGGTCCGACGCTTATGAGAGATACAAAAATATCAAAGTCAAACTGTTTCACCCTGAATGGTGCACGCCCAGCAGACGCGGTGTTCATATAGCTCCTCCCACACTCTACAAACATTAAATACAACCCCATTCTGACAGCCTGCCTCACACTCACAACATGTCTCAGGAGGATGTCACCTCATC
Organism: Tiaroga cobitis; assembly: GCA_030578255.1. NCBI lineage: Eukaryota > Metazoa > Chordata > Actinopteri > Cypriniformes > Leuciscidae > Tiaroga > Tiaroga cobitis. Next base: position 12,615,600 of record CM060599.1, on the reverse strand, counting down.
ATTCTCGCCTCTTGGAGCTATTGATGGATATCCATCAATAGGGTTATCAGATGCATCGAATGGATGTACACAGAGAAACATCGACTGGCTGAATAAATTTTGTACAGATTTTGGATACCACAACCTCGCATTCCTCACAAGTCACGGTTCTGGTGCATCCTCTGCGGCTCCACCTCCAACAGTCTGCGAGACCCCTGACGTCACATCCAGTGACGAACCGGATACGTGTATAGGAGATGTCGGTCATAGGATTATTAAGGCCGTTGTAGCAGTCATATTGGAATTTTTAATAGACAAACGAATGAAACAGGAGTGCGATGGCTGCACAGTGGATCATCCGTCCCAGACAAGGCATTCCTGTTTATTTGAGCCGTGTCCCTATTACTTTTATGGATGTTTTGACGAGATCAGGCAGAAGGTCCTCAGTCACGGTTTAAAAAATATCCTGGCTCATTCTCTGACTCTGTGTGGAGCTACACCGCACCTGCAGAGAATTCAGGGGTCTATCGAGACGATTTTGCTCGAGCTCCGGGATGAGATGTACATCGTGGAACACCTAGGATCTATCAGACAGAAACTCGTGGATGAAAGTTGCGAGGAGATTATCTACTCTGCGGTCGATAGTTGGAAAGTCAACGCACTCGAAAACCCTGAGTCTACCTCTGTGTGAAAATGTGGAATCTCTGCACATGCTGGATCATCAAGTATTTCTTTAAATCGCATGTTAAACAAGGGGTGTCAACCCTGCTCTACAGAATTATCGACGATGATCATACAACAATTGCCAACGTGACTACGGATGATACAGGTATAGCGAAATTAATGAGTCATATGAACACTGCACGGAAGTCATCGGACGATTGGAATGATATGGTGAACATATCAGTCAACCATAATTGCAACCCGTACGCGACTGTCAAAAACATTCTCGAACTCATGGCTGAATGTCAGAAATCTCTTAGAATGGGGAACATTGTGTGTCTTTGTGCGTATGTAACTGATGTCTGCAAATTGTTGAGAAAGACGCGGTCGGACGCCCCACAAATTATTGACCTACTACTTGAACATATCATGGAGAGAAATATTGAAATGTGTGTGAAATTTATTTTGGTGTATGGATGATCGACATATATTTCATTATACATGTTTTGTAACTGTTGTGTTTTTATTCCCTCCCAAAAAAAAAAAAAAAAAAAAAAAAAAAAAATGTATTGATATTCCTGAAAAAAAAAAAAAAAAAAAAATGTATGTGAAAAACAACCCTATTGTTTGATGATATATACATGTGTGTGATTGTAAAAAAATAAAAAAAAATAAAAAAAATAAATAAAATCTTGACAACTTCGACACCTGACTCATTATTCTCTGAAAACTCACAGTGGTGACATGGCTAACACGGATCTTATGAGAAAGATTTACTATGACCCTGCAAATTCCGGTGCTTTGGGGGGTAAAGACAGATTAAAGCAGGCTGTTTTACAGGAATACGGTGTGAAATTATCTGATAAAGAAGTATCTGAATGGCTTTCAAGTCAGGACACATACACGCTCCATCGAACGGCGCCGGTAAAATATAAGCGCAACCGTGTAGTGGTGTATGGGAAAGACAATCAGTTTCAAATGGATATAGTTGATTTATCATCTCTCTCTAAACATAATCAGGGTATTAAATATATAATTACGGTTATAGATGTTTTTAGTAAGTACGCGTGGACCAGACCCTTGAAAAATAAGACTGGACCGGAAGTGGTTAAAGCTTTTACGTCTATTTTGAGAGAAGGTCGGATACCACTCAAGTTACAGACAGATAAGGGTACAGAGTTTTTCAATAAACATTTTCAGCAGCTGATAAAAAAAAATAACATACATCATTTCGCAACAGCCAGCGATTTAAAAGCGAGTGTGGTCGAAAGATTTAATAGAACTTTAAAAGGACGAATGTGGCGTTATTTGACAGCTGTAAACTCCAAGCGCTACTGTGACATATTGCAAGACCTGACAGAGGGGTATAATTCAAGCTATCACAAATCAATTAAAATGAGGCCTGTGGATGTGAATAAAGAAAATGAAAATGTGGTGTTTAATAATTTATATGGAAAAAAACGTAAAGAGACACCCAAGTTTAAATTCTCGATTGGAGACGTTGTACGAGTATCTAAAACCCGTAATATTTTCGCAAAGGGGTACGAACAGAATTATACTGAAGAATACTTCACCATAACGGCCTGTATACCCCGAAATCCGGTCGTGTATCGGATACAGGACTATGATGGGGAGTTGATTCACGGCTGTTTTTATGAACAAGAATTGCAGAGGATCATAGTTAGTAATGATTCGGCTTTCAAAGTTGAAAAAATACTGGACAAGCAACGTCGTGGGAAAGTCATGTACGTTCTCGTCAAGTGGTTTGGATGGCCTACAAAATTCAACAGCTGGGTCCCCGAAAAGCAGGTGGTGGACCTGCAAACCGTCTTAAAGTCGTAGTGAATTCGCGACAGGTGTCATTTATGTAAATCATGTCTGATGTGGGGTTCTACATCACGCTACCGTGCAATGCTTCGACTAACATCTATCCTGAGAATTGTATATCTAATTACAGAACTAGACTGGCTAGAAGTATAGTTTTAAAAGGCCTGTGGGAGGTGGCATTGGTCGAATTTGAATATCCATTGACATGGTATACATTTAATGAGGATGATGCGTTTTTTGTCATTGTTTGTGATTACTATCTGTTGGAGGATAACCATGAACTACCTGATGTAAGGGGTGATGCGTTTCAGAAACCTCCAAAATTATCAACAAGTCGGTATACGTTGAAATGTGGGTATTTTGAGGACGTACCCATTTTACTCAGAGATATAAATGTCTCTCTCCCCCCAATGAATACCCCCCGATTTCAGCTATTTCTGATTTATCTCCGATTGAATTCTTCATAGCAGGGACGGGTGAAGATTACACAGATTTGAACAACACATTATTATTTACCCGTATCAAAATAACCATGCCTGACGATACGGACTGTCCTGACGGGGCGCCAGTGACAGTTTTGAATTACGCTGGATCGACTATCTTCTCACAGGTTGATGTGTCTTTGGGGGACCGTCTAGTTTCACAACCGTCCAGCACCTACCCTTATAGATGCATTATCGAAACGCTCATTAATTATGGGAGAGACACGTTAGAAAGCAACTTTTCAGCAGGTCTCTTCTATTGGGATACGGCAGGCAGTATGGAATCGACGACTCCTGGGGCCGGGAACAATGGTCTGACGAAAAGAGCAGCCTTCACCAATGCCAGCAATGTGGTGGAGTTATTAGCACCGATACACTGTGATATGTTCTTTCAACCGAAACTATTATTGAATGGGGTTGATATCCGTATTCGCTTAACCAGAGCAAAAGACGCATTCTGTTTGATGAGCGGCAACGCAATCGAATATAAACTAAAAATTCTCTCAGCGTCCCTCTTTGTCAAGAGAGTCAGTGTGTCACCTGCTGTACGGTTGGGACACGCACAAGCCCTTCTCGCGGCCACAGCCAAATACCCCATAGACCGTGTCTGTGTGAAAAATTTCTCCATACCGGCAGGGGCGCGTGTCTCAAATCACGAGAATCTCTTCCTCGGTACTCTTCCAAAATCTATAATTTTAGCTATGACTGATAACTCAGCATTCACAGGGGCTTACGATAAAAACCCCTTTGCCTTTAAACACTTTAATTTAGAGTATCTCAATCTCACCTCAGATGGAGTGTCGATACCCAACAGACCTTTTCAACCGCAATATAATTTAGGCAACGCCGTTAGGGAGTTTTACCAGCTGGTGTCTGCGACCGGCAGACATTTGAAGAATCAGCCGCTGGCCATAGACAGAGAGGATTTTCTCAACGGATACACACTCTACGCTTTCAACCTTACCCCGGACGATGAGTGTAGTCATCATGTGTCACTAATTAGATCGGGAAATATTAGATTAGAAGTACGTTTTAGAGAGCCGCTCGAACACACCGTCAATCTTTTAATTTATGCAACCTACGATTCTCTTCTTGAGATATCAAACCGGAGGCAGGTGCTCGCTGAACACCACTGACAGGGGCTGAAATGAACACGGTACAGTTGACTGAAATCATGGATAACATCTGTGACATCAATTTTCTAGGTGTGTTTCCTAGCGATTACCTCCCCAAAACACCATTGGTAGATACACCGGTCCTGTTAATTTCTAATACAGATGCTTCGGGAGACCCGGGCCAGCATTGGCTTGCGATGTACGTAGGCCGAAACGGTGTCACGTGTTTCTTTGACAGCTTCGGCAACCCTCCAAATGCAGACTGTTTTCCTAGGTCTATTCAAGATTTTCTAAAAAATAATTCTACACAAGTTCATTATTCTACCAGACAAGTGCAAGATTATACTTCTGTTACCTGTGGACAGCATTGTGTTTTTTTTCTGTATCATATTTCTCGAGGTTTTGAGTATGAGAATATAATGAAATTTTACCATAATGATGATCTGTTAAAAAATGACTCCATGGTATCTCTTTTTGTGAAAAAATTAAAACCCCGTGTCTGTGATAGGAAATCATTCAAGTGTATACAGTGTGTACAGACTGGTAAAACATATCAGACGCATTAACTAGTGATGTATGCATATATGTATCGAATAAAATGACACGTAAACGAATGATGTGTTTCTCTCCTTTTTTATTCCTTTTTTATTTTTTATTTGACATCACAAAAGCAACAACACAATATACATCTTTTAAAATAAAAAATATGAATTTCATAGACTTATGAAATAGGATAAGTCACACACATTGGGTAAAATAGATAATAGATTTTTTTAAAATCCAGCCATTGTTTACTATCTATTTTAGAAGAATTAAATACATCTGCATCAGGGGTGTGCGATGGTGTTTTACGATGTCTTCGTTTTTTCAATGATTTCGACGGTGCATCTCCAAAGTTATCATCTGTTGTTTTTCTTTTAAACGATTCGATCACGTGTCTAACATGATGATTGGCTACAGTCGAATAAGGTATGTGCAGACTGGCAAAAGCCTCCAGAAATGCATGCCATCCCACTGGCCGCCTGTTATCACGCATCATCTGTGGTGACGTCACATTTTTCACCAGATCAAACACATGAGACCCGGGGATGATTACCCCTTTATAAACAAACTCCCCGTTATCCGTCCATGAAGACAGGTGTTTGGCCTTGGACATTTTATCCATAATATATCTAGCATTTTTCAAACTTCTCTGTGGTACATTGTTTAATACTTCAGATACGATTGCATCGTCATGACCTTCGTCATCTCTATCTGATGCATGAGCGATCTCACTGTTCTCGGTCTCAACGGACGGATGTGTGAAGGTCAGCGTGCTACTCTCCTTATCATTGTGCTTCACCACACTAAGATATCGTTGTAAAGCATTGGTGTACAGTTTTGCCTTCTCGTACGTGTTCAGATCGTGTTTCTGCAATATCTCCCTAATAGTTGAATCCAGATGATCCTCCACAAGGTTATGGATATTTTCGCGAGGTGGTTGTGCAGTCCTTAGTCTGTCCAATTGATGCTTTGGCACTAGATACATTTTTTCAGTATGCTCCATTCTCTTCAGATTTAGCTTCTAGTTATCAGACTAGATATGAAAGGTAAAGCTATGCTTAGGAGAGGTAGTAGAAACCCTCCTTTTTGATTAATCATACGCCTCTTTCTGCTTATGTTGATCTTTTTATTAGCGACGTACTTTATCTCAGTCTTTCTCCTTTTTAAAGATCCATGTTGTTTCGCAGTTAGAGGGATCTTACCGTGAAGAATATTGAGAGCGACCTCGCAGAGTGCCAGTATAAGCTCGTCAGGTGCTGAATGGAGAATAGCGTTTCGCTGTCTGGGTGAGCTCTTGTATAATAACTTTAAAAGGTACAGATTTCTGGAAAGTCTCGAACTCATGTTAAACTCCTTTCTGGACGTAGACCGCCGGATAGTCAGACAGTAAATCTGTTCTGAGACGAAATCTTTCAGGTGTTTGCGGTTTATAATCTATCAGTAAATAGCTGTAAGGCCTCTCGGTTGCATCCTGGTACGCTTCGATGAAAAAACGTGTATTACCCGGAAACATCTGACGACCCAAAACACCGATCTGTTGCTTATCTCAAGGATTTTTAAATATTATTAAATAATTTGTGTTAAGCCCTATTGTTCTGGTAGATTTACCCTGGAAAAAAAGATTCTGCACCAATAATAAGCAACTAATCCCATTGTGATGTGTGTACTGCGTAAAAACCCCTTCGACTTCAGAATTGCACGCTGCTTGAGACATGTCATCATCCAGGATTAAAAGAGATCTTTTATCGCGAGGAAATAAAGATTCGTCAGACAGCTTCTTAGGAATGTTTTCAATGAATTTAATATCAAAAGCATGCAACAATTCATCGTATAAAGGCTGCCAGGATGTATATATGTACACAAAATTATCAAACTTCACAGAACACATTCTGTCTGAGTTATACATTAGAGTCTTCACAAAAAAAGTCTTGCCACTATTACTGGGGCCGCTTATAACCCCGGAGAAAGGATGACTGAGTCTATGGTCAAAAACATCTGTTTCACACATATTCACAAATATTGTTAAAATCCGTAAGGCAGTGTTGTGTAGTCTGGTAGAAGGACACGCTTGTCATACACGATTCTGAAGGTCTTCACATTTTATTATGCAGCGTGAAGCGTGACTTATTGCGTGTGATGGTGTCCGTGCTAGCGAGCAGGTGCGCACTGACACCTGACGCAACATACGATCGCACGAGCCCTATCAAACTCTCCAATGTGACTATCCGAGCATTCTTTGCATGAAGTGTTATCCCCTTTGCTTTTAGACACGTTAATCCGTTTTTAGTTGCAAAACCATAAGATTTTGGACCTGATGAAGAAAATACAATCAGATAGTCTGACGGTTCTAATTCGCTCGTGAGCTCCCCCAGAAATGCACCTGTTTCGGGAATCCAATCCCCGCTTTTCGATACAAAAATAATACTGTCTGTATCTGAATAAAGGACTCTCTTATCTAATTTATCCAGAAGATTATAGAGTTCCAGTCGTGCGTATGCTGTGGTGAACGCCCCGATAAACACATTAACATCACGAGTCGGGGAGGGGTCTTGCTGCGCGTAAGACCATTGGATTAAAGCCACGGAGTCAGATACAAAAGAGAAATGCTTTATCACATGCGCATTGCTAAAAAGACGTTGTGTGAACTCTTCAGGTTCTGTCAGAAGCTCTGCGGTGGGGAGATGACTGCGAAGCGAGAAGCGACCCCATAAAGTATTCATAATTAGCTTCGTTATGGATCTTTTTGCAGAATTGTGTGAAATATTAGAAATGTCCAGTTGAACCCCTTGTTTTTCAAGATAATCGTCGACATAAGACTGCTTGTCTTCGTCTGTCACCACGTGTGGGGGAAAGCCCGAGGCTTCCTGTTTGAATTTTAGAAATGTATTTACATAACCAGTGAACAAGGTGTCAGATGTCTGTTCAAAATGCCAGATTTCATCTATTTTCAACACCTCATATCCATGTTGAATAGCTCGCTGTAATTCGACGGATACCCACGAGCCTGTCATACACCTATCCTCATCTGTGTGACAGCACTGAGGGGTCTGAATCTGGTTCTCCGCGCACGCTCTGCACAAAGGAAACATCAGCTTGCCACCGCATCTGTAAGGTAGTACCGGATGATACAGGTTGCGAGGAGGGAGGACGGTGGCTTTGACAAGCCCAAAATAATTCTCTATAGGTTCGAAATCCTTGAAAATTATTTTAGGATGTCCAATAGGATAAGTTTTACACGATTGCACGTACGGATACAAGGATGTGAAATCATAATAATCCATCCGCTCATCCTCGGCTGTTTTGTGGTATAGTTTGTACGCATTTGTGCGCCCGCCGTATAAACAATCGCGAGGGACCAATCTCTCGGGTGCTTCGTAAGATTTCATAAAATCTATCACTGCAGGATCTGTTTGTTTTGCAGCCTCCCATTCACACTCCCAGATAGAAATAACGCGCAAGGAATACACTTTACGAAGGGCTTCTAGTTTATCATCCGACTGTCTCCTGAGCGCTCCGAAAGACACCCTTGATAAGGGATTAATCTCTTCAGCTTTAAATCTGCAACAATGCCCGTGAAAAAAACATCCTAAATACTCTAAAGCAGTCTTGACACCCTCACTGGATACATAAAATCCATCAGTATGGTAAGGACCAAACCTAACCTCACCGTTATTTAATGCGTGTTTTACGTCAGCGTTCTGTTTCATCTTGTGAAACTCCAACCATTGTATACTCGCGTTAGAGAAGGTTTTATACTGATTAATGTATGCGTGACTGTGTGTGAGAGCCAGAGTGTCACGTGTAAGGAAATTAGTTTTGAATACTTTCATGCAAGTTCCGGCGAGTGTTACTGATTTAAACGGATCAATGTTTGTACATTCGATGAACTCTTCACGATATTTTATAGATGCTTGGCGTAAAATAATCACATCGTTCCGACAGTAAAAAGCGAGCTCCTTTTTGAAGTCAAAAACCCCTGATACACCTGCGTACCAGTGATCAAATCTAACGCGCTCGACTTGACTCATGGTGTCATATCCGGAAGACGCTTTTGCCGGGTAAGGCCCCACGTAATTTGCATTCTCTAACCTATTGAAGTGATGGGGGAAAAAGCCCTTGTCACACACGTCTAGATTTAACGCAGCGGGTATTTTTGCTAAGGACATAGGGATAAACTGAAAAGAATCGACAAATCGTTGTCTAAACACAGGATCGTACATGTATAATATACGACATCCTTGCATAATAATTTTCGGTGTTAAGCCTTCGTTTGTGAGGTGTTCCACCAGTATAAAATTGTCAAAGCCTGACGAATTGTGTCCTATGAATGTAAAGCCTGCGTATTTGGTACGTCGAAAATGCTTAATCAGAAGTTCTACACATTCTGTGCCGCCTGCTTCAAACGTCTCACCATCGTGTGTCATCGCACATACATAATTAGCGGTATGTCTGCCATTTTCAAACATAGTTTCAAAATCGTAATAAATGTATTTTTTATCATGTGTTTCAGGCTTAAGGGGTTGAATATAGCATTCGTGGCTGCCATCATCAGGCAAGATCTCTTTGCAATGTACGCAACACTTTGGAGAGCAGGTGTGGGGTTTTATCTTATCACCGCTTCTCACAACCCTATAAATAGAGTGACATTTTAAGCAGAAACGCAGGGTGTCACACTGCGATCTTTCATTAGGTACTCGTGATTTTTTATGCGCATTGTAGCAGAAGGTATTGCTACAATATCTGAGACAATCTGGGCATTGTCTGGAGTTTGTAGCATGTGTTCGGCATTCGGCCGTATTGCACACTTTACATACATATTTGCACCTGTGCGTGCGTATATCGTTGTGTCCTTTGTTGCAGAATTGACAGACATAGCTATTCCCCATAAAACCTTTCAAATTTTTTATTAGATGGTAATGACCCTCATGATTATACAAATGCACAGTCTTTGGATGAATTTCATCCATGTTTTTGTACACTTGTAGCGACCCTGAACAGTCTCGATGAAATACCACAATTTTTAGATCATATTTTCTTTCGAAAACAGCCAAATTGTGATACCCTATTTTATCATGTGGTGTGAAGCCACAACTTGTATGGATTTCGTACGCCGGTTTTTGTAATTGTTGATCGGTAAGCGACGGGTTAAGAAAATAGGCTAGACAAAAACTCAAACACATATTATTTTCGAAATTTGATGGGCTGAATAAATGCATTTTATTTCTCTCTACACTCTCACTGATCGCAAGAGTTGTAATTCTTCTGCGGCCCCCTCCAGCTCTATCCATGGCTACTGAGATCTGTAGTGATAGTGATGTGTCTGTACAGATCTCACTGTTACTCTGTGTTGCTTGTTCTAGTTGTTCGATAAATAACGACGGATCATGGTTATTCTCGGGTGTTAAAACGGTATTTATGGACGTGGGTAAACTTTCTCCAGACAATGCAATGTTGATATATCCTGTTTCACCGGCCATCAGTTGAGAAAAATCTACAATCTCATTTAAAATGTTATGCAGATGAATATTAAAAGCAGCTAAATCATTTGTGTCTATCTCGCTGAGATTAAGCGTTCTATTAATTTCTACCCCATTGAAACGAGGTCTCGGGATAATAGTAAAATCACCCACACGACCACCATCAGTAGCAAGACTGCGTATTTCTGTCTGGCTCAAACGCATCTCAGGGGTGTGCAGGTTCGCTCGCGCAGACACACCAGCACCTGTCAGTGCACTTTCATTATCACGCATCTCAGGGGTGTGCAGGTTCGCTCGTGCAGACACACCAGCACCTGTCTGTGCACTTTCATTATCGTCATGTACGGGTATTTCCCCCAAATTTTCCTGCTCTGCTATTATATTTCGCAATAGCTCAGTTGTGGTTAGGTCATCTGTGTTTATCATTCGTAGCTGTTCATTTATTAAAAGACGTAAGCTGTTAGTGTGACGTCTAGATCTTTCGGCTTCTTCGGCTTCAGAGTCTGAGTCTGTGCGCGCTCTTTTAGAAAGCATTCTGATATGTTTTATTTAAATCGTGTAAAACAGAACATGTGCGCTACTACCACATAAACAATAATGCCATTAACATGTAGACTACTGACAGCAAATCGTGACAGAAATACAATGATATCGTTAACTAGTCGCTACTACGTTTTAAAACAGATAAAATAACAACCATATGAAACAAAATAACACAACTCGTTTGAATTAAAAAAAAAAAAATCATCACCTTCTCATGAAGACTTCATGTAACTCCCGTAATAGTCTTTGAAGAATATTTAGCCTTTCTGAAAATAGTGACAATGCAATTGTCTGTAGCTGCAGGTCTTCCCTCGTCTGCGTAATTTCCCCGCGCAGTGCTAAAACCTCACTGCGTAATTGGCGGTTTTCGTTCAAAGTCTGTTCGTGACAAACGCCAAAAAAATCAACAGCCGATCTTAAATCAGTCGTATGACAATTCTGCTGGTCTATCACTCGGTGTAGAAGCGTGACAACCTCGCTTTGGGAATCGTACACGATGGCCTCGGTTTGTTGAAACGATAAAGGTTGATTTGCAACTTCTAAAATCCGTAAAAAATTCCGGTTGATGCTTCGGAGCATATCATGACTCAGGTTCTGAACATCACAGCACAAGTACGGGGGTCTGAAATACTCTGTAGAGTCCTCAGAACTGTCGCTATCTGATGAATCCTGGTCAGATTCGAAGGCATCCAACATAGCATCCCGTGATTGTAAGAAAAACTCTAAACCCCTCTCGTCGTATTCTTGTGCTAGATGAAACATAATATTACATTATTATATGAATTATTTGTTAGACAAAACATAATGTAAGAAAAAATAAAATAAAAATGTGACTCACCATTATCCGGAGAATTCACAACCGGTTCGTTTTCGTGATGGACCTCACCGTAATTTTGTACTAGATGAACCGTAATAATAATACGTTATTATATGAAATATTTGTTAGATATAATATGTAAAAAAAAAAAAAAAAAAAAATGCAACTCACAATTATCATTTGGAGAGTTCGCCACCGATTCGGGTCCGTGATATACCTCTAAAAAACGCTTTCTACATGGTGTTGATGTGGACGTAGGCATACATTGTGCCTCACAGCCTTGATCTGGAAAATAAAAAACATTTCAATTATCATTTTAGATTTTCTAGGAAATATAAAATATTTCTAGGATATATAAAATAATTCTAGGAAATATAAAATATGATAAGGTAAAAACATCGCAGCTCACCATCGTATGGATATTCTAACTCTTCACCGTTGTCAGAATTATAGTCCCCATAAACTTCTCGAAGACGCTTAATTCCACGTCCGGAACCTCTGAGACCCTCCCGATCATCAGGTCGTGTTACACCATCGCTGGATGAAGGCTCCTGATGTGTGTCCTCATCCGAAGTCGTATCGCTTTCGTGGGGCATGTGTGTCGATGCGTTACTGGATAAGCCTGGTGTTCCCCAAGGCGTGACGTTATCGTACGACCCACTAGACTCATCCAATGATGCGTTCGCTTCATCCAGCAATACCTCCCCTGAGCACTCTAGCATGTGACTAGAGATGGGTGATAATATGTTTTCGAAGTTATTCACTTCTAGCGAATTTTCATTATAAGTAAGTAAAAAATCACCAGGTGAAACGCCGTCTGGAAAGGACTCCACATCTAAAATCAGACAGGTGTATATTAACAACACTAATATTTTTCAATAAAATGTATAACGTTTGGAAAATTTACTCACAAAGCTCGTTCAAAGCCTCCATCAAATCTTCGTCAAAATATGCACCCTCGGAACCCTCTGCTGCTTCATGTTTAAAAGGAGAGAATAAAAAATAAAAAACAACAACAACAACAATAAACAAACAATATATACATACACCTCTAACACATTCATCGTGTTATAATATTTTTTGTAAAAAAAAACAAAAAAACAAAACGAAATAGATTATACCCCTACCGTATTGATCTTCGGCCATGTTTTCCAGGATATCGGATCTGTAGACAATCTCGTACAGTGGATATCAAACGAATGAGCTAGACTGACTTATTCGTGAGATCCCATATTCAAAAGTTTTTTTTTCCCCTCAACCCCTAAGTAAAACGACCCCCGAAACACGTCTTTCTCGAAACGTGTCTTTCAACTCAGCATGCAATCTGATAGTTGATTTTACAACTAGAAAAACATATGGTGAATCTCACGATAGAGCGGTCAAACGTCGCTGATAAGCAACGTAATAAATAAAATAACCCCTGCTATAAAATAAAGCCACACTTCACCATAAAACTTCAAAAGAACAAAATAAAAAACAGACCCCCCCATGGTTACATACATGCCATAGTGGGGGTCAGACATTATGGAGCCGATAGTTTGTGATAGTGTATGCGTCCGTGTGTGTGTGTGTGTGTGTGTGTGTGGGATGATGTGTGAAGTTTGCTGGCATCATTGCAGACAGACCTCCTGAACGATCAGTTTTGTGTTTTTTATCGTGCATCCCGGAGATGACACTCTTTCACACATGTTTAAACACAAACTGATTAAACTCATCTTTCCTCTTTCAACGTTTTACAAACGAATATTTGTCTGATGACATTTTTTCACTATAACACTTATAAGAAATACAATTTATACTTTTAACATTTATACACTGTTTTAAAACTGGTTTTGAATGTACAACGGACTCTGATAAAACACTGAACTTACCTCGTCAACCTTACGGTCAACCTTCTTAAAAAAGCATTGAAAACACATTGTTTGAATGTTTTTCAACATTTTTGAACGTTTTACATTTTTAAAACCATAAAAACCACGGACGCACTTCAAATCCTCACAACCTAAGGGGAAGGGTGGAGAGAGGAGGATGGGGAGGGCCGGTGGAAAAAAACCCGCGATCCAGTTGTTTATTTTAAAAAATCATAAAACTCGCCCCACAACCCTGAGAGAGGTGGAAAAAGGATGAGGAGGGGGGGACCGGTGGAAAAAAACCCCCCGGTCCAGGTGTTCATTTTAAAATCATAAAACACCCCCACACCCCTAAGAGATGGAAAAAGGAGGAGGAGGGGCCCGGGGGGGAAAGAGGAGGAGGAGGGGGGGAGCCGGTGGAAAAAACCCACGGTCCAGGTGTTCATTTTAAAATCATAAAACCCCCCACAACCCTAAGAGAGATGGAAAAAGGAGGAGGAGGGGGCCGGGGGGAAAGAGGAGGAGGAGGGGAGGGGGGGGGGCCAGTGGAAAAAACCCACGGTCCAGGTGTTCAAACCGGAAGTGGATGGGTGGGTAGCAAGGGGGCGTGGCTTAAGCGTGGGAAACATTTTATTGGGCAATAAAACTGTCAGTTTGATGGTTTGTGCCCTTATAACTCTCTCTTATGTACCCTGTAATTTTTAAAAAGCCTATACAGTATGTATTGGTACACCATTATTACAAAAATGTACGCAGTGTTTGTTCTTGCTAAATTGCTTCCAAATTTAAGATTGTTGTAATAGTAGAATAAGTACCCCTAGTTCTATAGTACTTACAGTATAAATATTTTTTTATTCTCCTGGTTGTTACCCCTTTATTCCCCAAACTTTAAATATTGTTCCCTTATACTTACATGTAAGTACTTTATAGGTACACTAATTACAGAAAGTAATTATAGTGTATAATTACTGTAAAATCGCTTTAATAATTACGCAATACTTTCCGGGCTGTAATCTAAAGCGTGACCCATTCTTCTTCTCTTACATTTCTTTCTCGTTCTCCTTTTCGCTCTCCCTCATGACCGTCCTTTAGCACAATTACTCAGGACACAACCTATATGTACGTGCCGACTTCACCCAAGGAGATTATGTATTGTGCATTTTTCATTTTCAAGTTTGTTTTTGTGGCTTGAATTAACATGCTTTTCTCTTTGCGCTGTTTAAAAAAAAAAAAAAAACCTTAATTCAAACTCACTTTGTTAATTCTTGAAGTGAACTTTTTCACAATGATTAGATTCACAATGTTGGACTCCCGCCTTGAACTTGAGAATGCAAGTCCAGAATGATGTGAGATAAGCCTGTCTGTAAAATGTCCCTTGCGTTGCACTGCTCGTCTGCTGTGCTACCGGTTAACGCTCCACCAGAGTCCTAGGAGACAATTAAGAGGCCCCTTTTTCCAACCCATTCTCATAAATGGCGCATGTCCAAGACTTTGGGGCAAAAAGTGCCTTACCGTCTGTATTGCTATATGCAGGAAAACTCATATTATAAGGGAAGTTAATTTTGTTTTAATTTCCATTTTATTTTATTTGAATGGTATCTGCAAACCGTAATGACTCCTGTAAAGCTGAAAGTAAATACAATGATTCATAATTAGATTTGATAATATTTAAATCTAAGCTTCACTTAAAAAAATCTGCTTTATTTCTGATATTTTTGTTTTGTTTTTTTTGTAAAAAAATAATAATTTCAAATCCTGGAAGTCAGTAGCCTGTAGGCCTACTTTGAAGTCTTTCAATGTAAGGTTGAAACTTTAACCCTCACATATTTAAATGTTATCTTTATAAAATGCATAACCGTCTCACTGTTGCTGTCCAAATACGGTAGAACATAAACACAAGTTAAAAAAATCATAAGTTTCATCTTCTGACATACCATTAAACTGGCTCAATAAAAAATACATTAAAATTGCTGGTTTGCTATGCTTGAAAGTGGAGTGGATGATATATTTTTAATGTTTTATTATTTATTATTTGTGATTTATTTAAAACAGAAGCATGACATCATATCCAGTACCAAAGTTTGACATGCTCAAAGTGTAGTGGTTGACATCAACAATGAATGACTTACGATGAATAATGACACTATTGTCTTTTTTTTTTAAGAGCTGCTTTAGTCTGTATTGTATAAAGTGTTACATAAAGGTGATTTGAAAAGAGAATTCACATAATTATGTATTTTAGGAGTAGTTCCAGATTGTGGTAAAAGTCCACACAAATTTTAAATACATTTCTTATTACATTTATTTATTATTTATTGACTATGCATTTCCTATTACATTTATTTATTATTTATTGATTTATTGAAGCTCTCTGAAATAGAAAGGTCCATTACCATTATCTGCTTGTGCACAAGACATTGCTTGTGTTTCTTTCCAAACAAAGAACTGGCTGGCTGATTTTCTATAGAAATGATTCCAGGCTTGGCCAGCGGACAGTGTGTGTTCCATCTCTCTTGTTGTTGTGCAAATCCATTTTCACAGTTATTGGTGCTGCAGTTCATCAGGTTGTAGGTCAAGTATTGTGAAACTTAAGCCCTTGTTGAAAATATGATCACACAGCATGTGTATCATCACAGGGCATGGAACTACAATAACTGTTACCATGGTTAATGCAACTACCACATGTTAAGGGCTTGCAAAAGACCTGAAAGCTTATAAACTAATAAATCTGAGACGGAAAAAACATTTTAATAAAGGTTGTTAATTCAATTCTGCTAATAGGAATGAAAAAACAAAAGCAAAAACAAACAGCCAAATAGGTTTTAAAACTTTACTCAGATATCTAGAGGAACATTTTCTTTCAATTGGCAACTACAAGGTCGATGTATGAATGAGTGAGTGAATGGGTGAATGTGAGGCAATATGCAAAGCACTTTGGTCTGTGAAAGCGCTATAAAAATGCAGTCCATTTACCATTTTACAAGAGCAGCAATTGTAAGGTAACTTTAATTAATTTACATAATCAGGCTTAGCATATTCAAAGCAGTAACAAAAAATAGGCCTCTACCTAAATCTTTGCAAAACTCCAAAGAACGTTGCCAGATTCACGTTCATCTATTTCAATAAACCTGAGCGTGCTTTTAGCACCACTCACTGGACATTCACTTTGAAAATATTGCGAAACGTCCATGCAGCAATGTCATATCATTATGCAGAAATGTCACCATAGGCTTGTTTTTTTTTGGGTGCAAATTGAAAATATATGAAGATATTGAATAAAAACGATGGATTCATATAGATTTACGCACGCATGCATACGTAAAAGAATTCTTTTTTTAGAGTTTTTTTTTATTAATGTCTGATGATGAAAACACACTGAGTAGTTATAGTTCACATGTTAAATTAGGTCTTGTCCAACTCCAGTCCTGGAGGGCCATGTCCTGCAAAGTATAACTTTATCCCTTATCAAACACACCACTTTACCTATAATTTTCGAGCAATTCTCAAGACTTTCCTAAAATTTTCCTTAAGCACTAGTCATCCATTATCTGTAGTCATAAAGAGCATTTGGTGGCACTAATGCACTAAAACGTGAAACACCACTTTGTGTTTCAAGGACAGCAGATAAAGGCATCGCTGACTTAGTTGTTGATTGGCAAATAATAATACCTAACGTGAAACACCAAAAGTCCAGAATATCCTGAATGGATAAGGAATAACAACACCCAGCCCTGGTGCCTGAGAGATTTTAATAATGTGTTAACTGGGAAAAATAGGCAGCACAGCCCTTCCTGTGCAATGTATAATTCCTGTGCAATGTATATGGTTGCCATGACAATCTCAAGTAATAGTGATTCTATCTTACCTTAGCAGACACTACTAAATATCACTGCAATGGTTATGAATTTCTGAATCTTTTAAGCCCTGTATGAGTTTGAATTTGAAACTGTCTGCTGTTCATTGGTGCAACTGAGCTCATCTATCAAAAACACCTCTCTGAAGTATGTGCAGAGACCCTCTGCTTTCCATTTATCTCTGCAGATACTCTGTAAATTTTCCTTCATTGGGTAATGTCCATTTTGTGTTCCAAATTGACTTACAGGCGGTTTTAGTAGACAGGCATGCAAAAGTGTTTTGAAATACCTCACTCTTGTTGTTGTCACTGATGACCCTGTACAGATGTGGTGAGGTCATGGCCCACTGGACAAGGACAACTTAAACTAAAATTTGAACTCACATTGGTTGCATAGCTGCTTATGGTGCATATTCCAATGCATTCATGACAGCAAGTTTTGACCCAATACTTGAAAAGCCTTTTCAGATATGTTTTTGTTGGAAACCACAAGGTGTTCGTGTTGTCCAGAAGTGACTCCTGGTTCCCTTTCGAGTCAGTCTTTCGACACTGCGTCATCGAAGATGTCGCTATGAGGGTTAACCCCTCCTTTCTCAAATCTACTGAAGCCTTATGCAATCTCGTGGGGGGGAATTCGCCCGCCAATGGCGTTCAAGCGCAAAGGTGGGCTCCCCCGCACTATAAAGTGGCGCTGGATGCCATTGCCTCAGAATCTTTCTCCTTCAGCTACAAGAAGCCATCTACAGGTCGCCGTTGTGATCCGTCATCTATAGGACGGTGTCTGCATTGGCGCTATTCTGCAGCGTTCCGGTGAGTATGACATTTTTCTTTCAGATGCCTCCCGGACCGCAGTGTTTCTGCCTTGGTGATGTCCACTCAGAAGCAGTGCTGCAGGAGTCCATCTGCCCTCAATAGCAGCGGTGACATATTAGCCCGGTTCTGTCAACACTGCATTGGCTCCCCATTAAACATCGTATACATTTTAAAATCTAGCTGATTACTTACAAAGCACTAAATGGTTTAGCTCCCCAGTACTTGAGAGAGCTCTTAACGCATTATAGTCCTTCACATCTATTGCGATCTCAAAATTCATGCCATTTTATAATCCCTAGAATATCAAAATCAACTGTAGGCAGTAGATCATTTTCCTCTCTTGCACCTAAACTTTGGAATAGTCTTCCTAGCATTGTTCGAGCAGACACACTCTGTCAGTTTAAATCTAGACTAAAAACACATCTCTTTAATGGCATACACATTATAACATTATAGAACATTATAAATGTATATTATTCAGATCAGTTAAATGATTGTTAGGCTGCATAAACTAGGTCAGCCGGAACCAGGAACACTTCCTATAACACCTGATTACATTATAAGAAGAATGACATCTACGCTAATATTAGTCTCTCTGTTTATCCCGAGGTTTACTATAGTCAGCCGGATCTGGGCTGTATCCAGATCAGATAGTGGGACCTGCGCCTAGACATGACCACAACACATCCCTGAAGTGTCAGCAGAGATTGTGTCAACTAGACTCTTCCCTGTGAAGGCCTCATCGACACGACAGCCCGTGGCACTGATCCTAAACAAACCCGTCTCTATACCGGCGTGATGACTCAGATCTTCAACCAGATGGAACTGGATAAATATTCTGAATGTTCCGATGCAATCTGACTTCTGACCTGTAATGCTGCCTGAATTATAATCATACACTGTTCAGGTAGTGAAGGAGAGACCGAAAGGGAGACGGGAGACGGGAAGGGAGACGGGAGACGGGAAGGAAAGAGACGGGAAGGAAAGTCGAAGACCAGGAGAAGGATGGCTTGAAGAACCCGTGGAACCAGAGAGGGAGGAGAAGGAGGAGAAGAAATCTATCAAGTTGCAAATCACCCAGCAGGAGCTTGAGGTTTCCATCAAATCACAGCTCAGCGACAGCCAGAAGGAATCCCCACTAGGATCTCCAGGTTACATACCACAGCCCCCAAAGCCCACCTCGCAGTTTGACACTGCTCCTCCAAAATGTTTTCCCTGGCTGCATGGAACACTCGGCTATAATCTGGGATAAAATCCAGACAGGCAAGAGGGATAGATCGGATCTGCACGTAGTCTGGTTGGACTTTGTAAATACCTACAGGTCAGTTCCCCACCTCCTTTATCTCCTTTGCACTCAACTTCTTCCACATGCCACTACCCATTCAGACCATAGTGGCCAAGTATTTTATCACCCTCCAAGTGTGCTACACAACCCAAGATATTTTAACCAGTTGGTATTTGCTGGAGAGGGGCATAGCAATGGGATGTTCCATCTCCCCCATCCTCTTTACTGCAGCATTCGAGATCATCCTGATCGGTGGTAGACAGATGGTTCGAGGAGTCGGGTCCCACATAGGCTTCCAGCCATAAGAAGTTACATGAACAATGTCACAACTATCCTCCAGACAGCTGGGTGCACGTCCAGACTACTCAAAAGGCTGGAGGAGCTGCTAGCATGGGTGAGGATAAAGCCATCCAAGTCCCGTAGCCTTTCAATCCGTAAGGGAGTTAGGAACGATAACATCTGCTTCTCAGTGAGCTGTGAGAAAATTCCTCTCATTGTGCACCAGCCAAGTCACCTTCATTTATATAGCGCTTTTAACAATATAGATTGTTTCAAAGCAGCTTTACAGTAATAATAGGAAATTACAGCAACAGAGATTGTTTTGGCTTTACACTTCCGTTGCAAAGACTATTAGTTATTAATAGAGATGCACCGATTACAATTTTCTAGGCCGATCCCGATTCCGATTTTTCCTTGAGTTTGACCTGCCGATTCCGATTTTAGCCGATTCCGATTTCATTTTTTCAAACCATTTTATAGCATACACAAATATCTATTTTCTATCTTCTCTTTACTAGAACATTTTGCATAGAACATTCCATCAAAAGTGTGCTTTCACTTAAATTGAGCGCAGCAAAAATAGACACGGCGCCGAAACCCACGCTTCACTGTTGCTCACGCGACGCTCCTGCTCGACGCTCACGCACTGCTCCGGCTCCCGGTGTGAATGCACTCATTGATTAACATGCACGCCGAACAAAAAAAAACGCGCTGCTCCCGCTTGCTGTGTGAATTCACAAGGTTTCCTACATTTTCGCTTTCCGTGTGCACGTGTGATGCTGATGTTGCGCGATGTTAATCATGCGGCGCCCGAGTGCATTTGACCGGCATAAAATCGGATTATGTCAGACTGACCGGCCGGTCGCCGATCATGGCCGATCACGTGAAAATCGGCCGATTCCGGTCACCAGCCGATCAATCGGTGCATCTCTAGTTATTAACCCTCTGGGGTCTTAGGTGTTTTCTGGGCCCTGGGGGTGTTCTGACATGCTCTGACATTTCAGCCCGTTCTCATCCTTTGGCGTCATACATGTGACGCTTTGGACATTTCGTCGAAATCTTACGCACATGGCATGCTTTAGCATCAATATGAGACGCAGAACCCAAGGCGTCATACAGGTGACGCTCGTCTAAATCCGACGCACATGGCATCTTTTAGCGTTAATATGAGACGCAGATCCCAAGGCGTCATAACCGTAACCCTACCCCAGACCTAAACCTACCCAAACAGTGCGTGTTATATTGACGCTAAATTATGCCATGTGCGTAAGATTTCGACGAAATGTCATATGGCGTCACCTATATGACGCCGAAGGATTAGAATGCGTTGGACATTTATGCTTTTTTCTGATACTTGTGACATTTTCATGGCTAGAGTCTGATTACACTGTATTCAGCACAAACTCTGCTACAATACTATGTCAGCAGCATGTATGTAAACGTTTTTAGTTTTGAGATAATGACGTTTATGCGTGGTTTGTGAAAAAAACTAAAAAACATTGTCACTGAAATAAGGTCATGAAACCCATACTAATTATTTCTTCACAAGACTTTTGAAAATTGTATCACAAACTATGTGAAAACCATCCTGACTACTCATTCAGATAAGACAATATATTGATTTAAAATTTGTAAGACATGTTTTGTGTAAGAAAGCTTTATGCGGGGAGGCGTTAACCACTCATTAATATTGATGGGTTTGACACCTGAGAAAGACAAAGACCCTCCCCTAATGGCCATATTACGTGATATCATTGTGAGGATTCTTTCACAAAGAATGAGGAGAGACTTAAAATAGAATGGCTATTAGATTGTTTGGATTTATTTACAACACAACATAATCCAAAGATACACAACATATGACAAAAAAGCACATTAGTAAAAACACTGATCTAAAGACAGAGACTTGGTCAGTCACACACCTTTGTGCCATTCCTAAAACACAGTAGGCTACATACCTGTCATCTCCAAGGTGTTTGATTTTTCACTTTACCATGTTCATGTACAGAGACTCATGTGAATGTTTGAGTCAGCAGGACTCATCAGTGGCATCTGGTCCCTTTAAAAATATATATAAAAAAAAAACACACCTGTGAACATGCTGATATCAAGAGCAACTATAGGGCTGAACAATTTTGGGAATACATTTTAGATTTTTCTGGTTAAAATTATGAAATTTACTAAATACATACACTATATATATATATATATATATGAACACCAAGTTTGTTGTGCCTTGTAGGCATATATGTGTGGCGATAAATCAGACGTGGTGATAAAGGATCCGGCAGACTGCGGTAAACCTCTAGATAAACAGAGAGACTAATATTAGCGTAGACGCCATCCTTCTTAAGATGTAACAAGTACATCAGGATTTATGGGAAGTGTTCCTGGTTCCGGCTGACCTAATCTATGCAGCCTGACATTGAATTATAGAAGTCTATAATGTGTTATGTGTATGCTAGGTCAAAGAGATGTTTTTAGTTACGTCGTAGGCTATGTGTAGCACGCGTACCCTTTGGCGTACACTTTCAACTGAAAGATTGGTATCAAAGAGCACACCCAGGTTCCTAACCGACGACGAAGACTTGACAGAGCAGCCATCAAGTGTTAGACAGTATTCTAGGTTATTACGTGAGGAATTTTTTTGTCCAATAATTAGAATCTCTGTTTTTTCAGAATTAAGTTGTAGGAAATTACTAGTCATCCAGTTTTTTTTTTTTTTTTTGTAATTTAATGTTTTTATTTATTTTGAAAAAGTTTACAAAACATTTTGCAATATAAGAAAGAAAACTTATATGACTACTAATTCCCTTCTAATCAACCTCCCCCCACATCAAGCATCAAGCATCAAGCACCGCATCCCAGAATTTTTGCACATCTGGACAGTCCCACAGCATATGTACCAAAGTGTCCACACATCCCGGTCCACAGAAATTACAATACGGGTGGGGTGATAAACCCATTACATGTCGTATGCGTGTGGTTAGATATGCCCTGTGAATAACTTTAAAATGAATGAATTGGTGGTTCGGGTTCGTGGATGCATGGGATGTATTGTCCCACACTGTATTCCATTCAATTGTCCTGTTAGAAACGTTCAGATCTAATATCCAAGCTCTTGCTTTAGAAAAGTTATCTGTATTCAGATTTTGAAAGCAGAGATAAAAATATGAAACAATTCCTGTGCTTGGTGCGTTTGAGATCCAATTCACCACCGGGTGGGTAGGAAGATTTATACCCCAAGGTACCTTATGGGTCTTCAACACCGCACGTAATTTGAAATATAAAAATAAAGTGTTATGCGAAATATTAAATCTTTCTATTAAGTCACGAAAATCCTGAATTGTATCTTCCCCTTTTATGTCGTTTAACGTTAGAATACCTTTTGTAGACCAGGAAGGCTGTACGAAAGGTTGACTGCCAGAAAGTAAGTTCAGATTGTGCCAAATCGGAGTATGAGTGTGCCATAAAGTTTTAGATGCAAAACAGGCTTCAATCTTTTTGAATATTTGAAGAGTGTAGGAAATTATAGGACCATAATATAATGAGCATTTTCTGTGAGAAAGGCCTGAAAATAAAAAATCTTGCAAACGAATTGGTAAAATGCGCTCTTTTTCTAATTGTTTCCATGAAGGCTGTGAGCTCGAATCAAACCATTTCAAAACTGAGAGCAGGATAAAAGACCAGTGGTACCATTTAAAATTAGGGCAACCCATTCCACCTTTTATTTTACTTTTTTTAAGTGTAGACCACTTAATGCGGGGACGCTTTCCATTCCAAATAAATTTTATCAGTAAATAGTCCAACTTTTTCCAGTAATTCACTGGTGGGGGAGAGGAAGCATAGAGCTAATATAATTAATGCGGGGCAAAATATTCATTTTTATTGTTGACATTCGGGCAGATGGCGATGAAGGCAGACACATCCATCTTTGAATATCCGACTCCACTTCCCCATAAATTGACATATAGTTAACTTTGGAAATGAGGGGTAAAGTAGGTCTCAACTGAATCCCTAAGTATTTGACTTGTGTTGAAATCTGAATATTATTTGGAATAGAAAAATTAAAACCATCTGAATTGAGAGGCATTAAAATAGTTTTATGATGATTCATTTTAAACCCCGATAATGTGCCAAATTTGTCTATAGTTTGAAGGGCGTTAGGAAGTGAGTGTTGTAGATCAGCAAAAAATAGCAGAGTATCATCGGCATACAAAGAAATAGAATGGGTAGATGAGCCTAACTGAATCGGGGTAATGAGTTTACATTGTCTAACATACTGTGCCAAGGGTTCTAACGATAAGTTGAACATAAGGGGAGAAAGTGGGCACCCCTGTCTTGTGCCTCTGCAAATATTAAAAGTATCTGAAATGAGTCCACCAGTAGAAACCCTGGCCATGGGATTAGTGTATAGAGTTTGAATCATTCTAATAAAATGGTCACCGAAATTGAACTTCTTCAATGTATACCATAGATAGCTCCATTCCAGCCGATCAAAGGCTTTTTCAGCGTCAATAAACAGGAGACCGCTAGGTGTTTCTAATTTCTCGGATTCGGCAATGATATGTAACACTCGACGAACATTGTCAGAAGCCAAACGTCCCGTAATAAATCCTGATTGATCTGAGTCAATTAATTTATGTATCACTGACTGAAGACCCCTGGCAATAACTTTAGCATACATTTTAATGTCATAGTTAATCAAGGAGATGGGCCTATAATTAGAACAGTCCGAATGATCTTTGCCGGGTTTAGGCATAACCGTGATTAGAGCTGTATTGAGATCTCTGTGAAAACGGCCTTTGAATATGGACTCATTTATAGTACGTAACCAGATATGGCCAAGTAGATCCCACAGCGCCAGATATAAATCAACTGGTAAGCCATCGATTCCCGGGGACTTACCTTTGTTTGAGCTTAATAATGCGCAGTGTAATTCTTCTATGGTGATTTCAGATTCGAGGCTGTCAGCCTCCTCCTTTGAAAGTAAGTTTAAGTTTAACTGATCAAAAATTTTTTTTAACTGATCAGTACTGGGTTGCATTTCTGAAGAATATAATTTTTCGAAAAATGACATGAACGTTTTGTTAACCCTCTGAGGTCTAAGGGTTTTTGGGGTCCTTGAGGTGTTCTGACATGCTCTGACATTTGTGCTTTTTTCAGTTATTTATAAACATGTTAATGGCAAAGGTGTAAATTCACTCAATATAGCACAAACTGGGCTACCGTAATTTCTGAGCAACAATTATGAAACATGTTTGTATTTTTGAGAGAATATTGCTTATGCATGGTTATTGAAAAAACTAAAACTTAAAGTGTCTGAAATAAGGCCACAAAACACATACTAAATATGTGTCCACAAGACTTTTGACTAATGAGTGTTGTTGCCTAGAATTTTTGCTTCAAAATGATCTGAAAATCATCCTGCCTAATCATTTACACAAACACATACACTGATTTGAATTTTATTAGAGACCTTTTGTTTGGAAAGGCAATATGCGTGGAGGCGTTCACACCTGAGAAGACAAAGGCCGCATAATGAGCTGCATATTAATTAGCCCTTTCACACAGGTGTGTCACAGGATCCCAAAGAATGCAAGGACAAAAGAAATTATCTATATAGCCTATACATATTTTACAATTAGAAATTGTAACCAATTACAAATAGGTTACAATTACAACAACAATTACAATTTTAACAATATTTCAAGTGTATTTCTTTATAAAAAGTATACATTTTATCATACGTATTAAAAAAGGTAAGGATTCATTAGTTTGAATATTGGAACAAACACTATAATAACATCTTAGTTGATAATTCAATATACCTACTTTATTTTTGACAAAACATCATACTATAGTATATTTAACTATGAGCAGAAATTGGTGAACAAAAGCGTACCTATTTAATGTGACAGTAGTCTTTTTTTACAGTCAAAACTTTATAATATATCCAAAACTAATCACAAAATCGTGTCTAAACATTCATATTTAGTCTGTAATATATTGTGTATGATATATTAGTATATACATGTGAATTTGCAGCTTGTTGCTTACAGACATTTTATTTCAACATATTTCAGTCTATTTTTACTCATCTTAGTAGGCTATAGCAATATAGTTTGTATGTGTTCATGTAAACATAACGTTTACTAATGTAGGTGCGAGAGTGAATGAACAAGGCACAGACACGCGCTGTATAACTGTAGTAAACAAAGCGCGTGCGCCCATGCCATTCACTCATCATTTAGCCTACACACAGACACGCAATTCATATTTAAACAGTCTTTTTGCGGTTTACAGTCCGACACTATTCAATATCATGATTAGAACAAAGCACTAGAATAAATGACTTACTACATCAGCTGGATCCGTTGCTCCTCGAAATGAAACTACCAGCACTTCTGGTACATTTTCCAGGGTTAGATAGTATTATTCCTCACAGCGAAAGGATACGCTGTGTACACAGCTGTACAAGATACTTACTAAACACGATGTCTTTTATAATCCAGCTGGTGGGCGTTGGCATGTTTGAACGGCTTGCCTTAGACCATTTGCGCTTGAATAGCGCGCGCTCTCCGTGGGCGTGGCACATTAACGCGTAATTAGGTATAATGAGCTGGAAAGAAAAATACTGACATCCCTCTCTTTTCATACAGATTACATAAACTGAGAATAATTTTTTTTTATATAAATTAATTCATTTAAAAGAAGAGAGTTCAAGCTTCATTATGGAAAAACACTCGTGCCTGTATGACAAGTTTTCGCGGAATTAAAGTTAATCTTAGGACGCGTTTCAGAATGGACTTAACTGACAGAGAGAAGACAGAACGCGCATCATGTTTGTTTTTCTTTATTTGGCGAAAAGCAAAACACTTTGTTTTTATTGTGAGTATCCACAAAAAAAATAGACACTTATCAGGATCTAATGATGTACAACACTTAATATGTAAGATCAAAATCAACAGAGTATTTTGAGTTTCTTTTGCACTGATAAGAAAAAAGCGAGACTATCGCGCCGGCGCGATAGCCGACCTCAGAGGGTTAATGTCTGTGGGATGTGAAGTGAGACCTTTTTTTGAACTCTGGATTGCTTGAATGTTAAAACGTCGCTCATGTTTTTTAAGAGTAAGTGCAAGGAGTCTGCTCGGTCTGCTTCCATCCATGCAATATTTATGTTTTGTAATGTGCATTAAATACTCAGCTCTTCTTCGCAACAGATCGTTAAGTGCAACTCTCTCTACATGTAATTTTTGTTGTGTATCATTGAAAAATGTATTGCTTAATTCCTTTTCTAATTCCCCGCATCTTCTCTCTAACTTTGATATTTGTTCAAGATCATTTTTTTTAAGCTTAGCTGAAAAGGAAATAGCATTGTTCCTTAAAAACCCTTTGATGGAGGCCCATAGCATTTCCTGATTAGCAACAGAGTCCTGGTTTATACTGATAAATTCAATCAGTCCTGCTCTCAGTTGAGAAAGAAAGTCTTCATTTTGCAGTAAAAAAGTATTAAATCTCCATCGGGATGGTTTACAAGATGTATTAGTACAGCATTATGATCGGAAACACTTTTTGGTAGAATTTCAATATTAATTAGCCCTGAAAGTAACAGAGATGAAATATAATCAATTCTTGAAAATGATTTATGACTTGGGGAGAAATAGGTGTATTCTTTGGCTGTTGGATTATGTAGTCGCCAAGCATCACATACATCTATATCTTTAATGAGCGATCTCAGCGCTGTAGAAGATTGAGCTTGTGCTACTGAAAATGAAGGATTGGAACGATCCAAAACTGTGTCGAGCACGGCATTCATATCAGATCCAATGATAATTGAATAGCCTTGGAGAGATAATATGGATTTGGAGACATTTGGAAAGAAGGAGGCATCATAAGAGTTCGGAGCATAAATATTCACAAATGCCAATCTCTTTCCTTCTATTACCGTACAGCAATATGCAATTCTACCATTCTCATCAGAACCTGTGTGTTCAATAATAAAGTTAGACTTACGTTTAAATAAAATTGTCACTCCCTTCTTCTTAGATTTACAACTAGATAATACTATGGAGATATAATGCCTATTTTGCCGTCTTTTAGCATCCATGGCAGTCAGGTGGGTTTCCTGAAGAAACGCAACATCAACCTTTTTCCCGTGTAAAAGATCTAACACCCGTGTACGTTTAATAGGATAGTTTAACCCCCTGACGTTAAAAGACAGTATGTTTATTTTAACCATAGTCTGTAGTAACTGGACACGCACAAATTAGTATGTAATGTTTAGAGTAAGTTATTGAGTGTATCATTAAAGTTCCCATTGTAATATGCAAAAACAAAAAAGGTCCCGAGTGCTTTAAGCGCCTAAGCGTCCCCTCCCTCTCCCACCTTCCCCTTTTAGCAAACGTCTGTGGCGGTCGCGAGGCAATGTCTGAACACTATTAACCTTCTTAGCCCCCTATGGATTTAACAGTTGAGATTTAAATTAAAGCACAAATATTCCAAAATCGGAAGAACTGTCAAACATACGTTATTCATATAACTAGATTTTAAGGCAACCAGATTTAACTGAAGTCTAAGCACTGTCTATTCTGAGTAACATTACACCAACGTCCAATAGTTAAACAAGACCTTCACAATTAACTGTCTACAACCTGCACCATTTGAAAATCGAATTTTGAAAACTGAGAATTGTTTGAAAAAATGCAATTATATGTAAATTAAAATAATTTAACATTTCACTTTGGTGAACTAAAAACCATATATGCTGATAGAGAATTGGTCCATGTATTGTATAGGCTATTCAGCAAAAAAACTCAAACGATGTCACCTTAGGCCGTCTAACGTTACTCCTCCATTTCTTCCGGTGGCGGGAAGTTTAAGGATCTACGAGCAGATACTGATGCGTTAACATCCAGACCCTCGAGATATTTTTCAGCGCTCTCCGGAGATTCAAACGAGTATTTCTGACCCTTGTGGGAGACTCTCAGCGATGCTGGGTAGATTAGGAAAGTTTCTGCGCCTTTCTGGTGAAGCTTGAATCTTACGGCCGAAAAAGCCTTCCTCTTTTGTGCTGTCTCGTGACTGTAGTCCGCGTAGAATTCCAGGCGCGCTCCTCCGGGCAAAGTGGGTTTTGCTTTCCGGGCTCCTTGAAGGATGGCTTGCCTGTCAGGATAGCGGAGGAGCCGGAATATCAACGATCGTGGTTTTGGTGAGTTGGAGTTCGAATACACTCGGTGAGCTCTGTCGATCTCGATCAGACTTGAGCACGGCGAAAGGTCGGGGATCCATTTAGGTAGCATTTTCTGTAGAAAACCGACCGGATCATCCCCTTCCATTCCAGTTGGTAGATTAACGAGGCGTACATTGTTGCGGCGTGACCGGTCTTCGAGGTCATTGCATTTTCGTTGCATCTGTTCAAGCTGAGATAGGCAGAGGTTCGCATCTTTTTTAGTGTTGCGTAAACTGCCCTGAAGATTGTCCACTTTGGTTGTAATTGACGTCACCTTTTTACTCAAGGAATCCATTTCCTCTTTCATCGAACGAAGAGCAGCGCTGTTTTCATTTATAAAGTCCTTGAATGGGTTAAGGGCCGATTGTATTGCCTCTGTCAACATGCGGGAAACCATTTCGCGCATGGCCTCCTGTTGTGCTTCGATTGCATGGCTAACAATTGAGGCTATGTCGTCCTCGAGCGTTTTGAGTCGTTTGCAGCCCGTTGCCGATTTCTGCGGTGAACTCGATTTCTTAGTTGCCATACTTGAAATAAAACTTAAATAGTTGTGACAAAATATGATATACTTCCTCAACGTGAAAAAAAAAAAGTTCAATTAGGAGGTTTTATTCAGGAGCCTAGTGCTGTGCAGCCATCTTGCAGCGCGCGTCACCAGAAGTCGTCATCCAGTTTTTTATATCAGCAATGCATTCTGTTAATTTTGTGAATTGGTAAGTTTCGTCAAGGCTTGAAGAAATATAGAGCTGAGTATAATCAGCATAACAGTGAAAACTAATGCCATGCTTCCTAATGATATCTCCCAAGCGTAGCATGTACAGAGTGAACAGCACAGTTCCTAACACTGAGCCTTGTGGTACGCCAGTGTTGTAGTACTCGAGACCGGTCTCGAGACCACTTTTTGATGGTCTCGGTCTCGTCTCGGTCTTGTCTCGGTCTCGGACATTGCAGACTGGTCTTTTTTTCAAGACCAGACAAGACCATAACGGTGAAAATATTACTAATTTGCCAGTATATTGACTACATTTTTGGTTAACATCCTTGCTTTTATTGTATGTAAAACGTACTGATTCAAATCCAAGCAATAATGTGACTCATTGGTCATTGCTGATTATGTATTTTTGTTACCGCTGCCTTTCACCCATCCCCGCCCCCTTTCACTCGCACTCCCAAGAAAGTGATGTGTGGTTGTCTAGGAGTGGGAGAAGATGTCTGAAAAATCTTCAGCAATAAAATTCGGCTACAAAAATCATAAAGAATATATTTGCAAAACAACATCCAGAAGAAAGCATACAGCCTCTTGTAAATTCTGCAGTGCTTCGCTTTCAGAGACAGTGGGGACTACGTCAAACTTTTATCGTCACTTAGAAAGGAAGCACAAAGAAAGGTAAGCTATGTGTAA
The DNA here is from genome assembly GCA_030578255.1 of Tiaroga cobitis. Classification (NCBI taxonomy): domain Eukaryota; kingdom Metazoa; phylum Chordata; class Actinopteri; order Cypriniformes; family Leuciscidae; genus Tiaroga; species Tiaroga cobitis. The sequence goes on along the minus strand of CM060599.1, from coordinate 12,585,440 downwards.
GTGATGTTAGCAAAGCTGGCTAGCTAACGTTAGCAATCTGCCTCGTACCAAATAAAATTACTCCTCACACAAAGAGATTTTGTCAATATTAGCTAACGTTATACATATTATAGGGATGGGAATTGAAAACCGGTTCCACTTGAGAACCGGCTCTAAGTTGTATGAACCATCGATATTGAATGTCCTCAACGTTAACGAGTCCTCTTATCGATGCTCCTGCTCCAAAGCGATCGCCCGGGCGCACTCTCTCTCTGCGGAGCCAGGCGAATGTATAGGCTTCACCGTCTCCTAAGCGCTGTCTTGCTCTCTCTCCTTGGCACATAGTAATCAAAATAAATCGACACGATGCAATGGTAAAAGCTCGGAAGACCATAGTTTCATGTGGAGCATTCGGATATTTTTTTTTTCTGAATTAGCGCTGGGTGTGAATTGTGCTAAAATACCTTATCTTCTCTGAAAAGCGTTCCACACATTCAGCTGACTGTTGTAAATTTATTTCTTCTAAAGTGTAGAAAACTCAGAAGAGCAGACCAGGAGACGATGGAGATATCTTTAAGCAGATTTTTTATTAGGAACTTGCTGTGGTTGCTGTAGTCATTCCATTCTCGTCTAAATTAAAGTAACTTTACATGGTATATTATAGAGATTTTAAGAGGAGGGACTTCTGGAGGTGGAGACAAATTCAAACAAAGCATGCAAATGTAGTACGAACACACCCTACTCTGAGGGCATTACCAATCCAATGGAATCAGCATATCTATTCAAATGCTGATAGTGGCCAGGAACTCTGGTTCCAAGAGCCATCCCAGAGCCATTAAAGAAAGTCTCAGTGATCAGACTCATTTAACTTACAATGGAGAAAACAGGATTTGCCAGATTCTCTTGCTGGAAACTGTTTCACAGCTGATTTCATTTACCATCCTAACCTGAAATGCTAACTTCAACAAACAGAATATTTCTCAGTTTATATACTATTGTATTGGAACCTAAATTAAACATTTGACAAATTTGTATTTCTTCAATCCCCTCTTTGGGAGTTCTAAATAACTCCCACATAATATACAAATTTAAACACTTAAAAGTTCATTCTTGTAACTTGCGTAAGTTACAGGCACATAGCTTGCTCTGTGTTGATGTTTCTGCAATTTTGCATGTTGACACAGAAACAAAACATGCAATTCCGTGAGTCTTTTCTGGTTGGAACTGTGATTTTCTCGGGATCACTCAAGTTTCTGAACCATGAAGAATTATCTTCAAGCATCTTGGTGTAATTAACGCAGATAATTACAGATAAAGATAAAGACAACGCAGACAACGCAGATAAAGCGTTGTGAATTCCGGCTCACAGTAAACAGCTGTTTCATGGAGTTCACTGTCTGGGTCAGCAGAACGCTGAAGTGTTGAAAATTACCACAATTTCCTTTAGTGTCTTGTCGCTGGTCTGCAGGGATGCACTCTGTTGTGAGTTGCTCTTTTATCTGTGGAATCTCAGTCTGAATTTCGGCTACATGCCGCCTCACGGTGGCTAGGTTCACTGTATTCTTATGGACATACAAGTGTTAAACAGAGGGGTGACAACTCCGGGCAAAGCTCCCAGAAACAGTTTGGAGCGGTGGTGGTGTCCACCTAACTTGTGTGATAGTTGGTCGAGCATGTGCTCGACATCGGCCTCAGCGTGAGTGTTCTCTGTCCCTCGGCACCTGCCCAGCTGTAGTGTGTTGTTACGCTGGGGCAGTGTGTTCTGTAGGCGTTGCGAGGATCAGGTGGCACATACACTTTCTGAGTGCGGGTCCGGCAGGGAAGGAGTCCTGGTTGTTCCCTTAGGACGATGCCTGATGCCGGACCTGGTGAGATGTCTGATTGCGGCTGCCCTCTGGTTGACTGGAAGCACCGCAGCAACCTGGTAAAAGTGAAAGGGAGAGAGAAAGAGAAAGGGAGGAAAAATTTCAGAGAGTGTCGTCCTGGTTGGCTAGGACAGTCTTTTCGCTTTGAGGACGCCGGTATGCCACTTGCTTCGGTGTCTTGCAAGTGTCTCTGGTGCTGCGGTGTGCAGCAAATGGTGCGTCATGGGCATACATTGGCATGACCCTCCTTTTGCACTGTGGCACCACAAGCTGTGGCACAGTGGTGGCATCAGGTGCAGAACGCTGAGTATGTCCTGTGCACGCAGCATGTGCTGGTTCACGTCGGTTGTCTGGGGCACCGGTTGTCGGTGGGTGCAGACGGCGTTCGTGGGTGGTTGGAGGGGTATGAGAGGTGGTTTCTCACAGTGTCCATTGGTTTGTCATAGCCTTTGGTAAGCTGGAAGGTTAAGGTCAGGTTAAGCAGGGGCTCTGTGACATTTTGTCATACGTGGTGAGACTAATGCATGACCCTAAAAGTTTCGAACCACGATTTAATGGGTTCGTTAGGAATGTAGCATAAAGCTATGTGTGTTATGTGTAGCTAGACAGTGAAGTGTGTCTTGTATCCTCATCTAAGCTGTGGATGTTAGGAGGCTAAGACTTATGTTGGTTCCGAGAGTATTCCTGGAAAGGGCATAGCCGAGATGAAATAAATGACTGAAGATGGTTTTTATGACTAAATTATTTCTCTGGACTTAAGTAGTGGTTCACTACGGCTTGACGAAGTGAATGATAGGGGAAGAAAAAAAAAACTTTCCTATTCAAATTATGCTTATTATCAATCCACAGGACTATAGGTATGCCCTAGTAATCGTTGAAATTACTTGTGGTGCAGGGTCATAAAAGTGAGTGCACTTGTTGAAAATAAACAAAATAACAAATAAAGGTGTCTCTGTTTCCTTTCTGGGCCCTATGGGAAATGGAAGCACATTCCAACAAGAAAGGAAATGGAATTAGATCATATAGATGACCGAAAAGACAAGGTAATAGCTGACTGCTATTATTATTAAAGTAAAAATAAAAATAAAAATAAAACTTAGGTGAGTGGTCAAAACAGCGGGAATGATCCGCATGTGAGAATAGTCAGTAGCACTAGTGAAGGTGAACTGTAGCTGAGAAGAATTGAAAGTAAGGAAAGTGAAGAATTACAAACCCTAACTGGTTTAAAGAAAGTATTTTACAATACTTTGCACTGTATAAACAAAAGCTGTAATTACGGCTTCAAGTAAATGACGCTAGCTGTTAACTGCTAACTGTAAAAGTTATTATTTAACTTAGCCTAAGCTGGATGGATGCTTGGTTAGGTTAGCTTAGCGTAAGCTGGATGGATGCTAGGTTAGGTTAGCTTAGCGTAAGCTGGATGGATGCTAGGTTAGCTTAGCATAAGCTGGATGGGTGCTAGGCTAGGATAGCTTAGCCACCTAGGCTGGTTTGTTTACAAAGTGACATCACGAGTCAGCGCTTCCTGTGACAAGTCGTTGTCATGGGAACCCGAGCATGTCAGAACAATTCGACAGTACCTGAAGAATGTCTGCACCCTTTTAAATGAGTTATGCATGTTTAAACAGGTTAAAAGGGGGCGCCTATACTTTAAGTCTTTCAAGAACTTGATGTTACCTTAAGTAAAATGCAACTGTGTTTTGGGATTTGCTAATTTTACTCATGGAACTCTTTTTACTTTACACAACTTATTCTATTTGTTTACAGAGTAAGGAAATAGATTTGTCTAAGCATCTATAGTTACATCTTTCACATGCATAAATGCTGGCTTTTCAGCGAGTAAACAGTTTTGATCGCGAGGTAGCTCTCTTTGCTTGTAGATGCAGCTAAAATTTAGGTTAATTACATCACTCTAACAATACTTTGTAAGGCCTTTACATTGTAGAAAGGGGAGCATCACCCAGGTCTACATATATATATCTATATAACCCTGTCCTGAGCTTTCTATGTCAGTAGAATAGTAGAATAGCAGAATAGATATCGGTACAGTTTACAAGCTGCTGATATGAGATTTCTTTGTCGAACAGACTTACGCTTTACTGCTGAACTTACTGATATTAGTTGGAAATCTAAGACTCTTTCATTTACAGTAGGGATGTTAATTTCAGCCATCATTTTATCTGCATTTAGACAAGCCAGCAACCAGTGATCAAAATGCGTATCGCATGTTGTTCCGTTTGGATCTCAATGATCACATGCACACCTGTAGGTCCAAAGTATTTTAAAACTCAGGTGGTTTTTCCTACACTATGGCGTCAAGGTGACGTCTGCCTTATTTGGAGCTAGTGTTGCCTGTAACCCTTCATTGTCATGGAAACTAAGGTTTAGCATGTAGCAAATGTTTGTTTCGACAGAGTCGTGCATAGTGTGTTGGCAGGTGAGGCTTACAGGTCCATTCACGATTTTCTTTAAATCAGTAAAACTCTAAATTGTCTAATGCAGAGTCTTGCTTCTCTTCGAGCACACATTTTCATCTACTTTAAAAGTTTTTGTTTATGTTCTATGCTGACCAGGGACCCTTTTACAGAGTCTTGCATTGTGTTCATGCTGTGTGCCTTCTGGTTTTGCAGTTCGGAATCAATGGGGTCTTAGGGACCCTTTCTGAGGAGGCCTTCTGTGTTAGAGGCCGTCTGTATCAGGTCACGCATCGTTGAGCAGCGTTTCTTGGTCTTTGGCGAGCTGGAAGGTGCAGGGTAGCGAACTTGACCCTTGACTTGGTGCTGAGGCTGTGTACCCATGGATGGCTGCTGGAGTTCCTGGGAACTCTGTGACCTTGGAGTCTGGCTTTGTTGTAGTTCTCGTGACCTCTGTGACCGGAGGGGGAGGGGTTCTTGAACTTGGGCCCAGACTGTCAGGTGTTGGAAGTCTAATAAAAGCTCAAAGCATTCTAGCAGATCTTTGCCAATCAGAAAGGGGTAAGTGTCCATTTGTGAGATGTACACTGGATGGGTAGGACTCAAAAGGACCAATTGTCAGGTCACTGGGAGCTACCTGTTCGAGCCTGATGTTGTTCTGGCTGTGCAACTGCACCTTCAGCTCACATGTTTGAAATGTAAGAGTTCGATCTTGGCTCTTAGCTTTAGCACTGAGTCTTTCAAAGAGTGGAGCTGACATTAACGTGATGTCTGAGCCGGTGTCTAGCAGGGCTTCAAGGCTCAAATCATTGTCTATAGTGATGGCTAGGTAGAGTTTTCGGGCCACCCCCCTTTTGATCAAGTTTCCCAGAAGTCTTGGCTGGTGTGGTGATCGATGGGCGGTAAGGGCCGGTCTCGTGTGGGTCGCTGCGGAGGCAGGTAGCCAAAACAGCATTTCTTGGTCTTTTGGGACTTTGGTCCCAGTTGTGGGACACTGGGCTGTCATGCTCAGGCTGTGCAGCGGTCAGCTGTGGTGGCTGGGTGATACTGTCACTTTGTGATGTGACAGTTAGCTCTGTGGCCTGACGCTGACGAGCAGTGTTCTGGGTGCCTGTTTCAGGTCTTACGCTTAGACATAGGACGTCTGGCTTGTCCCTCCTGTTTCTCTTGTGAGATCTCAAGTGCAGAAGCTCTTTCAGCACCTTCAGGATCTCTGCCGTCTCTGACGTGGCTGCACTGTTTTTGTCTAATGTGTGCTCAGACTTGTGCTTACCAGTAGCATGTTGAGGCATGCTGTCTGGGCTTGAGTCTCTTGGTGATGGGGGTCGGCTGTTTCTGGGTCGCCGGCTGGCTTCCCAGAATCTTTGAGAGCGCTCGCTCTGGTGCCTTGGACGAGCACCATCACGGCTGTGCTGCCCTCTGCTGGCCTGGAACGGTCTTGGCTCTCTGTAAAAAGGGCTGTGGTGTTGTGGGGCGTCCTCTAGAGGCAGCTCTGAGTAGTGTTCAGAGACAGAGTAGATTGTGGGGTTTTTCAAAGTCTTTTCGTACACAGTCTTTTGCTTGGTGTAAGCTTCTCTTAGCTGTTGAGTAGTCGTTGGTCTGATTCTGGGTCAGAGAATTCTTTACTGAAGGCCTGCCGCAGCGGCTGGTGGTCCGACTTGACTGTCTCTGGTTGGGGGTCGAGGAATCTGCGCACATCACGACGGGACGTGGTTCTGAGCAGGTACAATCTGTCACACGCGATGACGTTGGAAACAGTTTGTAAGTGAAAGTCAATGTTCTGCGGGTAGGAGTGAACGTAGGGATGTTTCTGGCCAGCTTGTTAAGTCTTTTGGGAGCCATGCCATTGTTAGTGGCAGGCCTCTCCTGGAAAGGCTCTTCCCCCCTCGCTGCTGACGGGGGTTCTTGTCTGAAAGGTGCAGACCGGCTGGTCAGGGAAACTTTGTGGTGTGTGTTTCCCCTTCCCGGTCATGCTGCAGTTTATAAGAGTGTTGCAACTCTGTGTGAACGGTGTCAAGTTCGTGTTCGAGATCTTGTCTCTGCTGAATGAGCTTGTGGATGGTAGCACGGGCCTCTTGCGAGTTTCTTTCGCAGGCCGTGGCTTTCGAGTCTCTTTAAGTTCAGTCTCTGCTCTTTGCAAGGGGCTTCACTTTTGTCGGAGTTTCTCGTTGAGTTCCTCTCTGGTTTCTTTCTCTGACTGCTCTTTTCGGTCTGTGTGTAGACGAAGATCAGACAGGGCAGTTTGAAGTCTTTCCACTTTCTCCTGTAGCTCGGGGTCGGTGTCATCCTCTTCCTCGTGTTTCAAGGAGCAGTTGATCTAGATGACTGTGGATCTGGGCTTCCTCTGCTTGCATCTTTAGCGTTGCTACTTTGTGCTCCAGGGCGATGCGGCTCCTTTCGTGGAGGCGTGCTTGTGCGATGAGCTTGTGAGCGAGGTTTCCGACGTGTCTGGCCCAGTCTTCGTCGTTGTAGCTTTGGCTCGGGGCTCTGAGTCACTGGCGACCTTGGGCAGGAATGGAGGCGTCATGGATCTCAGCCATGTCTCCAGGTTGTCCCAGCGGGTTGTGGGACTGTAGGACCGGAACATACTGGCTCACTGTGGGCGAGAGGAACACAGCACACACAAAGAGACCAATGCAAGTTCGTTTACGAGCTATAATACTAATACGGGCGATACCATCTACGAGAATTTCGGCTAACTGATGCAGACAGTTAGGCCGTTATGTGGGGACAATTTGCGTAGGTCAGCGTGGGGCCTAAATAAAGATTTTGACAGGGCGGTGGCCTAGTGGGTCATCTGTTGACGCTAATGGCTTGGTTGTCAATCTGTTATTTGGCTTTCTTGGTGTCTCTCTTGGTTCTGTCTCTAGGTGATCATATCACAACAGAACAGAAAAATAGCAAGATGGAAAAGATTGAAGTAAAATGAAACAATAAAATTGAATAGGTCTGTAATGAAATGGAGTAAATAATAACACAGGAAGTGTTACGGGGGATAAGGAGGCCTGAGCCTGCTATGTGTGGCTTAGAGAAGAGGAGAGGGGCCAAACACTTAAATGACCAGGGGAATATCTAATATTCTGTGGCCTATACTAAATGAATGGGTTTTACCATATTTTTTGCTTGCCTGGGGTGAATTGAGGTAATCTCTGGTTGGCGCCGGCGTTGTGGTCAATCTTTCCGTCGTCCCCAAACACTCGACCACAGTGTCCCCGGGCCCTTCTGTTTATCTATACCGGTGTGCGCGCTCTCACACAACTTGACTTGTGTGTCGACTAGCGTGATGGACTTTTCTTTGGAGTGCCCAATTGCTGAGTCGTGTTGCGTGCCGCACCAATGGAAAGAGACAGAAAAGGTCCGAGACTCACGCACGGCAAGCGTCGGTAACGCCGGTCAGACGACCCCGCTCGCTGGAAACCAACCAGGGAGGCCTGTCAAACCACCACAGCACAAGAGAGTGTTCTACCTATAAATACAAAACAGGGTGAAGAACAAGTGAAACTTAAAGTGAATTAAGGCTTTCTTTGTTTAAACCAAATTGAGTATTTATGTATGTAGAAAATAAAAGCAAAGGCTTTACTAAATAATGGTCAAAACGAAAGGGAATTATGACAATGATGTTAATTTATCAGAATAACCTAACCCCAAAAGAAGAAGTATTGATAAGTAAAGCAGGATGACACAGGAGGAGGTAAGCTGTAGTGGCAGGTTTGTGCCACAAGGGAGTGTACTTCCTTTCAGTGGTCACCCTGGTTACAAGACAACTTAGTTTAAATTCATTCATTCATTAAATTCAATTAAGCGTAATAAAGAGATGTTAATTAGCATCTAAGATAGTAAGGATACAGTCGTGATAAAGTATCAGTACGAAGAATGAGAAAGGGGAGAAAGGGAAAAAAATTAAATGAGAAACTTAATTCAAATTTAAATTAGAAATTTGATATTTCAAACCAAATTTGAATAAGTGTAAGACCAGTTAAAGATCAGAATTATATCCGATGATAATCACGATTACTGTAAGGTATCAGTGATAGCACATCAAATAAAACCAACTGGAAATTGACCGCTTCAAAACAGAATGAAAGCAGGAAGGAAGTGATAAACCGACTTAGCAGGGGATGCCACAAGGTGGTGCGTTCCCTCTTAAGTGGGTATCAGTGACTGAGCTGAGACTTAACTTAAATTTTAATTCAAATCTTGTTTGAATCAAATTCAAAACAAGTGCAAACAGTCAGAGGCAGGAGAATCTAACATCCAATAATATTTAGCACAAGCAGAGCTGTCAATGCACATATATATTGAAGTTAGACCGCACAATTTCACAATTCACTGGGAAACATGAAATGGCTGGAAGAGAGAATTTGAGAAAAGAATGACCTACTAATAATGTCCACGCGATGGCGCTATTGCGTGCATGCAGGATGAAGTCAGGGTGTGGTAGTAATTTGAGACTGTCAAACACCTGAAGGCTGTCCTCTAGTGTTTGTCAGCAGAATAACAACCACAATCCATGTGCGATTTAAACTTGAGCGTGCAGACGCTTTGTTTTCTGTAGCGATCACACTTATCAAAATTAAATCTCAGCGGATTTTTAGTGCTATATTTCACAAGCACATTTGGCAGGGTTTTTTCTTTTTCTTTTCGCTGCGCTGTGCAAAAGAAAACAGGAATTATTCGTCTGTCGTTTCGGATCCAAATAACATTGATCAAATAGCACTTATGATTAAAAATGTTTTTAGGTTTTGGATTTTTTTTCGGTGCTATATTCTAACAACACATCTGGCAGGGTTTCTGCGCTGTGCATAAAGAAAACAGGAATTATTTGTCTGTTCGTTCGACTCCGATAAACATTTATCACATAGCACTAGGATTAAAATGTCTTAGATTTTACAGAATGGTTAGCTAAGCCACTGTAAACCAGGAGTTATCGTTATTCTAACGATTATAATATCAGGCCTTACTAAGATGAGCAAAGAGCATCGTTTACTCGATCTTTTGATCCCACTGGAAGAAGAGTCTCGTTCTTGGACAGGGGATTTTTTATATTAAAATGTAGCGCGTCTTTACAGAGGCAATTTTAATATTATTAATATAACTGCAGTTTAATTTAGCAATTAACAGTGACCAAAATGTTAGACATATTTAGCAGCTGTTAATGTGCTTAACTGCACTCGGCTTTATGCCTTTAGTCAGTTTAGTCAGTGAGTTCGCGCTGCGTTCGCTCACTCGAGGCGCGCGTACAATATTAAATCACAATATATATATATATTGTGATTTATATAGATAGATATATAGATAGATTGAAACTGAGTTGGTCAAAAACAAGTTTATAAATGTGCTAAGCATTTCTCCACCAAATATGTAAGGTATCTGGGGTCGTTTTGGGGAATATGTATTAAATAATTAATAATTAATAATTATTCATACGGGTTCGAACCAGATACTTATACATGTTAAATCGCCCAACGAGGGGGATGATCTGTTACCTGCATCTGCATTCATATCTATACATCAGATTTTAACCACAGGGGATTATGATCAACCACCGAGGTACAGATATTTTACAGACAGGTTAAAATTAGCTCAATTGTCAGAATAATATTTGTGGTTGATCCACAATCTCATCCTACTTTATAGGATTTCAGGAAACGCAATTCTGTGGCCACAAGAATGGGGTTTCCTGCCATATAAGCAAATACTCTGTAAAGTATCTTTAATTTGTAAGCCTGTAGCTAAGATCTTTGACGCTTAACCCTCTGGGGACCAGAAACGCGCCGGCGCGTTTTGCTCGTTTTTTTCACATAGCAGAAAAATAGACTTAAAGTACTACCATCATTTCTGTTCATATAGAGTTAAGAAATATGAGAAAATAATCTGTTAAATGTCTACTTTTTTATGTGCCCACATACAATCGAAATAAAATATTGTGCTTTTGTAAAATAAAGAATATAAACAGGGTGTGCGTTCTGCCTCTCAGTCACCGTGAACTTTTTTCCTGGAGCACGTCTCTAATCTTCAACAAAACTCAGCAAATACTATTCACCCAGACATGAGCAATATATCTTTTAAATCATTTGAGTTTGTACTTTTAAATGATCCGATTCAAAACTAAAATAAATATTCTCCGTTTATGTAATCTATATAAAAAGAGAGACGTGTCAGCCATTCTAATTATCTTTCTCTCAGCTCATTATCTCCGGTAATGTGACACGCCCACGGAGAGCACGCGCTATTCAAACGCAAATACGTGAAGCACCACATTGAGACGCGTTAACGCCCATAAACTCTGAAAACACACTATATTTTTTAGTCAGATTAATCTACTGTCATCTTGAGCGATCTATGAGGAACAATCCTGGGACATTTACCTACCTCAGAACAAGTGCTGGTTTATTTTCACCACGAGGAGGAGCAACAGATTCAGCTGAGAAGTGTGTAAGTGTTTTATGCTTGTGCTTTGTTCTAATCGCGATATAGAATAACGTTAGTGTCTGTAAACGGAAAAATAGCATACTGTTTAAATGTGAATCATGTTTCTGTGTGTGTGTGTGTGTGTGTGTGTGTGAATGAATGAATGAATGAACGCACAGATACGCACTGTTATAGACGATTTTGTTGACTAGTTTTGGATAGAGTATAAAGTTTTTACTCTAAAATAGACATCAAATAAGCTTTGTTAGGAGTTTCTGCTCATATGTTAAATATATAGTATGTTTTGTCAATAAACTAATCAACTAAGATGTTATAGTCTAGTGTTTGTTCCAATCCAAGCTAAATCAAAATAATGAATCCTCAACTTTGAAATATGTATGATCAAACTAAGACATTTATGGAAAAGACAATTTTCTTTTCAAGATTTTTCCAACTCTAACTTTGAACTGAAATAAAACCTTGTCTATATGGTGAAGGGTGTGTGATAAATGTGTCCAGACGTATGCACCCTGTATTTTAAAGAAGAACATTTAATTATTTGTGATACATTTTTCATTCACAAAGAATTCAAGGACATTATTCATGTCCCTAAAGGTTTGAGTTTTCCTCATTTTTTTAATTAAGGCATTACAATTTTTTTATTCCTCTTTTTAGTCAACTTTAGCATGGGTGTGTTCACTTATTCTAAGCAGTGTGTGTGTGTGTGTTTTAAATAAATCCAAACATTTATCACCTTGGAGAAATCCAACCGGCCAATCAGAGAGTTGGAAGTCACAGGCGGGAATTTAGTTTTTATTACTCTTTGTCTAAGAGCAATCGTGTGTGTGTGTGGGGAGGGGTTACAGTCTAAAGACATTTCAATCTTCAATGATAGTAAAACTTATCAAAAATACATTTGACAAACAAATTCGTGTTGTTCACGCCACTAGTGTTCTACATGTAGTAAGAACGCTATGTAAAAGTTAAAGAAATATACAGTTATATTTAAAATGCATAATGAAGGTATTTATTATTCACTTTATGCTGCGATAAAATCATAGTTATTCCAATGTGACAAGGACAAACAGACACACATAAAACACATCGAATATATCTGGTTAAATGTCTTTTGAAAAGAGAAAAGAAGTTTCTTTTCTCTTTAGAATCAACTTCCTGTGGGACATTCCGATCAGTCATAAAATGTCTTAATGTATTGTAAGCGGACACCACACTCTGTCCTGAGTGTGGGTGTCAGCTGTGGGGTATGTGTGCGTGTGTGTTGGAATGTCTTCCGGGGTGAATCTGCATGCGTGGGGCACGCAAAGTTGTCAGTGGGGCCATCAGTACTCAGACTATGCGGTGCTAGGCCATATTTATGGACCAGAGTTAGAGAGAGGTTAGGAGCATTTTGACATCAACAATTTAATGGGTCACCCGGACAACGCAGATACCCTACAGTTGCTTCTCTGGGTTGACCTTAAAGGAAGCTGCTGCAATTTTTACTCTTGATCTGACATCAGAATCTCTTTCCCAAATATCTAACCTGTCTAGGTTACTTTGCAGGGTTCTAATGGACCATGTGAAGTCTAAGAAAGGCAATGCATTTTTATGCTCTGACAAAAGACCATGAAACCATGTACGAGCTAAAGGGCCATTATCATTTAACACCTTCTCTGATGTGTCTGATATTTCACTGTAAGCTGCAGCTGACTGACAAAATCTTTCTGTGAATTCACTAACAGTTTCATCATTCTTCTGTACACAACTAGTGATCTTTGACCAGTCCACTTTTGGTCCAACAATGCTTTTTAACACTCTCAGAACTCCCTCTCTCAAGTCATCGTTTCTGGCATTTTGAAACTCATCATTGAATTCTGACTCAGTCAAGATCTGTGATATTAGCTGGGTGACTTCAGCTAGAGACATATCGTAGAGCCGCATCTTTCTGGACAATTCTCTCCTAAACTCAGAAAAATTTCTTTGGACTGATGGCAAATTTTCAGCGATTCTCTCGATTTCTTTAGGACCTAAAGATAATTTGACTGCTTGTAGCTGCAGTATGGGGGTTACAGATTGAACAGAGTCAATCCCTTTTGCCCTAGTCTGAGCCTTTTGTCTTGCTCCACACACTTCAAATGCATTTACATCTTTATCCATCAAACCAGAATTTCTAGTGTTTTCTAGTCTACAGAAAGACTGTAAATCAGGATAGCTTTCATCTGACTGTTGGTCTTCAGAGTCACATTTGGTTGATCCCTGGTTATGACTCACCTTTGTCTTGAAACAGGACACTTGAGTCTGCAATTGTTTGTTCTGTTCATTTAACTTATCAATACACCTAGCTTGTTCTTGTGCAATGGATAAGCTATATTCTCTATGGCATCAGATTATGCCTTTCATGTTTTTCTTTCTGATACATGCACCTAACACCTTCTTGCATTCTTCAATAGACAAAACTTTGTCTTGATCAATACCAAATTTCTTTGTCAAATCCAATCTAACTGACTCAGTCACTATGGAATCCCCTTTCTCTCCTAACAATGACTTTAACTCACTGTCTGTCCATAAAGGGCTAGCTAGTCCATTTTTCTCAGTTGATGGAACAAGCCTAGCATTTCTTCTAACCATTTTGTGGATTTCTTTTGTTACCACACAATCAAACACTAAAACTTCTCTGATCAACAGAGGGTACACTTGTTAACACAGATCAAATCTTGTTAACCTTCCAAATTAACCAACATTTCACACTTAACTTCGGACAAGTCTTCCCTGTTTGCACAGAGGGTATTTAAATCAGTAGCATAAGATGCTAAATCTTCCCTGCCTGAAACAGAGGGTATTCTTTCTTTCCTGTCTGCCTGAAACAGAGGATATCTTTCAAATATTAACATGTAAGGCTAATCTTCCCTGCCTGAAACAGAGGATAAAATTTAATCTCTAACAGAAAAACTTTAGAGGATAAATTAGTTAAACAAACTCTACAGCAGTCTGTTAACTTTTCTCTCTGGCGGCACAGAGATTTATACTGGTCATTCAGCGGTTCTTTGAATAGAGTGAAACTCACCGAATCATTGTCTGTACTGAAAAAATTCCGTCTGGAACCCTAGATTGTGTGTCTGTTTCCATATAAATGCATTAAGAGTAATGCCACAGTTACTTGAAAGATCATTGTGAGCAGTTGTATCAATTGATAGATCATTGTAAGGAAATGAATAGACACTCATTTGAAATGTAATGTGTGAATTGTCTTTTGAAATAGTAGTACTGTGATGTTCAGTTGTGTCATTTTGAACAGGTGATTTTTGTTGAATGAACAAATGATCTAAGTTTTATGTGTATTGTATCCAAGCAATTGAGAAAAGGGTTAGAGTTTTGAAAGATGTGCATTTTGATCATTGGTTGTGAATTTTGTGTCTAGAGTTTTGAAAAATTACATCAAGGTTCTGAAAATAGTAATGTAATAAAAACCCTTGTCGTGTGAGTGTGAAGGAAGGAGACCGGGGTCAGCTGGCTGAGACTCGTGGGTATTTTATTTAACAACTCAAGCTTTGGCGCCACATGCGCACGTCGAACATAAATCTTAGTCACAGTTTCAAAAATACTCGATCAGGTTTGTCTTCCACAAAGACCTCTTCCCATTTCCAACGAGACCTCAGCCCTTCTCTCTCCTCGATCGCTGGTTCCAGTCTGCTTTATACGGTCTCCCCACGCCAATTACTGCAACGAGACACATGTGTCAGTCATTTTACACTTGACCTACTTACCGCCGCTCGTCTCTCCACTCTCTCTCTCGTCGCAGACCTCGCTAAACCACGCCTCCCCCGCCACATACCCCCACCGCCCGACTCAGGCCGGGGAGCCATCTGGCCTGCAGCCCCCCCCATTCCTAGAAAGGAAGTCAGCCACAGCCATCTGCACCCCCGGCCTGTGGATCACCTTGAACTTAAAAGGCTGTAAAGCTAGATACCAACGGGTGATCCACGCGTTGGTGTCCTTCATGCGGTGGAGCCACTGCAGGGGCGCGTGGTCCGAACAGAGGGTGAACTCCCACCCCAGGAGGTAATAGCGCAGGGTGAGGACTGCCCATCTGATAGCCAAACACTCCTTCTCTATGGTGCTGTACTTAGCCTCTCTCTTCGAGAGCTTACGACTAATGTACAGCACCGGGTGGTCCTCCCCCTCCACCTCCTGGGACAGGACAGCGCCCAGCCCCCTGTCCGACGCGTCAGTCTGCAACAGAAAAGGGAGAGAGAAATTAGGAGAGTGCAGGAGCGGGCCACCACACAGAGCAGCCTTAACCTGGGTAAAAGCCTGTTGGCACTGCTCCGTCCACTGGACCGTATCTGGTACCTCCTTTTTAGTGAGGTCAGTCAGCGGGCTGGTGAGGTCCGAATAGTCAGGAATAAACCTTCTGTAATATCCCGCCAGCCCCAGGAACTGCCTCACCTCCTTTTTGGTCTTAGGTCTAGGACAGGTTGCAATTGCTGCTGTCTTGTCAATTTGGGGACGCACCTGCCCATGACCCAAGTGGAAGCCCAGATACCTTACCTCCACCCGCCCAACTGCACACTTCTTCGGGTTGGCCGTTAGCCCCGCCTGTCTCAGCGCCCCGAGGACGGCCCTTAAATGCTCCACATGCCGCTGCCAGTCATTACTGTAGATGATGATATCATCCAAGTATGCAGCGGCATATGGAGCATGGGGTCGCAGAATTCTGTCCATGAGACGCTGAAACGTGGCCGGAGCCCCGAACAACCCGAAAGGAAGTGTTACAAATTGGTGTAATCCAAACGGCGTGGTGAAGGCTGTTTTTGCTTTGGACATGGGAGACAAGGGGATCTGCCAATATCCTTTCGTTAAGTCCAGCGTCGAATAAAAGCGAGCCGTACCTAACCGATCAAGCAGCTCGTCAATCCGCGGCATTGGATAAGCGTCGAATTTCGACACTGCATTCATCCTGCGATAGTCCACACAAAACCGTACCGAGCCGTCCGTTTTAGGAACTAAAACTATCGGGCTTGCCCAGTCACTGTGGGACTCCTCAATTACTCCCATCTCCAGCATTGCCTCTAATTCCGCCTGAACCACTTTTTTTTGTGTTCAGGCAATCTGTGTGGCCGGCTGCGAACTACCACGCGCGGCTCTGTCTCAATATGGTGCTGGATCAGATTAGTACGACCAGGCAGGGGTGAAAACACATCGGCAAACTCTCTTTGCAACCTTGTGATGTCAGTGAGCTGCGAGGGCGAGAGGTGATCCCCCCCCCCCCCCGGGGCCAGGGCGAGAGATTTCTCTTTGATGATCGCCTCTGGCCCGAGATCCTCCTCTCCACTCACTGCCGTCGCAAGCAACACTGACTCCTCCTCACTCCATTTTTTTAGGAGGTTGAGATGGTAGATTTGCTGTGAATCACCCCTGTCTGTTCGTATTACCTCATAATTGAGATCCCCTATCCGCTGTGTGACCTCAAAGGGTCCTTGCCACTTCGCTAACAATTTGGAGCTGGAGGTTGGTAGTAAAATGAGCACTTTATCTCCCGGTGTAAACTCTCGAAGCTTAGTTCCCCTGTTATACAGCCGGCTTTGTCTTTCCTGAGCCTGAAGCAAATTATCCATAGAGAGCCACCCCAGTGTATGGAGTTTTGCTCTCAGGTCCATGACATACTGAATTTCATTTTTGCTATCTGAGCGTCCGTCCTCCCAAGTTTCCTTTAGGACGTCTAACACCCCACGGGGCTGACGTCCAAAAAGAAGCTCGAAGGGGGAAAACCCCGTGGAGGCTTGCGGGACCTCTCACACGGCGAATAAGAGGGGTTCTAGCCACCTGTCCCAATTTTTCGTGTCTTCTTGTACGAATTTACGAATCATTGTTTTCAACGTGCGATTAAATCGTTCGACCAGTCCGTCCGTTTGTGGGTGATAGATACTGGTACGCACCGATTTAATGCCCAATAATTCATATAATTCGCTTAACGTGCGTGACATAAACGCGGTGCCTTGATCCGTGAGAATCTCTTTCGGGATTCCCACGCGGGAGATTAAACGAAACAGGGCGTCTGCCACACTCTTAGCTGATATAGTGCGTAGCGGCACTGCTTCGGGATATCGCGTTGCGTAGTCTGCTATAACTAACGCAAAGCGATGTCCCCGTGCCGATCGTTCTAATGGCTCGATGAGGTCCATACCAATTCTATCGAAGGGGACCTGCACAAGAGGTAGAGGGCGCAATGGCGCTTTTGGGGCAGCCGGTGGATTTACCAACTGACATTCCCGACATGACGCGCACCACCTGCGCACGTTCTCGTGAATGCCCGGCCAGAAGAATCGGGTCATTAAACGATTTAATGTCGCTGACATCCCTAGATGCCCCGCCATCGGATTACAATGTGGTACAATGTGGTACCCCGTGGTACTAACAATTGGGTTATATCTTCTTTTGTCTGAGTGTCTTGGGTCACCCGATACAACCTGTCTTTAATAACGGCAAAATAAGGATAGGAGAGCGCGCGGTCAGGTTGGAGGATCTGCCCATCGATGGAACGGACCTGTTCAAACGCATGTTTGAGCGTCTCATCTTGGAACTGTTCCAGGGGAAAGTCATCGCGACTGGAGAGGTTTAACCTCGCCAAGCCGCTCGGTTCCTCTGAAACAGTTCCGCTGGGTCCAGGAACAGTCTCTCCAACCTGAGCGCTCGCCCCCCTTCCCCGCCTTTTCTTTTTCCCAGAGGCATCCGTTGTTAAATATCCCAACAATTGTTTAAAAGCTGGCCAATTCGTTCCCAAAATTAACGGATGCCGGAGGTGCGGGCTAACTGCGACCTCCACACAATGATTTTGTCCCCTGAATTTAATAGTGATGGCTTTTAAGGGGTACTCCACTATATCCCCGTGCACACACCTCACATTAACCATGCGGCCCATATCCAATGCCCCGGACTGTATCAGGCTTTGATGGATTAAGGTCTGGTTACAACCTGAATCCACCAAGGCCTGAT
Organism: Tiaroga cobitis; assembly: GCA_030578255.1. Lineage (NCBI taxonomy): Eukaryota > Metazoa > Chordata > Actinopteri > Cypriniformes > Leuciscidae > Tiaroga > Tiaroga cobitis. The sequence continues at coordinate 12,567,778 of CM060599.1, read as the reverse complement.
AGGTACCCCCCTTAACCTGTTAAGCTGCAACCACACTTTTGAAAAATCCCCAGAAATGGCATACACAAACTGAAACGGATACAGTTCATGAACCCTTTGTACTAAAAGCACAAGTATGATCTCATTTGAAAGCCAACACCTGGCAGTTTATTGTAAATGTAGAATTAATTATTGTCATAATGAAAAAAATAGTTATAAATAGCTTCAAAGTTTTGTAAAGTTATTAGAAATTAATTTTTATGAAACATCTTCATGAAAATAAAATTGAAGTTGGCATTGTAGCAATCTAGAAATGCACTGCAGCTAAAGCCACATGTCTGACCATGTTATATTTAAAATCTGAAGATGGTAAGTCTAAAACTCTGTATTTAGTTCAATGTTTTTCAAGATCATGTCATATGACTTTATTTTGATTAGACTCTAAAATGCAAACTGATGTTTATTGTCATCTTCTAAGCATCTATTCAGTCTATTGTCTCTATTGTTTTGTGGTGCAAACGAGCCCCATTCAGTGTCAGTCTCCCCTGCACACATTCACACCTCTCCAGTCTGTTTATGGCTCTAAATATGCTTTTCTTTTGTCTGCATTATAATCACTAACGACTAGTTATTCACGCTGTTTTAATCCCTAATTTCTTTTACCAAAGTTCTCTCTTCACATTTTAAACTGTATCAAATGGCCTTTTTGAAAAAAGAAACATTTCAGTAAGCATTTATATTTAGAAAAATTCATAAAAATAACAGCTAATGTGCTAGCAGGTGCACAGAGCAAGCTAACATGTTAGCTTAGCACACCATCAATACACGACAATTTATGAGATTAAAAACGTGTTTGTGCTCCAAACTTACTTTATAGCGCAAGTCAAGTGTTTTAAATAACTTTTTGTGATCTGATTTGGCTTCAGATAAAAAAAATCAGACAGAAAATATATTATTTTACAGCATTCTGCACAAATGATAGCATATATATCAATTAGCATTACATTATAAATATAATCTATTATTATGAAAATACCTGACATGGCTCGAAGAACACAGGTAAATCAAATATCATTGCAATCATGTTTATTGTCTTCAAAACATCTTTATCTGCAGTTACAGCGATCTCTGTTAGCTTTGTAAAGTCAGGGACTTCCTGGAATGTCACATGGTTCTGGCTCTTCTTCATGTGTTCCATATATGGACTATTACTGTGCATAGAGCGCCCGCGCCCTCAGGCTGCCAGTATGGATTGAAAACACATTACATCAGAGTATCCAGCGCTCATGATTACATCGACGCATTTGGGTATAAATTCAATAAATATTATTCCTGTCAATAGATGTCTGATGAACCTATGAGAATATATCAATATTTCTCCAAATCTGCACATATTTGAGCTAAAAGCCCTGAGGGACGTTGTTTTGTCAAGCTCTGTCATGACGATCGCACAGGAGTTTTTTTCTGAATGGAAGCGGCTGACGCTCATAATTCATATTAAAGGTAACGACTCATTTTTTAATTACATAACTCCTGACACAAATTAAGACATAACTGTCACTATACGTTTCTCAGAATACAATAGTGGTCAAATACTGAAACTTGAGTCTTATATCTTTTTAATGATGTATAGTTTGTCAAGGTAATAACATTAAATCTGATAGTTACTTTGAACTATTAAAAAAAAAAACGCTTCAGTGCGCCCGCGCTCTGGTGAAGCTTAACAGGTTTAATACTCACAGGTATCTGGTACAACCCGGCTTGATCGGGGGCGGCCTGCGGAACGTCCGGGATCCGGACCAGTGTCCCAACCTCCATGACCCGGCAGCGGTCCACGAAATGGCCCGGATCCCCGCAACGCCAACAGGCCGGCCCAGGCTTCCCCGCCGCTCTAGTGGCAGGAAGCGGGTCAAGGAATTGGCGTGGGGAGAGCGCAGGAACCGCGTCGAGCCCTTCCGGGTGTCCCGGCCCCCGACGGATCCTCGCGACCCGGCTGGGCCCTCGGCTCCAGCCTTTCAGCGGGGAGGTGCCCTCGGAGGTCCTGGAGAAAGGAATGAGTTTAGGGGAATGGAGAGAGAGAGAGACAGGGGGAGAGAGAGAGACAGATGGCAGGGGTTCGCCGACCCCGGAGCACGCCGCCAGTTGATCCTCCGCCAGTTGGATGGCCAGATCCAGCGACGCCGGCCGGTGGCACTGGACCCACTGGGCAGTCCTCTTCGGCAACCTGGAGACGAACTGCTCCAGCACCACCTGGTCGATGATGGCCTCGGCATCGCTTCCTCCGGCCAACAGCCATTTGCGGCACGAGTCCCGGAGCTGCTGCGCCAAGACAAAGGGTCGGCCTGCTTCCGCCAGTTCCAGCGAACGGAAGCGTTGACGATGTTGCTCAGGGTTGAGGCCGACCCTTTGGAGAATGGCTCTTTTTAAATCGGCGTATACCAGGAGATTCTGGACGGGCAGTTGTTGAGCAGCCTTCTGGGCTTCCCCCGACAGCAGCGGAATGAGCCGAACCGGCCAGCTGGATGATGGCCACTCACATGCCTCGGCCGTTTTCTCGAACAGGTCCACGAAGGCCTCGGGATCATCGGAGGTTCCCATCTTCGTCAGAGACATGTGAGCGGCTGGGTTGGAGCTGGGGGAAGCCCGCTCCGTCCGATCCTCCCGGTCCAGCAAGCTCCGGAACAGCTCGCGGTCCGCCTGCTGGGCTTGTATCAGGGCTTGGAACCGACCTTCCTGATCCACCCGCAAGTCCAGCAGGGCTTGGTGGTTCTCTTGATGCAGTCCCGCGAGCGATGAAATGATGTCCGCAAATGGCGTCCCCGATGTTGCTGACGGAGTTTGCATCTTGGCGGTGGCGTTCTCCTTCCTTCCCGGGTTTCGGCACCAGTGTAATAAAAGCCCTTGTCGTGTGAGTGTGAAGGAAGGAGACCGGGGTCAGCTGGCTGAGACTCGTGGGTATTTTATTTAACAACTCAAGCTTTGGCGCCACATGTACACGTCGAACATAAATCTTAGTCACAGTTTCAAAAATACTCGATCAGGTTTGTCTTCCACAAAGACCTCTTCCCATTTCCCACGAGACCTCAGCCCTTCTCTCTCCTCGATCGCTGGTTCCAGTCTGCTTTATACGGTCTCCCCACGCCAATTACTGCAACGAGACACAGGTGTCAGTCATTTTTCACTTGACCTACTTACCGCCGCTCGTCTCTCCACTCTCTCTCTCGTCGCAGACCTCACTAAACCACGCCTCCCCCGCCACAAGTAACAAAGTGATTGTAAAAAACTGTAAAATAATGTAATTAAAACCTCAGTATATAAGTCTGCAATAGTGTACTCTTCTGTACAGCCTTGTAATTCATTGTATTTTGCAAAAATATAATATTCTATTCAGTGCAAAAGCCAGGGTTTTATAAATACAGAGGTCCCAAAAGTGATCATGCTAGAGGGTTCGGGGGAATATTATTTTTTCACTGTAATTGTCAAAGAACTTAGGCTATGTATATTTGTGTTAAATAGGAATCTATTGCTATAAAGTTATTCTCATTCTGGGCACTGTATGCAATAGGTTATTGCTTTACCTGCTTTCCTCTCCTCTCTTATCTCCATCTCCTTCTCTCGTTCTTCTCCTCTCAGTCTATTTATCTTTACCTGTAAATATCCCCTTCCTGAAGCTGAGGTTTGATTGATGTTTAGTTTCTCCACTTGCATCCTATCTCGTGAAGCTTTGCATTGGGATTCGCGCGCAGCTCGCGCTTCTGTAAACATAAATCCTGCTTTATATCGGTCATCTCAAACATTTTGGCATATCACAATTTGATCATTTAATTAATAGTCTCTATTTTACTGATAACTTAAACAATATTAAAATAAATGTTACTCTAATAATTTGAGAAATGTTTAATTTGCATAGAACGTGTTATCTTTCTTAACGCCGTAATGCACCTTCGCGTGAAGTGGAAAATCGATTCCTGAGCAATCGATGCCAATTAATTCAGCACCTTCACTTGGGACAGCGCCTTTGTAATGTCGAACGTAAGAGGAGCGAGTTAAGAAGCTTCCTAAGGGACACTTCAGGGAACACACTTAGAAACATAAACTATTTCGGAAAGATATATCTTTTTGAGTCTTCTTAGCGCGCTAAGAGTGAGCGTTATCGGGGAACCGGGCCCAGATAAGTATGATTTAAACCATGCTAATGCAGTTACTCTAATGCCAACATAATTTTCAAGTCTGTTTAAAAGAATGTTGTGGTCAATGGTATCAAATGCAGCACTAAGATCGAGTAACACAAATAGAGAGATACAACCACGATCGGATGATAAGAGCAAATCATTTGTGACTCTAATGAGAGCTGTCTCAGTACTATGGTACAGTCTAAATCCTGACTGAAAATCCTCGCAGACACCATTTCTTTCTAAAAAGGAACATAGTTGTGGGGATACTGCCTTTTTAGTATCTTTGACAGAAAAGGTCGATTCGAGATCGGCCTGTAATTGACTAATTCTGTAGGATCAAGTATCCTAATGACAAAGATTAATTAATGATGTTAAGAAGAGGATCTATGACCTCTGGAAGCATCTCTTTCAATAGATTAGTCGGTATAGGGTCTAACATACATAACATACAACATACAACGCCATACACGCTGTCTGCCATCTGCCCTATACAGTGAAAACCATGATTCATCCGTGAAGAGAACACCTCTCGAAAGTCGGTTACGGCGACGAACTGCAGTCAGGTCGAGACCCCGATGAGGACGACGAGCATGCAGATGAGCTTCCCTGAGACGGTTTCTGACAGTTTGTGCAGAAATTCTTTGGTTATGCAAACCGATGTTGCAGCAGCTGTCCGGGTGGCTGGTCTCAGACAATCTTGGAGGTGAAGGTCCTGGGCTGGTGTGGTTACTTGTGGTCTGCGGTTGTGAGGCCGGTTGGATGTACTGCCAAATTCTCTGAAACTTTTGGAGCCTTTGGAGACAGCTTATGGTAGAGAAATGAACATTCAATTCACGGGCAACAGCTCTGGTGGACATTCCTGCAGTCAGTATGCCAATTGCACGCTCCCTCAAAACTTGCGACATCTGTGGCATTGTGGTGTGTGATAAAACTGCACATTTTAGAGTGGCCTTTTATTGTGGCCAGCCTAAGGCACACCTGTGCAATAACCTTGCTGTCTAATCAGCATCTTGAAATGCCACACCTGTGAGGTGGATGGATTGTCTCGGCAAAGGCCAATTATGCTCACTAACACAGATGTAAACAGATTTGTGAACAATATTTGAGAGAAATAGGGCTTTTGTGTACATTGAAAAAAATTATAAACGTAACACTTTTGTTTTTGCCCCCATTTTTCATGAGCTGAACTCAAAGATCTAAAACTTTTTCTGTGTAAGAAGAGGATCTATAAGTTCTGGAATCATCCCTTTCAGTAACTTAGTAGGTATAGGCTCTTACATGCTGTACATGTTGTTAATTTTGATGATATTCCACTGCTCCGGGTGGTGTTCACGGTGTGTGTGTTAGTGTTCAATACTCACTGCTGTGTCTGTGCACTTGGATGGGTGAAATGCACAGCACACACTCTAGCTACACGTCACGTCACTTTAACAAGTTTAGACAATTCTTCATCTCTTATAGCAAATAATGAATGCACTTGTTCCTAAGGGGGTCTTTAGCATGAAATCTGATGTGATACTGTACCAGACTGTTGCATGGTTATCATTTTCTCTCTAATAATATCAATCTAGCAAGAAAGTAAATTCAGGAAAGTCATTACTACTTTGCTGTTTGGAAACGTCTGAAGTCGAATTCCCCCCCCCCCCCCCCCCCCCCCCCCCCCGTTAATTTAGCCACTGCATCAAATAAATACCTAGGGTTGTGTTTTTTCTCTTATAAGAGAGTCGAAAAGTAAGCAGATCTAGCAGTTTTCAAGGCCTTTCTATATGCAATAACACTTTCCTTCCACGAAATGCAAAATACTTCTAGTTTTGTTTTCTTCTAGATGCGCTCCATTTTTCGGGTTGCTTTTTTGAGGGCCCGAGTGTGCACATTATACCACGGTGTCTGACTATTTTCATTAATCTTCTTTAAGCGCAAAGGAGCAGCCGTGTCTAAAGTGCTTTAAAAGAGAAAGTCAATAGTTTCTGTCGCAACATTGAGTTCTTCTAAGCTATCTGGTATGCCAAGGAGTAGAAACTGATCAGGATGATTATTTATAAAGCAATCTTTAGTGGTAGAAGTGATAGTTCTACCATATTTATAACAGGAGTTTTTTTAACAGCCTTAAATGGAGTTTATACAAGACTATATAATGATCTGAGATGTCATCGGTCTGCTGCAGAATTTCAATGGCATCAACATCGATTCCATGTGACAATATTAGACATATGAGCAATATTACACGAGTAGCCGAAGGCAATCACAGCAATGCTGAGATAGATCAATATCGCAGGGCTACGACTGTGATTTGCATTTATACAACAGTTCAATGGCACAAGTGTGTAAATAAAATAAGAAACAACAATGGAGTTTTGAAAAAAAAAAACTTTTATGCAGAACTACTTCCTTCGGGGCACGGATTCAAATCTCAAGTTGACAGTTTAACAGTTGAGCCCAAGCCTCCATTACTAAGTCTAAAACGTTACTTTAGAACTAGTAACGAAGGAACGCTGAGTTGCTTCATTGAAGCTTATTGTATTGTGTAGAGTATTATGAGAGAGAGATTGACTAAGCAAGGCAAGGCAAGGCAAGGCAAGTTTAATTATATAGCACATTTCATACACAATGGTATTTCAAAGTGCTTTACATAGAAGAAATTAAAAAATCAAAATGAATAAGAATAATTAAAACAGTTTAGAATAAAAAATAAAATAAAATACAGTAAAAACAGCCGGGCGAACAGTGGCACAGTGCTCATTCAGTAAATGCACAGCTAAACAAATGTGTTTTGAGTCTGGATTTGAATGTGACTACAGTAGGAGCACATCTGATCTCCTCTGGAAGCTGGTTCCAGCTGCGGCTGGCATAATAGCTAAAAGCAGACTCTCCATGCTTAGAGTGAACCCTTGGTATTTCTAGCTGATGTGATCCTAATGATCTGAGTGATCTGTTGGGTTTATATTTAGTGAGCATATCTGCAATATATTGAGGTCCTAGTCTATTGAATGATTTATTTACCAGTACTAATACTTTAAAATCAACCCTAAATGTAACTGGGAGCCAGTGTAAAGACCTGAGGACTGGTGTGATCTGCTCAGAATCCTGGCAGCAGCGTTCTGTATGAGCTGCAACTGTCTTAAGCGAGTGCATTACCTGCATCTAGCTGATATTCTTCAGGTTAATCTTATATTCATAATCACAAAATCATTTTGAATGTCTGCTGAGGAAAGCGATATATTTGTCTTTTTCCTTTTAACAGTTAAGGGATTTCCCATGACAGCGCTAGTCAATGCATTTGTATGTTGCAGCTAATAAGGTATTGGTTAAAGTAAAAATAATCCATCCTTGTTTACAATCTTGTTTCAGTCCCTTTTAATATAAAAATCTTTGCTACTGACTCACTGATAAAGACGGTCTTTGCTGCCATCTAACGGCGCAATAATGTTACTTTCACTGAAGTCGAAATCATAATCACTAACGGACACTTTCTCAATACCAAATACAATATTATTTATGAAAAATAATATTTACATAAACAAAATATTAGCCATTATAAAAGTATAAGAAGTTTGTACAATAGGAAATAAACAAGCAAACAGTTCTGTCAAAAATGACAAAAGCTAGTTATAGTACAGGATTTAAGTTAAACATCGCAAACATTTTAAAATCTTGCTAATAACTTAAAAAGCTCTAAATGGTTTAGCTCCTCAGTACTTGAGCAAGCTCTTCACGCATCTTCATCTATTGCGATCTCAAAATTGATAAAAATGTATTTATATTTGTTAAACACAATATTGGTTACTCCACTGCATTTTCGCTCAAATTGACCTTTGTTTTTGCAAATTGCTTTCTGTTTGTTTGCGAGTCGATTTTTCCTTTGCAAAGCAGATCGAGTTTGTTTGCGAGTCGAGGTTTTCTTTGCAAAGCAGATCGAGTTTGTTTGCGAGTCGAGTTTTCCTTTGCAAAGCAGATCGAGTTTGTTTGCAAAATGCTGGATTTGTTTGTTTAATTATGGCACATTATTCGCTTCATAGGTAAGTGGCGTTTCATTTCCGACACAACGTTAGAGGTGTTCGGCCAATCACAATGCACTGGGTCAACTGGCCAATCAGAGCACACTATGCTTTTCGGAAGGAGGGGCTTTGTAGAAATCTACAATAATGTACAGTATGTGAAAAATAATGTTTTTTTTTGTTTTTTGTTTTTTAATATAAAGCATGTTAAATTCCATTACACCCAATACACAAAATAGTGATCTTTGAAAATAGCATCAAGTGACCCCTTTAAGTAGTAGGAAATTACTAGTCATCCAATTTTTTTTATATCAACTTTGCATTCCGGTAATTTTGAAAATTGGTATGTTTCATCTGGACGCAAAGAAATATAGAGCTGCGTATCATCAGCGTAACAGCGAAAACTAACGCCATGCTTCCTTAATGATATCTCTCAAGGGTAGCATGTACAGAATGAAAAGCAATGATCCTAGTACTGCGCCTTGCGGTACTGCATACTGAACTTGTGATCGATTTGACATCTCTTCATTAACTGCTACAAATTGGTAACGGTTAGATAAGTATGATTTAAACCATGCCAATGCAATTCCACTAATGCCAACTTATTTTATGAGTGGTCGATAGTATCAAATGCAGCACTATGATCCAGTAACACTAATAGAGAGATACAACCACCATCGGATGATAAGAGCAAATAATTTGTAACACTAATGAGAGCAGCCTCAGTATTATGGTACACTCTAAATCCTGGCTGGAAATCCTCATAGACAGTGGCGCCTCCAGAAATATTTCATAGGGGTGGCCAGATGGGGCCACTTAAAATCTTGGGGTGGCACACCAAAACCATAATCATAATTTCTACTGTTGTAGTAAACCGGCCTGTAGAAAACAGAAAGACTTAAGGAAACTCCTACTGATATACTTTGGTTATATTTAATGTTACTAATGATATTAGTAGGGCCCTACTAATATATATTATATTATATTATATTATATTATATTATATTATATTATATTATATTATATATATAATGATATATATTATATAGATATGATATATATAAGGGCCCTCGCCCCACGGCAAATTTCCAGATACTTACATAATTGTGATGAATTTAATCATTTTTAAGTTATTATTTTGCAGTGTAAGATTACAGTTAACACCTTTAAATATTACATAAATGTATTATGAATTTTTAATAAACTTAATGAGTGTATAAATCAGCAGCAAAAAGCAATTCTTGAAAAAATGCAGTAATTTTATAAAATCTAAATATGTTAATAAAAACAAATTACTATTAGTTCTCTTATAAAATTCAATCAGGCAATCATACATTTCACAATTTTATATTTATATATGAATGTCAAGAATTCAGGGTAACACTTTAGAATACGGTTCCTTCGTTAATGAATAACTACACAAGAACCAATGAGTAACACAATATTAACAATCTAGTAACTATTATTAACTAACAATATACTCTGATTAACGAACTAGTAAGTAATAGCGCACAGATGAAAGTGGTAGTTCACTATTAACTAATCAATAACTACTATTTTTTTAATGCTTCCCAGAGAACTACTGAAAAGGTTTATTAACAATCTAGTAACTACTATTAACTAAAAAGAAACTCTGATTAACGAATTAGTAAGTAATAGTGCACAGATGAAAGTGGTACTTCACTATTAACTAATCAATAACTAATATTTTTTTTATGCTTCCCAGAGAACTACTGAAAATGTTCATAATTCATGCAAATCTAATCAATAACCAATGCAGGATAAATGACTAGCAATACATTAACATTTTAACTGCTACTGTAAACAATACACAAGGTTGTTTACATTATCAATTTGTAATAGCATAGCAGACTTACGATTTGGGAAAGCTGTTAATAATTGGCCTATGCTGTCTATTTATCAACTGAATAATTTTAAAGAAATGGATTTTTTAATGCAGTTGTCGGGACCTTACTTGTCCTGTGCCCAATTTTCCGGCATTCCTCTGGACTGGCATTGAATCACTAGAGTCATGATGAGTACTGGAACATATTGAGTCTTCAGCCACCCAAATACCAAATACCAGATACAGTGATTTTATTATTTAACCTACCCCCCAAAAAAACATGTTTTTATGTATGTCTAGCTCATATATATATATATATACATTACTATATATATATATATGTGTGTGTGTGTGTGTGTGTGTGTGTGTGTGTGTGTGTCCATATCTTGTGAGTGAGAAGATTCTACACTTTATTGGCTTTTTCATTAGTAAATACTGTAAGAATCATGGGAACAAACTAGTAATGACTCAAGTGTTACTACATACTTCTATGGGAATTACTAATTATTTGGATCCGTATTCTAAAGTGAAGATCATGGGAACTAACTAGTAATGACTCAAGTGTTACTACATACTTCTAAAGAAATTTTCTAAAAGTTTACTAAAGTTCTACTAAAGTTCACCAAAAATCTCAAATGCTTGAGATGACTTTTGTGTTTGGTTGCACAAATCATGACTAAATCATGTAGTAACACTTGAGTCATTACTAGTTAGTTCCCATGATCTTCACTTTAGAATACGGATCCAAATAATTAGTAATTCCCATAGAAGTATGAAGTACCACTTTCATCTACTTACCAATTCGTTAATCAGAGTTTCTTTTTAGTTAATAGTAGTTACTAGATTGTTAATAAACTTTTTCAGTAGTTCTCTGGGAAGCATTAAAAACATAGTAGTTATTGATTAGTTAATAGTGAATTACCACTTTCATCTGTGCGTTATTACTTACTAGTTCGTTAATCAGAGTTTCTTGTTAGTTAATAATAGTTACTAGATTGCTAATATTGTGTTACTCATTGGTTCTTGTGTAGTTATTCATTAACGAAGGAACCGTATTCTAAAGTGTTACCGAATTCAGAAGTGCATATATAGCCTACACTACAAAGAAATAATATGCAATTAAATTATGCTTATTTTAAATGTATTGAGCAGGCTAGGTATAACAAAATATATTGGCTTTTAATAATATTTCAGTGCGCAAACCCATGATAACATGAAAAACAGGGCGCACACAGCGTGTATGCGCATCGCGGGATTCGCGGGTGCAGAATGATGTGGTCAAAGCAAAATGGAGTCACAGTGTGCTGCGCTGCATAAGTGTGCATTTAAAAGTTCACGTCACAAAGCGTTGAAATGTCGAGCGCACAAATCCTAGTGCGATTTGTTTCTTTGTTTCACAGTTTTGATTTCCAGTTATTGTGCGTTTGATGCCGATTCATAGTCCTTGTGATATGTGTGATCTAGCAAGCACACGGTAGTGAGTAGTTTAAAAACAGCAACAAACTCCAACAAAATAAAGTAATTTTATGCAAATCTACAGCCTTTTATCTACAGATAATGCATTATAATGTGAATATATCATATTGGAGAGAGTTTTACCGTGCATCCAAGAGGCGCGCGCGCTGTTTGAATATGAATGGAGAATGATTGACAGCCGCAGAGGAGGGAAAACGAGTTTCCGTATACTTTATATTATATTATTATTTATATAGCACATTTAAACAGCCGCTTAGACAGACCAAAGTGCTTTACAGAACACACAAATAAGAAAAGTAAAAACAACAAAACAACCCACATAACACATAAAAAGCAGCAAAGCTTGTCAGAGACTCAATTGTAAAATAATAAAATAATAAAAAATAGAGATCAATATGCTAAGGAAAACAGGTAGGTTTTTACCAAAGACTTAAAGATAGAAAGGTTGGGGGCCGTTCGGATCTCTAGGGGCAGGGTGTTCCACAGACGAGGCCCTGCCACTGCAAAAGCACGCTCCCCTCTACGCTTAAGTCTGACACGAGGGACTACCAGCAGAGCCTGGTCGTGAGACCTTAGGCTTCTGGACGGAGTATAGGGATGAATAAGTTCGGAACGATAGACTGGAGCTAAGTTATGTAAAGATTTGAAAACAAATAGGAGGATTTTAAAATCTATTCTCTGCCGGACTGGCAGCCAGTGTAATGATTTAAGAATTGGAGAGATATGGTCATATTTGCGACAGTTGAGAATAAGTCTAGCCACAACGTTTTGGACCAACTGAAGACAGGCAATTTGAGAAACTGATTTCCCACAATAAAGTGAATTGCAGTAGTCTAGCCTACACGTGATGAATGCATGAACCACCATTTCCAAAGTTATCGGAGTAAGAAAGCCTTTGATTTTAGATAGTAAACGAAGTTGGTAGAAACCGGAGCTGATGACAGATGATATGTGTTTGTCAAATTTTAAAGACTGGTTAACAAGAACACCCAAGTTCCACACTCATGTAGACTTAAAGGGAGATAGGCTCCCCAAGTCTGGGCTTTTACACTGAGACCTTTCACCTGGGCTGAAAACAATGACCTTGGTCTTATCATCATTTAGAGAGAGGAAATTTTGAGCCAGCCATGCCTTCATCTCCTCTAGGCATAGCAGAAGAGAGTTTAACGCTGCAGGGTAATTTCTCTTGAATGGAATGTAAATGAGACTGTTCTCGGCTGGTATATGAGCGCTGAGGTGTCACTGACGGCCTGGAGCTCATATCTCAGAAACAATGGTCAAATAGGCGCTATATTTATATACAAGTCAGATATTTGAGGTCTAAATAACTACATTCTCGCCTAAAAAAAACTCTTAACTACATTCCGTGACTGCTGGTTGAATATTGCATGGCTGGAAATACCCCTCAGCCAAGATTCGAGGTCCAGAACTAACTGTTGTATGTATTTATTGCATATACAATTTACAGTGCTTAGCATAAGTGAACACCCATACTAAAGCTGACTTAAAAGAGGAATAATAATCATCTTTTGAAAATTGATCTTAATGCCTTAATTAAAAAAAGGAGGAAAAATTGGCATGGTTTTATTTCAGTTAGCCTAATAGCTGGTTTGATTTGCACTGAGAGATAATCTTCTGGAAAGTACCCCATAACAATCTCTAGGTATGGTGAAGGGTATGTGATGATGTGGGGCTATTTTAATTCCAAAGGCCAGGGGAACTTTATCAGGATGCATAGTACCCTGCATCCATGAAATAACTGACCTTTAAAAATAAAAAATCTGCCTGCCTCTATGGGAATTTAACATAGAGTTGTCCTGACTTATGCCCCCTGTATTTTAAGGAAGAACATTTATTTATTTACGATACATTATTCATTAACAAAGAAAATTGGTGCCCTTAAAGGTTGGATTTTTCCTCATTTTTTTAAGCATGGCATTAAGATCAATTTCCAAAGGATGATTTTTTTTTCCCTTTTTTTAGTCAACTTTAGCATGGCTGTGTTCACTTCTGCTAAGCACTGTATGTCCTTTATGAGACATAAAAATGTGCAAAGTGTTGTGACCCCAGGACCAGAATTGAAAACCACTGGTGTAGAAAGCCCAAGTGCAGTTTATATTCAATGTGTATATGTATATAGGTATATACAGTAATTACATATACATACATACACTCACCTAAAGGATTATTAGGAACACCATACTAATACTGTGTTTGACCTCCTTTCGCCTTCAGAACTGCCTTAATTCTACGTGGCATTGATTCAACAATGTGCTGAAAGCATTATTTAGAAATGTTGGCCCATATTGATAGGAAAGCATCTTGCAGTTGATGGAGATTTGTGGGATGCACATCCAGGGCACGAAGCTCCCGTTCCACCACATCCCAAAGATGCTCTATTGGGTTGAGATCTGGTGACTGTGGGGGCCATTTTAGTACAGTGAACTTATTGTCATGTTCAAGAAACCAATTTGAAATGATTCAAGCTTTGTGACATGGTGCATTATCCTGCTGGAAATAGCCATCAGAGGATGGGTACATGGTGGCCATAAAGGGATGTACATGGTCAGAAACAATGTTCAGGTAGGCCGTGGCATTTAAACGAAGAAGATCTAAACATCTAATGACATCTGAATGTCTCAACAGAAATCGAGACTCATCAGACCAGGCAACATTTTTCCAGTCTTCAACTGTCCAATTTTGGTGAGCTCTTGCAAATTGTAGCCTCTTTTTCCTATTTGTAGTGGAGATGAGTGGTACCCGGTCTTCTGCTGTTGTAGCCCATCCGCCTCAAGGTTGTGCGTATTGTGGCTTCACAAACGCTTTGCTGCATACCTAGGTTGTAACGAGTGGTTATTTCAGTCAAAGTTGCTCTTCTATCAGCTTGAATCAGTCGGCCCATTCTCCTCTGATCTCTAGCATCAACAAGGCATTTTCACCCACAGGACTGCCACATACTGGATGTTTTTCCCTTTTCACACCATTCTTTGTAAACCCTAGAAATGGTTGTGCGTGAAAATCCCAGTAACTGAGCAGATTGTGAAATACTCAGACCGGCCTGTCTGGCACCAACAACCATGCCACGCTCAAAATTGCTTAAATCACCTTTCTTTCCCATTCTGACATTCAGTTTGGAGTTCAGGAGATTGTCTTGACCAGGACCACACCCCTAAATGCATTGAAGCAACTGCCATGTGATTGGTTGATTAGATAATTGCATTAATGAGAAATTGAACAGGTCAAGTCAAGTCAAGTCATCTTCATTTATATAGCGCTTTTAACAATGGATTGTTTCAAAGCAGCTTTACAGAGATAAACATATAATTTAAGGTAACAGATTGTTTTGGCTTTATAGCGGTTCTTGAATAATGTTACTTCCAGCTAAAGTTAACTTTGATTGATTCACCTCCATTGAAATGATCAGACTTTAAACGCGAACCTGTGATTAACGCTAACGGCGTTCACATGCTCATTCAGAATTGATTCTATAGTTATGTGCTTTTAAAATATGTGCGCAGGTTTGTAATTCAACTTTTCTTGCCTATAAATTTTGATACAGAATTTTGTTTTATTTTATCACTTCGGGGTACGCGAGCCGGAATTCACAACGCTTTATCTGTAGAGTGGGGAAGGGATCCTCCATAGGGAGAGGATAGTGGATACTTCAGCACTGCATTGTCATCGGGTCCAGGCGGATCTCCTTCGTCAGATCTGGACACGGCCTGGATCCGGCAGGCTGCGGGAAAACCTCGGGATAAACAAAGACACTAATATTAGCGTAGATGCCATTCTTCTTATGATGTAGCGAGTACATCAAGATTTAAGGGAAGTGTTCCTAGTTCCGGCTGACCTAATCTATGCAGCCTAACATTGAATTTATAGAAGTCTATAATGTATTATGTGTATGCTAGGTCAAAGACATGTGTTTTTAGTCTAGCTTTGAACTGACAGAGTGTGTCTGCTTCCCGGGCAATGGTAGGAAGACTGTTCCAAAGTTTTGGGGCTAAATAGGAAAAGGATCTACAGCCAGCAGTCGGTTTAGATATTCTAGGTATTATCAACTGGCCGGAATTTTGAGATCGCAATAGACGTGAAGGACTATAATGCGTTAAGAGCTCGCTTAAGTACTGCGGAGCTAAACCATTTAGTGCTTTGTAGGTAATCAACAATATTTAAAAATTTATACAATGTTTAATAGGGAGCCAATGGAGTGTTGACAGAACCGGGCTAATATGGTCATATTTCCTGGTTCTGGTAAGAACTCGAGCTGCGGCGTTTTGAACTAGCTGTAGTTTATTTATTAAGCGTGCAGGGCAACCACCCAGTAGAGCATTACAATAATCTAGCCTTGAGGTCATGAACGCATGGACTAATTGTTCCGCATTTCCCAATGAGAGCATATGGTGTATTTTGGATATATTTTTAGGATGGAAAAATGCAGTTTTACAGATACTAGACACGTGGCTTTCAAAAGAAAGGTTGGTATCAAAGAGCACACCCAGGTTCCTAACCGACGACGAAGGAAGTTTTTTGTCCAATAATTAGAATCTCTGTCTTTTCAGAATTTAATAGTAGGAAATTACTAGTAGGAAATTACTAGTCATCCAATTTTTTTATATCAGCTATGCATTCCGTTGTGTCCTATGCAACAGGTGTTCCTAATAATCCTTTAGGTGAGTGTATATGTATATATGTGTATGTGTATAGTTATTATTTGTAATGTATATGTATAGATATGTATATATATATATATATATTTATTTCTTTTTTGCTCGAAATAAACTTCAATCAATCAATCAAAAAAAAAGTGATTATCCAAAACCGTGAAAAACTATAACCATGAACTTAAACTAGGATATGCGATAAAACATAAACATGGACCATGACAGAGACTAGACAATGAACTATCATTATCACTGCTGCTCATTCTGTGCACTTTCTCCAGAGCGACTGCACAAGCTCTGATGACGACAGCAGTTTTACGATTGGCCGGATTCACAGATGTTTCATGTTTATTCTGTTACCTTCAGTTTCACTTATGCTCACAAATCTGAGTTTTTATAACAGTAAAAAAAGCAATTTCATGTAATCATAATGATATATTGTGTAATGTTTATCAAAAGAAAACTGATAAAAATATAATCATCACTTTATTGGTATTTAATAGTATAGGCTTATGTTGAACCTCGATCTGTTTCGACCTCATTCTGACCATCATTACGGTCTAATAGGATGATAACCTTTGTTCCGCCTTCTCTCAAGACCTTATGTAAACAAAGTCATGCCCATGACTTTTGGCTTGATATATCCTTCACTACTGTGCGGAGTCAGTGAGATTGTGTGTGGCATGGCCTCTCATTGCTGCCGATATTGCCAATCACCAATGGACCCTCGTGATGGGCATAGGGAATGCCCTTCATGCCTGGGATGGCTCATTTAAGAGAGGATGTGGATAATCCCTGCAGTGCGGCTTGTGACCTGCCCAGAGGGGAACGACTTCACCACGCTAATAGAATACGCAGTTTGGTACCTGAGCGTGGTAGGGAGAGGGAACGCTCATCGGACAGGCATAGTCATAAGCGTTCTCGCAAGCACTCACGCAATGGCCATGAACCACACCAATCAAGCCATGAGAAGGAGGTGGAAGTGGCTATACCCCCAACTCCTGCTCCACCATTGGAGGGTGGCAACACAGACACTCAACTACAGATCCTGGCTGCTATTGAAAGTTTAGGACAGATGACGGACAGAGTTGAAGCCCGTCACTCATTTTCACCATCACTACCTTCTGGTCAGGAAGGCGTTCCTCCACCTGCACAGCAGGGTAATCCTGACACTGACACAGAAGATGCTGATGTATTATCTCTTCGTGCTCCCCACTCGCTAGTTGATAATGAGCAGCAAGCAGAAGGAGGGAGCCAAGGAGAGGAACCCCATTCAGATTCTGCCGAAGTGGATGGGGAATCAACAGGGAGGGATGATTTTCCAGCAAATACTCTTGTTGCTAGAGTATTTAGTGCAGCAAAAATTCTTTGTTTGCAGCCTTCTGTGCCTGACCCCGCTTCTGTCGGGGGTGTCTGGGAAGGCATACCTCAGACTAATTCTCCATCTTGCATTCCAGTGACAGATGATTATACCTCAATGTTGAGGACAACATGGAAAAAACCATCTCAGAAGCCTCAATTCAATGCAGGCTGCAGACGGTTGGCCAATGCCCGTTACCCAAAAGAAACTGGACTGGGGGATATGCCACCAGTAGAACAAGAAATAGCATCATTGACAACTCTGGGACCAGCTTATGCAACTGCTAACCCTCGCTGTCCCAAGAAGGAGTGTGCAAAACCTGACCGTCTGATCTCAAGATCCTTTAATGCCACTGCACGTGCAGCTCGTACAGGCAATGCTTTGGCTATCCTCTTAGCAGCCTTATGGAACAGTAAGTGTGGATGACCAGGATTCTAGGAACCTTGTTTATTCTGCTCTGGAAGCCCACTCACAATTGACCCGTGATGTGGGGGGCGCTATGTCTTCGGCTGATTTATGTCGTAGACAGATATGGCTGGCACAAACCTCTTTGCCAGAGACCATACGAAGTGAACTAATGAATTTGCCAGTAATTCCCTGTCACGTTTTTAATTCAAATTATCAGGAGGTGCTGGATAAGGCGGAGCGCTCCATTGCAACGAGAGAAGCTGTTCAGCGGGCTTGTCATAAACCAGCTCCTGTCTTCAGACCAAGGGCTCGAAAAACAAAAGCAACCTGCCTGGTCTAGACAAATTAGTGGCAATCTTGTTAGTGTTCAAGGGCAGAGCTTTCGTGCCCAAAGACAAAATCCTGCCACTTATCCCCAGAGGAGATTTCAGTCCCATGGGGGAGCCCAACAGAGAGGTTCACGAAAGGGTACAGGCCGTGATGGCGGACCTGCATAGGGGTCAGGGGCTGGCCGTCGACTGTTCCTCTTAACTTTCACCGGCCAGGTAGGAGAGAGTGATCTCAGACCAGTGGGTTTTATCCACAATAACTCACGGGTATCGGCTACAGTTTCGACGGCGATCCATACGTGCAGGAGAATGGTTCACATCCCTGGATTTAAAGGACGCATATTTCCATGTTCCAATGTGTTCAGAGCACAGGCCTTTTCTCCGCTTTGCTTTTCAAGGCCAGGCCTTTCAGTTCCAGGTTCTACCGTTCGGCCTGTCTTTGGCACCGAGAGTTTTTACTCGGGTGATCTCAGCCGCCCTAGCTCCCCTTCCGCTGCACGGTATCAAAATCCTGCCATATCTGGTCGATTGGTTAATTTGTGCTCCCTCTCAAGAGCAGGTGATCAGGAACACAGAGGAGGTACTAGCTCACATTCAGTCCCTGGGGTTCATGGTGAACTGGAAGAAGAGCAGTCTCCAGCCTCAACAGCAAGTGAAATTCCTGGGGCTATATTTCAACTCTGCATGCTTGCCTTACTCCATTGGAGGGACAAGGACTTTCTCCGCAGGGGAACTCCACTGAGCAATCTTCCTCACAGAAGATCAGTGATAACAACAGGCGCATCACTGACAGGCTGGGGAGCCGTTTGGGAAGGCAGATCAGTAAGGGGCAAATGGGATCCCCCTTGGTCATCAGAACACATAAATGTGGTCGAACTGAGGGCTGTTCATCTCGCTCTCAAGGGTCTGTTACAATTTTTTCGCCACAAGCATGTGCTAGTGAGAACGGACAGTACCTCAGCAGTTTACCACATAAATCACCAAGGAGGGACAAAATCACTACAGTGTCTCCAGATGGCAACGAACCTGCTGACATGGACATGGCCACGGCTGTCCTCACTGAGAGCAATCCACATCCCAGGTGTGACAAACAGAGCAGCCAACATTTTGTTCAGAACAGGGCCTCTCCCAGGGGAGTGGCGGTTGCAAACGGAGGTAATAATAATTCGTTAATTCGTTACATTTACATTTATAATAGCCCAAATTTGGACCCGATATGGGACAGCTCATGTAGATCTCTTTGCTTCCAGGAAGACGACCCATTGCCTGGGATGGTACTCTCTCACGGTACAAGAGGGCAGTTTAGGCCTGGATGCTCTGTCACAAGAGTGACCGAGAGGCTTATTATATGCTTTTCCCCCCTTTCCTCTGATTTCCCAGGTCCTCCAGAGGATCAGGGAGGGTCATTGCACAGTTCTGCTAGTTGCTCTACGCTGGCCGGGAAGACCATGGTTCCCGGACCTAGTTCAGCTGGTTCAGGGTCCTCCATGGGAACTTCCATCACGGGCAGATCTCCTATCCTAAATAGACGGGCAGATTTGGCATCAAAACCCGATGGCACTACGATTGTGGGTATGGCCTCTGCAGAGTCCGTCCCTCAACAGCTAAAAGAAACGGTACGCGAGACACTGAATAACGCCAGAGCTCCATCTACTCGGGCTAATTACTCTATAAAGTGGAGAATTTTTTCAGAGTGGTGTTTAGGCCTGAATGTTGATCCAATAACCTGCTCTGTGCCACTTGTCCTTAGATTCCTCCAGTACAATCAGGGTTTATGCTTCATCTATTTCAGCATCTCATCGGGGAGTGGATGGCCAGCCATTAGGCCGACATCCCTTGGTAGGTCAGTTCCTGAAGGGAGCTGGTCGCTTGTGTCCAAATCGCACTTTGCGGGTACCCAATTGGGATTTGCCTTTTGTACTCGACTCTCTTACTAAGCCCCCGTACGAGCCTATGGCAGATGCAGATTTTAAAGCTTGGTCTCTCAAGACAGCTTTTCTCTTGGCTATATGCTCTGCTAAAAGGGTAGGAGAATTGTGTGCGCTATCTATTAGTGAGGATTGTTTACATTGGAGGCCGGATGGCACAGGGGTGACGCTCTGGCCCAACCCTGCCTTTTTACCAAAAGTACTTAATTCTCAGTTCAGGAATCAAGTTCTGGAGGTAGTTCAATTTCAACCCCCTTTACAGGCAGATCAGCAGAATTTGCTCACCCTTTGTCCGGTAAGGGCATTACGCACTTATGGTAATTTTACTCAGACCTTGAGGAAGTCTCATTCTCAGCTTTTTGTTTGCTATGGGAAGGCCAGACTAGGGTGTCCACTTTCTAAACAACGTTTGTCACATTGGTTGGTTGAGGTTATTTCCCAGGCTTATACAGGAAGTAGGTTACCAGTTCCTATGGGAATACGGGCCCACTCAACCAGAAGTGTAGATACTTCTTGGGCTGTACTAAAAGGAGTTTCAGTGGGAGAGATTTGTGCTGCAGCATCATGGTCTACACCATGTACATTTGCAAAATTTTACAGAGTTGACGTAACTAGCACAACGTCTGTCAGCACTGCAGTTTTGATGTCTGTAGCCCAGCGAGGTTTGAATAGTTCAGAGTCTGTAGTTCCTCGCGACCCTGTTGACATGAGTCATCCTATTAGACCGTAGTGACGGTCAGAGTGAGGTCGAAACAGATCGTAAGTTATGAATATAACTATAGATCTGTGAGACCGAAAGATGACCGTCACTATCCTTGTCGCTCGGAACACTAGGGCGTTCAAGGTAAGAGAAGAGGCCGGAAGTTTAACTCGCCTTTTATAGTGCGTGACGTTCCGCTTTCGGGGTCATGGGCATGACTTTGTTTACATAAGGTCTCGAGAGAAGGCGGAACGAAGGTTCTCATCCTATTAGACCGTAGTGCCGATCATCCTTCGGTCTCACAGATCCATAGTTATATTCATAACTTACGTTCTTTATACATGCACTGAATGAAGCAGTAAATAAATCACTGAATGAAAAGTATGTGGTATCTGTCAGGAGTTATTGCCCTGCACGCTTAATAAATAAACTCCAGCTGGTCCAAAATGCAGCAGTTAGAGTTCTTACTAGAACCAGGAAGTATATGACCATATCAGTCCGGTTCTGTCTACATTGTATTAGCTCCCTATAAAATATCATATACATTTTAATATCTTGCATATTACTTACAAAGCATGAAATGGTTTAGCTCACCTGTACTTGAGCGAGCTCTTAACCATGGGTGTTAGTAGGCCATTTATAGGGGGCCTTCATAAATTTCTGATTAACTGTACCTTTAAAACATATGAAACCGGCGGCTGGCTCCGCCTCGTCTTGTTATAATCAGTGTGTTCTTCAATCCGCAGCGGCTCCGAGCAGAGCGCTTGTCAGAAACCGAGGACAGGGTGGATGTGTTCATCTGAGCCTCATTGGTCTGTCACTGCTCGTCAATGTCAAAATATTTGAGATAACCAATCAAATCAAAGTAGGTGAGCTTTATGTTCACAGAAGCTGCAGAGCGAGAATTTTAGCAGCTAAACTAAACATTTCATATTTGACTGCTGTTTTAGGTCAGAAATGTTAAACGAATAACACAAATATTCCGGCAAATAAACTTTTGTCTAATTTCGCCATTTTGAACTGAAAATAGGCGTTAGTAACGTGATTCATGTAATGTAATAATTAGTTTACTGTGAGGGGTTTACTAGTCATTGTGAGGGGACAAGACACATTAACAAAGCCGTTTTCATCATATTACGCACAAGATTAATAGTACATATTGAGAATTAATATAATACAATTTGTAGCCTTCAGTAAATTAAAAAAGCTCAGCTTTACGAGGAGAAGAGACAGGGCAGGTAAGGAGACTGAGAGTTAAAGACAGAGTGATGGAGATGAGGGGAGAGCAGGTATTGACAAATAATCTACTGCTCACTGACATTGTTTTAAAGCTATTCCTTATCCTTTTTTAGCCTTCAAACGTCTTAAAATGCACATATGTAAAGTAAATCAGAGAAATCAAAATGTTGTACCCCCTAAAAACCTCAAATTTAGGACCTCTGTGATTATAAAACCCTGTCTACAGCCCTGTATTAAACATAAAATCAATAATGAATGCGTACATATTGTGAATGAATTTAATAAACTTAGTTACCTAGCTTTCCAGGTAGCCTTCAGGAAATTAACGTGTCTGAGAAAATGATTCATAAGTTCAGTTGACCCTATGTTTACTTCGCTGACACAGACAAAAATGAAAAGCCTATATCAGTCAAAGCTTATCTTTAGGAGGGGAAGAGACAGGGCAAGATAAAAACAACGAGAAAAAGAGAGTGAGATGAGAGAGAAATAATCTACTGCCCACTGACATGGTTTTAAAGCTATAGTTATCCAATTTTTTGGCTTTGTACATATGTAGATCAGAGAAATAAAAATTTTCCCTGGGGAATTTCCCTGAACCCCCGTAACTCACTTTCGAGACCTTAGTGATTATAAAACCCTGCCTTTATAAGTAATAATAAACAGCTGATATTCTAGTAATATGCAGATAATAAGCTACTAGTTAATAGTGAGAATTAGTCCCTAAACTAAAGTGTTATTTTATTTTTTAAATCATACACTCATTGAGGGCTGAGTGTTACGGAACGACAAAGGCAGGATGCAATTGCAAAGAACGCTATTTATTATCTCAAAAGGTCAGAAAAGTACAAACACACAGGGAACACAACACAGAGGAATGGTCGAGCGGACACCAGCGCAGGATGAGAGGTGACGCAGGGACCTCGGTGGACAACTGGTGATGGTGCTCGGTGATCCAACGATGGTGCTCTGTGATCCGGTGGTAATCCCAATAAGGTGCTCTGTGGTCCAGTGAAGGTGAAGGAATCCAAACAACCCGACACGACGAGAGACACAGGGAAATCCACGATCCAGGAAGACAGACACGGGAACAGGAACAGGAACACGCCAGGAATACCAAACAACGATCTGACAACATGAGACAGCAGTTACTGACATATAAAGGGACAAACAAGTGGAACCAGCTGGCGCCGCTAATCAAGGATGATCAGCGGCCACACCCACACACACGCAACAGCACGCAGGACGAGAGAGAGACGGTGAATTGATCAACCGTGACAGTACCCCCTCCCCTAGGAACGCCTCCTGGCGATCCTCGACGGACTTACCTGTCGATTGTAATCATCGATCAGGGAGTGATCCAGAATGTCCCTAGCAGGAACCCAACTTCTCTCCTCCGGACCGTAACCCTCCCAATCCACCAAGTCCTGGAATCCGCGTCCCCTCCTTCTCGAGTCCAGAATGCGATTAACCGAATAAGATGGTTCCCCATCTACGAGTCGCGGCGGAGGGGGAACCGGGACCGGCGGATTAATGGGTGCATAAAACACAGGTTTAATTTTGGACACATGGAAGGCAGGATGAATTCTCCTGTACGCGGGAGGAAGTTTGAGTCGGAGTTGAGACTGTCACCGGACTAATGATCTTGGTGACAGGGAATGGGCCAATAAATTTAGGAGCAAGCTTGTTAGACACGGATCGGAGAGGAATGTTCTTAGTAGAAAGCCACACTTTTTGACCAACGACGTATATCGGAGGCTTCGACCGGTGGCGATCGGCCTTAGCCTTGGTGCGCGCCCCCACTTGGAGAAGAGTCTCACGGGCTCTAGTCCAAGTGTGGCGGCACCTCTGGACGAAGGCGTGAGCAGAGGGGACCGCGATCTCGGATTCCGTACTGGCAAAAACTGGTGGCTGGTAACCTAAACTAGCTTCGAATGGTGTGAGGCCCGTGGATGACACTGGTAATGAGTTGTGTGCGTACTCCACCATAGAAAGTTGTTGGCTCCAGGAGGAAGGATTCTTGGAAACCAAACATCGCAACACTCTCTCCAAATCTTGGTTGGCTCTCTCGGTTTGGCCATTGCTTTGGGGATGGAACCCCGAAGAAAGACTGACAGTCGCCCCCAGCAATTTACAAAACTCTTACCAAAATTTGGACACAAATTGGGGACCCCTGTCAGAAACCACGTCCATCGGGAGGCCATGTAAGCGAAAGACGTGATCAATGACAGTTACCGCTGTCTCCTTGGCGGAGGGTAATTTAGGCAAGGGAATAAAGTGAGCCGCCTTCGAGAACCGGTCCACGACAGTCAAAACGACTGTCTTGCCCTGGGAGGGCGGTGATAAAATCTAGCGCAATGTGGGACCAGGGTCTCGAAGGGACAGACAGCGGTTGGAGTAACCCATCTGGGGGTCGATTGGAGGATTTACCAGTGGCACAAACCGAGCAAGCCAAGACAAAACTGCGGATGTCACGAGCCATAAGTGGCCACCAGAATCGTTGCCTTACCAAAAAACTGGTGCGATTAGCTCCTGGATGACAGGCCACGCTGGAACAATGCCCCCACTGAATAACGTCGGACCGACACTCTTCTGGCACAAATAAGCGATTCGATGGGCAATCGGGCGGAGGCGTTACCCCTTCTAAGGCCTTCATGACCTTCGATTCGACCTCCCATCTAAGAGTGGAGACGACTAAAGTCTCGGGTAAAATACACTCGGGAGTGGACGGGCGTTCGGATTGGTCAAAAATACGAGATAAAGAATCGGTTTTGATGTTCTTGGAACCCGGGCGGTACGAAAGAGAAAAGTCAAAACGTCCGAAAAAAAGTGCCCATCGAGCCTGCCTAGAGTTGAGTCTTTTGGCGGTTCTAATATACTCTAGATTCTTGTGATCGGTCCATACGATAAAAGGGACCCCTGACCCTTCTAACCAGTGACGCCATTCCTCCAGCGCTAACTTGACTGCCAACAGCTCTCTGTTACCAATGTCATAGTTACTCTCGGCAGGTGACAAACGATGGGACAAAAACGCGCAAGGGTGCATCTTGTCGTCTGTGGAAGAGCGTTGGGAAAGAACTGCTCCTACCCCCACCTCTGACGCGTCGACCTCCACCACGAACTGACGTGATGGATCAGGGGCAACGAGGATGGGAGCCGAAACGAAGCGGCTCTTAAGTTTAGCGAATACAGCCTCGGCTGTATCGGACCACCTGAACGTCGTTCTGGGGGAGGTCAAGGCAGTCAGAGGTGCGGCTAGTTGGCTGAAGTTGCGAATAAAACGCCGATAAAAATTGGCGAACCCCAGGAACCTCTGTAGGGCCTTACGGGAATCTGGACTTGGCCAATCAATCACAGCCTTAACTTTGTCAGGATCCATACGCATTCCCTCAGACGAGACGATGTACCCTAGGAAAGGAACAGACTGTGCATGAAACACGCATTTCTCCGCCTTGACAAAAAGCCCATTCTCTAACAACCTCTGAAGCACTCGTCTGACGTGCTGAACGTGTTCCTGGAGAGAAGATGAAAAAATCAATATGTCATCCAGGTAAACATATATGAATTGGTCGACCATATCTCTCAACACGTCATTGACGAGTGCCTGGAAGACCGCCGGGGAGTTGGACAGCCCGAACGGCATGACCAAGTATTCAAAGTGCCCCCTAGGGGTATTGAACGCGGTCTTCCATTCATCGCCCTTCCTTATGCGAACCAAATGATAAGCGTTACGTAAATCCAGTTTTGTGAAGATGGATGCTCCCTGTAACCGCTCGAAGGCTGAAGACATCAACGGCAAAGGATAAGTATTCTTTACCGTGATGTTGTTCAACCCCCGGTAATCAATACACGGTCGCAGAGATCCATCCTTCTTCCCCACAAAAAAGAACCCCGCCCCCGCAGGAGATGAGGAAGGGCGAATGAACCTGGATGCCAGAGAATCAGAAATATATTTCTCCATAGCCTCCCTCTCTGGGACAGAGAGTGAATATAATTTGCCCTTAGGCGGAGACTTACCTGGCACTAAATCTAGTGCACTAAATCACTAAAACGATGCGGAGGAAGAGAAGCAGCACGTGACTTACTGAACACTTCCCTCAGGTCCTGGTACTCCTCGGGCACGTTCGACAAATTCACCGCCTTCTCCTGGAACACAGAGACTGGTACAGACGAACACGCAGACACTAGACATGACTCATGACACATATTACTTCATTTATTACTCCACATAGATACAGAGTTGTGACCCCAATCGACTCTGGGATTGTGTTGTGTGAGCCACGGGTGACCAAGTACAATGGGTGTAAGTGGAGAGTCCATGAGGAGGAATGTTATTGTCTCAGTGTGATTGCCAGATGTAATGAGAGTGATGAGTTCAGTGGTATGTGAAATGTTAGGAAGTTGTTGTCCATTGAGAGCATTGACGGCGATCTTGTGCGTGAGAGTAGAAACAGGAATGTGAAGACGTTGTGCCAGTCCAGAGTCCATAAAATTACCTTCTGCCCCCGAGTCCAGTAAAGCCTTAGTGTCGTGCGTGTGAGTTGCCCACCTAAGTCTTAACGGGAGGAGGGTAGATGATGATGGTGATGAGGTCTTCCTGGCGGAGATCCCACCCGATAGTAGCCTCATTGTTACTACCGGGCTTGATCTTTTACTGGGCACGAGTGAATAAAGTGCCCCATCTTCCCGCAGTATAAACACAGTCCCTGGGATCTCCGCCGTTCTCTCTCCTCCCGGGAAAGCCGAGCTCTACCCACCTGCATGGGCTCGGGATCGGAGACGGGGCTGACCGTGTCCACGTAATCAGCGCGCGAACCCTCCGCGCCACGAAATGGCTGGTTCTGTAGGACGCGACCCATCCTACTCAGGCGTGCATCCACTCTCAATGCCAGTTCAATGAGTCCATTAAGTCGAGGTGGCAGATCCAGCATGTAGATCTCTCGTTGGACACGGTCAGCCAACCCATGCAGGAAACTATCCCACTGCGCCTCCTCGTTCCATCGGCACTCTGCAGCCAGGGTGCGGAACTGGATGGAATATTCCGACACCGAGCCGTTACCTTGGCGGAGATCAGTGAGTAGTCTGGCTGCCTCCCTACCCGCTACCGCCAGCATGGGCGCAGCATGGGTCTTGATTCTCCCACACCGCCGTTCCCCAAAGAGCCGCTTTGCCAGAGAGCAGAGTAATCACAAACGCCACTTTCGACTGTTCTTGACGGAACGTCTGGGGCTGTAAGGCAAAATGCATAGAGCAACGAGTCAGGAAAGCTCTGCAATATTCAGGTTCACCTGCATACCCTTCAGGTGTGGGAAGTCGTGGCTCTCGCTGATGATGCGGCTCCGGTGGAATGGGTTGAACGGGCGGTGTGGGCGGCGCAGTGGGATCTCTAAGTTGTTGAAGCTGTTGGGTGAGCTCGGACACCTGCGTCACAAGCGCTTGGACCGCCCGACCAGTGTTGGCGATCGACTCTTGTTGTTGATCCATTCTCGAGATGCTCATGGCGGCAAAGTCACCCCAGCTCGTAGCGCTTGCTGCATCCATGATGTGGTCAGATCGTTCTGTTACGGAACGACAAAGGCAGGATGCAATTGCAAAGAACGCTATTTATTATCTCAAAAGGTCAGAAAAGTACAAACACACAGGGAACACAACACAGAGGAATGGTCGAGCGGACACCAGCGCAGGATGAGAGGTGACGCAGGGACCTCGGTGGACAACTGGTGATGGTGCTCGGTGATCCAACAATGGTGCTCTGTGATCCGGTGGTAATCCCAATAAGGTGCTCTGTGGTCCAGTGAAGGTGAAGGAATCCAAACAACCCGACACGACGAGAGACACAGGGAAATCCACGATCCAGGAAGACAGACACGGCAACAGGAACAGGAACACGCCAGGGATACCAAACAACGATCTGACAACATGAGACAGCAGTTACTGACATATAAAGGGACAAACAAGTGGAACCAGCTGGCGCCGCTAATCAAGGATGATCAGCGGCCACACCCACACACACGCAACAGCACGCAGGACGAGAGAGAGACGGTGAATTGATCAACCGTGACACTGAGCCCCCCTAAAATGAAAATCCTAGAATCGCCCGGGCTCTTAAAGCATTATAGTCCTTCATGTCTACTGCAATCTCAAAACTCTGGCCAGTTGATAATACCTAGAATATCAAAATTGACTGCTGGCTGTAGATCCTTTTCTATTTAACACCTAAACTCTGGAACAGTCTTTCTAACATTGTTTGGGAAGCAGACACACTCTGTCAGTTTAAATCTAGACTAAAAACATATATCTTTAACCTGGCACACAAATAAAACATTATCAATTTATATTATTCAAATTATGTAAAATGATTGTTAGACTGCATAAATTAGGTCAGCAGGAACCGGGAATAGTTCACATAACACCTGATGTACTCGCTACATCATAAGAAGAATGGCATCTATCTAATATTAGTCTCTCTGTTTATCCCGAGGTTTACCGTAGTCAGCCGGATCCGGCCCGTATCCAGATCTGATGAAGGACCTGAGCCTAGACACAACCACAACGCAGCTCTGAAGTGTCAACAGAGACCGTGTCAACTAGACTATCCCCTACGAAGGCATCATCGATACGACAAAAGTTTATTTTTTCACGACAAATTTTTAATTTTTCCTCTGTACAGATGAAACCGTTATGAAAATGCTTCCCGTTTGAATTTGCGTTCTCAGGCCACCAAAACGCTGTTGTCGTGTTAATGAACGCCCAAAACGCAATAAAAGTTTTCAGTTGATGTCGTGTAAACAGCCCCTAAGTTAATAACTAATGATTTATATGGTATTTATATGATGTTATATCACTTATAACAGAAATTAATTAATAAAAAAAAATACTTAAGCTGGACAATGACTCTCTTCTGGACCTGCTGTACAGCCAAAACAATCTTTGTTGCATTCATTTCCTTTTATCACTGTAAATAAAGCTCTATATAAATGTAGGTGACTTGACTTATTAAATAATAAAGCACATGAGAAACGAGTAGCGAACTTCATCCACCTTTTGTTTACACTTTCTCCAAACACCTTACATCATTACACAACAGTTCAGACTTCCTTTCCAAAATAGTAGTCCACAACACAATTCACTCATGAACACAACATTTCCCCCCCTTTAAAAAAAAGGAATAGAATGTCAGAGTTGCATCGACAATGTAGACACATCCACACATAAGATCCAGAAAACACGGGGTGTGAGCACACTGCTTTAGCATCAGTGTACTTTTTCATTTTGTGTTGCAGCCCTTTGGCAAACAGTCATGTCAGTTGGTGAGTGCACAGGAGCAGATGGCAAAATAGACAGCCTTGTGCGCCTTTACCTGCCACAGAGGAGCTAAAAGTGTGAAGTACCAGTTGCAGCATGTGGAGTGGCACAGTACACCTGCAAGAAGTCAGTTACCACAGGTTTCCATGGCTGCTGTCGCTGGATGGCCATTTGAACAGTGTGTTTGAGCACACGGTTAAACCTCTCTACAGCACCATTAGCTGCTGGGTAGTAGAGAGAGGAACAATGGTGACAAATATTCCTTCCTTTCAGAAATACAGTGAAGGCAGCGGACGTAAACTGAACACCGTTATCAGTAACAACACTCAATGGATTGCCATGGCTGCTTAAGACTGATGACAGAAATCCGTAGTGACAGTGTGAGTAAAGGAGATCCTAGGCCATTTGCTGTAATAATGAGTTAAAGGGTTAGTTCACCCAAAAATGAAAATTAAGTCATTAATTACTCACCCCCATGCTGTACCAACCCCGTAAGGCCTTCGTTCGTCTTCGGAACACAAATGAAGATATTTATGATTAAATCTGAGAGGTTTATGACTGCTACATAGGCTCCCTAAGGGAAGGACACCGGACGGCCCAGAAAGTCATTAAAGAAAATGTTTAAATATTCCATGTCGCAACAGTGGCTCAACTATAAGTTTATCAAGCGACGAGAATACTTTTTGTGCGAAAAAACAAACAAAAATAACGACTTTATTCGACTATTCCTTTTCTTCCTTGTAGGCCTGAAACGAGACTTCAAGGGATTTCCACGACGCGCACACGCGAGAACTTAACTGAAGTAGTTGAAGGAGATCGCAATTCGTCGTGGAAATCTCTTGAAGTCTCGTTTCAGGCCTACAAGGAAGAAAAGGAATAGTCGAATAAAGTAGTTATTTCTGTTTGTTTTTTCGCACAAAAAGTATTCTCGTCGCTTGATAAACTTATAGTTGAGCCACTGTTGTGACTTAGGGAGCCTATGTAGCAGTCATAAACCTCTCAGATTTAATCATAAATATCTTCATTTGTGTTCCGAAGACGAACGAAGGCCTTACGGGGTTGGTACAGCATGGGGGTGAGTAATTAATGACTTAATTTTAATTTTTGGGTGAAAACCCTTTAATGTTATAGCAAACCTGCAGTCGGATGCATCTGTGTTAAATGGCCTGACTATATCCACAGCCATGGTCCATCTGGCAGCGGCACTGGCTGGAGAGGAGCAGGGTGGGACTTGACAGTTTTGTCATTGAGCTGAAACACAGTATGACCTAAGAACAGCAGGCTGGTTTACCGGAAGCGACACTTATTGAGCTGCAAGCCAGCAGCTTCTAGTCATTGTAAGACTACTTTAAGTGCTTTGTCATGCTTAACCATGTCACATCCGTGGATGATTATGTTGTTCAGGTAATTTTCAACCCCTGGCATCATCTTCCGAACTGTCGCAGGAACTGAAGCCAATCCGTAAGGAACACAACAAAAACAGAATAGTTTGTTGTGAGTAATAAAGGCCTTGAGGTCACGACTGTCCTCATGCAGTGGCACTAGGTACAGTAGTAAACATTAGTCAGGAGGATGGTGGTTTTAGAGGTTGTCTCAAAACATTACAACATCAAGCTTTTACAACTCCTTCAAACTGAAAACTACTTCACACTTCAAGCTTTTATAACCACTTCAGACTTCAAGCTTTTAAAATTACTTCAAACTTTTAAGCTAGGCTTTCTCAAGCCAACATCAAAGTTTGCCATGACAAAATACATTTTATCTAGTCACCGGTATTATTATTCTGAGGCCCTAAATTTTCAAGAGTAACTCCTCCTAGAGCTACAAACACAAAACATGGCGCAAACCTACAGGCATGTATGGCCCGTGTTATATATTTTCACAACATGACATCATGACTTTTGCGTAAACAGACACGCCACTTTCAAGTCAAGTGGCGTGTTATCTATACGCATTTTGAGATATCCGCGTGTATGCGTGTATGTCTACGCCATTAATGTCCAAGTGATTCCGCGTGTATGTACACGCCATTAAATTTCCGAGCGAAACGAAGCAAAATGTAGATCTACATCTGGGGAGCGATATTTTTTTTCCCTAGGGTGGTAGGGGAAGACTCATAAATGCTATTAACCCCAGTGACGGGTAGGTTTAGGGACGGGGTGGAGGTAGGTCATATATTTATATATACAGTAATAACGTTAAGTCAACTGCGTTCATAAACACGCTGAAAAGCGATTGTGCGTGTTGATAGCATGCCAGAAATGGAAATACGAATTGGCGTGTCATACACACGCAATTTTATGAGATCAGTCTGATTTTCAAACTAATCCGCCTTACACAATTCCTATAGCAGACTTCCGAATCAGCCCAGTCTCATCCCAAGGCGTCATCTAACTGACGCTTTTGACCATGTTTGACCATGCGTCAACATGCCGACGCACATGGCACCCTTTACGCGTCAATATGAGACGCGCCTCCTAGTGGTCTAACCCTAACCCTACCCCAGACCTAAACCTACCCATAACGGCAGCGTCATCTAACTGACGCTAAAGGGTGCCATGTGCGTCGGATTTAGACGCATGGTCAAAAGCGTCAGTTAGATGACGCCCGAGGATGAGCGTCTCATATTGACGCTTAAAGGGTGCCATGTGCGTCGGCATGTTGACGCATGGTCAAAAGCGTCGGTTAGATGACGCCTTGGGATGAGACTGTGTTGTCCGAATAGGC
The DNA here is from genome assembly GCA_030578255.1 of Tiaroga cobitis. Taxonomy (NCBI): domain Eukaryota; kingdom Metazoa; phylum Chordata; class Actinopteri; order Cypriniformes; family Leuciscidae; genus Tiaroga; species Tiaroga cobitis. The sequence continues at coordinate 12,535,650 of CM060599.1, read as the reverse complement.
TTACATTTTTTATCTGGTAATGACTGGTATAGATAGACAGACAGACAGCCAGACAGCCAGACAGACAGACAGACAGATAGATAGATAGATAGTTAGTATCATCACCATATAAAAAAATGTTGCATGAGATGTCCTCATTCATATACTGAAACAAATGTGTGTGTGTCTGTGTGTGTTGGTGTAGAGCCGCCACCTGAGGGGTCTGGTTGGAGTCAGCTGGAACTAGCAGCAGTAATTCTTGTGCCGTCGTGCCTGGTGTGTGTAGGTGTCGTTCTGGGAATGTGTGCCATACAAAACCTGCGATGCACACACATTAAAGTCCACAAACAGGATCCAGAGGAACCCCTGGATGACGGTACTCTAGTGTCACCTGACAAATGCCTGAAAGAGCTCATCTATGACATGAGCACCTCCGGCTCTGGTTCAGGTGAGAGCTGGCTGTGCAAAAAAAAACAAATAAAAAAACAGATTACCCAAATGTTAGTTATCATATGTTTTTCTTAATAACATGAATATAAAAAATAAATAGCAGAATAGGTTACTCAAAAAATGAAAATTATTCTATTGTTTACTCACCTTCATGTGATTCCAAACCAGTTGAATTTCTTTATTCCTTCACACAAATGGAGGAATTTTGTAATAATACAATTTTTCTGTATAATGGTGAATGAGAACAAATGTTGTTAAGCGCCAACATTGGCAAAAATCACCATAAAGTGACATGAATGAATCATGAAAGTGCTGTGAATGACATCTAGTCAGATGATGTGTCCTCATTTATACAGTGCGTGCACAATTATTATGCAAGTATTCCCCCCCTCCAAGAACATGTTACCAATTCCAAACCACATCAATCTTAACAACTTTATTTATTTTGTATATAAATATACATATAGAATAATTTCTATCATGACAACTCTCTGAAGATTTTTAGCATATGGATATGACAATGTTAATGTATTTGGTCTTGGCGGAATAGATCTGCTCTGCTGCTGCTGCTGAATTGCTGCTGCTGTTGTTGTCGATTATTGCTGCTGCCGTTGATTATTACTGTTTTTGTAGATTATTGCTGTTTTTGTAGATTATTGCTGCTGCTGTTGATTATTGCTGTTGTTGTCAATTATTGCTGCTGCTGTTGATTATTGCTGCTGCTGCTGCTGCTGCTGCAGAGCAAGTACAGGAACTTGTTACTGCCAATACATATGCCGATACACTGCTGTTAGTATGTAAGACATATTGCTGCTGCCGAAAATAGCATATCAATTACCCATAGCAGATCTATACAGGTGAAGCTGGGTAAAGTGGAGAGTTTTAGAGACGAACTCTGAAAGTGCGGTGCAAACTGCTATAGTGTATGGTAAACAGCCATTTAAATGTTAATCAGCAAGCTCATTGGCTGCAGATGCGACATGTACCAATCAGCTTGTGCCAAGTAGTTAACGCTGTAAACATCATCAGCATTATGGACCCATCTGCCTGCGCCATCTAGAGTTTCATGACATAATTAGGCATTTATAAGTGATATATCATTGTTAACAGCACCACTTCCTTTTCTACCACTGTTTGAAGAATGTATCTTCCAGGATCTGGCAGTAAGTTTTTGGAGTTCATCAAGTCCAGCTCCTACCCTGAAAGCTCTGTCTTGTTCATTGTTAGTAGCAGCTCGCACCATGACTCCCTCGCCACCGTGCTGTGGTCTGACTTGAACTGGCGCTGGTTCGGCGGCAACTAGTCGGAATGTAGAAGTCCTCCGCTTGAGAGAATTCCAGAGAACGTAAACTTTGGTTCCGACCACATTAGCTCCCAAGCAAAATAGAGGAGAGGTTGATCATGTGAATTTGATAAGAAGGTGCACAACACTATTTATAGACAACATTTTTGTGCTAGAACACTTGTTTTTAAGCGGGAATGCAAATTAGATTAGCACTTAACCATGGACATAAAAGCCACACCACAAACATGGTTTTTAATTGTTTTTTTTTTGTTAAAGGGTTAGTTCACCCAAAAATACTCGACGAGAATACTTTTTGTGCGAAAAAACAAACAAAAATAACGACTTTATTCGACTATTCCTTTTCTTCCTTGTAGGCCTGAAACGAGACTTCAAGTGATTTCCACGACGAATTGCGATCTCCTTCAACTACTTCAGTTAAGTTCTCGTGCGTGCGCGTCGTGGAAATCTCTTGAAGTCTCGTTTCAGGCCTACAATAAAGAAAAGGAATAGTCGAATAAAGTCGTTATTTTTGTTTGTTTTTTCGCACAAAAAGTATTCTCGTCGCTTGATAAACTTATAGTTGAGCCACTGTTGTGACATGGAATATTTAAACATTTTATTTAATGACTTTCTGGGCCGTCCGGTGTCCTTCCCTTAGGGAGCCTATGTAGCAGTCATAAACCTCTCAGATTTAATCATAAATATCTTCATTTGCAGAGGTGAAAAGTAACAAATTACATTTACTCGGGTTACGTAATTAAGTAGTTTTTTGTGTACTTCTACTTTTTAAAGTAGTTTTTAAAATCTGTACTTTTACTTTTACATAAGTACGTTTTGTTTGAAGTATTTTACTTCGCTACATTTGAAATCATATCCGTTACTGAGTAAAAAATAATAATACAAGGGAGGAAAAAAAAAATCACACTCCGGAAACTACTGCATTGATTGAAGGGCGGAAGAACAAACGCGCAAGAAAGGTGACGCAGACCCAGCTGAAGCTGAAAGGGAAGCGCCCTCGAATTCTTATGAAGCGGATTATGGCCAGTATGAAAATACTTTGTAGAAAAAAAAAACGTGGTTGTCTTGTCCTCGAGGATAAATATCCAATTTGCAAAAAATGCGTACGCAAAGTGGCAGAAAAAGGAAGATACATAGGACACACCATCCCTCCTGCAGATAAAGGTATGTCCCGATTATAATTTAAGGCCGAATGACTTACGTGATGCTGAGGGAATCCCAGAATCCAGTCATGAAAATGGAATTCACATAACGCAGATGTCACGTAAAACACGCAAAATAATGGATGCATGGAATACATGGAAAGTAGAACTGTGCAATAAATCCAATCGCGACATGGTCTTTGAATATTTAAGCACAAAAATACTGCATGTAAATATATCCCTATTTGTTCTGCTGAGCTGCACCGCTTTTTCTACTACATACTCAAGTAGGCGTGACGTTTCATGGTGTGTTCAGCGTCTCACAAACAATTTGAGGATATAAATACATGAATATTTCCAGAGCTGCTCTGAGAGAACGCCTAATGAGCATTTTCATCATTTTATTTGAGAAAAACAAAACCATTGTCAACTAGGCTACACTTTGAAACACTTTTCTACATTTTTGGTCTTCACTACAACCCGTCAAAATAAAAGTTCGGGTTTACTAGGAGAAATTATGACATAAATATATTACTATTCTACTTCTCAAAATAATAATAATAACAACAATAATAATACATTTTATTTAAACATTAAAGGAATATATTTTTTGTCCATGGTTTAATTTAGTAAATCCGTTTTTGCAGCGCTTCCCCAAAAGGACACAAGTTTAAATTTAAATTTGATTACCACCGTTTTTGATAATATATTTGGATTAAATCATAAAAAGAAACATTCATTTTCTGAATAAATACATTTCATAGGACAATATTATTCTTAAACATTTTAATAAATTATTAACGTTAAAAATAAGTTGTTAATCTAAATCATTATCAATTATCAAATTTAATTGATTGGACATGTTTTATTGAAATTAAATTTTTTTAATTAACAAAACAAACAAATGGTATCAAGTTTGTTATAATAAAAGCAAAAAAAAAACTGTTTTCATTAATTTAACTGTCATTTTAACTGATGATAACAATAATAATAATAATAATAATAACCATAATTTAATAATAGTTTATTTATTTAATAATTGATTAATACTGTAAACCGTGATATTTTCTGAGACCTTATCATACTGTGAAAATCTCCTACCATAACCACCATACACAGGAGAGTCCCCCACCCCCGCTGTTAAAAAAGTAACTCAGTAACTTTTACTCTGAGTAAATTTTAAATGAGCTACTTTTTACTTTTACTTGAGTAGATTTTTTGACCTGTAATTTTACTTGTACTTAAGTAAAATTTCCTTGAAGTAGTAGTACTTTTACTTGAGTAGAATATTTTATTACTCTTTCCACCTCTGTTCATTTGTGTCCCGAAGACGAACGAAGGCCTTACGGGGTTGGTACAGCATGGGGGTGAGTAATTAATGACTTAATTTTCATTTTTGGGTGAACTAACCCTTTAACAAATATGTCACTATAATTGTTAAGTTCTTTCCATCGATCAATTTTTTTACTTTCACATTTAAAAGATTCCATGAGGTTAAATACCCTACTTGGTCAGTCTGCACAAATAACGATCAACATGCTTGTTTGCTTTGAGGCCCCTTTAAATAAAGTTTAAAAAAAGCATTTGATCTATGTCAGAGCGTCCACAAATCGTTTTATGGCGTCTTTGGCTCTTGTCGGCGGCTATGTAAACGCACAGTTAGCCAAGTCCCTGAGAAACTGACACCTTGTACTCCTAGAGACTCCAGGTAGTTTGCAATTCTGGAAAATGATGGCACTGGAGACAAAAAAAAAGAGTTACTTATAGTCAACAGCACGTTCAAAAGGGACCATCAAAATAAAGTGTTACCAAAAAAAATATTATTAAAGAAAATAATTGTGAAACCACCAGGAACTAATGTCTTTTGCAGTTAACATGCACCTTTTCTTCTTAACCTGTTTTTTTTTGTGTGTGTGACCCTGCTGACCCAATGAGCATTTTGCTGTCCAATGGTCACACCTTTATTTTACAATTTCTGTAGTATAGCATTTTTCTTATGGGCATTTAATAATTTCTTTTCAGACTTTTCAGTATGAGTTAAAACTCTTTTTTTGTCCACTTTTACCTGTGAGAGTTTACCTGAACATAAGCAATTATATATCACTTATAAACGATTATATACCAAATAAATAGTAGTTATTAAGATTGATGTGGTTTGGAATTGGTAAAATGTGCTTGGAAAAAATATGATCAGAATATTGACTTAATATAATAAAATGATGCACACACTGTAAGTTGATTTAGATAAAAGTGCCTGCTAAATGTACATTTCCATCTGTTCTTCATACAACGCTTTGTATGACATCATATTAGATGAGTCACATTTATCTGATATGAGTCATATTTATGAGTCATGTGGATTACTTCTATGTTTTGTTTTGTTATACATGTATGTTTGAATACAATGTGTTACAAATTATTATGGAAGTGACATATCAGTAGGGTTTCAATACAATAAACATTCAGATTTTAGTTTTTCAAATAAATTGTTTGTTTGTTTGTTTGTTTTATTTACCATATCTTTTTAGATAACTGGTATCAATCTCAGACAGGTTTGTTTAGTAATTTGCCAGGTCTTCTTAGGTAAATGAAAAACCTACTTAAAGAGGTTGTTCCACATTTTTAAGCAAGTCACAGCTCCCTTTCTGTCGGTCACTTTCGAGGTTGTGTCGCAATACAGACACAAGGGGTCACTCTTGGGTGCCCCAAACACCTCTGACTTATTCAGAAAAGGCCAATGGAATTGGTATGTGGAATTTGCATGTCTGGCCATGCCCCCAGACAGACATACGGGTATATAAGTTGGCTGGCATGCATCTCACACTTCAACTTTGTTCTTTGGAGCCTAAGCACAGTGTCTCTTCATGAAAAGCAATATTTCCATTCACCTTGTAACTGCTGCTGGAAGCAGAGCACACATCAGTGGTCACTCTCAATGTGTTGCACAGATAAGTGTAGGGTGTTCCCCTGGGCCCATCAGTGGTGATCTGAAAGAGGCAATTTCCTTAATAAAAGAGTGAATTTCTCTAAAAGAGCTGCATGGCAGATTGCGTCTTTTTAAAGATGGTGTTCCTTCCTTTTCCTTCTGGTTGCAGAATGGCCATGAGCACTGTCTTCAGTGAATGGGCTGTGCTCCTGCTAAAACAACATTTGTGGATGGGCCATGTGGCGGTGAGCTCTGAGGGCAATCTGGGGGTTACAATGGGAGAGTTTCCTCCAGGTGAATCCCTGTGGGCCTCTCGTTCCTTTAGCATGCTCGTGTTCCCCGGTCGAGTTTGAAGATGAGTTAGGCGGTTCGCCCACAGGCGAGCTTAATTTCTAATTCGGGGGAACCCGAGTTGGCAGCCGCGAGCATCAGGATTGAGTGACCCTCCGCCCCAGTCCCGTTCTTCCCTTAAGTGCACGAGGATAAGTCGTGAAAGGCACCTTTTTCTGCCAGAACATTCTTTTCTGGTTCCTCCGTCCTCACTACCCACGATGGTGGGGTACTCAACTCAGGTTGAGCGTGCGATTGTAGTCCATTAATGCCCGCAAAATGCCGCCACTTGAAGTAATTGTCTGAGGCTCCTATCCAAAGCTTGTAAGTCGATCGACCCTGCATGCATTGGCCATCATGAAAAAATCTACCAGGTTCTGACACAAAGGAAATGCAGGAACTGCATTCGGCAACCGACTGTGCCCTTCGGGCTGCGAAAGTTACGGTGCAGGCCCTGGGTCGGGTGATGTCCAAACTTGTAGTCCAGGAGCACGACCTATGGCTAAACCTTGGCAAGATGCGGGATACCGAGAAGGAACACTTTCTTGATTTTCCCAAGGTGGATAGACAGGGCTTGGAGAAATGCCTGTCCATCTCCATCCTACTGTAGGTCTTTAGGGAAGCACAACCTGATTATTAGGTCCCTATTTATTAGGTTGAATCTTTCAAGGTCTCGCCTCATCCCCTCTCTTTCTTTGGTCCTACATGCCTTGCAGAAAGATCTTACAAGCCCTTTTTAGTCCTTACAATTAGTTGAGCTTAGTGCCCTCTCTATGAAGATCTCCTGATTGCGCTCACCTCCATCAAGAGGTTGGGGGACCTACAAGCCTTCTCTGTTAGTGATTTGTGCCTGGAGTTCGGGGCAACACACTCTCACATGCAGGGACGTGCAGAGGAATTTTGAGGGGCAGTTGCTATGACCTGAAAAAAGGGCAACCATCCCAAAAAAAAATTAAACTCACGGGCTATATGAAGGACTAACAGGGTCTTTATTAAAAAAAAAATATATATATATATATATACACAAAGAAGTAAAAAACTGAAACACAGCACTCAATCACCTTAACTACTACTAATAATAACACAGCATAATTAAATGGTTCTCACACTCCAGTAATATTTCTGTGAATTGAATTAATCTTGCACTTGCTCATAGTTTTTGTATAATATCTGAATATATTCAGTTGAATTTTTCCCGTACAAATTGCCTTATCTGACCGTGTTTATGTCCAAACTCAATGCCTCATATTATGGTCTTATTATTATTTATAAAGATTGCAAAACGTCAGATATGACAGGTTAATGATATGCAACTTTGTAAACAGTATACAAAATGTATTAACAATATGTTAAATGTCACCAAAATACACATGAGAAAAAGAGTTCCTCATATTATAGTTTTTTTTTTTAAATTATTATTATTTATTTATTTTTTAATTGGAAAATAAATAATCTGTATTGAATTGACAGATGGGGAAAAACTCTAATCCTCTAACTCTAATCCGAAAAAATACAATCCTTTTTTAACCTTTTGGCTTCCCATACATTCAGTTGTGCTTCTTGCTCGTATTCAGTTCTGATGGTACGTATGGTAACTGGGCAACTACGCATAATTTGTAGTATGATTTGTAGCATGACGTAAAGGGAACAGGAATTCCGGTAGGGAACAGAATCGACTGCTATACCGGTCGCGTGCAGCGCTGTAGCTATGTAAACAGAGTTTGCCCTTCCCCTACTGATTTTCACTTTCGGTGCCCAAATGGAAGTGAATGAGGCTTTGCGATTTTTTTTATTTTTATCTAGGCCTACGTAAAATTCTGCATCCATTGTATGATTTATTTATTTATTTATTTATTTATTTATTCCCCCTTGGAAGGGCAACGTGAGTCGAGAAGGGCATGTGGGCAGTTGCCCGGGCAACCTGTGCACGTCCCTGCTCACATGGTCCTGAGACCCCGTCCCGGATATGTGCCCAAAGTGGTAAACTTTAAAGCAATCCCTCCTTATGAGGGACACCCAGCCCTGTCTCTGTTGTGTCCAGTGCACGCCTTGCTCATATACCTGGACAGCACACAGAGCTTCATAAGATCTGAGCAGCTCTTTGTCTGCTTTGGGGTCTGCAGAAGGGCAAGGATATCTCCAAACATAGATTGGCCCACTGGATTGTGTGGGCCAATTCTCCATTCTCCGTGCAATTTAAGAGTGAGAGCTCATTCTACTAGGGGTATCGCAGTGTTTCATTAGCAGACATATTTAAAGCTGCGGGCTGAGCTATACCCAACACCTTCACAAGATTCTATAATCTCCATATGGAACTAGTTTCGTCTTGAGTCTTGGGTAACAAACAGGTAAAACTTGGACAACTGGTTGGGTGCAGTGCTTGCATAGGCGCCCTCCCCCTTTCTCGTGGGTATAAAGGGCGGAAATTCCAGCAAAGCAGTATGTTTCCTCGCTGAGGAGCCAAGACTGAGCTCAGGCGATCCCCGCTGTACAGCGGAAAGTAGCAGGAAGACGGAACGTCTCCGTTCCCTACTCAGGGAACGAGGGTTACATCCGTAACCGAGACGTTCCCTTTCGTTGTCACTCCGAGTTCCGTCGGATGACGACGAATGGGGATACCAGTCTAATCACGCCACCTTCTCAGCTGTCTTCCAGTGCCCTGCATAATCTGAGATCCCTGTCGTGAGATAGCACGGACGAAGGACTCCTATTAGCACAGGAATACCAAGGTACACTGGGGAGCATATCCCAAGGTCTTTAAGGGAAATATGCAATTACTGCCAACCCAGAGGGGGGGACTTAGAGAATACACATATGACCCGAGGGATGCATATGGGGAATCACTGGGGTGTCCAGGCGCAGGTGGAATATTTCAACCCCAGGGGTGGCAAGGTGGCTTGCCAAGGGAAAGACACATGCTCAAATAGGCTTACAGTGGAAATACACATGTGGGGGTAGCTCAGAGGAGGTACCATGCACACGGGAGGCACCTAGCCGACGCGCAGGCAAAAGACACTGGTGCCAGCATCAGGGGTGCTGGAGGAACTCAGGGCTTTCGGGGAAGCTCACCTGAGGAGAATATCGCACGTATCCAGTCCGTGTACTGGAATGGCGAGCAAGCGAAGACACCTGAGCGGGTCCGGTACTAGCTGGTTGAAGCGAGTACATGAGAGGACACTGGCTCCACTCGGAGATTGTAGAATCTGGCGAATGTGTTGGGTGTCGCCCAGCCTGCAGCTCTGCAGATGTCTGTTAGCGAGGCGCCATGCGCTAGAGCCCAAGAGGACGCCACACTCCGGGTGGAGTGGGCAGTCACACCAAGGGGGTACGGTCGACCTTGCTGTTGGTAAGCCAAAGCAATGGCGTCCACTATCCAGTGAGACAACCTTTGCTTGGAGAGAGCCTTTCCCTTCAGTCTCCCACCATAACAGACAAAGAGCTGGTCTGAGGTCCTGAAACACTGCGTTCTGTCTACATAGATGCGGAGAGCACGTACTGGACGGAGCAGTGCCAAGGCTGGGTCTGCCTCCTCCGGGGGCAGCGCTTGCAGGTTCACCACCTGGTCCCGGAAGGGAGTGGTAGGAACCTTGGGCACATATCCAGGCCGGGGTCTCAGGGTCACGTGAGAGTAAGCCGGCCCAAATTCCAGGCACGCTTCGTCAACGGAGAATGCGTGCAGGTCCCCTACCCTCTTAATGGAGGCCAATGCAGTCAGGAGCGCTGTCTTCATTGACAGGAAGTTAAGCTCAACCGACTGCAAAGGCTCAAAGGGAGCACTCCGCAGGGCAGTTAGCACCACTGCGAGGTCCCAAGAGGGTACGAGAGGAGGGCGAGGAGGATTCAGTCTCCTCGCTCCTCTCAGGAACCTGACGATCAGGTCATGCTTCCCTACGGACTTACCTTCTATAAGGTCGTGCTGTGCGGCAATAGCGGCGACATAGACCTTGAGGGTGGAGGGAGACAGCCTTCGCTCCAACCCATCTTGAAGAAAGGAAAGCACGACACCGATCGAACATCTCCGGGGGTCTTCTTGGTGAGAAGAACACCAGTTGACGAAGAGGTTCCACTTCAACGCGTAGAGGTGTCTCGTGGACGAAGCTCTAGCGGAAGTGATGGTAGCCACCACTGCTGGTGGTAGGGTACTCAAACCTGCCTCGTCTCGTCCAGGAGCCACATGTGGAGGTTCCAAAGATCGGGACGAGGGTGCCATAGGGTGCCCCGTCCCTGAGAAAGGAGGTCCTTCCTCAGAGGAATCGGCCAAGGAGGTGCTGTCGCGAGGAGTACAAGTTCGGGGAACCAGGTCCTGGCGGGCCAGTACGGCGCGACCAAAATGACCTGCTCCTCGTCCTCCCTGACCTTGCGCAGGGTCTGCGCGAGAAGGCTCACTGGGGGAAACGCATATTTGCGGCCCCGCGGCCAGCTGTGCGCCAGAGCATCCGTGCCGAGCGTGCCCTCGGTCAGGGAATAATACTGGGCGCAATGGGTCGAGTCGTGAGAGGCAAACAGATCTATCTGTGCGTCCCCGAACTGGTCCCAAATCAGCTGGACCGACTGGGGATGGAGTCGCCATTCTCCAGGGAGGGGCTGAAACCGTGAGAGCTCGTCGGCTGCACAGTTCAGGGCTCAGGGGATATAAATGGCACGAAGCGACCTCAGATGCTTCTGACTCCATAAGAGGAGGTGGCGGGCGAGTTGCGACATACGGCGGGAGCGCAGACCACCTTGATGGTTGATGTACGCTACAGTCGCGGTATTGTCTGAATGGACTAGTACGTGCTGGCCCTTGAGCACGGCTCGGAAGCGGCGCAGGGCGAGCTGTACTGCCAGCAACTCGAGGCAATTGACGTGCCATAAGCGGTGGGGTCCTGTCCAGGAGCCTGCGGCAGCACGTCCGTTGCACATGGCGCCCCAGCCCGTGGCAGAGGCATCTGTCGTTACAACAACATGCCGCGAAGCTCGTTCCAGGGGCACTCCGGCCCGTAGAAAACTGAGGTTCGACCACGGGGTGAAGGTCTGACGGCAGGTCGGAGTAACTGGTACTCGGAAGGTGCCGTGATGCCATGCCCACCTCGGGACTTGGTCGCGAAGCCACAGCTGAAGCGGTCTCATATGAAGCAATCCGAGCGGTGTTGCCACGGCTGCAGATGCCATATGCCCCAGGAGAATCTGAAAAAGTTTCAGTGGAACCGCACTCTTGCCCTCGAACTGTCTCAGGCAAGTCAGCAGTGATTGTGCGCGCTCGCTCGTAAGCTGCGCGGACATGGCGACCGAGTCGATCTCCATACCGAGAAAAGAGATCCTCTGCACGGGGCAAAGTTTGCTCTTCTCCCAGTTGACCCGAAGGCCCAGACGAGCTATATGGCGGAGTACCAAGTCCCTGTGTTCGCAAAGCTGAACTCGAGAGTGAGCTAGAATCAGCCAGTCGTCGATATATTCCAGGATGCGAACCCCGTGTTCCCGGAGGGGAACAAGCGCTGCCTCGGCGACCTTCGTGAAGACGCGAGGAGACAGGGCTAGCCCGAAAGGGAGAACTGCGTACTGATATGCCTGCCCCTCGAAAGCAAACCGAAGAAGCGGTCTGTGTCGAGGGAGAATGGAGACATGGAAGTAGGCGTCCTTCAGGTCGATCGCTGCAAACCAATCCTGGTGCCGCACACATTCGAAAACTGGCGGTGAGCATCTTGAACGGCAGCCTGTGAAGGGAGCGGTTCAGCATGCGCAGATCCCGGATTGGCCGTAACCCACCAGTTTTCTTGGGGACAATGAAGTACTGGCTGTAGAAGCCGGACCTCATTTCGGCTGGAGGGACAGTCTCGATCGCACCCTTCGCCAGCAAGGTAGCAACCTCCGCTCTCATGATAGGGGCATTGCCACCGACCATAGTGGAGCGGACTCCCCTGAAGCGGGGAGGAGACCGCGCGAACTGAATCGCGTAGCCGAGCCTGACTGTTCGAGCGACCCAGCGGGACAGGTTTGGAAGCTCTTGCCAAGCTCCCAACGACTGTACCAGCGGGATCAAACGAACTACAGACTTCCCACCGGTGGTGCAGCGAGGCGGAATGACTGGCCCAGACGTGGACGGCATAGCGGCCCGGTGTGGGGGCACAGTCATTGACCGCGTCCTGACAGAGCAGACCAGGGAAGGATGAACGTTCCACGGGGGTCTGCTCTGCCAGGGGTCTGGCGTCAGAGGAGGATGAGAGTGGTACGGTCCGGGGACGGCGCGCACTGTCATCCGGCTCTGGGACAGAGGAGGACGAGGGGTGCACGGCCCGGGGGCGGCGCACCGTGTCGTCCGAGAACTCTGTGTGCTCAGAAACGGGAGAGTCAGTTCTTTCTGAATAAGGATTCTTCCCCGGCCCTCCACCAGGGAAAGGAGTGGCCCTGCTACCAGCTCCTGGAAAGAACTGAGTCCCATCTCTGAGGAGCCCATCTCAAGAGTGCCGCTTAACCCGGCGTATAGGAGGGGGCGGGGCTGGAGAGCCGCGGGTGAACGGGCGGGGTGGGAGCCGCAGGAGGGCGCCTTCGGCGGTGGGCAGAGTGAGGGATCAGCTCGGACGGCGGGGCCGTCGGGGCAGAATAAGCCTCAGTCTGCTCGTGGGCGGTTGAGAACTGTTGGGCAAAGCCCTCAACCGCACCGCCGAAGAGGCCGACCTGGGATGTGGGGGTGTCAAGCAGATGAGTCCGCCCGACATCCTGCACATTGGACAGGTTCAGCCACGGAATGGTGTACATCACCTGACCCAGGGAACGTACGGCCACTTTCGTCGCTCGGAGAGCAAGGTCAGTGGCGGCGCGCAGCTCATTGAAGAGCCCTGGGTCAGTCCCGCCCTCGTGCATGTCCGTGAGCATCTGGGTCTGGTAGACCAGCAGAATGGCCATGGCATGCAGTGAGGCGGCTGCCTGTCCTGTAGCGCTATAGGAATTCGCCACAAGTGTAGACGAAAAACTACAGGCTTAGGACGGGTGCTTAGGATCGCGCCGAGAGGAAGCACTCTGAGGACACAGTAGCATCGCAACAGAGCGTTCAACCGGGGGACCCCAGTGTACCCATGGGCAGCGGCCCCGTCGAGGGAAGGAAGGGCGAAGGAGATCAACGAGGGATCGCTGGAAGACATGGGGGTCTTCGAGGATTTCGAGATCTCCTGATGCACATCCGGGAAAAAAGGTATTGGAGTGGACGCTGACAGGAGTCAGCGGCCACACCCAAAAACCAATCGCCCGGGAAAGCATGGCCGTCATCTCAGGATCTGACTCGACAAATGCCATATGCACACCCGAAATTGGCAGCACTGTCAAATCTTCACTTCCTGAAAATTCTAGCCCACCCTGTGATGCTGTGATGGACAACAGATCCGATTCTGGAGCATCAAGGGAAACCCGCGGGGCATCCGAAAATAGACCCGGGGAATCCCCTGAACACTCGCGGGTTGCGTCATTGAAGAGGGGGGCGTGGTCCACGGACAAACAGTCGGCGGATTTGTTCCACACACACACCCTCAGGTCACCCTGGCCACCAGCCGAAGTAGCACCTCACGTGGAGAGTGTTAGATCGGGGTGTGGATGAGGGGACTCTCTCTCTAACGAGATCATTGAGTCTCAACCGTAATGACGCGATGATCACGTTCCCGCGGGGAGAACGTGAGTCATCCACAAACGCTGCTCTAGCGTGATGAAGCCCAAGAACGCAGAGCAGAGAATGTGCCCATCAAAATCGGAAATGAGTCGACCGCAACCAGAAATGCACGGGCGAGCTGTCTTTAAAAAGACGTGCCGCGTGCGAGCTCTTTTGTGAGAGGAGGAAGAAACTCCGCGATGTTGAAGCGAGCAGGGAGAAACACACTCATTGGCAGATCACTGCACAGATCAGCAGGCAATGTGAACTCGCTGCAGATCGCCGTCACACCAACACCGGAGAGAGTGGCTCGTCTCGTAGAGTGAAGTCAGAAATGGCTGAGGAGTGAAGAGATACTCTTGGCTCCGAAGCGAAAAACATACTGCTTTGCTGGAATTTCCGCCCTTTATACCCACGAGGTGGGGCGGAGCTGCTCCATGCAAATTCTGCAGACCCATGGCATTTCTTTGCCATTGGCTCGTTTTGTATTACTCGAAGCGGATAGGCTTTCTAAGCAAAACCCCCCATTTGTCGTCATCCGACGGAACTCGGAGTGACAACGAAAGGGAACAAACACTTTCTTTTGAAAAAGTAAAATCTGAATGTTTATTGTGCGTAAATCCTGCTGACATGTCACTTGCATAATAATTTGGAACACAGTGTAAATTTAAATCACATGAGATGAGTAAATGACAGAATTTTTGAAGAGCTAGAAATGATTTAATGATTTTAATGAATCATCATAAATATACATATTTTTCTTTTGCAGTGAGTGAGATTTGAACAGGCGTATGGACATATATCTGTTGTTAACCCTTTAGCTGACAGTTTATGTGCTATTCTCTCAGGATTGCCCTTATTGGTCCAGAGAACGATTGCTCGAACCATTGTCCTCCAGGAAAGCATTGGAAAGGGGCGCTTCGGGGAAGTGTGGAGGGGCAAATGGAGGGGGGAGGATGTTGCTGTGAAGATCTTCTCATCACGAGATGAACGCTCCTGGTTTCGTGAGGCTGAGATTTATCAGACAATAATGTTACGTCACCAGAATATTTTGGGATTTATCGCCGCCGATAACAAAGGTAGGCCTATCACATGAAGGGATTTTGGTGTAAAATCACATTGCAATCACCCATGCATGAAAATTGATGTAAGAAATGCCTCACATTTTGTTTTTTTTAATTGTTTTCTTGCATTTAACAATATTTAGTTATGATTTTATTGTATACAAATATTTGTGTAAGATTTCATGACAGGAGTATACTTTCATAGGTTCACTTGATGCTGTGTCAGTAGCTGATGCTATGGAAACACACTCCAGGTGTGATGATTGTCTGAAGCCTGTATAGAATCAAATCAATTAACTTCCTGATGCCACTTGCACCACCCACTGAGGCATGTGTCACTAGTGGATTTGCTTGGCCATTACTCAGATTTCTCTTCTTCAGGAAGCAGTGTATCTGACCCTTGTAGTGTGTCATTCTTTTGTTCTATTTGATTGGACTCATCATTTTGATTGGATTCATTGAGTGAATTATTCTTTTCTGGGGGAACACAATGCCATTTTGTAAGTGTGTGGCTCTGCTCAAGCAGCGTATAAAGAATTGTCAGACTGTCTGCACTGCAAAAATTGCAAGAATGAAAACACCACATAAGTTAGTTAGTTAGTTAGTTCATCCTTTATTATCTACATTAGGATAATTTTTGTTTTGGGCAATCGAGAGAGCAGGTCAACATACAAGTTCACTGTACAGTTACACTTCATTCATACAAGCCACAAAAACATACACTACCAGTCAGGATCGGTACGATTTTTAATGTTTCTAAAATAAGTCTCTCCTGCTCACAAAAGCTGCATTTATTTGATTAAAAATACAAAAAGATTACAATTTAAAACGTCTCGGTTACGTATGTAACCCTAGTTCCCTGATAGGGAACGAGATGCTGCGTCAAACGCTGCGGGAACGCCCCTGCGTTGTGCGTCATGAAGCACGTATGGAATCAGCCCAATGGAGAGATGAAACGTCATAGGCGGGTGACGTCATCGACCAGGAAACTATAAAGCACCCCAAAAACACAAGCGCATTAGCTTCTGATAGGCTTGAAGGAAGCGCTAACGGGAGTGCCGGGAGTATGGCGGAGCGACGCAGCGTCTCGTTCCCTATCAGGGAACTAGGGTTACATACGTAACCGAGACGTTCCCTTTCAAGGGAACTTCGAGCTGCGTCAAACGCTGCGGGAACGCGAATACCCACGTCGCCATAGGACCAAATGACCGTCATGTGAGACTAGCGCACAGAGGACGAGAGCACCTGTGCCCCAGGGGTAGAGCTTAAGTCTAGGTCATAGAACTTAATAAAAGTATGCGGTGAAGACCATCCAGCCGCATCACAAACATCACTCAGGGAAACCCCCGACAAAAGAGCTTTAGAAGCAGCCATACTCCTGGTAGAGTGAGCTAGGACAACCAAAGGTGAAGGCTGGCCAGCCGACTCATAAGCAAGTGAGATAGCCTCGACCACCCACTTGCTCATTCTCTGTTTAGACGCAGGACACCCTTTCCTGGGTGGCCCGAAACATACAAAAAGTTGTTCTGATTTCCTCCACAGGGCAGCTCTGTGGACATAAGCGTCTAATGCCCTAACAGGGCAGAGTGAATTAAGTTTCTCCTGGTCCGATGACATAAATGGAGGAGGACAGAAAGCCTGCAGAACCGTAGGTCTAACGA
This sequence comes from Tiaroga cobitis, assembly GCA_030578255.1. NCBI lineage: Eukaryota > Metazoa > Chordata > Actinopteri > Cypriniformes > Leuciscidae > Tiaroga > Tiaroga cobitis. The sequence goes on along the minus strand of CM060599.1, from coordinate 12,519,180 downwards.
TATTAGTAGGAACCTTAGGAACATAACCTGGTCTAGGATGCAGAAAAGCTTTAACCATGCCAGGTGCAAATTCCAGGCACGAGGGTGAAACCGACAGAGCCTGCAAATCTCCGATTCTTTTTAGTGAAGAAGATAGCAAGCAAAAAGATAGTCTTAAAAGTGAGAAACTTCTCGGGAACTTCTTCGATAGGTTCAAAAGGAGCTAGGGAAAGACCTTCTAATACAACGGCCAGATCCCAAGTCGGCACCCTCGTACGAACTGCTGGCCTCAGCCTCAAAGTGCCACGGAGGAAACGAGTTATAAGCGGGTGTCTCCCAAGAGAAACTCCACTGAAAGGGACGTGGTAAGCAGCTAGTGCCGCCACATACACCTTTAGTGTGGAGGGGGATAACCCTGTGGAGAAGCGCTCCTGCAGGAATTCCAGCACTGCACCCACTGGGCAGTTAACTGGGTCCTGCAGGTGTTCTCCACACCAAGAAGTGAAAAGTTTCCACTTCAAGGCATAAAGCTTCCTCGTGGATGGAGCTCTGGAGTTAAGAATGGTCTCAACAACCTCGGTTGAGAGACCGGAGTCTATGAGCTGGGCCCCCTCAGAGGCCAAGCCCACAGTTTCCACAATTCTGGGCGGGGGTGAAGTATCGTGCCCCCCGCCTGGGAGAGTAGATCCCTCCTGACCGGGAGCTCCAAAGGAGAACCGTCCAGGAGAGAAATCAGGTCCGCAAACCATACTCGGGCCTGCCAGAACGGGGCTACTAGTAGTAGACTGACCCCGTCCCGGCGGACCCTCTCCAGAACTCCTGGTAACAGAGCAATCGGGGGAAAGGCGTACAGACGTGACCTCGGCCACGGCTGCACCATAGCGTCCAACCCCAGGGGGGCTGGATGACTGATGGAGAACCACAGATGACAATGCGTGGTCTCCCTGGAAGCGAATAGGTCCACCTCGGCGCGACCGAAACTCAACCAAAGGAGCTCCACCACCTCGGGGTGGAGTCTCCATTCCCCTGGCCTCGGCCCCTGCCTCGACAGGGAGTCTGCTACCACATTCAAATACCCAGGGAGATACATTGCTCTCAGAGATAGTAGCTTCCCTTGGGACCACAGGAGGATCTGACGGGCCAACTTGTAAAGCCGGCGAGACCGCAGGCCCCCCTGATGATTTATATAAGAGACCACCGACGTGTTGTCTGATTGAACTAACACATGATGGCCTCTCAGGTCTGTTAGGAAGTGTTTCAGAGCCTGAAACACGGCCAACATCTCTAGACAATTTATGTGCCACGATAGATGATGATCCTGCAACAGACCTTGGGCTGGGCGACCACTCATGACCGCCCCCCACCCTGTGAGGGAAGCATCCGTCGTTAGCGTTATGCGACGACAAAGAGCCCCCAGCACAGGACCTTTGGATAGGAACCAAGTTTCTCTCCACATGACCAGAGCACGAAGGCAGCGCCGCGTGACTTTGAACCTGCGGAGCGGATTTCCCCTCGGGGAGAATCCCTTGGTCCTGAGCCACCACTGTAGCGGTCTCATGTACAACAGGCCGCAAGGTATAACGTTGGATGCTGCTGCCATCAGACCCAACAGTCTCTGAAACTGCTTGACAGTGAGTAGCTGGCCTAGCTTCACTTGTTTCACAGCTGAGAGAATCGAAGCGATGCGGGTCGGAGAGAGTCGCGCCCGCATCGAGACCGAATCCCAAACAACACCCAGAAAAGTGGTCTTCTGGGAAGGAGATAATACACTTTTCTTTGCGTTCAGCCTCAACCCCAACTTTCTGATATGAGCGAGGACGACATCTCGATGCCGAACCGCCATCTGCTCGGTCTGAGCTAAAATCAACCAATCGTCGATGTAATTGAGAATCCGAATGCCCTGAAGCCTCAGAGGCACTAGTGCTGCATCCATGCATTTCGTGAAAGTGCGGGGAGATAAAGCTAGGCCAAACGGAAGAACCCTGTACTGGTACGCCTCGCCCCCGAAGGCGAACCTCAGGAACTTCCTGTGTTGTGGAAGGATGGACACATGGAAGTATGCGTCCTTCAGATCTATCGTGACAAACCAGTCCTCGGACCTGATTTGAGACACGATCTGCTTGATAGTGAGCATCTTGAATTTTAGCTTCCCTACCGAGCGATTCAATATGCGCAGGTCTAAAATTGGACGCAACCCCCCATCCTTCTTTGGAACGATGAAATATCGGCTGTAATAACCTGACTCCAAACTGGGAGGAGGAACCCGTTCTATAGCCTCTTTTTGAAGGAGCGTTTTCACCTCTTGTTCCAATACCAGAGCCTGCTCGGGGCCCACCACTGTGTGCAGAACCCCTCTGAATTTTGGTGGACGACACCTGAACTGGATCGCGTAACCCTTTTCTACTGTCTGCAGGACCCAATGAGATATTTTTGGAAGGCTTTTCCACTCTGCCAGAAATTCTACTAAGGGTACCAGCCTCTCGAGACTGGCCTCTGGTGTAACTTGAGCAGCAGACGCAGCGCCCTGTAACGGCGCACCGGCAGGGAACAACTGGTCTGACCGCTCTGAGACCCTCCTCAGAGGGAGCGAGCGTCCCTCGGGAAAGCGCTCGCTGGGATCGTCTGTGCCCCGGCATAAAGGCGGGGTTGGCAGAACGAGCCCCTGAGGGCACCGAGGAGGAATGGGCACCGTAAAAAGAGGTGAACACCTTTCCGCCTCGGTGGGGACCACCCTCAGTATCCTGAACGACTTGGCGTCAGGACTTCTTCTTAGCCGAAGCCTTCTTAGCCAATATAACTGTCCTCAGATCAGTTCTACTGGTAGAAGGCTTCGGCTGAGAGTGTCGCGGCTGAGCCCACTGTCCAGCAGGGGGAGCACGAGACGCGACACTCTGCCTCTGCTGCGCTCTATGTGATGAGCTCATAGACGGCCGGGGCTGCTCCCGCCCAGCAGCCCCAGGGACATGAACTTTAAGGGGAAGAAACTTTTTAAAAGCTGCAGTTTGTTTCTTTTCTTCTTGGAATTTATCGATAACTGAATTCACAGCATCACCAAACAACCCCATGGGAGAAAGAGGAGCATCTAAAAGAAAAGCTTTTTCTCTCTCTTTAATATTAGTCTGATTTAACCACAAATGTCTTTCTGCGGCCACCAGAGCTGCCATAGAACGACCCATTAATTTGGCCGATTCTCTGGTGGCACGCAGAGATAAATCAGCAGCCTGACGCAGTTCGCGAACTACGTCAGTACTGACCTCCTCACTCTCACTCATGTCCCTTAGCAGATCAGCCTGGTATGCCTGCAAGATTGACATAGTATGCAGACATGACGCAGCCTGACCTGCTGCCGAATATGCTTTACCCACCAAAGCCGAAGTGTTTCTTAAAGGCTTGGTGGGTAATGCCGGTGCCTTAAAAGATGATGCTGCTTCGGGGGAGAGATGGCTCGCAAGCGTCTCTTCCACACAAGGCAAAGCACCATAACCATGAGCCTTGGCTCCCATAATATTAGCGTATGCTGAAGTCTGGGGACTAAACACTCTATATGACACCGGTTTTCTCCATGATTTCGACACCTCGGTGTGGAGATCATGGAAAAACGGCAGGCACCGGCGTGGAGGCTGCACACGTGACGGCAAAAATCTCTCATCCAACTTTGATTTAGAAACAGACTCCTGTCTAGTCACTGGCCATTCAATATTAAGTTTTTCAACAGCTCTTGTTAACACCTCCATAAGCTCATCACTCTCAGGAGTGTGGGGTGGCGAATCCTCCACATCTCCCTCAACACTAACAACATCAAGTTCCTCAGAACTGGATAGCTGCAGCATTGGTGCCTCAGCCCGAGCGGAAGAAACCGCAGCGCGTGCTTCCGAACCCGGGACTGAGGCACTGGATCTCACAGGTGAAGGGAGAGATAAGGCAGAGCCGTCTCAAACCCCGCTGTGAGATCCATCTGCGATCCCCACGATAAGCGCCGCCGCTCTGCCTCGGCAGAAGCGGGACCCGAACCGCGGGGAGCGCGCACCGAACCGCTCTCCTCAAAGAGCGATCGGCGGGAGTGGAGCGTCCTTAACGGCAAACGCTCGCAATGCTCACAGTCTGCTCCCTCGAGAGCAAACTGGGCATGCTGAACTCCCAAACAAACAACACAAAGATCATGTGTATCCCCGCTCGTTAAATAACGCGAGCAGGGAGGAACACACTTTCTAAACTGCTGTTCGTCCGCCATAATCTCTCAATATATATATATATATAGGATAAATTGTTTGTGTGGTGCAGGGTATGTAAGACAGACAATATCACACAGGGACAGATTCACATGTAGCGCGACTGAAAGCACAGAAGCTAATGCGCTTGTGTTTTTGGGGTGCTTTATAGTTTCCTGGTCGATGACGTCACCCGCCTATGACGTTTCATCTCTCCATTGGGCTGATTCCATACGTGCTTCATGACGCACAACGCAGGGGCGTTCCCGCAGCGTTTGACGCAGCTCGAAGTTCCCTTGAAAGGGAACAGCTATTTTCTATGTGAATATATAGTAAAGTGTAATTTAATCCGACGATCAAAGCTGAATTTTTAGCATCATTACACCAGTCTTCAGTGTCACGTGATTCCTCAGAAATCTTTCTAATATGATGATTTGATGCTCAGGAAACATTTATCATTATTGTAAATGTTGAAAAAAGTTATTTACATTTTTATTTCAGGATTCTTTGATGAATATAAGTTCAAAAGAATACCATTGATCTGAAATAGAAAGCTTTTGTAACATTAAACATACCCTTCAAAAGTTTGGGGTCAGTAATAATTTTTATTTAATTTTTGTGGGAAATAAATAAAATAAATCAATACTTTTATAATCAAGGATGAATTAAATTGATCAAAAGTTACAGTAAAGACATGTATAATGTTACAAAAGATTCTATTTCAAATAAATGCTGTTCTTTTGAACTTTCTATTCATCAAAGAATCCTGAAAAAATGGTACACAACTGTTTTCAACATTGAGCGTCAAATCTGCATATTAGAATGATTTCTGAAGGACCATGTGACACTGAAGACTGATGCTGAAAATTCAGCTTTGATCACAGGAATAAATTACATTTTAAAATATATTAAATTAGAAAACAGTTATTTTAAATTCTCATAATATTTAAAGATATTACTGTTTTTTTTATTTTTAATCAAATAAATGCAGCCTTGGTGAGCAGAAGAGACATAAAACATTAAAAATCGTACCGATCCAAAACGGATTTGAACGGCAGTGTAACTATCCCCAAATGACATCAATTATTACACAAATACTAATATTACACAATACCCAACACATTACCCATTTTCCACTGGTGCACTGGTGATGATGCTTTATTGGGCGGTGCATGCACCATCAGCCAGTCATATTGCATGAATCTATATGGGCTAAAGACCCATTGTGTTCTCATAGGCCCTGTTTACACCTGGTATTTAGAAGTTTAGACCAGATCACAAGTTGACAAGGGAGACACACTAACGTTTACACTTGGTGTTTTAATCTGTCTATTGTGTCCACTTTTGACCACTTCTGTCCAGATTTCTTTGAGGGGAGGGGTATATAAGCTTTTTCAGATCTTTTGATTAAATGGACAAAATAAGCCTGTATAATTTACATATGAGATGATGGGAAATACATACAGAGAGCAGCAGATTTTATTTCTAGCCACAAGACCACAGTGAACGTGGTGAGTGTGTGTTAGAAATCAGGAATGGTGAGTGAACATTGTGCTTGGTACTGTTTTGATCTTCAAATCAAACTTAGGTCTTCAGCCGACAAATTTTAAATTTGCATTACGCATCCCATAATGTTTACGCATTAGGTAGTAGTCAGAGAGTATGCTATCTTTTGTGGTTGTTCAAACGCATTTGACCTACACCATGTAAGCAATCTGAATGCAATTTCGACTACCCCTGAAAATTGTCAAAAGTGGACAAGCTCAAACTGTTTTAGACTTCGTTTACACCTGTATTCAGCGTTGTCCACTTGTGATCGGATCGACGAAAATGCTGTGGTTTAAACAGGGCCATAGTGTCAGCTACTGATGCAATGTCTCGTTCCCTACTCAATGAGCTATGGTTACATACCAAACTCAGACATTTTTTAAGTTAATGGAGCTATTACTCCTCATGCCACATGCTTTAGTTCAGTGGTTGCCAACCCTGGTCCTGGAGGACCCCTAACATTGTACATTTTTGATGTCTCTCTTATCTGACATATCCATCTGAGGTCTTGGAGTCTTTACTAAGCTGATGAGTTGAATCAGATGTGTTTGATTAGGGTGACATCTAAAATGTGCAGTGCTGGGGGTACTCCAGGACAGGTTTGAGAAGCACTGCTTTAGGTTACCAAACCAATGCAAGCTTAAAGCGATAATTTACCCAAAAATGAACTTCTGTCATTATTTACTCCCCCTTACTTTTTTTTCTTTGTTTCACATATAAGAAGATATTTCGGGGTTTTTTGTCCATACAACAGAAATCAATGGTAAAAAAAAACCTAAAACTGTTTGGTGAGTAAATGATAAAAGAATTGTCATATTTTGGGTAGTTTACCTTTTAATAGCTTTAGTTTCAAAGCAAGCACTGATAACCTGACCATTGTTAAAGGCTCAATGGTATGACAGTCATCTTTGTCCAGATGTTTTTCCTTTGAATTATAAATGCATAGACCTAGTCCAAAAATCATACAGATAGGAATAAATACTTTTTTTTAGGTTGATAAAAAGAATGTATTTGAAAACATTTTAAACAAAGTAATGATTACAATTTTCCATGAAAACATGTTTTTTCATGATGGTTATACCTCTTGACATTTGTCAGTAAATCAAAACTTGCATTTTGAGATATATTTTCAAATCACTTTGGATGTTCTTGTCCATCATGTTTGGGTGTCCTGTATTGTAATCTGTCTTTTTTGTCTTTCTTCAGATAATGGCTCATGGACACAGTTGTGGCTGGTGTCTGAATATCATGAGCATGGGTCTCTCTTTGATTACCTGAACAGATACACGGTATCAGTCGAGGGAGTGATAGTTCTGGCACTGTCCATTTCCAGCGGGATCGCCCACCTGCACATGGAGATTATTGGCACTCAAGGTGTTGATCATATGGATCAGTTGATTTTTTTTAATTTCCGGTCTAGTTTCTCTGGAGGATAAAACCTTCACTCAGCAGTGGAAGTCTATCTCTGGCAAAGCATTCCAGTAGTGCTTTGTTTTATTTTTTGTTAGTTTTTTTGTTACATGTGTAATACTGATCATAGAATAAATGTAATATGTAATTCATATGTAAGACTAGTCAGGTAATACTAGTTATTTGTTACAATTAACAGTTGAACAATTACACATATCTTTAACAGTGTCTATCTACACTAACTTCACAGACTAAATTACAAAATAAATCAGAAACAGGAGTAGTGGTGGGGAGAGTAAAGATAGTGGATAGGTCTCTTGATCTGACTGACCGGAGTTTGAGTCTGCCTTTTTGTGAACCCATTTTTTACTCTATTTCCATCACATATCAGCTGGGAAAGCATAAATTTAGAAGGAAATCAAAGAAAATGGAAATATTTATATGGGTATTTATTAGGCCTTTAATTGAATTTTTTTTTACATTTTCTTTTTTTTTTTTTTTTTACATTTTTTTATTTTATTTAACAGGGACAATGTACAATATATGTACTGTACCAGATTTAGCTAAAAGCTAATTCCCATCTCCAGTCCCTGGGCAGGTGCCAAAACCGTGCAAAATATTACAATAAAACCATAATAACCAACATAAAAAATACAAATACAAAATAAACCAACTGTTATTACAAGAATTTTACCATACACACAGTAAAAACATACTGACCCTATTCAATGTCTCATAGCTTTATTAGATGTTAGATGTTAACTCTTTTCATTGACTGGACGGACTTGCCCATTGACCATGACTTGTGCAGATAATTTTATTACCATACTCTAAATTATCATAAATGGATCCTGCCTTATGAGACCTTACTTGTCCATATGCCTAACCCTAACCATACCGAATCTGCTGATCAGTAAAGGTGTCCTCAAAGTTTCCAGGATATTGTCCAATTATCTGCCCCTATTTGCACTAAGTATAAATGTATTCTAACACTATATACACAGTGTAAATAACTTATAATGCTATTTGCACTTAGTCTATACCTTATTTTAAATGTACAGTAAAAGGCTGGTCTGGCTGTTAAAGGCTGTGGACATCACTCAGCAACAACACCTTACATTGGTTTATAGTCTTTGGAGTCCATGCTAAGATCGACTAGTAAAGAAGCAGGCAGTGGTCAGTAAAGCAGATCTCGTTGTCTGGCTGGTTTTGGCTGTAACTGACACACTATAGTCTTTGAAGTCCATGCTAGAACAGCTGTTAGAAATACAGGCAGTGGTCAGTGAATCATCTCTTGATGTCTGGTTGTGTTACAGCCGCATAACCCTTCGGTGAACAGTCATGTCAGTTGGTGAGTGCACAGGAGCAGATGGCAAAATAGACAGCCTTGTGCAACTTTGCCTGCCACAGAGGAGCTAAAATTGGGAAGTACCAGTTGCAGCATGTGGAGTGGCACAGTACACCTAAGTCAGTTACCACAGGTTTCCATGGCTGCTGTTGCTGGATGGCCATTTGAACAGTGGGTTTGAGCACATGGTTAAACCTCTCTACAGCACCATTAGCTGCTGGTTAGTAGAGAGAGGAACAATGGTGACACATATTCCTTTCTTCCAGAAAAGTAGCGAAAACAGCTGACGTAAACTAAACACTGTTATCAGTAACTATAGTCAATGGATTGCCATGGCGGCTGAAGACTGATGACAGCAACAAAACCACAGAATCCGTAGTTAAAATGTGAGAGTAAAGGAGATCTTAGGCCATTTACTAAAATAATCAGTTAATGTTATAACAAAAGTGCAGTAAGGCAGTACAGCCTTATAAACAACACAGTTCATGACCCCTTTAAGTGTCCCCAGCTAAGCAAGACAAAGGCGACAGTGGCAAGGAACCCAAACTCCATCAGGTGACAGAATGGAGAGAAAAAAAGAACAGGCTCAGTCGGGGAACCAATTCTCCTCTGGCCAAATGAACAAACATGATGTGATTATGATTAATGATGATTAATTGCCTGCATGATAACACAACGTCCTAATCCTGTGTCCATATTAGACAAGTTTTGGGTAACAAATAATTGGTCTGTTCACACTAAATGTGAAACTGCTGTGACAATCATATAGCCCATCAGAACACATTTGATGTTACAACAACATCACAGAAACAGAAATCAACCAGTCTACAAAATGACACGTTGTAAACACAGCTTAGTTAGAAAATAAATAAATAAATTAACATAACATGAAGAATTGCTTTTTTTAGGATATTACTGTAGCTTTCTTACTGTCCAGGCTCAGACAACTGTGTGACCATATGTTTTTTTATATTAAATATGACTACTTTTCTGCATGAAAATGACTTGTCGTGTATGACGTGTGCTGTTATTAATTTAGCATATTACTTATGGGACAGGGAAGCCCGCCATTGCTCACAGAGACATAAAGTCAAAGAACATCCTGGTTAAGAAGAACGGAACCGCTGTGATTGCGGATCTTGGTCTGGCTGTCAAACACGACTCTAATACCAACACCATTGACATCCCCATTAACCACAGAGTGGGCACCAAGAGGTTAGATAATCTTTTTCTTACATAAGGTCATTATGATTTGAGACATCATAAACTGAATTATTACTTATTATCTATAGTTGTGTTGGTTGTGCCATAGTCTTCTTTAAGTATTGAGAATGAACACTTCTGTGGAAGAGCTAGTCACTGGATTTGACAAAGTTTGTGTGATTGATGCCTTTGAATATTTGAAAGATATGCTTTTTTTTTCAGAGACACTTAGATATTCTTAAGCACACCTTGATATTTTACATTTACTCTCAGAGTTATACTATTTCCGATTTACCTGTCCTTAAATGCTACAGTATGTAAAAAACATGATTGGTTGTTTTACATGCCAACCAGATGGACTCTTCCTGTTTAAGTAGACAGTTTTTGGCCAGGCTTTATGCTGATGGTCTTATGTATGGATCTATGAGTGTAGTGTGTAGCCAACTGTCTTTCAGTAAATACAGACAAGTAAAAGAGCATTGGTTGCATGTGCAGACAAATGTTATAGGTTAAATTATGCTTTTTGCTATTTACTATAATTTGCTTTTAGGCTTTGGATTTCGATACTCAAGACATCTTGAGTGATATAGAATCTGTATCTTTGCATGTACAGTATGTGTGTTTGACTAAATATTAATTTTACTATATGTGTTCTCAGAGTGTTCTCTGTTCCTCTCTGTCAACTCTGTGTGCACTTTCTGTCTCTGTATAAAACACGTGTCATTGTTTGCTTTCAGGTGTATAAAGACATCTTGATGGAGGTTAATGCGTTCATGTGGTGTGAGTACATTGCTCTAATGTGATTGTTTGTTTCTGCAGGTACATGGCTCCTGAGATCCTGGATGATTCTATAAACATGAGCAGCTTTGAGTCATTTAAGCGGGCTGATATATACTCACTTGGCCTGGTGTTCTGGGAACTTGCTCGCAGATGTTCTGTCCAAGGTACCTTTCTAGTATATTTAAAGTCAAGTAAAAACAAACAAACAAAAAACATTGTGATAAGATCCCAATCAATGCACACCAGCAGTGGACTGATTTAAATTGTTCTTAATTGTTAAATTGTGTTCTTATTCATTGACACTTATTCATTGGTTTCTTCTATACTAAAATGGCTTGCGTAATTTTTAATTTTAGAAAGACGTAAATCTCTAATAACAATAATAATACAGTCTCTGCATCACTTCAGAATCCTATGTTGGTGTTTATTTTGCAAAACAAATAACAAAAATAACATTGATAGCCCTTAAAAGGAAAGTTCACCCATTTATTTCCCCCCATGTCATTCCAAAACTGTTGGACTATCTTCTGTGGAGCAAGAAGGTATTTTAAGAAAAGTGTTTTTGTTTTGTTTTTTGTCCATCTTCAGCCCTCCAAATATTTCACTCTCGCTATGGAATGACAGGTTGTCAACGAAATTGCTAATTGAAAATACGCCCAATGGAAACACGTAAATTTCGCAAAATTTACTATATATTGCAAAAATGTTTTTACGCTCGCTTGAGGTGGTTTTTCAGGCGATTCGAAAAAGGAATATTTAGCAAAACTGCAATGGAAACTGTTTTTACACATTTACAGGTCACATGACGTAGATGGCTTGGTATGTTTGGACAGAAGACGAGACAGTTCTTTATTAAACGCATAAAAGACAAAAGTTATACAGGAAAACTGGATTATAAACTTTGCTTTGAAGAGAGAAAAGAAATGCTTTTTGCAATGAGCCGCTCCCAGTATAAGGGTCTTTCCCATGGATAACACGCCTACATCTCCTTCCATTAGAAATAGTGGCTAGTGCGGTATGTGACGATGCAGCAAGGAAGAAGCGGAGAGAGAATCCAAATGCAAGCACTTTAATAAAACAAACAGAAAATCCAATGGAATTCAGGACAGGGACAAGAACAGTAAACAACTTCAACGACCGACAAAACACAACTGAAACACAGAGGTATAAATACACAAGCAGACAGGCTAAACAAGATAACAAGGGGGCGTGGTTAATCCGAGACACCTGGGAAGACTAATCAACATAACGGGGAACAGCTGAACATGGGACAAGACACATGGCAGGATCACATGACAAACAGGGAATCACATGACAGACAAGAACAAGGAACAAGACACAAAACCCACACCGTGACATAGCCCCTCCCCTATGGGCGGCTCCCGACGCCCATAAAAACTAAAAAACAATAGTTCAGGAGGGTGGTGAAGCAGAGGCGGTCTTGGGGGAGGGATGGAGGGCCAGGTCCATGCAGGGGAATGGGACCAGGGCATTGCAATGGCGGACCTGGATCGTGAAGCGTGGGCGACCAGGGCTGAGCAGGAACTGCAGACGACCCTTCAGGCGGCCAGGGCGGACCAGATAGTTCCAGCGCCCAGGGCGGAGCAGGATGCGCAGGCGGTCAGGGCGGAGCAGGATGCGCAGGCGGCCAGGGCGGCGAAGACTAGGGATGCTAACCAATGACCGTTTGACCGATGGTTGACCGTCTCAACGTTAACCGATCAAAGTTGTCGGTAGTCGGTTAAAAAAAAAAAAAGTGATCTCTAAATTAGGCTATTATAGACAGTGGACTAAACACTACTACAGTTAGCCATCTTATTCCAATATTTTTGTGTGAAGTGAACAAATCCCTCACTCAATTTTTCATAACTCGTCTGTTTGTACTTAATAAACCAATAAAAACATTTGGCGCGAGGTCACAGCGTTTGGGTTCGCGCGCTCACAAGGTTTGCGAAAAGTAAAGGCTACGGGCTAAAACACTAGAGGTTAGAGCCAGGGCAGACGACAGGATGAAGCGTGTAAAGAAACGTAGTGTGTGGGACCATTTCACCAAAAAGAATGACACAGTAAGTTGCAACTTGTGTGATACAGTGCTTATACAGTAGTAATACTGTAGACATTACATCTACATTTCAGCGGTAACAGATAAGGTGATGATGATCATCATCTTTCTTTATTATTGTTAGCAATAACGTTACCTCAAACTAAGCGGAGTCTCTTCGGAGCTGACGCTGCAATGTTTCAAATGAGCTTCTAACGCTAGACTAACGCCTTTATTTTCAACGCGATCACCTTGTACCCAAACCATTTCGAAACTAAGGAGCCATTTGTCCTCCGATTACATACAAGCTCCTCGGCGCCGCGTTTGCGGGACTCGGGTTTCGCGCTGTAGGGGATTTAAAAAAAATGACGTGAGTGGAAGCGCGGCGCCGGGGCAGTGTGTGTGTGTGTGTGCGCGTGTGTGTGTGTGAGCGGGAGGCAGAGAGAGATGCGACAGAGTTGCGAAATTGCAGGCGCGGCTCGAAATGGCTGTTATTTCAAATAGCGTGGCATATTTTAAACTAATCGGTTAACCGGTTTCAACCGGCTAATGAGGCTCGGTGGTCGGTCAAGAAAATTTTTAGTTTTCGCCATCCCTAGCGAAGACCCTTCGGGCGGCCAGGGCGGCGAAGACCCTTCGGGTGGCCAGGGCGGCGAAGACACCTCGGGTGGCCAGGGCGGCGAAGACACCTCGGGTGGCCAGGGCGGCGCAGACACCGGCTCGGGAACAGCAGACACCGGCTCGGGAACAGCAGACACCGGCTCGGGAACAGCAGACACCGGCTCGGGAACAGCAGACGACACCGGCTCGGGAACAGCAGACGACACCGGCTCGGGAACAGACAACACACACACTGGCTCGGGAACAGACAACACACACACTGGCTCGGGAACAGACAACACACACACTGGCTCGGGAACAGTCAACACACACACTGGCTCGGGAACAGACAACACACACCCTGGCTCGGGCTCAGGAACAGAAAACACACACACTGGCTCGGGAACAGACAACACACTCACTGGCTCGGGAACAGACATCACACACACTGGTTCGGGAACAGACAACACACACACACTGGCTCGGGAACAGACAACACACTCACTGACTTGGGAACAGACATCACACACACTGGTTCGGGAACAGACATCACACACACTGGGTCGGGGACAGACATCACACACACTGGCTCAGGGACAGACAACACACTCACTGGGTCGGGGACAGACATCACACACACTGGCTCAGGGACAGACAACACACTCACTGACTCGGGGACAGACATCACACACACTGGGTCGGGAACAGGAACAGACTCTGGCTCGGGAACAGGAACAGACTCTGGCTCGGGAACAGGAACAGACTCTGGCTCGGGAACAGGAACAGACTCTGGCTCGGGAACAGGAACAGACTCTGGCTCGGGAACAGGAACAGACACTGGCTCGTAGGCGGCCATCTTGTTCGTAGACACTGGCTCAGAGGCGGCCATCTTGTCCGTAGACACTGGCTCGGAGGCGGCCATCTTGTCCGTAGACACTGGCTGATGTGAACAGTCTCTGGATCAGCAGAAGTGATGTGAACGGTCTCTGAATCGGCCATCTTGTCCGGAGACACTGGATCGCCCAGCTTGTCCGGAGACACTGGATCGGAGGAAGTGACGTGAACAAACTCTGGATCGGCAAAAGTAACGTGAACAGTCTCTGAAACGGCCATCTTGTCTGTGGCCCCTGGCTCGGAGGAAGTGACGTGAACAGTCTCTGGCTGTGCAGACGTGACGTGGACAGTCTCTGGCTGTGCAGACGTGACGTGGACAGTCTCTGGCTGTGCAGACGTGACGTGGACAGTCTCTGGCTGTGCAGACGTAACGTGGACAGTCTCTGGCTGTGCAGACGTGACGTGGACAGTCTCTGGCTGTGCAGACGTGACGTGGACAGCCTCTGGCTCGGCAGGCGTGACGTGAAGCGAGGGCTCTGGACTGGACAGAACTAGAGATGAAGGCGGTTCTGTACTGGACTGGACCAATGGCGAAGAGGGCTTTGAGCTGGACAGGTCCAGCGGTGAAGACGGCTCTGGACTGGATAGGACCAGCGGCGAGGGCTCTGTGCTGGACTGGAGCGGCGGCGAAGAGGCCTTGGTGCTGGACGGAACCAGCGGCGAAGAGGCCTTGGTGCTGGACGGAACCAGCGGCGAAGAGGGCTTGGTGCTGGACGGAACCAGCGGCGAAGAGGGCTTGGTGCTGGACGGAACCAGCGGCGAAGAGGGCTTGGTGCTGGACGGAACCAGCGGCGTAGAGGGCTTGGTGCTGGGTTCATGGGCTGTATCGGATGTGTGTGCTGCCCATACACACAAAACAGCCATGGACCCCACAATGAGCACAGTGTCTTCCAGAGAAGCATGGACGGTCTCTGGCTGGACGGTCCCTGGCTGGACGGTCTCTGGCTGGACGTGGCTGACGTGAAGCTCTAGCTGGACGTGACTGACGTGAGGCTCTGGCTGGACGTGGCTGACGTGAAGCTCTGGCTGGACGTGGCTGACGTGAAGCTCTGGCTGGACGTGGCTGACGTTAAGCTCTGGCTGGACGTGGCTGACGTGAAGCTCTAGCTGGACGTGGCTGATGTGAAGCTCTGGCTGGACGTGGCTGACGTGAAGCTCTGGCTGGACGTGGCTGACGTGAAGCTCTGGGCTGGATGTGACCAGCGGCGAATGGGGCCCTGGGCTGGACATCACCAACCCAGGGTCGAAGAGTGGCCAGCGTGGAGAGTGGTGTCGGGGCTCCTCTCGACCACCTCCTCTACTGAGGCCTCCACGTGTCCCGCGAAACTTGACCAACCGGGTCCCCTCAAAAGAGTGGCCTCTCCTCCGCTCGGTGGCTGGAGAAGAGACACTGGCGAACATGCTGTTGGATTCAGTGTTGGTCGGTCGTTCTGTGACGATGCAGCAAGGAAGAAGCGGAGAGAGAATCCAAATGCAAGCACTTTAATAAAACAAACAGGAAATCCAATGGAATTCAGGACAGGGACAAGAACAGTAAACAACTTCAACGACCGACAAAACACAACTTAAACACAGAGGTATAAATACACAAGCAGACAGGCTAAACAAGATAATAAGGGGGCGTGGTTAATCCGAGACACCTGGGAAGACTAATCAACATAACGGGGAACAGCTGAACATGGGACAAGACACATGGCAGGATCACATGACAAACAGGGAATCACATGACAGACAAGAACAAGGAACAAGACACAAAACCCACACTGTGACACAGTGGCTGGAATACACGTAAACCTACCAACATCCATTCCCATGATTTTTGGAATGACTTCTCACGAGAGGAAAAAATAAAGTTTTAGTCGCATAACGTCTCGGTTACATATGGTAACCCTCGTTCCCTGAGGGAGGGAACGGAGGTCAGACTGACCAATATGAATCTCGCTAGAGAGCCAATTTACTTCGAGTGAATCTAAAACAAGCCAATGCACATTGGCGTGCAATCATTTGGAACAGCTGCGCGTCTTCGTCAGCGCGGGTATATAACGAGCGGCTGTGTGATTGCACTTCAGTTTTTTGCTGAGGAGCCAAACTTGGGAAGCTAGCCCCCCGGCGGGCAGCAGCAGATGTGGGGACGGGACCTACGTCTCCGTTCCCTCCCTCAGGGACTGAGGGTTACCAAATGTAACCGAGACGTTCCCTATCGGTCAGTCACTACAACGTAGGTCAGACTGACCAATAGGAATCCCTACCAAAGCGCCACAGTTGCTGCACCCCATCCAGCGCCCCATGCAAGCCTCTGCACCTTCTTGCCTGGAAGGACGATAGGAGGAGGGTTACACAGAGAGTGTCTGACACTGTTGTTCCTGCATAACCCATACAGTGAGACTTGGATAACACTGGGAAAGCGTGCCCTTTTTTAGAGGGAGGGGAACGCTGCAGAACCCACTTTCTTCAGAGAGTTATGTGGAAATACATATGGACTAACCCGAAGGCTGTGCTGCATATGATATAATGGGTGACTTAACCCAAGGGAAAGACACAGGCTTCCGACTTAGGAGCAGCCGTGGAACATATACACATATGGGATCCCGAAGGGTCGCACGTATGGTACCCAGCCCGGGTGCGGCTCTCAAGGATTCAGCGGACAGGGGCCTGGCTCCGGATGCTCCGCCATGTCCGGGCCGAGGGGTGTTGGAGGACTCGACAGGTTTTTCACTCTGGAGCAATAAGGTTGCACAGTAGGGTGCAGCAAGCCGACAGAGCCGGGCCTCTCAGTGCTTCTACCCATTTAGGGTGAGAACACGGGAGGAGCACGTAGGCTCTACACGTAGGCTATAGTATAGAGCTTAGATCGGGCCCAAAAAACCCGACCCGAGCCCGTGCACATTGTGTCCGAGCCCGGCCCAGCCCGACACATTAACTGTAATTATGAGCCCAAGCCCGATTTAAACCCGACCATTTTTACGTTGGCCGTTATAACCAGGGCGACGCCAGATCGTTTTTTTTAACGCAGGTGCTGAATGGGTGCTAGACCATTGACAGGGGGGAGCGGCACAATTTTATATATAGCCTAGGCTATATTATATAAATACTATTAAGAAATGTGCAAAAATTGGCCACTTAATATTTAACATTCAATTATTTTAATTATCACAATGAAAGTTTTAATTTTATTAAATTGAACAAGCACAACATTCAGCATTCAATCAAATATTCTTAAAGATTCATTATTATAATAATGTTATTTCGACATGTGTGCGCCGCGTGCAACAAGCAAGATATGGATTTGTAAATTTGGTGACCAGCGTGCCGAGAATTTATTTAATTTATGATGAGATGGCTCCAGTTCACGTGCTATGTGACTGCGGCTCGCCGGCGCCTCCATGTCATGATTATATTGCCTGCTATATTTGCTTCTTATTTATTAAATCCAGGCAATTGGTTGATCAAAAATGTATTAAAATTAAGATACAATTTATACAAAACGAAATTCACTTTAAAGAAAGGCTTTCTACAAAACAAAACATAATTAAGTGGTCAAAATCACGCCTGAACCACTCCATGTCTCCCATGAACCATATTGCGCATCCTCCTATCTACTCTGTTCACTTTCATAATCAACATAGATGGAAAAAAATAACATAATGTTTTAATAAATATGAAACTAAATGCACTTATTTAATGGATACACGTAGGCCTACTACAGACTCTCTATTTGTACAAATTGCTGCACATTCATTTAATTCTGAATTTTGCACACATAAGTTGAAAGGCATGTTGCCTTTATTGCGTGCATTTATTAATTATTATCTTTATGAATAATGTAACAAGGACGAAGCATGTAAACCCCGTTGTTTATTTATTCAGAATCGAATGGATCGAAAATGGATCCGAATGAAGAAAAGTAAAAAAAGAAAAAAAAAAAAAGAAAAAAAAAGAAAACCTCGCCCTCAGCGGTATGCTTAGGGAAGTAACAAAAGAGGACATTGAAGGCTGACCATCATCCTTTCTGTCATGGCAAGCCTGCTTCATGTGTCTGCTCATCGTCGAAGTCCCAGTTTTTTTGCTGTCATAGGCGAGCAGCGCGCCCCACTTGCACTCAACAAAGCCAACATGTTGTCACTGCCCACGACTGATTTAAAATATTTCCATATCCGACTTTCCTTCATACTTGCACAAAGTATACTTGCTTAATTTTTTCTTTACTTCTTCAAGCTCCATGTTGCACTTAAGCTAAACAATACAGCACAGTGTGCGTGCGAGTGGAGGAGACGCTGCGCGTGTCGTGCTTGATCAATGGCCCGACCCGACCCGACCCGAGCACAGTGGCAGGAAATATCGGCCCGGCCCGGCCCGTGGGTCGGGTCGCGTCGGGTCGGGCTCGGGCTCGGGTAGAGAATCTAAGCTCTACTATAATATCTAGCGAACGTGTTAGGTGTCACCCAGCCCGCAGCTCTACAGATATCTGTTAGCGAGGCGCCACGAGCCAGCGCCCAGGAGGATGCAACGCCTCTCGTGGAGTGTGCATGCAACCTGAGCGGGCAGGGCACGCCTTGAGCTTGGTAAGCCAAGGTGATGGCATCCACTATCCAGTGGGCCATCCTCTGCTTGGAGACAGCTTTTCCCTTCTGCTGGCCTCCGTAACAGGCAAAGAGCTGGTCTGAGGTCCAGATGCTTTGAGTTCTGTCCACGTACATACGCAGAGCGTGAACGGGACAGAGCAAAGCCAGGGCTGGGTCTGCCTCCTCCAAGGGCAGCGCTTGCAGGTTCACTACCTGGTCTCTAAAGGGAGTGGTAGGAACCTTGGGCACATAGCCAGGCCGGGGTCTTAATACCACATGGCTGTCACCCGGCCCGAACTCTAGGCACGATTCGTCGACCGAAAATGCGTGCAGGTCTCCTACCCTCTTGACAGAGGCCAATGCAACCAGTAGCAAAGTCTTCATAGAAAGAAGCTTTAAGTCCACTGTTTGCAAAGGCTCAAAGGGAACGTCCTGAAATGCTCGGAGCACCATGGAAAGATCCCAAGAGGGTATGGAGGGGGGTCAAGGAGGATTTAATAGTCTCATAGCAGCAGCATGAACTTCGAGGGTGGAGGGAGACAGTATTTGCTCCAACCCTTGCTGCAAGAAGGAAAGCACGGACCCTATCGAACATCTTCGGGGGTCTTCTCGGCGAGAAGAACACCACTCGACGAACAGGTTCCACTTCAGGGCATAGACACGTCTCGTGGACGGCGCCCGTGCTGAAGTGATGGTGTTAAGTACGTCTGGGGGTAAGTCACCTAGAACCTCCGCGTCCCATCCAGGGACCAGACATGGAGTTTCCAGAGGTCTGGACGCGGGTGCCATAGGGTGCCCCGTCTCTGAGTCAGAAGATCCTTCCTCAGAGGAATGGGCCAGGGAGGGACTGTCACAAGGAGCATGAGTTCTGGGAACCAGGTCCGAGTGGGCCAGTAGGGAGCCACCAGAAGGACCTGCTCCTTGTCCTCCCTGACTTTGCACAGTGTCTGTGCAAGAAGGCTCACTGGGGGAGCATATTTGCGAAGGCCCCAGGGCCAGCTGTGTGCCAGTGCGTCCGTGCCGAGTGTTCCCTCGGTCAGGGAGTAAAACAGCTGGCAGTGGGAGGTCTCTGAGGAGGCAAACAGGTCTACCTGAGCCTCCCCGAACTCTCTCCAGATCAGCTGAACCACCTGGGGGTGGAGTCGCCATTTTCCCGGGAGCACAGCTCGTAATAGCTTGTCGGCCACACGGTTGAGCATGCTGGGGGACATACATGGCTCGAAGCGACCTCAGATGCTTCTGACTCCAGAGGAGGAGATGGCGGGCGAGTTGCGACATGCGACGGGAGCGTAGACCACCTTGCCGGTTGATATACGCAACGGTCGCAGTGTTGTCCGTACGGACCAGCACATCCCTGCCCTGCAGTGGCCTTTTCAGACGGCGCAGAGCGAGGTGTACTGCTAGCAACTCGAGACAATTGATATTCCAATGCAGATGAGGGTCCGTCCACACCCCTGATACTGCATTCCCGTTGTACGTGGCAACCCATCCGGTGGCAGAGGCATCTGTGAATACCACAGCGTGCCTGGATACCTGTTCCAAGGGGACTCCTGCCCGAAGGAACGAGGGATCTGACCACGGGATGAAGGTCTGACGGCAGGCCGGTGTGACTGCCACCCGGTGAGTGCCGGGATGCCACGCCCATCTCGGGACTCGGCCGTGAAGCCGGTGCTGAAGCGGTCTCATATGAAGCAAGCCGAGTGGGGTTACCGCTGCTGCTGCTGCCATATGCCCCAGGAGCCTCTAAAAGAATTTCAGTGGGACCGCCGTACTGCCATTAAACGTATTCAAGCAGTCCAGCACCGACTGAGCGCGTTGCTCTGTGAGGCGCGCTGTTTGTGCGACCGAATCCAACTCCATACCGAGAAAAGAAATCCTCTGCACGGGGGCGAGTTTTCTCTTCTCCCAGTTGACCCGAAGACCCAACTCGCTGAGGTGCCTGAGCACAAGGTCCCTGTGATCGCATAACTGATCTCGAGAGTGTGCTAGTATGAGCCAGTCGTCGAGATGGTTGAGGATGCGAACACCCTGTTCTCTCATGGGACCAAGGGCCCCCTCCGCGATTTTCGTGAAGACACGGGGGGACAGGGACAGCCCGAAGGGTTGGACCTTGTACTGACATGCTCGACCCTCGAACGCAAAGCGCAGAAACGGCCTGTGTCGAAACCAATCTCGGGGACGGATGCATTCGAAGATGCGTTTGTGCGTGAGCATTTTGAACGGTAGCTTGTGGAGGTTCCGATTCAAAACTCGCAGGTCCAAGATCGGTCGTAACCCACCACCTTTCTTGGGTACAATGAAGTAGGGACTGTAGTGCCCTGACCTCATATCGGCTGGAGGGACCGGCTCTATCGCGTCCTTCGCCAGTAGGACTGCGATCTCCGCGTGCAAGACATGGGCATCGGCTGCTCTCACTGTAGTGGAGTGGATGGCCCGAAACTTGGGGGGACGCCGGGCAAACTGAATCTTATAGCCGAGCCTGATGGTCCGGATGAGCCAGCGAGACGGACTGGGGAGCGCTAACCAGGCTCTCAGAGACTGTACAAGCGGGACCAAGGGGACCGTAGGCGTACCCGGAGTGGGGCAGCTAAGTGGAACACAGGGACCTGGCTGGGGGGGCTCTCTCTGGGAGGCAGCCCCCAGCGGGGTCTGAGTGTGCTGTAAAGCGCTTACCTGGTTCCACGGGGCAGGAGGTGCGGGAGGTGGCTCGGTGGCATTCTCAAACCGTACACTGCTGCCAGCTGGCGATAGAAGAGGAGGATGAGAGTGGTAAGGATTTTGTCCCCCCACTGCTCTCCGAGTCCTCTTCGGACCCAGAGATGATAGAAACTGCTCTTTTATTGAAAATTTGTGTACCAAATTTTGGGTAACAAAACAAAACAAAAGATTTTCCACCCGGCCCTCTTCCGGGGGAGGGAGCGATGCGGCCATCGTCTCCTGGAGAGCAGTCCCTGCCATCTCTGGGTTGCCCGTCCTAGGGCCGCTTGGTGCTGGCTTTGCCGCCCCTCTCGGCGGGGGCCTGGACGGGCAGGGCGTTCTGCCTGCGACTGGCTCCGCGGCGCCGCTTCGGTGGAGGCTGCTGCTGCGGCGCGGGAGCCGGGGAGGGCGCAGGCGGACACCCCCGGCGACGAGCAGACTGAGGAGCCGCCGGCGGTGGGGTGGAGGCAGCAGCTGACCGCCGAGGCAGGATTTGTTTGATGGACTCAGTCTGCTTCTGTACAGCCGAGAACTGCTGGGCGAAGTTCTCGACCGCGTCGCCGAAGAGGCCGGTCTGGGACACGGGGGCATTGAAGAACCGGAGCTTGTCGGTCTCCCGCATGTCAGCCAGACACAGCCAGAGATGGCATTCCTGGACCACCATTGTGGACATCGCACGGCCCACTGAGCGAGCGGTAACCTTCGTCGCACGAAGCGCGAGGTCCGTCACCCGCCGGAGTTCTTGGAACACCAGTGGGTCGTGACCACCCTCGTCCAGTTCCTTCATTACCTTGGCCTGATGGACCTGGAGCAACGCCAAAGCGTGCATGGCAGAGGCAGCTTCCCCACAGGCCTTGTAAGCCTTGCCAATTAAGTCCAACGAGTACTTACAGGCCCGGGAAGGGAGACACGGTTCTCCGCGCCAAGTGGAGTTAGGGCACAGTTGCATAGCAACGGCCCGCTCCACCAGCGGGATGCGCGCATAACCCTTAGCTGCCCCGCCGTCAAGGGTGGTGAGGGAGGAGGAACTACTGGAGCGGTTTCGGGCAGTAAAAGGTGCCGTCCACGTCCCAGTGAGATCCTCATGCACCTCCGGGAAGAAAGGCACTGGGGTAGGTTGCTGAGAGCCAGCATGCGCCACCCCGAGATGCCAATCGTCCAGGCACGAGGGTTCGGGACCCGGTGGAGGGTTCCACACGAGTCCGACCCTCTCGGCGCCCCGGAAAAGCATGGCCATCATCTCCGGGTCCGTGTCGGGCACCGCTGGCACCCCCGAAGGAGGCAGCGGCTCCGACACGTCGTCCGCAGAGACATCTGACCCACCCTCTGATGCCGCGATCGACATCTGTTCATCGCCGGGAGCGCCAAAGGAAACTGTTGGTACACACCTCGTGGATGGTCCAGTGCGCTCCTTTGGCAGCTCACATGGTTGCGGAGGCTGAGAGGAGTGAGGGTTCCTAGGGGGTTGGTTCCCCGAAGGAAGCGCGCTCACTGTAATCCTCAGGTCACCCGCGCCAGCGTCCGAAGCAACCCTCGCAGGAGGATTGGAACGGGACGCCGGCACGGGGACTCCGCCCCTTTGCAGGAACGAGAGTCTCGACCTCAGCTCCGAGATGGTCATCTTCCCACAATGGGTGCATGACTCATCCACGAACGCTGCCTGTGCGTGTTGTAAGCCCAGACACACAAGACAGCGTTTGTGACCATCCCGCGATCCCAGGTAACGACCGCATCCAGAAACACACAGATAGAATGTCATCTTTAAAAGACACAAACTATCTGTGTAAGCTCTTTTAGGAACTGCTCTCGCTGATACTGAGGCACACAGGGGGACAGATGCAGACAATCACGGCCGGGAATGTGCACCCGCACGTGCGCTGATCAGCTCTCGTGCTCAGTTTTACCAGCTGTGAAAACAGCTTTTGGGTTTCTTCGCCGGAGAGAGGAGATCTGTCCACGCTGTCGCGCCGTGACACCCGTACCAGAGAGAGAGTTTGCTTGTAGAAAGAAGTCACTCTAAGCAGAGGCATCGAAGTTTAGGCTCCGAAGCAAAAAGCTGAAGTGCAATCACACAGCTGCTCGTTATATACCCGCGCTGACGAGGACGCGCAGCTGTTGCAAATGATTGCACGCCAATGTGCATTGGCTTGTTTTAGATTCACTCGAAGTAAATTGGCTCTCTAGCGAGATTCCTATTGGTCAGTCTGACCTACGTTGTAGTGACTGACCGATAGGGAACATCGGTTAATGGAAATGCCGTCATTTCGCAATAGTTCTTTATCGACATTTAGAAAATATCACAAAAGTTTTGGAAACGCAGCTATTGTCACCTAGTCATGATAAGAGGTAATAAGAGGAAATATTTCCTTAACTAATGATAAAATGTGCTAAAGGTCACCAAACCTTCTGAAAAGTTTTGTCGGAGAGACTGTTATTGAAGGACATATATACTGTTATTAAGGCGGAACTATATTAAACTACAGAATAAAACTGAGATTAAACCCATAGCCTGTGTGCTGCTACTACTATTACTAATTTTGCTGGCAAAGAAGTTAACCAATAAAAATAGAAGATACATAGACGTCTTAAAGACACATCAGCGTGAAACAGCGTGCTCACTTGTTAGGGTCAGAGAGGGGGAGAAAAAATGGTTATGATATACAATATCATGACTGTTTAGGGTTAGGGTCTTAGGGAAGAAAATAAAATGGATGATGTTGCACATCCACATCCAAACTTTTAGAATAATTAAGATTTTTCATTAGTACTTATTGTAAATAAATAATCATGAATGCTTTGTGCTCTGCAGGGATTCATGAAGATTTCCAGTTGCCTTATTATGACCAGGTGCAATCAGACCCATCAGTGGATGATATGAGGAAGGTGGTGTGTGAACAAAAACTCCGACCTAACATTCCAAACCAGTGGCAGAGCTGTGAGGTTTGTGTGATAAACTTACTATTCATGTGACATTTCAGTTGACAATATGTTCAAATTGATTAAAATCGCGTTTCGGGGGGAATACCCCCTCTTATTATTATTTTAAGATATGTATTTTTTTTGTGAGACTTTCTATTTTTGCAAACCAACGAAAATATGTTATATATATTTGTTAAATATTTACTACTTCAGTAATTTATTTTTGTTGAATCCTTTGTTGACCTGTGATGATTAAATGTACAATACAATGAACTGTATTTGAGTTCTACTTGAGTATAAAAATAGTATAAAAAGTTTACAGGAAATGTGTTTTGAGTTCCAAAAAAATAAATCATAATAATGAAGTAAGTTTTACAATAATGATATTTACTTTTTCAATAATTTAACCACACTTTGAATATCAGGCATTGTTTAATTCCATTAAAATGTATTTCTATAGCACTTTTCACAATTTTGCATTGTTGCAAAGCAGCTTTACATACATATAGAAAGTAGTTACAAAAGTAAAGATATGTAATTATGTATTGTTTTCAAATAAAGAAAACAATATAGTCAGTTTCTAACGGTAAAAGAAATTCACGTATTTGATCAAAAGTTTTATTACTGTAGTGTATTCCTAATGCACCTACTGTATACACTTTGGTACCTTGTGGTACCAAATTCTTAATTTCTTCAACAGCTTCAAGTTTAACGAACTTTTGTGTTTTATACAGTTTCGCGTTTAATTTTACGCACCGCTATATTGAAACTTTTCTTGGCGATTTACAATCTTTAAATCGATATCATTTGTGCTGTCATTGATGGGAAAATCTGTTTGCTTCTAGCAGTACTTGTAACAGTATAGAAAGAACACAAAATAACCCCAGTTTTGCGTAGTGAATATCTGCATGGAGTGCGCTTGTGTGGCAGCGACCCGGTCTTCCAGTCCGTAGTGTTTCCTACATTCAATGTACATGTATCTGTTCCCATTGTCTCACTGATGTTCTCTGGATAAGTGAGTTACTGGTATTCTGGGATATATAAATGTCAGTAAAAGGCAAATTCTTAAACTGTGCCATTATTTATAAAGATTACTTTATTGTTTTTGAAGCACACAATAATGATGCCATTAGCACACTTCAAGTTTACTTGGAATGCCATTGCAATGTGTTTTAAAATCACTAAAAGTAAAGGATAGTATGACCTCAGTTTGTTATCATTATAATATAAATTTATGTTCAAGACTCTTGCAGTGTAATTTCTGTGTCACTTTTCATGTCCAGCACCACACGAAGCAGAGGCCACTAAAACACGAACTTTGTGTCTGAACAGGCAAATATGAACAACTCTAGGGCTGGGTAAAAATATTGATCTCTCGATTTTAATCGATTCTCCTCTTTATGAACTGATATCGATTCTGATTCTGATATAAATCCCATCAGTCTTTTGGTCTATGCTGTTTTCAGTTGATGAATGAACAGAGCATTGTAGCACTCCTCCCATTATCCAATAAATCGCAATCAGCTTTGTGCTTTGTTACTTTTGATATGAAACAAAGTCTTAGATTTCGAATTCTGAACATTTTATTGTGAAATTCAAACAAAAAATTTATTTTCCTCTAAAAGAACCATATCTTCTATGTAAATTATGCTTATTTTTATGATATATTTAATATTTATTTAACTTTAGTAAAAAAAATCATTCCAGTAAGTTCAGACAGCCAAAACCTTAAAATGTGGTGACTTTGGTGTCACCTGGTGTCTTATGTTGGTATGAAATTAACAAAAAAGCAGTAATATCAATAGCCAAGATGGCTATACGCAATGGCTGCATATAGGCTGAACTCTATAATCCACTGTTATAACGAATTTAACCTCTTAATTTTTTTACTTTATCACAAGTTAAAATTGTAATCAAAACAAATATATATTTGTGTTAGGTGAGACTATAAAAAGATGCCAAAACATGCAAATATGACCATGCTATAAGGAATAGGCAAAGTAGTACATCATTTATCATTTACAAAACAAAACGAATTGGTACCAAACGGGTAAGAATAAACATAACAATAACTAAGGTAAGAATAAACAGGTAAGAACAAACAATAATCATAGTCATAGCTTTCTGTTTTTTTTTCATTCGTTTTCATTGCATTACTATTATTATTGTTTCTTTTACATGTTTAAAATTAAAATAAAAACAAATTAAATAAATTAAATCAAATCAAATCAAATAGCTATAATGTTTACATGTGTGTATTTGTGTGTGCACGTGCACAGGTGGTTGATTGGAACATTAAAAAAAGGGCAGTAATTGGCTCATTACATTTTTTTGTTTTTGTCTGTGTGAGTGACTTTTTATTTGGAAAAAAAAGAAAAGAAAAAGCGGCTCTGTTATAGGCTCATTGAATGCTTTGTTTGTGGAGTTTGTGTGTTTGTGGGTGTGTGTGTGAGAATGTGAGTGTTTGCCACATTGAGAATGTTGTACAGGATCCCCCCTTCATTTGTGTGTATGTATGATATTCATTGTGTTGGATCTATTGATTTTTATTTGACAAAAAAAAAAAAAAAAAATACTCTGAATTACAGTTTTTCCCATTCATTCCTATGGGTGCCCATTTTTGTCCACGAACACAAGATTAAGGAGGGTTTTTTTTCACCCACTTAAAATTGTGTAATCGAGTTATTTTTTTGTGTGTGTTCAGGTGGCAAACTTAGGAAAAGTAGCCAAGTCTTGTACCGTTTAGATCAAGGGAAGTATTTTTAAAAAGTAAATCAAAATTATTTTGCCCACATTTGTCCCCAACACGGTTCTTATTGAGTGATTACATGAGACATTATACATTTCATTAAGTTGTATTGGTTCTTTCAACATATATCTTCCAATGTTCATTCATGTTTATTTCGTGCTATAACTAGTAAAGAGGAAGGGATGATCAGTTCACATGGGGATCGCTACAGCAATTCGTCATGCCACATTAAAGAGCACCTAAACTTTATTTATTGTTTGAATCTCTGATAAAACTTAGAGAATTTGAAAGCTGTGACTTTGTTTCACATCAAAAGATCTGCATGCTCGCAAACTCTCACATAAAACAAACAATTATTTAAATAAGAGATTCATTGTGCACGAGTTGTGAGATCGTGATGAACTAAGATGAGTGACAGCTTTTTAGTGATTATAAAGGTCAGTAAAGGTCAAATCAGTGAAGTCCCCCCCGTTTCTATCAAACGTGAGCATTTTGGAGAAAATGTGGTGGAATCAAATGCTGTGATAATTATGGCACGAGTGTTATGAATATATTATGCACATTAGTGTGCAGTGCGACTGTGTATGTTTCTAATGTTCCCTATCAGGGAACTCGAGCTGCGTGACAACGCATTGGGAACGCCCCTGCGTGAGTGCGTCATGAAGCACGTATGAAATCAGTCCAATGGCGAGACGGAACGTCATAGGCGGGTGACGTCATCGACCAGGAAACTATAAAAGCACCCCAAAACAGAAGCGCGTCAGCTTCTGAGTCTTCAGCAAGCGCTCTATGTGTGAATATATCAGTCTGTGTCTCAAAGTGTTTTTGTCTGTCCTTAGAAATTGCTAGGCAGGAGTTTTTCACATATATAAAAAACTATAAAGAGACGATATATATAATATGGCGAGCGAACAGCAGTTCAGAAAGTGTGTTCATCCCTGCCCACGTTATATCACGGGTGGAGATACTCACGATCTGTGTGTTGTTTGTATGGGAGTGCAGCATGCCCAGTCAGCTCTTGAGGGAGCTGATTGCGAGCATTGTGAGCGTATGTCTATGAAAACGCTCCGCTCCCGCCGAGCCCTCTTCGAGGAGAGTGGTTCGGTGCGCGCTCCCCGCGGTTCGGGTCCCGCTGCTGCCGAGGCACAGCGGAGGCTTCAGTCGTGGGGATCGCAAATGGATCTATCAGCGGGGATTGAGACGGGCTCTGCCTTTTCTCAGCCCTTACCTGGTAGATCCAGTGCCTCAGATCCGGGTGTGGAAGCACGCGCTGCGGTTTCTTCCCCTCGGGCTGAGGCACCAACACTTCAACTATCCAGTTCTGAGGAATTGGATGTTGAAAGTGTTGATACAGCAGAGACTGGGGACTCGTCACTTCAGTCTCCTGCTAGTGAGGAGCTTATGGAGGTGTTGACTCGTGCAGTTGAAAAATTAAGCATTGAGTGGCCAGCTGATAGACAGGAGTCTAGATTAAAAAGCAAGTTGGATGAGAGATTTTTGCCATCTCGCGCTGCACCTCCACGCCGGTGTTTACCGTTCTTTCCCGATCTCCACACCGAGGTGTCGAGATCGTGGAATAGACCGGTTTCTGCTAGAATTTTTACTCAGCAGACCTCTATTTATTCAAATATTTTGGGGTCTAAGTTTTATGGGTATGGGGCGATGCCTAAGGCGGAGGAAGTTTTGGCGAGCCATCTTTCTCCTGATACGGCATCGTCCTTTAAGACACCGGCGTTGCCCACCAAGCCATTACGAAACACCTCGGCTTTGGTGGGCAAAGCCTACTCGGCGGCGGGACAAGCAGCATCATGTCTTCATACAATGTCAATCTTGCAAGCCTACCAAGCAGATTTATTAAAAGACATTAGTGAGGGGGAGGAAATAAGTGCGGATGTTATTAGAGAATTGCGTCAGGCAGCCGATCTCTCTCTCCGTGCCACCAAGGAGACGGCCAGATCAGTCGGCCGTTCTATGGCAGCCCTGGTGGCCACGGAGAGGCACTTATGGTTGAATCTGTCAAATATGAAAGATAGAGAAAAATCTTTTCTTCTGGACGCGCCGCTGTCGACTGCTGGCCTCTACGGTGACTCAGTGAATTCGGTCATCGAGAGGTTTCAGGAAAAAAAGAAGCAGGCAGCGGCGCTCCAGAAGTTCCTCCCCCTCCGTGTGCATGTCCCCTGCTGGGCGGGAGCAGCCCCGGCCATCGGGTAGCTCCTCACACAGGGCGCAACAGAAGAAGACTGTCGCGTCTCGCGCTCCTCCCCAGCAAAACTGGGCCGAGCCGCGGCGCTCTCAGACGAAGTCTTCCAGGGGCAAAGCTGATCTGAGGACGGTTATTGTCGCCAGGAAGACTTCGTCGAAGAAGCCCTGACGCCAAGGGTGTCAGGGTGCTGAGGGTGGTCCCCACCGAGACGGAAAGGTGTTCGCCGCTGTACACGGCGCCCGTTCTGTCTCGGTGCCCTCAGGGGCCCGTTCTGCTAACCCCGCCTGCGTGCCGGGGCGTAGACGGTCCCAGCGAGCGCTTTCCCGAGGGACGCTCGCCCGCTCTAAGGAGCGGGCTAGAGCGGTCAGACCAGTTGTTCCCTGCCGGTGCGCCGTTACAGGGCACTGTGTCTGCCACTCAAAATACTCCAGAGGCCAGTCTCGAGAGACTGGTACCCTTAGTAGAATTTTTGGCAGAGTGGAAAAGCCTTCCAAATGTATCTCATTGGGTACTGCAGACTATCGAGAAGGGGTACGCGATTCAGTTCAGATCACGCCCGCCTCGCTTCAGAGGGGTTCTGCCCACAGTGGTGGGCCCCGAGCAGGCTCTGGTTATGGAACAGGAGGTGAAAACTCTCCTGCTGAAGGAGGCTATAGAACGAGTTCTTCCTCCCAGCAGAGAGCTGGGTTATTACAGCCGATATTTCATCGTTCCTGAGAAGGATGGGGGGTTGCGTCCAATTTTAGATCTGCGCCTATTAAATCGCTCAGTAGGGAAGCTCAAATTCAAAATGCTTACTCTCAAGCAGATCGTGTCACAGATCAGGTCCGAGGACTGGTTTGTCACGATAGATCTAAAGGACGCATACTTCCACATTTCCATCCTTTCACAACACAGGATGTTCCTGAGGTTCGCTTTCAGGGGCGAAGTGTACCAGTATCGGGTTCTTCCGTTCGGCCTAGCACTGTCTCCCCGAACGTTCACGAAATGTATGGATGCAGCTCTGGCTCCGCTGCGACTCCAGGGCATCCGCATTTTAAACTATATCGACGATTGGTTGATTCTGGCTCAATCGCAGCATCAGGCGATTCGGCATCGAGATGTCGTTCTCGCCCATATCAAGAAGTTGGGGTTGAGGCTCAACACCAAGAAGAGTGTGCTTTCTCCAGTACAGAGGAACACTTTTCTGGGCGTGGTTTGGGATTCGACTACGATGCGGGCACGTCTGTCTCCTGCTCGTATAGCTTCGATTCTCTTAGCCGTCAAACAGGCAAAGCTAGGCCAGTCACTCACTGTAAAAGAATATCAGAGGATTCTGGGTCTGATGGCAGCAGCGTCCAACGTTATACCTTGCGGCCTGCTGTACATGAGACCACTGCAGTGGTGGCTCAGGACCAAGGGGTTCTCCCCGAGGGGAAACCTGCTCCACAAGATCAGGGTCACGCGACGGTGTCTCCGTGCTCTAGGTATGTGGAAAGAACCTTGGTTCCTGTCCCTAGGTCCTGTGTTGGGGGCTCCGTGTCGTCGTGTAACACTAACGACGGACGCCTCTCTCACAGGCTGGGGGGCGATCATGAGTGGTCGCTCGGCCCAGGGTCTGTGGCAGGACCATCATCTTCTTTGGCATATAAATTGTCTAGAAATGATGGCGGTGTTTCAGGCCCTGAAACACTTCCTCCCAGACCTGAGAGGTCACCATGTGCTTGTCCGGTCAGACAACACATCGGTGGTCTCTTATATAAACCATCAGGGGGGTCTGCGTTCGCGCCCGTTATACAAGCTGGCTCGCCAGATCCTTCTATGGTCCCAGGGGAAGCTTCTTTCATTGAGGGCGATTTATATCCCGGGATATCTGAATCAGGGGGCAGACATCCTGTCGAGGCAGGGGCCGAGGCCCAGGGAGTGGAGACTCCACCCCAAGGTGGTGGAGCTCCTATGGAAACATTTCGGTCGTGCCGAGGTAGACCTATTTGCATCCAGGGAAACATCACACTGCCAACTGTGGTTTTCCTCCAGCCCCTCTGGGGTTGGGTGCGATGGTACAGGAGTGGCCGAGGTCACGCCTGTACACATTTCCCCCGATTGCTCTGCTCCCAGGAGTTCTGGAGAGGGTTCGCCGGGACGGGGTCAGTCTACTGTTGGTAGCCCTGTACTGGCCGGCCCGAGTTTGGTTTGCGGACTTAATTTCTCTCCTCGATGGCTCTCCTCTGGAGATTCCACTAAGGAGGGACCTTCTCTCTCAGGCGAGCGGGTTGATACTTCACCCCCGCCCAGATCTATGGAGGTTGTGGGCTTGGCCTCTGAGGGGGCCCAGCTCATAGAATCTGGTCTCTCGACTGAGGTCGTGGAGACCATCCTCCACTCCAGAGCTCCGGCCACGAGGAAATTATATGCCTTGAGTTGGAAAATGTTCACCTCTTGGTGTGGAGAACACCAGCTGGACCCAGTTAACTGCCCGGTGGGTGCAGTGCTGGAATTCCTTCAGGAGCGTTTCTCCACAGGGTTATCCCACTCCACACTGAAGGTGTATGTGGCGGCCTTATCTGCTTGCCACGTCCCTTTGAGTGGAGCTTCTCTCGGGAGACACCCACTTGTAACCCGTTTCCTTCGTGGCACTCTGAGGCTGAGGCCAGCAGTTCGCACGAGGGTGCCGACCTGGGACCTGGCGGTTGTTCTAGAAGGTCTCTCTCTAGCACCGTTCGAGCCCATTGAAGAAGTTTCGGAGAAATTCCTCACTCTTAAAACTATCTTTCTTCTGGCTATATCTTCATTAAAAAGAATAGGAGATATCCAAGCTCTGTCGGTCTCTCCCTTGTGCTTGGAGTTTGCGCCGGGCATGGTGAAGGCTTTCCTCCTCCCTAGGCCGGGATACGTTCCCAAGGTACCAACCAATGTGGCCAGTTCTATTGTACTGCAGGCTTTCTGTCCTCCATTTCTGACGTCGGACCAAGAGAAACTAAATCTGCTATGCCCTGTTAGGGCCCTAGATGCTTACGTCCACAGAGCTGCCCTGTGGAGGAAAAGTGAACAGCTATTCGTTTGCTTTGGACCCCCTAAGAAGGGTTATCCAGTATCTAAGCAGAGGTTGAGCAAGTGGGTGGTCGAGGCCATCTCACTTGCCTACGAGTCTGCCGGTCAGCCTTCTCCTTTGGCTGGCCGGGCTCATTCAACCAGGAGTATGGCTGCCTCTAAGGCTATCCTGTCAGGAGTATCTATCCAGGATGTTTGTGATGCGGCAGGCTGGTCCTCACCGCACACATTCGTGAAGTTTTATCATCTTGACTTCAGCTCCTTTCCAGGGGTGCAGGTGCTTTCGTCCGAATGTGCGCTCTGACTTCACACGACGGACACTTGCTCGAATGGCGACGTTGGTATTAGCGTTCCCAATGCGTTGTCACGCAGCTCGAGTTCCCTGATAGGGAACGTCTCTGGTTACGTATGTAACCCTAGTTCCCTGAAGGGAACGAGACGCTGCGTGTCTATGCCATACTCCCAGCATGCCCGTGAGCACTTGCTTCAGTTTTATCAGAAACTATAAAAGCACCCCAAAACACAAGCGCGTGCTTGTGTTTTGGGGTGCTTTTATAGTTTCCTGGTCGATGACGTCACCCGCCTATGACGTTCCATCTCGCCATTGGACTGATTTCATACGTGCTTCATGACGCACTCACGCAGGAGCGTTCCCAATGCGTTCTCACGCAGCTTCTCGTTCCCTTCAGGGAACTAGGGTTACATACGTAACCAGAGACGTTTTCTGCTTTTATTTTTATACTGTTGTTTTGAATTTATTATAATTTTCAGTAATTTCTCATGTATGAATTATGCAGAGTTATCCTTTTTATTTATTGTTGTGTGTAATTAATTTCTCACAGTTTTTGTGAATTGTAATTTTTGTCAGGTTTATTGAGGTCCATGCAATGCTTTCACCAACATTGTGCTGTACTTGCTTTAAGCACAGACATTTAGTCAGTAATCATACTGATAGTCTGAACTACATCACACCAGTTCTTTCTTCAAGTTCTCTTGAAGTATGTCGGGGCCTTAATTCATGGCCACAGAAAAACTTAATACCGAGTAGAGTTTTAGAGCATGTAGCAAGATCTAATTTTAAAAAGGGACTTTATTTGTAATC
This sequence comes from Tiaroga cobitis, assembly GCA_030578255.1. NCBI lineage: Eukaryota > Metazoa > Chordata > Actinopteri > Cypriniformes > Leuciscidae > Tiaroga > Tiaroga cobitis. The sequence continues at coordinate 12,485,907 of CM060599.1, read as the reverse complement.
AGAGAACAGCAAAGATCTTGGGTGAATGCACATACAAAGTTTATTTGACTATGGACCACACTATAATTAATCTAAACATAAACACACACACATTCACACAAGAAAGAAACGTCTTGGTTACATACGTAACCCTTGTTCCCTGAATATGGTACAAGGACATGAGATAAATGTTTTCACATAGATGAAACATGTTAAAGTTCCATCTTCCAGATTTCAAGTAGTCAAAAGTAAAGAATCACCCATGTATGTTTGTGTTTGTTCCAGGCATTGAGGGTTATGGGTAAGATCATGCGGGAGTGCTGGCATGCCAATCCAGCTGCTCGGCTTACAGCACTACGTGTCAAGAAAACCTTATCTCAGGTGATGGTGCTCAAGGACGTTAAAGAGTAACCCAGAGGCCTGGTTACCCCTCTTATCTCTGTCTGTCAGTGTTATTGGGACATTTAAAATGCTCAGTTAAGATGCCAAAGATTGCAGGAATTTCGTAGGGAAAGACTGTCTTGCTATGACACATGTGCTTTGAAAAAATGAAGGAAAGTGTATTCTGTTTTGTAGTCAATAGATGGTGATAGAGTACTGAGATACTGCTACCTCAACTGATCCTACAAGTGCCAAATGCTTTGAGTTGCACGTTAAGCTTTGTGCCATAAATGTTTTGCTTGGTATTATTTACAAAGTCACACTTAAAATGTCTGTATATCTATTTTCAGAAACTCAGCAAAAAAAGAAACATCCTCTCTCTTTCAACTACTTTTATTTCCAGCTGATTTCTTAATGTGTAAATATGAACATAAATATTTGTATGGACATAAAAACATTGAACATCAGAGACATGAACTTAACTTGCTCAGATAATTGACGATTAAAAAAAATAGAATAATGATTGAACATGTTCCCTGAACAAAGGGGGAGGAGAGGGCTGTAAACTGTTAGTGTCTTAAGGACTGTTCCATAGGTGCACGTGCAAAAATTATTGATGGTTTATTAACAAGCATAACAAACATAGTTTAAACCATAAAGAGTACAAAATGTACAAAATATATTTGTACAAAATTATCTTTACAATATAGTATCCTGAAAAAGGGACATTTATTTTTTTGCTGAGTTTATATACAGAGGATCAAATTTTTATTTTTATTTTTTTACTTTTTTTTTTTAAGACCACGTGTTGACGTCAGACAGCATTATGTGGTCTGCAACAGGAAACTGGTGTTTTTTAGCCCAGCTTTGTGCAGGTGATTTCCTGGCACTATTTCTACTGTTTTAACACTTCAAATTTATTTTGATTGTACGGAGTACCTGTTGACAGGATGGTTTTCTGTAAGCCTGGTCATTTCTGAATGTAAAGGAAGTAGGTTGCGTTTTTGCTCATGTGCATATGCCTGAAACAAACCCTGATGTCCGAAGAGGTAAAAAAAAAACGTTGTAACTGATCATCCAAAGTAATTTGACAAAATGCTTCATATAGAGCAGGGGTCTCCAACCTTTTATACATCACGGACCAAAAGTAACGGATAATCCAAAGCCTAGAGCAGGGGTCTTCAACCAGTTTTGTTTTAAAAGTATTTTTGGGGAAATGGCCAGGCATTGGTGGGGGTTTTGAGGTGTGATCAGAGCAATGATTTTATCTATCCTTCTATTCCGTCCATCAATTCTCATGGTCACGGGATACTAGAGTGAATCCCAGAATCTCGGACCACAGGCTGGGCACACTACGCTCACACACAGGCATGCACATATTCAGTCACAGGGGAATCTTTTGTGTTTATTGTGTCATGTTTAGCTTGTCTAAGAATTGCTCTTCAATATCATCAATTCTCAGTGTGAAAGTGGTAGATGAAGTGGTGGTTTTCAGCCGTTGCTGTTGCCATTTTTGAATATTTAACTCTTTCCCCGCCAGTGTTTACTAAAGTTGCCAGCCAACACCAATATTTTTTTTAATCAAATTCACAAAAATGTCATGGCCCCCAGAATATTTTGTTGCATAAATATGTAAAAAAGTCAATTGCCCCGTTTCACAGACAAGGCTTAAGCCTAGTCCCAGACTAAAATGCATGTTTGTGCTGTCCTAGCTGAACACAACTATCTTATTTCTATCTTAAAATATATCAGTGCCATTGTTTTTTTTATTTTATGAAACATTGAAGTATTGATAAAAAACAATGAATGAAGCTAGACTAAAACTAGACTTGAAGCTAGACTAGTCCCAGACTAAAATGCATGTTTGTGCTGTCCTAGCTGAACACAACTTGAACTGACATTCTATCTTAAAATATGTCAGTGCCATTGTTTTTTTTTCTCAAGATACACACCAGTAATGTTTTTTTCTAAGGCACATTTTTAAAAGCTACTTAAATGTCCTAATTTAACAAATGCCTACCTCTGGCTTAAAATAAGCCTTGTTTGTGAAACCAGGCCCATATATCAAAAGATAGAATAGAGTCTCTGCTTAAAATAATAAACATAATAATAAATAATAACAACAATAATAATATTAATTCTAGCTTCATTCATTGTTTTTTATCAATACTTGAATGTTTCATAAAATAAAAATTTGCATAAAAAGCTATGAAAATCACGTTATTGTCAACAACTTTGTCCATACCCGATTCAAAAAGATGATCAAAACATAGATCAAGTAGATAGAGTCCATCAACACCCCTAAAGCTTGCATAGTTGTGCAAGTCTTGCTGGATTCTATATTTTTTTCTGTAATTTTGATTTACCGGTATATGCTGTTGAATGTTTGATGATGATGTTAGCTTACTTGTTGAGCTAACGTGCCTGTAAGCAACGACTGCGTCCGGAAACGTAGGCAGCTGAATTGTGTTCCTCTCTGCCTTATAGGCAATGACTTTGTAGGCACCTTTGCGCACGAAGGTACCGGTACCTCACGAAACTGATTTCTGACAGACCTCTGAGGCAGCGTAGCGGTTTAATGATCTACAGCAAAATAGAGCGAGCTTTGGCAATAACCAAATATTTAATTACTACAATAGTAATTCCTTTTTTTTTTTATTCTCTTTATTGAGTTTTTTTTGCATATCAAATACAGAAAGACAAAAAAACACAGTAACAAACAACAGACATCAGAGGACATCATTTCCATTGCCATGCTAAACCAATCAATTAAACATTCTCACCAAAGTAATCTATGAAAGTTTGCCACATTGAATAAAATATTTCAGACTTTTCCCTCAACAAATATTTAATTTTCTCCAATTTCAAATGAACCATTATGTCTTTCATTAAGGCTGAGTGAGCAGGGGGCATTGTCTGTTTCCAACACAAGAGAATTAATCTCCGCGCTAACAAGGTCACAAAACAAACCATGCTGTTTTGGGTGTCCGAAAGTTGTACATTGACTGGCTTCACACCAAAAAGAGCCCAGATTGGTTCTGGCTTAAGCTGTTTTCTCAAGATCTTGGAAAGGGTTTGAAATATAGTGTTCCAATAGGTCGTAATGTAAGGGCAATTCCAAAACATGTGCAAGAGCGGCAGGCCTTTGTAAACATCTATCACAAGAAGGACTAATGGAAGGAAACATCTTTGACAACTTCAATTTGGATAAATGCAATCTGTGTAGCACCTTGAACTGCAAAAGACCATGTCTAATACATACAGAGGAAGAATGAACATTTCTTTGGGCTTTTGACCATTGATTGTCTGTAATAGACACCCCTAGGTCATCCTGCCAGGCTCTTTTCGAATGGTCCAATGTAGGTGTTGTTTCTTCCTGTGATAGCACATTGTGGATTTGAGCAATTAGCCCTCTTTGAAATGGATCAGACAAAAACACCGTTTCCATTGCGGAGTTTGGGGGCTGATTAGGGAAAGACAGAAATAAGCCCTTAACAAAACTTTGGATCTGTAGTTATTTGAAGAAATCTTTACTTTCCAATTTGTATTTGCTCTGTAATTGTTTCAATGTGGGAAATATATTTTCAATAAATAAATCTTTTAACACATCAAATACCCTTATGTTCCCACTGAAGAAATGTTATGTTTAAGACTGACGGAGGAAATGTGTGATTATTTATCAATGGACTTAAAGCTGACACGCCCCTCCATCCGTAATGCATTCTAATCTGGGACCAGATTTTAACCGAATGAGAAACTTCTGGGTTCTCATGTTTTTGTTTTGAAATAAGCAAAGCTGAATAAAGTAATACTTTTAACGAGGAGGGATAACAGCTTTTATTCTCCACCCTACTCCAATCAGCCCCCTGAGTGGACAACCAAAACGACATTGAGCGGATATTACATGACCAGTAATAACGTCGGAAACAGGGTAATCCCATTCCTCCCAGACAAGTTGGTCTTTGCAAGAACACTTTCTTGATTCTTGGAGTTTTTCCATTCCATATAAAATATGACATAAGGGAATCTAGTTTATTAAAAAATGTCTTGGCTATCCAAATAGGAATACATTGGAACAAGAACAGAAACTTAGGGAGACCATTCATTCTAATATTTATTCGACCTGCTAATGAAAGTGGTAGATTCTTCCATGTATCTATATCCTTTTTCGTTTGATCAAATAATTTCAAAAAGTTGTGCTTAAAGAGGCCATAATATTCCTGCGTAATATTTATCCCAAGATATTTAAATTCAGTTGAGATTGAAAAGGGAAATATATTAAACACATTAGTATTCATACGGGCTTTTGTAATTAATTGGAAATAAGGTACTTTTTAATAAGTTCAATTTGTAACCTGGTACTGCTCCAAATTCCTTCAAAATTTCCATTATCACAGGAACAGATTTAACAGGGTTTGAAATGTATAGTAACAGATCGTCCGCGTACAGAAAACTTTATGTTCCGTTTTTCCTCTTTTAATCCCAATGTACTCCTCCGTTGCATGTAATAAAAGAGCCAGGGGTTTAATGGCTATTGCAAAAAGTAATGGCGAGACCGGGCAGCCCTGTCTAGTCGAGCGGCTGAGAGGGAAATAACTTGAATACACATTGTTAGTAAATATTGTTACCAAAGATATAATATTTGAGCCAAATCTGAACTTTGACAGGGTCGAAAAGAGATAATCCCATTTGACCCTGTCAAAAGCTTTTTCCGCATCTATTTCAGGATGTAGATTTTTTTTTTTGTCCTGAAGTGTGAATTATATTTAGTAATCTTCTAATATTTAAAAAAAAAAAAACTCTGTGTTTTTGATAAACCCAGTTTGGTCCTGTGAAATGATTGTCGGCAAGATTGTTTCCAGTCGTGTAGCTACTTTTTTTGCAAGTAGTTTATTGTCCACATTGAGTAAGCTCACTAGTCTATAAGACGCGGGGTCTAAGGGGTCCTTGTCTTTTTTGTGAATAAGATTAATGCTTGCATGGTAAAATGTTGGAGGTACAATAGTAATTTCTCGCTAGAAATGACATCAGAAGTGGAAAACGTTGGTCAAAAACACACAAACTGACCACCAACCTCAACTTTCAGATGTCATTTTTATTTTTTAGCCTAACAGTCACAGAATGGAATGCATAGGATTGTGTAATATAAAAGGCAGCGAAGAATACAACTATGCTGCCTTCAAAAATCGATCAGATGAAGGTATCTCAGGAGACAGAAAGTTAAGCTAACATTGGATTCCGACATGCCTTGATGCCTTTCTACCTTTGAATGCATCCTCAAATCCGAAGGCACCATTTTTAAGTTTTCGGACGCAGCGAATGTCTATCTGCTCCGTCTGGTTTACACAGGTCTTCTTCGCTTGCTTTTGGATCAAGTAATGCTGTACTATGTCCGAAGATCCGTAACCGCTCCCCCTACTCCCCCTAAGGAAAACTTGTCAATGGCGGGGAAAGAGAGGGGGTTGTCTCTCAGTACTGGGTGCTTAGTTTCAAGATGCTGAAGCAATTTTCAGGGTTTCATGGGCCCATTAGCTTATTTATCTCTGCATTGTGAACACATGGGGTTTGTAGCATGTGAACTGCCACAGCCACAAAGCCATATTTCAGATACGATTCATAGTATTTTCAGTTAAATGCAGCTTTCTCTTCCCCCGTTTTCTCATCAGTAGCTGCATTATCATCATTGCTCTGACTTTTCCTACCTCCTGCTCTAAAGAAACATTGGCCAAGCCTGTTGCAAGAGTGAAATTTATGTTTTCTGAATTGCGCCCACTACGTGTATATATATATATTTTTTTTTTATATTTAGCAACTTTCCCAAATTGTTACACAGTCTGTAAACGGGTCGCAACTTCAGGGTTGGGGACCTCTGATCTAGAGGACTTCTAAATGCCAATGTGAAATATATGACTGTGAAGAAAGTTTAAGTTGTGTAATGTTATAATCAAGTAGAAATTGCACTCTATTGCACTATATAAAGGCTCCAAGCTGCTAAAGAATATAATCAGCACTCGACAGACTTGAAAATACAGAAACGGAAGAGCCAGGCATATCTGAAACCAAACATAAAATGATCTGTATGTCGATGTGACACTAAAAATGCTTGTTTCTACACTGTAAAAAAAATCCCGTTGTTTTTACGGAAAAAAACTGGCAGCTGTGGTTACCAGAACTTTACCGTCAAAAATACGGTATCAACGTTTTTGGTTTTATAGAATTAACTTAAAATTTACAGTAATAAACCGTAATTCATTATCTGATATAATGATAATTTACCAATCCTATTGAAGTATTAATATCTGTTTTGTACCATTGTAATACACTGATAACCAACAACCATTACAGCAGTGATAAGAGTCACATGATAAATCAAAGCTCATCACAAGTAATCTTCCACAAGAAAATTTATACTATTAAATTGAAGCTGCACAGTGTTATTCGCACAAACATTAAACACCATCATGGTAACATACATGAAATTTAAAAAATGCAATAAACATTAATTTAACAACATTAAATGTAACATAAAACCCTAATGTAGGCTACATAACTGATTAGAAAAGAACTAAGAAAACTAAGAAGAAACATAGTTATTTCAACAAAAATAAATCAAATGTGAAGTGTCATGCAGGGAATTGTGGGAATGCCAATTTACGGTTTTTCACTGTAAATTATACAATGAGTTGTTCTTTTCACTTTCAAAAACTGTAAATTTAACGTTATTTTACAGTAAAATTACATTAAATGTACCGTTAGATCTATCACAGTTATTTACCATATTTAGTAAGGAAACTTTCTGTTAACCAATTAACAGTTTTGAACTGTAGCCTTTTACCGTTAAAATTTTACTGCAGTCTTTTACCGTTAAAATCACGATAATTTTTACAGTGTATAGGGGTTTTCCATACTCAATGACATATAATGCATATGATCCCCGGAAAAAAAAAAACCTATTTAAAAAAAATTTAAATAGGCAAATGCTTAAAGGGATACTCCACCAGTTTTTCTTATTAAACTATGTTATTCCCTTAACTAAGACGAGTTGATACATACCTCTCTCGTCTTAGTGCGTGCACTATATCGCTCTGTATTGCCGCAAAACTATGTTAGCACTTAGCTTAGCCCATGCATTAAATATGGGCCAAGCAGAGAAGCGACCAAACACTTCCACGTTGTCCCTATGTAAACACAGTTACTCGAGTAGTGTAACTTGACCTGGGCTGGTGACACAAAATAAACCGTTGCGCTTTTCTAAGCGTTTAAAATTGATGACTATATTGTATGGCGGAATACCATAACAAGTGCTTTTGAGCACTTCGACTTGGTGCAATAATATCTTCACTCGTGAAAAGTCCTCTTACCGGCTCCCGCTTCCTCTCCCCCTCCCTCTGACATTTCCGTCAATACAACCAACGTGACATGCGCCGGTAGTAGTAGTTCGAGCGGAGTTGACGAAGTAACAGGTTGTTGGAAGCTAGTTAGCATTCTAAACAGCACAGGCTCTCAATTTCGGTCGGCATCTGTTCGCAACAGTCACACTTGCACCACCAATTGCTGTTTGCCCGTGGTCTTTCGCCAGCTCCGGTCTGTTCTGGATCATATCTTTCTTGCCTCTCACGGTCCATAAGAGCTAATTCCTCCTCCGTGTAGCTGCTACTCGGGTTCAAACAGATATGGCTCTGGGTCTTCTACAAAGAAGTCATAATCATCTACAAAGTCCGCCATTGCAAATGATCTGCAGTTTGCTAAAAGCACAGGTAGTAAAAGTCACGTTGGTTGTATTGACGGAAATGTCAGAGGGAGGGGGAGAGGAAGCGGGAGCCGGTAAGAGGACTTTTCACTAGTGAAGATATTATTGCGCAAAGTCGAAGTGCTCAAAAGCACTTGTTATGGTATTCCGCCATACAATATAGTCATCAATTTTAAACGCTTAGAAAAGCGCAACGGTTTATTTTGTGTCACCAGCCCAGGTCAAGTTACACTACTCGAGTAACTGTGTTTACATAGGGACAACGTGGAAGTGTTTGGTCGCTTCTCTGCTTGGCCCATATTTAATGCATGGGCTAAGCTAAGTGCTAACATAGTTTTGCGGCAATACAGAGCGATATAGTGCACGCACTGAGACGAGAGAGGTATGTATCAACTCGTCTTAGTTAAGGGAATAACATAGTTTAATAAGAAAAACTGGTGGAGTATCCCTTTAAGAGTCTATTATTGGATCATTATTACAGTGATTGTTACGTTTCTAGTATGTCATATGTTTGACAAAAGTTCTTCTAAACCCTAATAGATGGAGTGTGTAGCTTTTCAACCATGTAGCTTAAACAACCATGTAGGAAGACACATCATGCCCATATCCCAGGATGACAATGTCCAGATTCATCAGACTCAAATTGTGAAAGAATGGACCAAAAATGGATGCACCTCTTGATGGAAATAAATGTTGTGATGTAATTTACATCAAGAGATGCATCAATTTCTGGTCAATATCTTGTGTTGACAATGCAAGAGTGAAGCACACTTTAAAGTCTACTTCAGCTCATCCCAAAGACTTTTAATGAATTTAAGGTTTGGACTCAAAGGTGCCAATTCATGTGTGAAAATGATTCTTCATGCCTCCTCCGAACCATTTCACACACCTTTCACAATTTGAGCCTGATGAATCTTGACATTTTGTCATTCTGGAATATGGCCATGATAATGTCTTCCTACATGGTTGTTTAAGAAATGAAAAGCATACACACTCCATCAATTAGGGTTAGAAGAACTGTTGCCAAACATATAACATGCTAGAAATATAATAATCATTGTGATGATGATCAAGTCACTGACTCTTAAGCATTTGCTTATTTAAATCCAAACAGAGGCTTTTTTTTTTTTTTTTGCCCGGGCAGTGTATTTTAGTCTAAACTTTACATAATTCTTTCATTAGACATGGACATAGTTTGCTGACTGTTTGGCATAAACATTCAAAATCAATCATATGTATTTAATCTCTACCAAAGAAAAAGTAGGCCTATTTAATCAATTTTGCCTGTTGAAGACAGGTCCTGTTTTATCCTGCTTCAATCATTTGCAAAAGCATAAAATGCTTAAATAAGGATTAGACAAGATGTCTGGGGTAGCCAAATCCTTAAAACTTAGGGAAAATTGCACCATTATTGGCCTAATGCTGTTGAGAAATGTTGTAGTTCACTATTTGTCATTTGGGTATTCAATCTGAGATTCTAACAGATGTCAACCTTTCAGACTTTACAAACAGGTGCCTGTGCTATCTGTAAAGGTGTTGTCTGAGAGACAGCAGAGATGTGTATATGAGAATTGATTTCATAATATGTCCACTGACATGTCTTTTTGTGAGTAGCATTGTGTTGTCTCTGTATTAGAGTATTTCATTCTCTTCAATGTACACCATATAACAATAAACTATTGTTCATGATTCATTGTCGTCTTAGTATGTGTTTTTATTTTATTTGGTCATTTTTTATTTCCATGGATTCTGTGCATACTATTTTCAGTGCCAAATTTGTTTAAAGCTACAGTCCGCAGTTTTTCCTCTTTGTCGCCATCTCTGTTCGAAATCTGCAATTGCAGTTATTCGCGGAATTATCAACTTTACGTGAGTACATACCTTTACGTACCTCGGCATGGCACAGCGCGGATGAATCCAATGTTTTGAGGAGAATGTGCAGCTGTCAATCACCGCACGGTGTGGATTTGTCATTAGGAATCACAGATTCTACTTTTTGGAAGTATGACCAACATAAGAAATTTTCACCCTAAAATGTAATCTGAACAAGTAACAAACATCTACTTTTGTTCTTCTGACCAACTAACTGAAAAAAGCATATTGCGCTGATTAAATCTAACAATGGCTTTCATTAAAGGTCCCATGACATGAAATGTTCACTTGCTGAGGTTTTTTAACATTAATATGAGTTCCCCTAGCCTGTATATGGTCCCCCAGTGGCTAGAAATTTCAATCGGTGTAAACCGAGCTTTGCCTATCTTTCTCTGCCTTTGAGAAAATGAAAGCTCAGACGGGCTGATCATGAATCTCCTCCGTATGACGTCATACGGAGGAAAGGTAACCTCCCCTTTCTCTGCCGCCCAGAGAATTTGGCTCGCCAATGAGAAAATGAGCTAATAAGTACGAACGCGCGAGCGCGATTTGAGTTTTTCCTCGAGAGATATGATATCTCTCGAGGAAAAACTCAAATCGCGCTCGCGCTTGCAAACGAGCGAAGCATGGCAGTTGATCAGTGTTCGGATGTACAAATGAACACAAAAGTATTTTTTAGTTCCTTCATCCGAGCCTCTGAAGAAACAATGGGTTAATTTTATTTTCTCTGGAAATGCGCCGACACAACTTCCCAAAGTTTTGTATGGTCCAAACATTTCACCGACGACTGTTTACTCAACTTGGGCCAATACAGAGCTGGCCTCGATGAATGTCTGAAAATAAATCGATCGAGCTACCAAGCAACACTTTCTGATGTGTAGCCTAATTGTTCAAGTTCAGACAGGTAATCTTTCTCTCAAAATCGTTCAATACTGTTTATGCATCAGTATACTTAAAGGGTTAGTTCACCCAAAAATGAAAATTAGGTAATTAGTTACTCACCCCCATGCTGTACCAACCCCGTAAGACCTTCGTTCGTCTTCGGAACACAAATGAAGATATTTTTGATTAAATGTGACAGCTGGATCACTCCTCCATAGGCTCCCTAAGGGAATGAATCCTGACGACCCATAAAGTCAATGAAGAAAATGTTTAAATATTCCATGTCACAACAGTGGCTCAATTATAAGTTTATCAAGCGACGAGAATACTTTTTGTGCGAAAAAACAAACAAAAATAACGACTTTATTCGACTATTCCTTTTCTTCCTTGTAGGCCTGAAACGAGACATCAAGAGATTTCCACAACGCGCACGCGCGAGAACTTAACTGTAGTTGAAGGAGATCGCAATTCTCGCGCATGCGTCGTGGAAATCTCTTAAAGTCTCGTTTCAGGCCTACAAGGAAGAAAAGGAATAGTCTAATAAAGTCGTTATTTTTGTTTGTTTTTTTCGCACAAAAAGTATTCTCGTCGCTTGATAAACTTATAGTTGAGCCACTGTTGTGACATGGAATATTTAAACATTTTCTTCATTGACTTTCTGGGACGTCAGGATTCATTCCCTTAGGGAGCCTATGGAGGAATGATCCAGCTGTCACATTTAATCAAAAATATCTTCATTTGTGTTCCGAAGACGAACAAAGGTCTTACGGGGTTGGTACAGCATGGGAGTGAGTAATTAATGACTTAATTTTCATTTTTGGGTGAACTAACCCTTTAAGTCAAGCCACTGACTAAAATATCAACTTCACATCGTTTCTTTTAGTGGGATGAAAATAATCTTATTTAAATTGTGAACAAATTATATACAGAAAGCGATCAAAGAACAATCTTTCCACACAGCGCGAGTTTATATGGACAACTCGTTATGAAATCAATGACGGACGTTACACTGCACAATGAAGCTCTTACTGTATGTAGCCTACATCATCGTGTTTGCATTGGTGAAAGCATTAGAGAGAGTGCAGAAACTGCGTTGCAATGATAAGATCTTCATTCGGAGGACGCCAAGGATGTAAACCTACTTTTAAAGGCTGACCTCTTCTATTTCTTCAAGCTTCTCAAAATTTTATGTCATCGTAAAGTGATCATGTTACTTCAGAAGACTTCGATTACAGTTTTTCTCGATTGCTACAATTAAATTCATGAAACAATTCACCATTTTCTCACAAATATAAACACAATCTACATACCTTTTTGTACAAACCTCAAACTGTCACATCAAAATCAAATATTTTAGTCAAAAATATATTCTCTTTTGTCAGAATCAAACTTTGGCCTCAGATAACACACAAAACCTACAAATACACAGATTACTTTCCTGCCCAGTGAACACTAGTGAGATAAATTAATCATAACACTGTAACAAAAACCTCTTTTTGGGGGGTGATTCAGGGATAATTTTGCAGCTCATTGTCTATTGCAGATTTAGATTTAGAAATCATGCTTTTCCTCTTTTGTTGTTTAATTCACAGGACCAGACACCAGTTATTTTGCCAAGAGATCTCTTATTTATTTTTATCATATTATATAAGACACATATATATACACTCTGTAAGGGGTATACAGTTAAAGACCCAGAACCAGATATGAAGAATGAAGACCCGGAGTCAGAATTATAAAAAAAATTAAAGAAAAGTTTTACTGAAGATAGTTTGCAGTTTCATCAGCAGAAGTCAGCTTCAAGACTCACACAGGAGTTCGTAGGCCGCCTCCCTACAGTTACAAAGATCACAGCAGTTATACAATTTCCAAGGTCTAAGCTACGTCATTGCTTACAGGCTGAATGATTCTCATTGGCTAAGAAACATTAAGAGCCTAAACAATTTAACACATGTGAGGAGATAGGGGTGCCTATCGCCATTAGTAAAGATAGTTGTCGTCCACTCAATAGATTTAGGCCTGTGGTGGCCTCGTGGCACCGGGTTGTCTGGTCCGAACGTCCAGAACCTACATAGAATGTCATACGCACACACACAAATAACAGACACTAGCAAATAACAGCTCCCATCAAGGCTGAAGAGAGTCTGAGCTCCTTATTATCAGTTAAGTATACCAAAACATAATGCTAAAACATTCACTCGTTTGGGAGAAAAACAGATAACTGGCATTTACTCCCAAGGAAGGAAATAAACTGGAAAGAATACATTTTAATACAACAATTAAAGTTCGATAGTACGCTCAATATAGCTTGATCATCTGTCCAGCGAAGGATCATATGTGTCCATGCTGCCTTTAGGACCCTCTAACCTTTCTTCTGATACCAGAGAAAGAGACAAACGGCCTTGTGGGTTACATGGCCTTTGTGTCCTGCGTGTACTACGTGCAATCTCAAAGTAAGATTGGAATGCACCTAAAAGAAACTGGTTACTTCCATCACATGCATTTAAGAAAATATAATTTCACAAGCACAAAGAATATAAAAATAAGTATGTGATAATGAATATATTTGATTATTGATTTTTTATAAGGAAGTATATAAGCATCCAAAAGGATTTATGATTATAGATGTATTTGAAGAGGCAAGGGATTTTGACCAACCCTTCAACTCTCTATATAAGAGAGAGTGACAATGGACCAAACAAAGGTCTTCATTCAAGCATCTCTGTCATCTCTGTCCTCTGGACAAAGAGGTTCGGTCTTATATGCTACTGACCAAAAAAACTACATTACCAGAGGAACATATGGTTTCTATTAACATGTAATGTATATCCCATGCTATGCTGATCCCATGTCTCTAACTCTTCAGCACAAACTCTCTCAGCCCTTCACCCCAATTCTTGCAGGCTAGCTTGTCCCACACACTCTCTCACACACGTATTCAAGAACACTATGATTCACAAAATACAATGATTACAAATGTACGGAGCCCCTAAAGGGACGTGGTGGTGGAAATTTTTTTAAGATGGGAGACATTTTTTTTTCCAAATCTTTTGCGTTCCCTCGCAAAACTTTTGCGGTCCCTCGCAAAGATATTTGCGTTCCCACGCAAAATTTTTTGCATTCCCTCGCAAAGTTATTTGCGTTCCCACGCAAAAGTTTTGCGTTCCCTAGCAAAGATATTTGCGTTCCCACGCAAAACCTGCTGGCAGCTCGGACAGACACTTCCTGTTTAATGTCCCGCTGGCAGTGTTTCAGAGCTCCTACGTTAATGAAGCGTTTCATACTGTTTGAACTTGGACTCAAATTTAAAGAAATGCGGTCAGTGCTTAACTCAAGCAGTTCAGTGAAGTTGGCAATACACATAGGCTATTCGAACTTCCCGGATCAATATTTTTGAGCTAAACGTTGTTAAAACACAAACGACACCTATTTACAATCACAGTAGACAACGAGCTACAACCCAATTCTCCTCAAAACGAGCTTTATAATATAGGCTAAATGGATCTCTATGAGCAGGCGGCTATCTCCGAAGGGACCATCTGCAAAGTGCAATATAACCCAAAAAACGACTACAGCATCAACTCATAGTCAAAAATATAAAAATAGTCATTAACTTCAATGTTACAACCACCCAATTCAGTTTACACATCACTGGTAAACCCACTGGTCATACTACACTGCTTTTGCACATTTTATATTATAAAAAAAAATATTTAATAACTTCTCTGTAACACACCAAATTTAGTTCACACATCACTGCTCTAATGTTGGTTATACAACACTTAGTTTGGGAAGTAATTGCACATAAAAAAATAAGTAGGCCTATTCTTTACACAAATTATATTGGTACTGTATGCAGCTAACATAATAGTTACAACCATAGCTTTTGCATTAGGCTATATTTGCTTACTGAATTTGATGGCATTACACTGTATAACAAAGTTACTGAATATTTTTTCTAAAAAGGGTATTATTGGAACTGAATTTGGTGACAGTAGCCTACAGTGTATCACAGTGAAGCTATTGAATATGTTAAATAATATAAAATGTACAGAAGGGTTTTGGGATTTGTACTTTGCAGACGGTCCCTTATGCGGACTTGTCTCTCAATCGGCCAGTTAAAGACAAATTTATATTATAAAGCTCGTTTTGAGGATAATTGGGTTGTAGCTCGTTGTCTAGTACTGTGATTGTAAATAGGTGTCGTGTGTGTTTTAACAACGTTTAGCTCAAGACTATTGATCCGGGAAGTTCGAATAGCCTATGTGTAGCCTATATGCTATATAGAGGGAATGCATTAACGTCACCTTCCCGCCGGAACACGCCCCCCTCAGCCGGACTGAGTGGCAAAAGAGCTAATAGGGGAAACTGCGAAAACGCGAGTAAAACAAACTATTATCAGTTTAAACTAAAAGTTGGACTCGATATAGTGTTCCTTACAACTTATCAAAGATCCAGTGATCCATGGATATTGACATGCAGCCAGGAATCGTGTTTCCTGACATTTATATGTGCCTGATTTCGACCCCGGGGAAATAAATTAAGAAAATTTGCCTGTAAACGTTTGATATAAATACAATATAGATAGGTCTAAATCCGAGTGATCACTTACATTAATGTTATACTGTATAGCATCATATTGTCCAGCCCTAAAACTTGTATAGTTTTTTGTCAGTGTTTATTTAAAAACATGCAATTATGCAGAATATAGTCTGTTCTGTAGCTTTTTGCAGTCTGTAAAAATATACAGTACCTTAGATTTCTGGTCAAATCTAGTTGTACAGTCAATCGCAAAGCTCTTTCCCGTTTTAGATGTGTTTTGTGTGTTTTTCACGGCATTCACACTGAAAACAAATGCTGCCGCTCAGTCTTTTTGCCACTTAGTGGGCGTGACCGCATTCACTCCGGCCGACGGTGACGTCATGCGCATACCCTCTATTGCCAACTTCACTGAAGTCCTGCTTGAGTTAAGCATTGGCCGCATTTCTTTATATTTGAGTCCAAGTTCAAACACTATGAAACGCTCCATTAACGTACGGAGCTCTGAAACACCGCCAGCGGGACATTAAACAGGAAGTGTCTGTTCGAGCTGCCAACAGGTTTTGCGTGGGAACGCAAATATCTTTGCGAGGGAACGCAAAACTTTTGCGTGGGAACGCAAATAACTTTGCGAGGGAACGCAAATATCTTTGCGAGGGAACGCAAAGTTTCTTGGGGGAACGCAAAGGTTTTGCGAGGGAACGCAAAAGATTTGGAAAAAAAAAATTCTCCCATCCTAATTTTTTCCCACCACCACGTCCCTTTAGGGGCTCCGTACAAATGATTATGAATAAAAATAAAAAGTAATACTAAAAACAATATTAGATGATGAAATTTTAGTCTGCAACTACGGCCGTTAGTTCCACACCATCATGGTGGCCAACCTATTGAATTGATAGTGAGGAGGAGAATAGCAGACCAAGAAATAGACATAAAGAACAGAAGCATAGAAAGAATCCCTTGACGTTGAAAAGCAGTAAGCGGGTATTAAATGTTTGTGAGGTTGTGTTTTGTAAGTGGTGTAGTTTGTGTAAAATCTCCTAATTCACACCTTATTTCCCATTTTCGGCTCTAACCATATGTCTCATGTATTGAGAATAACTTACATCCATCTCTAATCAATGTCAATGAACTTGATTCCTGAAATGGAAGCCGAAAAATAATTAATCATCACTCCTTTTCTCAATCTTTAAAGCTAATGGATGCAGTGCTCAATCTCAGGCTATAAGCCATCATCATTTTGTTAACCCTCTGGGGACCAAGGGGTTTTTGGGGCCCTTGGGATGTTTTGACATGCACTGACATTTGTGCTTTTTTCAGTTATTTATAAACATGTTAATGGCAAAGGTGTAAATTCACTCTATATAGCACAAACGAACTACCATAATATGTAAGCAACGTGTATGTACATGTTTGTATTTTTGAGAGAATATTATTTATGCGTGGTTATTGAAAAAACTAAAAATAAAAGTTTCTGAAATAAGGCCACAAAACACATATTGATTATTTCTTCACAAGACTTTTGAAACTTGTATCACATAGTCTAGAATATTTGCTCCAAAACTATGTGAGAATGATCCTGACTACTCATTCAGATAAGTCAATAAAGTCTTTTAGAATGTGTATGACGTGTTTTGTTTGAGAAAGCTTAATGCGAGGAGGCGTGATCTCTCATTAATATGTATGGATTTCACACCTGAGAAAGACAAAGACCCTCCCATAATGGCCCTGTTAGGTGCTATCAGTCCATATCATTATAAGGAGCCTTGCACAAAGAATGAGGAGATTTAAAAAAGAATGGCTTTTAGATTGTTTGGATTTCTTTACAACACACACACACACACACACACACACACACACACACACTGCTTAGAATAAGTGAACACACCCATGCTAAAGTTGACTAAAAAGAGGAATAAAAAATCGTAATGCCTTAAAAAAAAAAAGAGGAAAACCCCAACCTTTAGGGACATGAATAATGTCCTTGAATTCTTTGTGAATGAATAATGTATCGCAAATAATTACATGTTCTTCTTTAAAATACAGGGTGCATACGTCTGGACACTTCTATCACACACCCTTCACCATATAGACATGGTTTTATTTCAGTTCAAAGTTAGAGTTGGAAACATCTTGAAAAGAAAATTGTCTTTTTCCATAAATGTCTTAGTTTGATCATACATATTTCAAAGTTGAGGATTCATTATTTTGATATAGCTTGCATTGGAACAAAAACTATAACATCTTAGTTGATTAGTTTATTGACAAAACATACTATATATTTAACATATGAGCAGAAACTCCTAACAAACGCTTATTTGATGTCTATTTTAGAGTAAAAACTTTATACTCTATCCAAAACTAGTCAACAAAATGTCTTTTATTTCGTCTATAACAGTGCGGATCTGTGAGTTCATTAATTCATTCATTCACACACACAGAAACATGATTCACATTTAAACAGTATGCTATTTTTCCGTTTACAGACACTAACGTTATTCTATATCGCGATTAGAACAAAGCACAAGCATAAAACACTTACACACTTCTCAGCTGAATCTGTTGCTCCTCCTCGTGGTGAAAATAAACCAGCACTTGTTCTGAGGTAGGTAAATGTCCCAGGATTATTCCTCATAGCCTCTCAAGATGACAGTAGATTAATCTGACTAAAAAATATAGTGTGTTTTCAGAGTTTATGGGCGTTAACGCGTCTCAATGTGGTGCTTCACATATTTGCGTTTGAATAGCGCGTGCTCTCCGTGGGCGTGTCACATTACCAGAGATAATGAGCTGAGAGAAAGATAATTAGAATGGCTGACACGTCTCTCTTTTTATATAGATGACATAAACGGAGAATATTTATTTTAGTTTTGAATCGGATCAAAACACAAACTCAAACGATTTAAAAGATATATTGCTTATGGCTAGGTGAATAGTATTTGCTGAGTTTTGTTGAAGATTAGAGACGTGCTCCAGGAAAAAAGTTCACGGTGACTGAGAGGCAGAACTGTTTATATTCTTTATTTTACAAAAGCACAATATTTTATTTCGATTGTATGTGGGCACATAAAAAAAGTAGACACCCTTAACAGATTATTTTCTCATATTTCTTAACTCTACATGAACAGAAATGATGGTAGTACTCTAAGTCTATTTTTCTGCTATGTGAAAAAAAACGAGCAAAACGCGCCGGCGCGTTTCTGGTCCCCAGAGGGTTAATTCACTAAGCAAGGTTTAACTTGTAACCAATGATACCATCTTTCTGTTCCTACACCTTTCACTTTAAGGCAAACACTTGTTTCAGTTGTTACGAGTATCTCATATGGTCCCTCCCTCCTAGGCTCTAATCCTTTCCTAGCAATACATTTGACCATAACAAAACTGCCTAACTGGGGAATGTGTGGAATGTCAGTAGTGGTGTGTTTTTCATCCCATTGCTGTTGAGTTTCTCAACACTTTCTTATTATTGGTAACTTTGTCCAGCATTGTGAGATAGCGTCGTAACTTCTCTTGGAGCAAAGTAGAATCCCCTCCCGTTCCCGCAGGTGGCGGAGCATCAGGAGGTAGAACCATTGCTCTTCCAGGCATCAGTTCAAAAGGGGTTAGTCCTGTTACTCTGTTTGGAGTTGCTCTCAAGTTCCACAGAATAGCAGGTAATAACTTTTGCCAACCTTGGCCAGTCTGCAGAATGTCTTTTGTAAGAGCTGTTTTCAATGACCCATTCATCCTCTCAACCATTCCTGAACTTTCTGGCTGATATGGGATGAGGAATTTCTGTTTTATCCCCATCAATTTCAGTGCTTCCTTCATCAGTTTTCCAGTGAAGTGAGTTCCATTGTCAGAATCAAGTTCATATGGAAGACCCCAGCGAGGAAAAACTTATTCCACCATTACTCGTGCTACCTCTTCAGCAGTGCAAGTTTTCGTAGGGAATGCTTCCACCCACCTAGTAAATCTGTCCATGATTACTAGAATGTATTGGTACCCTCCACTGGGTGATAAAGGTTGTGTGTAATCGATTTGGTGGTGTGTCCATGGACCTGTTGGTCTGGGTGCATGTGACATTCACACCTTTACACCTTTACAGATATTCCGACATTTGCTTTCATGCAGATCAAGCATTTCCTACAGTAATCATCAATGTCTCTCATTATCCGCGGCCACCACCACGTCTCGCTGAGCTTTGAGCTTTCATTGCTTTTGCTCCAGCATGTACTTTTCCATGATACAGCTGCTTTAGTTCTCTTCTTGTTCCGATAGGCATCACCACTTGTCCTGTTGGAATTCTCCTGATACGTTGATCATCTTCTTTCGCTCCCACTTTTATCCATTGTTCTTTCTCTTCATCTGTCTCCATTTGAGATGACAGAAGATGGAGCTCAGGATTATCTTTGCTGTTTTCCTGTACCAGGGTAACAGGAGTAAGAGGGAGAAAAGCTGCTTCTCTAGCTGCTATATCTGCTGCCGTGTTTCCTTGACTTTCTTTAGACTTGTCAGATTAATGTGATTTTACTTTGATCATGGCTGCTTCTCTGGGTAAGTGACATGCTGTTATCAAGCGCCGAATTATGGAAGCATTTTGTATTTCGCTCCCAAAAGCATAACGACTATCTGTATAGATGTTGACTCAATCTCCTTCTGATAGTTCAAGAGCTTCCGTAAGCGTCATGAGCTCAGCTACTTGTGCTGAAAATTGCCCAGAAAGAGCTCCTTTCTTCACAACAGTTCCATCAGCTTCCAATACAGCCCATCCAGTATGTCGTTTTCCATCAACATAGTAACTGGATCCATCGACCCATAACTCTTTGTCTGGATTTTCAAGAGGGATTGGATTAACAGGACCAAGACTTTTGTGTGTGTGTGTGTGCTTGTGTATGTGCTTAATGTATTTTGTAAACATTTGAATACTAATGTAATTAATGTCCAATAAAGACTGGATTAAAGCAGATCATTTATTATGTTTTTCCAATTTTCCGTGACCTAAACTAAAGTGAGAACAAGTCAAGTCACCTTCATTTATATAGCGCTTTTAACAATATAGATTGTTTCAAAGCAGCTTTACATTGACAATAGGAAATTAATGTAACAGAGATTGTTTTGGCTTTACAGCAGCTCTAGCATAAAGTTATTGTCCAGCTAAAGTTAATTTTGATTGATTCACTTCCGTCACGAAGATCATTAGTTATTAACTTAGGGGCCGCTAACACGACACCGTTCTAACAGAAAACCCTTAATGCGATTTGGCCCCCCATTTGCACAAAACAGTGCCTGGTGGCTCGAGAACGCAACCATGAAATGGGTTCCAAGGTACAAGCATTGAAAAAATTATAATACAGCATTTTTTTTTCGCTTCCGGAGAGACTAGTTGACACTTCAGGACTGCGTTGTCGTCGTGTCCAGGCGCAGGTCCTTCATCAGATCTGGATATGGCCTGCATCCGGCAGACTGCGGTAAACCTCAGGATAAACAGAGAGACTAATATAATCTTCTTGTGATGTAAAAGTACATTAGGATTTATGGGAAGTGTTCCCGGTTCCGGCTGACCTAATCTATGCAGCCTAACATTGAATTATAGAAGTCTATAATGTGTTATGTGTATGAGATGTGTTTTTAGTCTAGATTTGAACTGAGAGAGTGTATCTGCTTCCCGGACAATATAAGGAAGACTGTTCCAAAGTTTTGGTGCTAAATAGGAAAATGATCTACCGCCACCAGACGATTTTTATATGCTAGGTATAATCAACTGGCCAGAATTTTGAGATCGCAATAGACGTGACGGACTATAATGCGTCAAGAGCTTGCTCAAGTACTGGGGAGCTAAACCATTTAGTGCTTTGTAAATAATCAGCAATATTTTAAAATTTATACGATGTTTAATTACAATTACATTACATTACATTACAATTATCTAGCCTTGATGTCATGAACACATGAACTAGCTGTTCCGCATTTGTCATTGAGAGGATATGACGTATTTTAGATATATTTTTAAGATGGAAAAATGCAGTTTTACAGATACTAGACACGTGACTTTCAAATGAAAGATTGTTATCAAAGAGCACACCCAGGTTCCTAACCAACAACGAAGACTTGACAGAGCAGCCATCAAGTGTTAGACCAGAGGTCGGCAACCCGCGGCTCTAGAGCCGCATGCGGCTCTTAAGCACCGCCTTAGTGGCTCCCTGAAGCTTTTTCAAAAATATAAAAATGGGAAAAAAATTTGTTTTAATATAATTTCTGTAGGAGGAAAAACATGACAAACATTCTTAAAGTTTTTCAACGTTGTAAAAATGTGTATAATAAATATTTAATTTCAACATTTCTGTCAACGAAGAATTTACGTCATAGACTGCGACACGCGTTTCTGTCAGATCGGCGTGATGCCAGACCGGTGGCTGACAGACAAACAAACAAGCCGGCGGGTGTGTCATGGGCCATGGATCCCAAGGGGAAAAACAGAAAGGTAGCTGAGGAGAACAGAGGATTCAACAGTTCTTGGACCGAATCATTTGCTTTCATTGCCAATGCGGAGGGATTGCCTGCATCCTGGCCAAATTTGCCCCTTGGCCTCTGTCCATCATGGCCTCCTAATCATCCCTATATACTAATTGGCTTCATCACTCTGTCTCCTCTCCACCAATAAGCTGGTGTGTGGTGGGCGTTCTGGCTCAATATGGCTGCCGTCGCATCATCCAAGTGGATGCTGCACATTGGTGGTGGTTGAGGAGATTCCCCCCTACCATATGTGAAGCGCTTTGAGGTCCCAGAAAAAGCGCTATATAAATGTAACGAATTATTAATTATTATTATGTTGGCTTTGTAATGAGAAGTTGTCAAATAACAAAAAGAGTAATGTGGAAAGACATTTCCAGGGAAGGCATGCTACATTTGCAGCCAAGTACCCAGTTGGGAGTGAGAGAAAAAGTGCGATTGCATTACTTCTCGAGAAATTAGAGGAGCGCAAAGATAAATTTAAGAAGTGGATTGCATCCCCAAACTCCACTACTGCAGCTAGTTTTGTTGCAACCCGGGAGATAATAAAGCGTGGGAAACCGTTCACAGATGGTGACTTCATGAAGGATTCGTTCATTAAAATATCAGAGCACCTATTTTCAGACTTCAAAAACAAAACCGAGATAATACAGAAAATTAAAGACATGCCTCTCTCCGCAAAGACAGTGAAGGAAAGGGCCATTAAAATGGCAGGCAACATCACCAATCAGCAAATCAAGGACATTAATTCAGCTCCAGCATACTCAATTGCCTGTGATGAGTCGTGTGATGTGATCGATATTGAACAGGCAGTGCTGTTATGCAGGTATGTTAACTCTGATGGGCCGCAAGAAGAAATGGTCGAATTAATACCACTGAAAGGCCAAACACGCGGGGAGGATATATGTGAGGCTGTGCTGAAGTGTTTAAATGACAATGGAATAAACACCAACCACCTGATTTCAGTGGCTACAGATGGGGCACCCAGTATGAGGGGATCGCAAAAGGGGTTTGTGACTTTATTACAGAAAGCGTTGGATCGAAATCTGCTTGCATTTCACTGCATCTTGCACCAAGAAGCACTGTGTGCACAAACATTCCCACCGGAGTGTATGGAGGTGATGAAACTTGTCATCGAGATGGTGAACAAGATAATTGCAAAAGCATTAAACCACCGTCAGTTCCGTGCATTGCTAGATGAAGTTGACAGCGAATATTCCGATCTCCTGCTACACAACAAAGTCCGATGGCTGTCCAGAGGTGAGGTTTTGCGTCGCTTTGTTGCTTGTTTAGAACATGTGAAAACATTCCTGAAAAGCAAAAACCTGAACTACCCGCAACTGGAAGATACCGTGTGGCTGGAAAAACTGCACTTTATGGTGGGTATGACAAGTCACCTAAACATGCTGAATAAAAGTCTCCAGGGGCGGGGAAACACTGCACTGCAAATGCTGGAAGCTGTTTTGTCATTCCAGCGCAAGCTGACTGTATTCGCCAGAGATGTACAGCGAGGCACGCTCTCTCACTTCCCCTCTCTGAGAGAGTTCAAAGAAGCCTATCACGATCACACACTCAACGGTCATTATTTACAAGGTGCGATCGTGGATATGCAAACTGCATTTGGGAGCAGATTCAGCGAGTTCCGAAAGGAAAAAATGACACTATCTTTCCCTATCACTCCCCTGGAGATTGACCCGTCCTTGTTGAACACATTCCCAGGAGTAATTCAAGCTGACCTTGAAATGGAACTGGCCGATATAGCTGACAAAGATTTGTGGGTGTCCAAGTTCAAAAGTCTGACAGCCGAGCTTGAAGACGTCACTCGAGTCGCCAGAAATCCCAGCTTGCCCAAAGCCACGAATGGAGCAAAATTGAAAGCCTCCCAACTATCGAGAAACTTGTGTTTGAAACATGGAATGCTCTTCCTGACAGTTATAGGAACATGAAGAAATATGCATTTGGAGTATTATCCATCTTTGGATCAACATACCTGTGCGAGCAGATATTCTCAAATGTGAACTACATCAAATCCAAATACCGCACCCGCCTCACAGATGAGAGCTTGCAGTCCTGCGTGAAGATTAAAGTTACATCTTACATGCCTGATGTTGAGAAGCTGTCCAGTGATGTCCGAAAACAGAAGTCACATTAAACAGGTAAGCACATAATCCTATCATCGGCACATATTTAGTAACAAAGTGGCTTTTTTATAAAGTGATTTCTGATTTTTGTCAGTATATATTTGGAATGACACATAAGGATATTATTGTGTTTTGTTGCTCAGGTCCGAGGATGGCTGCATTATTGTGCGTTTCAAAAGGGAAGACGATGATGCTGCATTTCACCCTTGCACTGACTTACTATGCATTTGCAGAAAACTAAAGAGAATAGGACAATGCACAGAAATCGAACTTAAACTGTATTATTTTTGTCACGGGCATTACTGGGCTGCTTTTATGTTTTTAGTGTGTTTTACACTGTTTTAATGCATGTTTAATGCATGTTTTAAATACTTTTCCAGTTCGTTTCAAAAAAGCTGCTGTTTTATTGCACTCTGTCTGTTGCCCAGAAAAGGGGGGAAAGAGAAGAGTATTGTATTGTATTATTGAGGATTGAAGAGGACTGCATTTTATTTCCATGGGGAGGTCTGAAATTACAGGAGGCCTATGCACGTTGCACATTTTTTTTTTTTTTTTTTCAAATCCTAAAGTAAAAATGACATAAAAAATCTGATTTCTTTATTGTATTTCTTTCATTTCATCAATGCAACGAAACATAATACATTAAAATTATAATAGAAGTTAAACTTATAGCAGCATCGTACAGCAGAGTAGCCACGTGGTGCGTCATTCTCTCCAGGATGCGCTGCAAGGAAAATAAACATTTAATCATGAATGCTCATTATGTATTTGTACTTATTTTTATACTAGGGGGCTAATATAACACTTACAGCATGTGTTGCCTTCATTATAAGGCTTTTAATTTTTTGCGGCTCCAGACAGATTTTTTATTTAAATTTTTTGTCCAATATGGCTCTTTCAACATTTTGGGTTGCCGACCCCTGTGTTAGACAGTATTCTAGGTTAGAATGTGAGGAAGTTTTTTTGTCCAATAATTAGAATCTCTGTTTTTTCAGAATTAAGTAGTAAGAAATTACTAGTCATCCAGTTTTTTTATATCAGCTATGCATTCCGTTAATTTTGTGAATTGGTAAGTTTCATCAGGGCGTGAAGAAATATAGAGCTGAGTATCATCAGCATAACAGTGAAAACTAATACCATGCTTCCTAATAATATCTCCTAAGGGTAGCATGTACAGAGTGAAGCATGTACAAATAATGCTAATGTTGGGGCGGCAGTGGTTCAGTGGTTCATGTAGGTTGTCTACAAACCAAAAGGTTGGTGGTTCAATCCCCGGTTCCACCTGACCAAGTGTCGAGGTGTCCATGAGCAAGACACCTAACCCCAGCTGCTCCCGACGAGCTGGATGGCGCCTTGCATGGCTGACACCGCCGTCGTTGTATGAATGAGTGAGTGAATGGGTGAATGTGAGGCAAATTGTAAAGCGCTTTGGTGGCCATTGGGTCTGTGAAAGCGCTATATAAATGCAGTCCATCCATCCATAATAACTACGGTTGCATAGTTATTATTTTCTCTCTGATATTATCAATCTTGTAGGTAAAGAACAAGGGTTGAAGCTTTATTTTTCGTTAATTTAGCCACTGTTTCAAATAAATACCTAGGTTTTTTTTTTTACTGCCAAAAAATGCGGCGCGTTACTATAACTGATGAAGCTGGGTTTTTTTTCATCAGATCAACTAGATCTCTGAGCGAGAGGCAAATACTTTTTTTACTGTTCTTCCTTGGTTAGTGGGCAGAGCACGAGACAAGCGCATAAATGCTGACGATTGGCTGAGGTAGAGTCAAATGTCATTGTAAGCCAATCAGAGGTAGAGTTGGGCGGGTGTTCGAAAGCACGCATAGTAGTGATGGGCATTCGGCTCTTTTGACTCAGCTCACTGAAAAGAGCCGGCTCTTTTGGCTCACAAACGGCTCTTTAAATGACTTTGACTATAATATTTCAATTTTTATTACATAATTATTTAATTTCTATAGGCTAAATTTGTAAAAATAGAGTCGGCTCTTCAGATATGCGAGCCAGCTCCCGACGTTCACCTAGAGCCGGCTCTTAGAGTCGGCTCATTCGCGAATCGCGAACGACCCATCAAAAGCTCATTCGCGAACGAGTCGATCCATCATCACTAACGCTCATTCACGAACGACCCATCATCACTAACGGCTAACGATCATGAATTGCGAACGACCCATCATAACGCATAGTCTGACAGGACAGGACACACAAGGAACAACTCAAGCCAGTCAGTCAACGAGAGACAGGTATGGCGACGAGCCCAAATAATCCAAAAGTAGCCTTCTCTAAATGGAAGTATAGACATTACTTTTTCCTTCAAGAAATTAAATTCTGTTAATAATGTATTGTAGTAATTATCCATTTCATTATAATATTCAGATTTATCATAAATAATTGAACATGCACATGTATTTTAAGTTCCGTTAAAGAGGGGTAGAGGTGGGGTCACATTTGAGCATTTACAATTTAATTTTACTTGAAAGTAACGCAATAGTTACTTTAAGTAACTAGTTCCTTTTAAAATTTGTAACTGAGTAACTAATTTAGTTACTTTTTGGAAGAAGTAACTAGTAACTGTAACTAGTTACTTTTTAAAAGTAACTTGCCCAACATTGATAGTGTTACATTCAAGTAATGTAATCGTCTGGTTTAAGCCAGGTTTCTGTCAAACACAGCACATCTAGGTTATAATCTATAATCATATCATTAACAATTCGTGATTATGAAGTAAGGGATTGAATATTCAGCAACCCAAGCTTTATCATTTGTTCATCCGTATTATATCTGCTTTTTTTTTGTTGAACATCAATAAAATTTTAACCCTTAAATGGGTTTAGGAGTTTTTTTGTATGTCCTAATTCGGGGAACAGACAGTCTCTATATGATGACATCTAGGTGAAAGAGTCTGTGATGTGATGGGATTTATCTGACCTCAGTGATGGTAAATAATTTGTTAACAAAGTATTATCTAGGCCTAATGAGCTAATTGAACAATATCACTTTGTTAATTACAGTGACAATGAATGAAGAATGAAGAACTCACTATTTGTAAATAGTAAATTATTGTATTAACTATAGCTTATAAACTATTAATTAAGTATAAACTAATAGTTTGCAAATGATTTAGAAGTGCTTTGTTACTGTATACTTATTATTGTCATGGAACGGAAGAGTACAGAGAAGGTAAAATCCAAATAAAGTTTATTAAAGTATTGGAAGGGATGCAAACAGGTAAGTAACTGGAGAGAAGATAGTTAACGTGAAACTGGCTCTGAAATGACCGTTCTTATCTTTTGCAGGCAGATAAGAGAAGTGACTGTACTTTACCTGTACATTTTCTGAAAACTAATTGAAACTTTAAACAGGGTTCCCCTTCAGGGACTACCGCTGCGTGTAATCACAGTGGGAACGCCCCCAGCGTAACACGTCTGAAGCATGAATGAAATCAGTCAATGGAGAGATGGAGCGTCACAGCAAGTGACGTCATCGACCAGGAAGCTATAAATATCCCCTGAATACACAAGCCGCCAGTTTTTTTTGTTACTTCAGCAGCTCTGTGTGTGTCTGAAATCTTTCGATTGTGTTTGTCTGTTCTGTCAGCAGTTTATCACTATATATATATATATATATATATATATATAAAAAAAAAAAAACGAGAGAGCAGTATAGGATGTGTGTTCCCCCCTGTACACGATACATCACGGGTGGGGATTGTGTGGCTTGTTTGGGAGTGCAGCATGCCCAGTCGGCTCTCGAGGGAGTCGATTGTGTGCATTGCGAGCGCTTTCCTCTGAGAACTCTGCGCTCGCGGCGATCGCTCTTCGAGGAGAGCGGTATGCTGCGAGCTCCCCAAGGCTCGGGTCCCGCTTCTGTTGAGGCAGAGCGGCGGCGCTTGTCTTGGGGTTCGCAGATGGATCTCACCGGCGACGTTGAGACGGGCTCCGCCCTATCTCGGCTTTCTCCGGCGGGATCCAGTGTCTCTCACCCAGCTCTGGAAGCACGCGCTGCGGCGGTTACTTCTGCCCGGGTGGAGGCACATGATGATGTTGAATTGAGATTATCCAGTTCTGAGGAGCTGGATGTCGAAAGTTTTGCATCAGAGGAAACTAGTTTGTCACATTATACTGCAAATGAAGAGGGTTTGATGGATGTGTTATCTCGGGCTGTTGCAAAGCTCAGTATTGAGTGGCCAAGCTGATAGACAGGAGTCTAGAAATAAAAGCAAACTACATGATAGATTTCTGTCTGCACGACCTCAACCTTCTCGCTAGCGCTTACCGTTCTTCCAAAAAAAAAAAAAAACCTGAGGTTTCAAAGACCTGGGTTAGACCAGTTTCAAGCTGAATTTGTACTAACCAGTCTAATGCTTATGGAAACATTTTTGGTGCCCCTTAAAGTGCGTGCCGCTGGGGCTGCTGAGCGAAAAAGGGCAGTCCCAGCCGCTGAGTACTTCAAAAAGAGCGCAGCAGAAACGGAGTGTCGCGTCTCGTGCCCCCCCGCAGAGAAACTGGAGGGACGAGGCGGGGCACTCTCCGGCACGACCTTCTCGGGGTAGGGCTGATCTGAGGACAGTCATTATCGGCAAGAAGGCTGCGTCGAAAAAATCCCGACGTGCTGAACGTCAAAACTCTGAGGGTGGTCCCCATCGTGGAAGACTTGAGTTCACTGCACAAAAACACGGTGCCCTGTCTTTCCCGATGCCCTCAGGGGTCTGCTCTACTAACCCTGCCTATACAGGGCGTAGAGAGACTCGGCGAGCGCTTTCCCAAGGGACGCTCACCTCCTCTGACACTGAGGGTGGTCCCCATCGTGGAAGACTTGAGTTCACTGCACAAAA
This sequence comes from Tiaroga cobitis, assembly GCA_030578255.1. Taxonomy (NCBI): domain Eukaryota; kingdom Metazoa; phylum Chordata; class Actinopteri; order Cypriniformes; family Leuciscidae; genus Tiaroga; species Tiaroga cobitis. Next base: position 12,457,024 of record CM060599.1, on the reverse strand, counting down.
ACACGGTGCCCTGTCTTTCCCGATGCCCTCAGGGGTCTACTCTACTAACCCTGTCTATACAGGGCGTAGAGAGACTCGGCGAGTGATTTCCCGAGGGACGCTCGCTCCCTCCGAGGATGGTTGTGGAGTGCCCAGACCAGCTGTTCCCTGCCAGTACGTTACAGGGCGCTGTGTCTGTCACTCGGGATGTTCATCCAGAGGCCAGGCTCGAGAGGCTGGTTCCCTTAGGGATTCTGCCCACAGTGGTGGGCCCCGAGCAGGCTCTGGTGTTAGAACAGGAGGTAAAAGCTCTGCTACTAAAAGGAGCTATAGAGCGGATTCCTCCACCCAGCAGGGAGTTAGGATACTACAGCCGGTACTTCATCGTTCCGAAAAAAGATGGAGGGCTGCGTCCCATTCTAGATCTGCATCTCTTAAAACGCGCTGTTGGGAAGCTCAAATTCAAGATGCTCACTCTCAAGCAGATCGTGTCACAAATCAGATCCGAGGACTGGTTCGTCACGATAGATCTAAAGGACGCTTACTTCCACGTATCTATCCTCCCTCAACACAAGAAGTTCCTGAGGTTCGCTTTCGGGGGCGAAGCATACCAATGTCGGGTTCTTCCGTTCGGCCTAGCACTGTCACCCCGCACGTTTACGAAGTGTATGGATGCGGCTATAGCCCCGCTGAGGCTGCAGGGCATCCGTATTCTGAACTATATAGACGATTGGTTAATTCTAGCTCAATCAGAACAACAGGCGGTTCGGCATTGAGATGTCGTTCTTGCTCACATCAAGAGGTTGGGGTTGAGGGTTGATCCTCGGTTTCTGTCCCAAGGCCCTGTGTTGGGAGCTCCTTGTCGTCGCGTTATGCTAACGACAGATGCCTCTCTCACGGGGTGGGGGGCGATCATGAGTGGTCGCCCAGCTCAGGGTCTGTGGGAGGACCATCACCGTCTATGGCACATAAATTGTCTAGAGATATTGGCAGTGTTTCAGGCTCTGAAACATTTCCTCCCAGACCTAAGGGACCACCATGTTCTTGTCCGGACAGACAACACATCGGTGGTCTCTTATATCAACCATCAGGGGGGTCTGCGTTCTCGCCCACTTTACAAACTGGGACGTCAGATCCTTCTATGGTCCCAGTGGAAAATTCTTTCTCTGAGAGCTATTTATCTCCCGGGGTATTTAAATCAGGGGGCAGACATCCTGTCGAGGCAGGGGCCGAGGCCCGGGGAATAGAGTCTTCACCCCGAGGTGGTGGAGCTCCTATGGGAACATTTTGGTCGTGCCGAGGTAGACCTATTTGCTTCCCGAGAGACATCACACTGTCCACTGTGGTTCTCTCTCAGCCTGCCAGCCCCACTGGGGTTGGACGCGATGGTACATCCGTGGCCGAGGTCACGTTTGTACGCTTTTCCCCCCGCTCTGCTCTTGGGAGTTCTGGAGAGGGTTCGCCGGGATGGGCTCAGTCTTCTGCTAATAGCCCCGTTCTGGCCGGCCCGAGTATGGTTTGCGGACCTAGTGTCTCTCCTTGACGGCTCTCCCCTGGAGATACCGATCAGGAGAGATCTACTCTCTCAGGCGAGTGGGTCGATCCTTCACCCCCGCCCAGAACTATGGAGGCTGTGGGCTTGGCCTCTGAGGGGGCCCAGCTCATAGACTCTGGTCTCTCGACTGAGGTCGTTGAGACCATCCTCCAATCCAGAGCTCCCGCCACGAGGAAGTTATATGCCGCGAGGTAGAAACTTTTCACCTCTTGGTGTGGAGAGCGCCAGCAGGACCCAGTTAACTGCCCGTTTGGTACAGTGCTGGATTTCCTGCAGGACCGTCTCTCCACAGGGTTATCCCACTCCACACTGAAGGTGTACGTGGCGGCCTTAGCTGCTTACCACGCCCCTTCAAGCAGAGGTTCTCTCGGGAGACACCCACTTATATCTCGCTTCCTTCGTGGCGCCTTGAAGCTGAGGCCTGCAGTTCGCACGAGGGTACCAGCTTGGGATCTGGCCATCGTCTTAGAAGGTCTCTCCCTAGCTCCTTTCGAGCCCATCGAGGAAGTTTCGGAAAAGTTTCTTACACTTAAGACTATCCTTCTTCTCGCTATCTCATCTCTAAAAAGAATTGGAGATATTCAAGCACTTTCGGTGGCTCCCTCGTGCCTGGAATTTGCTCCTGGTATGGTTGAGGCCTTTCTCTGTCCGAGACCAGGTTATGTTCCTAAGGTGCCAACTACTTTTGTTAGACCTATAGTTCTGCCCTCCGCCTTTTCTGATGTCAGACCAGAAGAAACTTAATTTGCTGTGCCCCGTTAGGGCTTTAGATGCTTATGTCCACAGAGCTGCCCTGTGGAGGAGATCGGAACAACTGTTTGTCTGTTTTGGGTCACCTAAGAAAGGGTGTCCTGCATCTAAGCAAAGGATGAGCAAGTGGGTGGTCGAGGCCATCTCGCTTGCTTACGGTTCGGCCCACCAGGCTTCACCTTTGGCTGTAAGAGCTCATTCCACCAGGAGTATGGCTGCCTCTACAGCTCGTCTTTCGGGAGCTTCTCTTCAGGACGTTTGTGATGCGGCAGGCTGGTCCTCACCGCACACTTTCGTTTTATTTTACTCCCTTGATCTTAGCTCCACTCCCGGGGCTCAGGTTCTCTCGTCGGTTTGTGTCTCCTAATGACACACGACGGGGATTTGGTCGTATGGGGATGTGGGTATTGCGTTCCCACTGCGATTACACGCAGCGGTAGTCCCTGAAGGGGAACGTCCCGGGTTACGTATGTAACCCTAGTTCCCCGAAGGGACGGACGCTGCGTGTCCTGCCATACTCCCGGCATCCCCTTGGGTCGCTTGCTTCAGTAACATTAAAAACTGGCGACTTGTGTATTCAGGGGATATTTATAGCTTCCTGGTCGATGAACTCACTTGCTGTGACGCTCCATCTCTCCATTGACTGATTTCATTCATGCTTCAGACGCGTTACGCTGGGGGCGTTCCCACTGCGATTACACGCAGCATCCGTCCCTTCGGGGAACTAGGGTTACATACGTAACCCGGGACGTTTTTAACCTGTGCCAGGACATGTGCCCCCCCAATTTGAGGTAAAAGGCAAAAGGACATCAATAGACTATGCACAGTCACTTCCAGATTTATGGTGCATTTCCACAGCATGGTACGGCTCACTTTTGGGGGGGGTTTGGGGTACTCAGTACCTGGTGCTTTTTTTAGTACCACCTCGGTTAAAGGTTCCAAGCAAGCCGTACCGATATTAAAATGTGATGTGTAAACACTGCAGATCACTGATTGGTCACAGAGAATCGTCACTACCTGCGTCATTGGATTTGCATCATTTGGATTTGGTGCAACTATAACGGTCAGTCTATAACCCCACCCACTTTGAAGCGGTACTAACCTGCAGTGGAAAAGCAAACCAGGCCAAAGTAAAGCATGCCGAGCCAAGCCGTACCGAGCCATACCATGCAGTGGAAAAGCGGCATTAGTCTCAGTTATTCCGCAGTTTCCGGCGCAGCAGTGGAAGTGATTTTTTGCCTATACTGTTTCAATGAGTGCTGTCAGCATGGTTTTTACACTCTCCTGCTTGCAAGATCTTCCACGGATTACAGTGAACGATGTCAATAAAATTTTGGGGTTGGCAAAAAATTTTCTGATAAGGATCAGGTGACAGGAGAGATCAGCATGAGGGCGAGTTAGAGAAGCCACACGAGAATAGGCAGGCAAAACTAGAAAACTGAGGGATGAATATAAACATAATTTAAAATTAAGCTTCTTGTGACATACACCTAGTGGGTGCTTTCTTCAGTTACCTTGAGGGTAACTGTAGCCTTCTGCCAGGAGCAGATGTCATCAGGTGGTACACAACCTTCACTGGGTGTTTCGGCCCTCAACCACAACACCCTCCAGTTGGTGGGCCGGCAGTGATGGCCAAGTCACTGCCCATCTGCTCCTGGCTTCCAGCTTTCCTCCTCCCTCTTGTTCCATATCCAGCAGGAGGCACGTTCTGCCTCCTCCCCCATCCGACGCACTGCTTGTTTTTTCCTTCTTTCGTCCATGCCCAGATCTGATAGTAACCGCCAGGTTGATTTGGCAGGGAAACCTCTGCAGCCGACCTCCACTGGGAACAACCACGCCTGCCATCCCTTGTCCTTGCAGTCCTGAAGAAGGGACTGATACTTCAAGGCCTTCCTCTCATGGGCAACCTCACACCCCTCCTCCCAAGGCACCGTCAGCTCAACTAGAATTATTTTCTTGCCCTCTGTTGACCACAAGACAATGTCTGGATGGAGGGCTGTGAGCACCACCCCTGGGAATTGCAGCCTTCTTCCCACGTCCACCCTCATCTCCCAGGACCTGGCGTTTTGAAGGAGATTGGGTTTTGATGGTTTGGTTGAAAAAGGCCTTTCTCCCTCCTTGATGAAGGTGATCGCCCTCTTCAAGCCCTTACCGGCAGGCCTCTTCCTACATCTTTCCTGCTCCAATATGTCAGCAAGGGACAGTAACACTTTGTCATGACGCCACCTATACCGACCTTGAGTGAGAGCAGTTTTGCACCCTGATAGTATATGTGCCAATGTTCCCTTTTGCCCACAAAGCTTGCAGTTGGGATCTTCCCTCAGCCCCAATACATGTAAGTGCGCTGGCGAAGGAAGGGTGTCATAGACAGATCGCAATAGGAAGGAAATTCGGTAGGGCTCCATCCGCCACAATTCTTGCCAGGAGATCTTGCGCTTGGGAAGGTCCCATTCTATTAATTTCTATATTTATAGAAATGCAGGCATGACAAGTCTGTTCAGAAGAAACGTTAATTCATTTAGTATTTTGTCATTGTTTAATTATGTTTAGAGATTGTGTTAAAGGACTCCAACCCTGTCATACTGTCCCAGTGTAGCTGTTCCTTTGTTGCTGGCACAGCACTGTGTAACCTCACTGCTGCACTACTGTACCAGACAGTAAACTCTAAGCTTAGCTGGCACAAACCCAGAACAATGGTAAGTTTAAGTGAATTTTCCAAGAATTTTAAGAAATAAATGATTAATGGTTACCCCACTAATTTTCAATCAAGTTACCCGAGACACATAACGAGTTCATGTTTTAAATTCAACTCAATAAGCCAATAAGCTGATTACAAGACCAATACCTAAAATGGGGGTGTTAGATAAGTGAGATGTCCAAGACATGTACTGTTGGTATAGGAAAAGGGTTGGCTAACACTGGCTCATCCAATTACATATTTAATGTAGTATAATAATATGGGAGTTTTCACCATGTGGACAAAGACATAGATCACCAGTAAAATTATGTCATTTACTGACCCTCATGTTGTTCCAAACTTGTATATCTGACTTCAGTGGAATGCAATAGATGTTAGGCAGAATGATAGGCTCAGTCACTAGTCACTTTCATTATATATTTTTTTCCATACACTAAAGATAATGAGACTAAGTCTGTCTTTCTGCCTAGCATCTCCTTTTGTATGGGTCTGGAATGACATGGGTGTGTGTAAATGATGACAATAATGTTTGGGTGAACTATCCCTTTAACTGGGAATTGGATTTTTCTTTGGGTGAAAAAACAAAACAAAAAAACTTTCTTTTGATAGTACTTTTCATTTTGAGGAACACCCAAAGGTGTTACCAGCAAGCTGCCTGATCTTTCAGTCCTGCAAGTGGCAGAGGTAAATAAAGATTTTGCCAGTGCTACATCCACTTTAGTCATCACGATGGGGCTCCAGTGAGGATTCATTGGTGGATTCTGCCTTAGTTCCTTCATACTAACAACCAGCATTCTAGTCATTCTAGCCATTCTAATAGTTCACAAGGAGGTAAGCAACAGTGTATACAGTATCTGACTGAAGTGATAGCTGTAGACCAGGGATAGGCAACTCCGGAAGAGTTTAGCTTCAGCCCTGATAAAAACTCACCTGCCTGTAGTAATCCTGAAAACATTGATTGCCTTGTTCAGGTGTGTTTAATTAGGGTTGGAGCTAAACCCTGCAGGAAAGTGGCCCTTCAGGACCGAAGTTGCCTATCCCTACTGTAGACATTTGTATTAGGAGTGATGTTAAGAGCCTCACTCAGGTTCTTGTGAATCAACTTTTTGCATGTTTCGTTGGCCAAAGGGAAATTATTTAACCTAATCCCAGAATTCATCCTTGAGGAAGTGTCACACAACGAGACCCCTGATCTCAATGTGTCTTAATTATCGATCCGGTCAGTGAACTAGACACATCTAGTTGAAGGTATTTAAATATTTTACTTATTACTAAATGTTACTTATTACTAATTAAAACATTTAATTATGCTAAAATGCTATGCTATTAACCCTTTGGGGTCAGCTATCACGCCGGCGCGACAAGCTCACTTTTTTCCTTAACAGTCCAAAAGAGACTCAAATTACTCTGTTGATTTTGATCTTACATATAAGTGTTGTAGATCATTAGATCCTGTTAAGTGTCTATTTTTTTGTGGATACTCACAATAAAAACAAAGTGTTCTGCTTTTTGTCAAATAAATAAAAATAAACATGATGCAAATTTTGCCTTCTCTGTGTCAGTGAAGTTCATTCTGAAACGCGTCCGAAAATGAACTGCAACTAAGTAATTACTTGTCACACTGGCACGAAAGATTTTTCGTTATGAAGCTGAAATTCTCTTCTTTTAAATGAAGTAATTTATATAAAAAACAAATATTCTCAGTTTATGTAATCTGTATGAAAAGAGAGAGATGTCAGTCTTTTTCCTTTCAGCTAATTATAGTATTAGGTGTTAATGTGACCACGCCCACTGAGAGCACGCGCTATTCAAACGCAAATGTTGAGGCAAGCCATGCCAACGCCCACATCAGCTGGATAAAACATCCAATTTAATAAGAATCTTGTACTTTACCTCGTCTTGCTGCGCTGCGAAGAATAATTGTATCGTAATAATCCTGGAAAAGTTACCTCAGAAGTGCTGGTAGTTTAATTTCGAGGAGCACGGATTCAGCTGATGTAGTAAGTTATTTATTCTTAAGTGCTTTGTTCTAATCACGTTCTTGAATAGTGTCTGTAAACTGCACAAAGACTGTTTAAATATGAATTGCATGTCTGTGTGTGAGTGAATGAATGAATGGCACAGACGGGCATGTGATGTTGTTTACAACAGATGTACATCGCATATGTGCGTTCATTCACTCTTGCTCCTACATTTGTAAACGTTATTTTTAGCCTACTGAGATTTGTTCTAATCGTGATATAGACTAGTGTCTGTAATGACAACATTTCGTTGACTAGTTTTGGATAGATTATAAAGTTTTTACTCTAAAATAGACATCAAAATAAGCTTTTGTTAGACAGTTTCTGCTCATATGTTAAAGGGGTCATGGCATGTTTTTTTGTTTTGTTTTATTATGTTCCCTTAGGTGCAATTATAGTATTACTATAGTTTTTTGTACAATTTTTTTTTTAAAAATTAGTGATTTATGACCCTTCCCCACCCTATTTCTCAACCTCTGATTCAAACAGTCTGTTTTGGAGGTGTTTCCCCTTTAAGAGTTCAGTGTTAACGCCCACTGTTATGATTGGCTAACGTCAGTGCTGCTTATGCATAAATTATTAACGTTAATCATTTTGTATCACATGTAGGCTACACAATGCTCCATCACATGAAACTTCGGTCTTCGATCTTTTACCATCGTGTCAATTCTCAATTGATTTTGATTCATATGCGCGAGAGTGAGAGAGAGAGAGAGAGAGAGAGAGAGAGAGAGAGAGAGAGAGAGTTTGAAGGCGCGCGGGCGTGGCTCTCTCTCTCTGCTCGCTCTTTCAGTAACCTGCCCTGTCACACTCATCTACATCACTTACCGATAAGATAAAGCTTTGGCGTGCTGCATATGCAAATAAACTGCATCCAAGCGCCTTTGTCGCTATTTTTAGCGACTTTTCAGACCCCTTTAGCGACATCTTTTCAAAAAAGCGACTAGCGACAATTTTAGCGACTTTTTGGACAAACCTCAGTAACTTCCAAAAGTTGCCAGTACTGTCCTGCGAGCGCGAGCTCTTGCTTTCTCTCTGTCGTCACTCTCTCTCGCTGCGTCTCCCCTGTTCAGTGAATGGCTGAGAGGAGCGCATGGCCGCTGACAGACAAGAATGAGCAGTGTTTTTCCACGGACTTATCACTTATCTGCTTTTGTTTTATATTTAAAGAATTTAGTTTCTTAGAACCATTTTCATTTTATTTATTTTCTTGTGCTTATTACTTGTAACACTCACTATCACAGAGCTTAGTTCATCCGGTTCCCTAACTCTCTCAATTCAGATAATGTTCCACATAGGCCTATAAAAAATGTAGGCTAATCATTCACTATATTATAGCTACTCGTTCTATTGTCTGACAAAAAAAAAGGAAATGAAAACAGCTTTATTTGACATTCGGCTATATTATATTAAATAGAGCATTAATTTAGAGAGAAAACGCAGGCTGACAGAACGCAAGTACGACGCGATGACGTCATTAATATGCTATTTGACGTATGACGTCATCTAGCGACATTTAGCGACTTTTAGGGAAGGCCTTAGCTACTTTCCTTTGAAAATAGTTGGCAACACTGGTATTTAGAGCTTGACTAAATAAATGCTTCGTTTATAATGGGGAGGACGTCTTCAGCTATGAAACTTGCAGGAAGTTTTAATAGTACATAGATCTCTTATATACCAAAAGATCAAGGCAAATTTGGTTTCTCATGTCATGATCCCTTATGTTAAATAGTAAGTTTTGTCAAAAATAAACTAATCAACTGTTATAGTGTTTGTTCCAATGCAAGATAGGCTATATCAAAATAATGAATCCTTAACTTTGAAATATGTATGATAAAATGTATTGGCCTACTTTAAAAAATAATCCATAAATAAAAGAGATTTATGTGTTAAGGCAAAATTCACTACCAGTCAATATTACCTGAGTAAGAGTCATTCAGAGTCAAATTCAATAAAAAGAAGTATTTTATTCCTGCAGGAATAGGTTCAGTCTGACACACAGAAGTTACGCTGTGCATGAGAGTGACACACCCTCGGAGAGCAGACGGGGGGTTTTATACCATTTTCAAGGACCTTTCCTTCTAAGCTTACATATATGATATGGCTGTTGTGTCTTTTAAGGGTACAACGGCGCCTCTCAGGCCACCGCCTCATACAGAAATATACTGGGCCAAACGCTGACCAGTGCCTAAGGTCAAAGGTCTCCTCCCCCAATCTGCTCCTGAGCGTCACGTCATGCACGTACACCGGTTTAGTATATGTCATCAAAATCATCAGGAGCCACATGGCTCAAAAATCCCTTTAGTTTCATTAACTACTGATCACTGTAAGATTAAAATTTTCCTCTACATATGGAAAAAGACAATTTTCTTTTCAAGATGTTTCCAACTCTAACTTTGAACCAATTCTATAGAATAGCCCACATAACCCATTTGAACAGGATTTGTTTCCAGGTATGACTAAAAATGTGCTTTTGACTTTCATTTATATTTTGATTTTTTATATATATATATATATATATATATATATATATATATATATATATATATATATATATATATATATATATATATAATGTATGTGTGTGTGTGTGTATGTATATATATTGTCCTCGCATTCTTTCTTGTGTGACACACCTGAATGAAAGGCTCATTATCCGGGTCTTTGTCTTCTCAGGTGAGAACCACCTAATTATTCATGAGGGGTTGGGCCATTCACATCCATTCGCATATTGCCTTTCCAAACAAAAAAAATGTTTTTCACAATTTAAAACAATCTATTGTTTTATGTAAATGATTAGGCATGATGATTTTCAGATCATTTTGAAGCAAAAACTCTAGGCGACAACATCTAAAATTCAATAAACAATATTGTCTCAAAAATACAAACATGTACATACATGTGGCTCACATGGTAGCCCTCACATGGTAGCCCTGTTTGTGCTAAATAGGGTGTAATTTCACTTGTGCCATTAATATGTTTATAAGCAACTGAAAAAAGCACAAATGTCAGGGCATGTCCAAACATCTCATGGACCCCAAAAACACCTTAGACCCCAGAGGGTTAAAGTTAATTAATTATATAATATTATATATAATATTATTATAATATAAAGTGTGCGGAAAGTGCACGTACAACTGAGATTTTATCGGAAATATGTAGGCAGTAGGCCTTGCATAAAATCGATTGCAAGTCTTGCAAGTTCAGTATACTCTGTCTCCACAGACAGCCAGAATTCTGACAGTGTGGTTAAGTCACTCAGTGTCTTAAAAGTACGGTACTGCACTTTTGATCAAAAGCTTACAAACCTAGTTTTACTGGTTCCAACTATTCTGCTCAGGAAAATACTTGCAGGTGGAGAGTCATTCTTTTCTTTCTCTTTTTTTTTTGTTACATTCCAGTTAAGCACATTTTTTATGAGAAATTCATCCAAGGTTGGGAACATGTCTACATTACCCCCATCAAACTGCCCTCTCCATTGCTCCAATTTTTTCACAAATCCCACAATTTAATCAGACATTGTCAGTAGGTTTGAATTGCAGAGACAAATTAATGTCAGAAAGTTATGCAAGATCTGCAAGCTCTTTGGGTAAGAAAACTAATTAGCAAAGGAAGATGCACAATCGAGCCGAAATAATCTTAGTTCGTAATTCTTAGTTGCAGTACTCTTGAGAGCCACCTTACCATGTTCAAAAGTATGTGCTAATGTATTCATATTCTGACACCAAACAGCAATATTTTGTTCCACTGCTAAGCAAAATAACAGATCCTCAAACAATTTTCTCCCATAGCAGTAACTATAATTGTATAAATACAATTTTGGGAGGAGTTTGAGATGTCTGCTGACTAATCGAATTGCAATGAAAAAAAAACATATTCTTTTATTCTCTCAATTATTTGACATTTGACTTTGGTTGCCATCTCAGTGATATGGCAGCTCATGGTGATGTCTGATATTCAATGTCACAGTTGCACAGTTGTCAACAAACATAGTCCTACAGATGCAGCTGGAATGAGACTCTCTACATTTGTATGAAACTAAAAATACCACCTCATATGAAGCACTTTGAATGCCACAGTGGTTGGGGTGGTCATAGTTTTTTTTTTTCTGATTCGTGAATCCTGATTCTTCATGCCCGAAAAAACAGTTAAACAGTTTATCTTTTAACTTCAAGGGTGTTTGGTTTGTTAGAATCTTATCAGTTTGCAAGTCATTTGCAAGCACCTCACAACACACGGTGGACTAGGGGTTGAACAACATGGGGTTGATTTTTAAAAGTCGACATTTATGTGATAAAATGTATAGGTCACCCAAAAATGAAAATTAGCCCATGATTTACCCACCCTGAAGCTATCCTTGGGTGTATACGACATTCTTCTTTCAGACAAATAGTTTAGTTTTAAATATGGATATTTTTCCTACACAAACGCATTGCTTCACTTCAGAAGGCCTTTATTAACCCACGGAGACGCTTGAAGCACTTTAATCATGAATAGATGCACTTTGATGGACTTCCAAAGACACACAGCCATTCACTGGCATTATAAAGCTTGGAAGCTTCATCATTTTTTTTATATAACTCCGATTGTATTCGTCTGAAAGAAGAATGTCATATACACGATGAAGAATGTTATATACACGATGACTTCAGGGTGAGTAAATCATGGGCTAATTTAAATTTTTGGGTGAACTATCCCTTTAAAGTCGAGTCGACGTCGACTAGTCGCTGATGATGTCATTAATGAACAAATAAATATCCCTGAACCTCGAGCTGAGACTCGAACCTGGGTTGGCTTGTGCACAGCTATGGCATATGACACAATGCTGCCCACAAGGCTATTTGCTACTACGTAATAGCTTATTTTTATAAGGTTTTTTGTCTTTGGTATCCAGACGGTATAATCAAACATATCTTGTGGAGCGCACTGGCATGCATTTATTTGTCATTTTAACTGTTGGAGGTGGAGCATAAGTGGACTTCAAAGATTTTTTATCATGTTGCGCCCTCTATATAGGCCATGATCAGCGACTAGTCGACGTCAAGCTTAAAGCGACATGGCAGAGATTTAAAGTCGAATAGTCGTTTGTTACTTAGGGTGTTTTCACACTGGCAGTTTAGTTTGAAACAGAGCACAGTTCGCATTAAAAATTGGTAATGTGAAAGCTGTCGTGCGGACCAGGGAGCACACCGGGATACCGAAGCCGAGACTACCTGTAGTAGATTGTCTGAATTTGGTTGCAGTGATGTTTCTCAATTCGCGTGAGTGTGAAAGCAACTTGAACTCGTGTGCTCACTTGTTCAGGAAATAAAGTAACCTGCACATGCATTTTACAGATGATTACGTCATTAGTTCAATAAAACACATGTAAGGGATGACAGTGGTGATGATTTACCTTATATATGAGCGGGAGTGAGTGTGCAGTGTAATAGCGCATAGTGAGTGCAATCAGAATGGCTCGCCATCAGCTGTCTCTAAAGAAAGTGTCCGTTTGTCATTCACGTTCTTCTTATTTTTTTCAACCCCACAAGAAGAAACCCCTGCCTTAGAATGTTCATGTCACCGGGTGAACAAACCGGGAACCAAAGAATTGTTGACTCGTTTCCAGGGGGAAGAAATGCCGGTGTAACACCGGGCCGGCTCTGGGTTTACCTATCATGGCCGCCGACCAAGCGCCAGCTGAAGCCAGTGAGTAGCGCTTCATTGAAGCATGTGCCCGGGAAAAAGGAGTATAAAGAGAGGGGCTTGAAGCACAGTAGAGTGTGAAAGAATGCTCTGGCAAGTACAGAAAGCAGAGGTTTAAGACCTGATCGGTGTTCTATGTTGAGTCCCCCGAGACATGTCTTTTTAAAGAAACCACGAACAACAATGCAACAAGTAAGTCCCGCTGCAGGATTCACGCGATTCACTGAGGAAAAGTTAAGTGCACCCCTTTTATGATTCACCTTTTAGAGAAAGACACATGTGAAGATTGCCATCACCAGTGTACGGCTAACCTGTGTTTGTGGGCAGTGTGTGTTATCCTGTTGACAGTAACAGTAGCGGCTGGGAAGATCGCTGAATCCATGTTCATCTTCTGAGTCCACTATTCTTTGGTTCATCCATCCTATGAAGAAAAGAGAAACGAGTTGATTAATCGCTGTGAAGATAGAGTGAGTTTGCAGTGTCTGAAAGAGTGAACTAAACACGTGTGGAGATTTACAAGAGTGATTTATGCACGAGTGCGGTGAGATCAAACAACTGTGTTCTCTCTGAGTTTCTGACGGATGAAATTGACCCATAACTTTGAAGATTCTTTTGAATTGATCTGTACCCTCAGCTGTGTCCAGGTCTCTGGGATTGTGTGTATGGTGCAGAGGAGAACAGCTCAACGCACCTCTATTGCCACCGTTTACGAGCACTGTACCCCACGCCAAAGAAGGTCCAGCCTCCCTATTTCTCCCAACGGCGCCGTTCTAACCCACCCAGAACGAGAGCGAAGGCTGGTAAAGTACCCCATTTCTGTCTTCGAAGTCACTGTCTGTCCCACGAGCTTATCCAACGAGTCTGACGACGAGGGAAGCCACTGTCTCTTCCACGAGCTTATGCAACGAGTCTGACGACGAGGGAAGCCACTGTCTGTCCCACAAGCTTATGCAACGAGTCTGATGACGAGAGGAGCCACTATCTTTTCCACGAGCTTATTCAACGAGTCTGCTGACGAGAGAAGTCACTCTCTGTCCCACGAGCTTATTCAACTAGTCTGACGGCGAGAGAAGTCACTGTCTGTCCCACGAGCTTATTCAACGAGTCTGACGACGAGAAGAGCCATTGCCTGTCCCATGAGCCACCAGGAGAGGGATATACTTACTTGAAGAACGGAAGAGTACCTACCAGCACTCCCCTCCCCGTATCGTACCAAAGCCACAGCCACGAACGTCCCTGCCCCTGCTTTTATCCCTTTTTAATTTTAATAAAAAAAACTTGCCTTTTAAACTTACCTTGGTTGTCTGCCTCTGGTGTCTGCTCCTCCGGACTGTGGTAAATAACCCTTGGCCTTAACATCGGTGACATTCATCTTTAGCCTATATAAAACTGTGATAGGAGGAAGTATTTTAAAATCCAAAAAAATACACATCACTTTTAACTGTGAATTTCCCTCTCATTTTGTATGTGTGCTCTGACCTAATGTTACATTTTGCTGTTAACCCTAAAACATCCTGACTGATGACTAAACTATGTAGTTCTGCCTCAATGAACTGCAGATATGACAGTTTCAGTCTAACTGTTAAACAGTTGTGTGTGTGTGTGTGTGTATTTTTGTGTGAATGTGTTTGTCTGTGGGCTTCTTTTAGTGTGCATTGGAAAATACGTTATATATTTGAGGTTTTAGATAATGCATGAATGGTGTCACATATCTGAAGATCAGATGAAGGTTCTTGAGATGAGTGCAAGATGAAATTTCCACATTACTGAAATCAGTTTGGAGTGACTACCCAACTCATTCTTCAAAAAATTAGAGATCTAGATTACAATTCTGTGTAACTATCGCAGGTATCAAAGATGTGCATGACAGTGGTTCATTTGGTAATCAATTGACAGCTTACAGTTAATCTAATGCTTATACTGGATTCCCACAATGCTAGTAGTTTGTGTTTTTGGATGGATGCTATCCTATAGCAGGTTAAGACTTTTGAAAAATATGTATAATTTATTGATTCCTATTTTCACACCCAGTTGGTACAAGTTTTAGTTACAGTATTGTTAAGTGACTATGGCATTGATAGGTGGTTGGTAGGGATTTCTGTATAGTTACTAGTTGCTTACTGGCCAAAATCAAAAGGGTCTACATCAAAGTCTGTATGATAATTTAGTCCCAACATATCTGGTCCCAAATCATCAACAGCAGACTGTTTGTACATTCCACAGAGCTTTCGGACCTCGGGAGTCGAGCCTTGGCTCATGTGATGACGCCCAGATCAGTCTGATTTGTGCAGAGGCACAAAACATTTTTCACTCCTAATATCTCATATGATGTTTGGAGATGCGAGAGGCTCTCTTCATCTGCTCCATTGTGTATTGAATTAACTTGACAACAGGCTGTTTCTAGCACAGTCTGAGGATATGGTGTTTCAACATTGAGATGTCGTCTGTTAAAGTGAAGGCTTGAGAATCAATTGTATTGTTCTAGTTCTAGTACTAGTTCTTTTATTTATAAAGTACGTCTGTACAAGTCAGATAAACACAACAGAAAACTAAGTAACACATTAGACCATCAACATCATTTAACCCTAAAACAGGCAACGTGTCTCACGAGATACATCGTTTTTATTGTCTGTTTTGGGTCATAAGAACGATTTTTTATCTAATTATTTTATCAATTCTTTTATCTATTATGACAGCCTGGTATGTGTTATGCCTGGATATGTTTTATTTAAGTTCAGATGATATAAAAAATGACATGAAATAATTTTTTGCTTAGCATTTTCCACTCTTGCCTGTTTAAGGGTTAAAAGCTAAATAAAACAAATGGGTTTTCAAGAGAGATTTAAAAAGTGATAGGGAGGAAGCAGCCCTAAGTTATGCTGGCAGGCTGTTCCACTACCTTGGTCCCACCACCGAAAAGGCTCTAAGTCCTCTACTTTTCAGCCTTGTACAAGGAACCATCAGAACATTTTGGTTACCTGATCGTAAGACTCTGGGGCTATAAGGATGCAGCAGTTAAGATAGGTACTGTAGCTTGGTGCAAGGTTGTGTAGACATGTGTACACAAAAAGGAGAGTCGTAAAATACAATCCTAATATGAACCGGAAGCCAATGAAGAGCTCGTAAAATAGGAGTGGCGTAATCATACTTACGACCATTCTTAAGAAATTTGGCTGCAGCATTTTGAACCAATTGTAGCCGAGTAACCTGGGACTTTGAGATGCCACAGTACAAATAATTGCAATAGTCCAATCGACATGTAATTAAAGTGTGTATTGCTATCTCAAGGGACTTTCCAGGCAGGCAGAAAATGTGGTAATGCTTCCTTTTACAGTCCTGTTACCCATGTACATACTTATTATAGTAATTACAATTACTGGGTAAAAAAATAGGTACTAACCCTGAACCTACCCCTAAACCTACCCCTAACCCATGTACTTACCTTATATTAGCCAGTACTTTCTAGGTAAGTACACTGTAAGTAAACGTAAGTCCTGTACTGTAAAAGGAAGCGTTACCGAAAATGTTACATTTTTAGAAAGGAGACGGAGCTTGAAGAAGCTAGAGGCAACAACAGAGGATATTTGTTTATCTCGAGTTAGCCGACTGTCAAGAAGGACACCAAGTTTCCATACAGACCCTGAATTAAAAGGTAACATACTTTCTAAATTAAAGTTATTAAACTTAAAATTGTCAGATGGGCCAAAGACTATAACCTCAGTCTTTGAGTCATTTAGGGTTAAAAAGTTACTAGCCAGCCAAAGCTTTACCTCATCAAGACATGCAAATAAAGATTTAATTGCAGAAGGGTCATTTCTTTTTAGAGGCAGATAGATCTGGGTGTTATTAAAATTTAAGGATACACCATGCCTTTCCAGAATCAAACCTTAAAGTCGGCATGAAATCAAATTGGACAAATCTTTTTATATGTAATATTGTAGTGTTTATTATAAATGATTTATCTGTGCACTTCATTATTTTTTTTAAATTCATGCACCCTTATAATCTTTAATCAAATACATTACTCTTCCCTGCCCCCTCAAAATGACCTCTCTTCTCTTTCGGTCACGTGCCATGGCGAAAGGGTGCGGCCAGAGCCGATGAGGGTGCGGCTATAGGTGGACCGCCTCTCAGAGAACTGGCATTCAAATCTGCCTCCATTTTGTTTGCAACGCCCAACGATCCAATCAATTCCCGAAGGACGAAATCAAGCCCCGCCCTACATTTTTTTCTAATTTCAGAAACCGTTTCACTCGGATATACGTCACAACAAGGAAAAAATTACAATCTCAACTTCCGTTTCATGCCTACTTTAAGGAAGCATGTAGCAAAGGTGCCAATATAGAGCCCTGGGGTAGTACATATACAATAGGAGCAGCAGAAGAGATAAAATTGCCAATCCTGACAGAAAAATATCTCTCAGTTAAATGCGATTTAAACCAATTCAAGACCTTTTAACCCCACTGATTCTAATCTAGACAGGAGTAATGAGTGACAGACAGTACTAAGATATCAACACTCTCAGCAGTGCAGACTCAGTGCTATGACCAGATTTAAAACCTGACTGAAAAGTTTCAGAAATATGGTTTGTATTTAGAAAAGACTGCAGTTGACACAACACAACTTTTTCTAATACCCTTAGAAATAAAAGGAACCATAGACATAGGTCGGTAGTTATTTAAAACAGACGTGTCTAGGGAAGGCTGCTTGAGCAAAGGAGTAACAGAGGCCAATTTCAGGGAATCTGGAACACAGCCAGTTAATAGAGATTTGTTCAGTAGAGGTAGCAGAGCAGGGCCTACAGACTCAATTACCAATTTGAAATGCCTAGGATGTATTACATCATAAAAATAGAAAGAAGGTTTGAGAGAGATAATAAGTTCAGTTAAAGATAATAAAGAAATAGGATCGAAGGCCTCCCAAGAGGCTGACAAATAGATAACAGCGGAAGGGTCATTATATGTGGTTATCACCGGGGGCCTAAGATTAGAGATTTTATCAATAAAAAAGCTCAAGAAGCTTTCACATAGTGCAATTGAAGGATTTGGTATACTGTTAACAGATGGATTTAAGACAGCATTAACCCTCTGAGGTCTGAGGTGTTTTTGGGGTCCTTGAGATGTTTTGACATGGCCTGACATTTGTGCTTTTTTTCAGTTGCTTAGAAACATATTACTGGCACTGGTGTAATTACACTCTATTTAGCACAAACAGGGCTACCATAATATGTTAGCAACATGTTTGTACATGTTTGTATTTTTGAGAGAATATTGTTTATGCATGGTTATTGAAAAAACAAAAAAATAAAGTTTCTGAAATAAGGCCACAAAACACACAAATATGTGTCCACAAGAGTTTTGACTAATGGATCTTGTCGCCTAGAGTTTAGGCTTCAAAATGATCTGAAAATCATCCTGTCTAATCATTCACATAAAACAATAGATTGTTTTAAATTGTGAAAAACATTTTTTTGTTTGCAAAGGCAATATGCGGATGGGCGTGAACGGCCCAACCCCTATCATGAATAATTAAGTGGTTCTCACCTGAGCAGACAATGACCCTGCATAATAATGAGCCTTTCATTCAGGGGTGTCACACAAGAAAGAATGCAAGGACAATAAATACATAAATAAATAAATAAATAAATAAATAAATAAATAAATAAATAAATAAATATATATATATATATATATATATATATATATATATATATATATATATATATATATATATATATATATATATATATATATATATATATATATACACAAACAATCAAAATATAAATGAAAGCCAAAAGCACATTTTTAGTCATACCTGGAAACAAATCCTGGTCAAATAGGTTGTATGGGCAATTCTGCAGAATTGGTTCAAAGTTTGAGTTGGAAACATCTTGAAAATAAAATGGTCTTTTTCCATAAATGTCTTATAAAGTATTATTTTTTAAAGTAGGCAATAGATTTTATCATACATATTTCAAAGTTAAGGATTCATTATTTTGATATAGCTTGCATTGGAACAAACACTATAACAGTTGATTAGTTTATTTGTGACAAAACATCCTATATATTTTACATATGAGCAGAAACTGTCTAATTAAAGCTTATTTGATGTCTATTTTATAGTAAAAACTTTATAATCTATCCAAAATTAGTCGACGAAATGTTGTCATTATAGACACTAGTATATCGCGATTAGAAGAAATCTCAGTGGGCTATAGCAATATAGTTTGTATGTGTACATGTAAAAATAACGTTTACTAAAGTACAGTAGGTAGTCAACCAGAATGCCTATTACCGCCGCGGCAAATCCACCGCCGTAAAAATAAACCAGTCGCATTTCAAAGTAGCTCGCGAAATGACCGCCAGGTGGCGCAAAGGGACATTTAGCAAAACGTAAGTGGGGCAATTAACAGTAAGGATGAAATACTACAAGTTATGGTCATTTCCAAATAAGCCTACAACAAACATTTATTTTTAACAAATATTTTTAAATATGCAACATGCACGTTTAAACAACAAACAATACAATCTGAACCAGCGGTTCTGCTCCTGTATTGAGACATGCAAACTGTAAAAGGTCTACTTTCATGGCTATAGGCCTACACTCACAGGCTAACGACAAAACGTTTTCTCGCTCATGTGAGAAAGTTTGGGACATTCTCAGTGAGTAAATTCATAGCCGAGCGGTAGAACTTACGGTTCGACCATCAAGATGACACTGGTTCGAATCCCGATCAAACATGGTCTACTGTAAATTTTATATTCATTAATGCAGAGAGATCTGTCTAGCTCTAAAACTCTGTTACACCATACAGTTTTTTGCTTATATTTATCAAATAAAATTACCATGCATTTCCATTTTACACTAAGGAACAAATCCAACAGAACGACTTTGCATCTGTATAATAACAGGCTACCAATCGTAATTTCAAAAGCAGTTCTGTTAAAAAAAAATGTTTTTATATATAGGCTATATATATATATATATATATATATATATATATATATTTTTTTTTTTTTTTTTTTTTTTTTTTTTTTTTTTTGATTCCATACAACCTAGAGTTTAAAAAAAAATGGTTTTAAGTAAAGTGTGATTTGCCAGGGGGGACGGGGATTTCCTTCTGGTCTAAACATCCCTGCTTCTGCTGAATTATTTTAATCCCCACACCCCTCCCTCCACAGTAGCTAATCAATGCTAGGCTACTTCACCAATAGACCATATTAAATATATAAAATAGAGATATGCAACAGGCACGTTTAAACGACAAACAATAAAATCAAAACCAGCGTTTCAGTTGTTCATTAGTTCCAGTGGCCTAATGCATGCACGGTTTTTCAAATTTCACAAAGCGTTTTGAGATTATTTTGAATGAAATATTGAAGTTTATAAGTGTTTTGGCACACCACGCCGAGTGGCCCTATGCATTTTTCTAAAGTCGGGTTTTATTCTGGCAATTTATTTTTCTCATTACAGCTAAAATAACTTAATAGGCGACTCCGTAATTTTTGGGTCATACAGATAAGAGTAGAGTAGCTTACATCGTTCAAAACTGTAAACTTGTATTCATATTATTAGGCTAACGACAACAGTTTATATCTGTCGTCTCTGTCTCCGGGAACTGCGCGTCACAAAAATGAACCAAAAGCCGATTCAGCTCAGTCACGATAAGAAATCGGCTATGTCTAAAGTCTTTAAATGTCTAAATATTTAGGCTAATAAATGTTATCTGATTATGTAATCCATATGAAAACGAGAGGTACAGAGGATCTATACTCAATGTAAGCGCTTCCCAATGAGAAAATGACAAGACAAGGGTGAAAATCTCGCTCCATTTTGTAGGCTAAATCGCCCTGAATTAAAATGTAAAAACAGATCAAATAATTTATTTGTCGAAATGTTGCGATACTGTTTCATTTAAGTTCATAATTATTCTATAAATGTTATTTAATTTAGCAGCATTACCACGAAGCACCGTGGTTCGATATTTATTTGAATAATAGCTAAAAAAAAACTTAATTAATTGCATGCCTGGTTAAGGATCCAAAGATCCCTGTAGAATAATATTGAGTTTTTTGTTCATGACAACACATTAACATGCGTTTTTTCAGATTATATTTAGTTTTGCTTGGAAAAGGCAGGCCCAAACCAGTTTTATTTCATCAATTATTGAAATAATGAAATATTTAGTAATAAACTTTTATGACAGAAATATCACTAGTCTACATGTAACTTAAATCATTTAATTCCTTCATTATCAACACTGTCTAGAATAGCGATTTAAGTGTGAATTGCGACTTCTCTTTGTGTTAAGTCAGCCTCAGACTCCGATAGCCTGTGGGGGGTTGGAGGGACAGTTGCTGGACAAAGGTGTTAATGTTCCTCTTTCATATGGAGAGTGTCGGATAGCCAGCCTGATGAGCAGGCAAAATTATTGTAAGGATAAATCTGTGTCCAAATGTAGGCCCCATATCTTATTAAATTATAAATATTGTAGTTTATTTATTGTAGCCTATTTAAAGTTTTTTTTTTCACACAAAATTTCAATTGTTATTGTAAGGTGAATTCAACAAGGCATGCTGTGTCTTTGAAGCAACAATTAAAGGCTAAATATTTTTTTCGTGATTTGTATGGCTGACACGCAGCGACATATACAGTATTATCAGCTGTATGATGTGTTTTTACATGTTTTTAAATGTTTAATTTCGAGAGAGACCCGGCGGGTGCAGCGAGGGAGACTAAATAAACTTGCTAAAAAGAGATCCAGCGCGAGAGAGGCAAAGAAAAACGCATGTTTTTAATTTAATTAGGCTATTTTGCTTTGGACAATTTTCGTTTTGTACTGTTTTAATTGCTTAATTTAGCTGTAATTTCTTTGGCAATACAAATTTAAAATGTCGCAAGAATAAGATTAGCCTAGTGTTTCTTATTTTGCATCGCAAAATAAATAAACTCTAAACTCGATGCAATGCTGTTTAAAAAACAAAAACAAAACTGTCCCGACACTTTATTTAAACCTTGAAATGTTCGAACTTGGTTTCAAACTTAAGTAATTTAAGTGTTCTTTTACATTACACAATAATTTAGCAGACTAAAGACAAGCTTCTTCAGTTTCATTTTCTGATGCAATCGGCTGACAATCTTCCTTCATCAGTTTTTGACTGTTTGTGCAGCGGCTGCGGTTCTACGGGAATGTAGCAAATGTATGTTGTAATGATAATTAAACAAAACTCTTGACTTTAAATAACGCTGTCGGCTAACATCGGTTAAAAACATGTATGCTACACAGAGGGTGTACTCACACTAGGCACGGTTGCCATGAACCGGGCCCGAGTACGATTGTCCCCCCTCCCCACTCCCCCTCTGGCCTGCACTCACATAGGGTTTCAGCATTCGTGCCGGAGCACGCTTACGTCATTATGGTGCGACGGTTTAGGGATAAACAAGAAGAGCGGCGCTCTCTGAACACAATGGAGTCCATCGCTCTGTTTTCTTTGTGGATAATTTTGTGTCGTTTGGTCCACGGTGGTCCACAGCCCTTTCACAGCCTGTTGTTAAACAGATGTGTCGCCTTAGTGGCGCGAAATTTTTCACGTAATCGTGCTGCTCGTATGAGGAGGTTTGCAAGGTACCAGCTGAAGTGCAGAACCATGACGTCACGCGTCCTGTTCCGTGCTCCAGCACTGTTAGCGCTCACACTGCATGCGAACCGCGCCCGAGTCCAACTGAACCGTGCTCTGGCCCACCTCTTCCAAGCGGGCCAGGGCCGGATAATCGAGCCGCGCCCGGGCACGGTTCGGAGCACTCACACTAGTCAAACGAACCGCGCTTTGGTGGTCAAACGCACTCGGGCACGGTTCAAACTGGCTAGTGTGAGTACACCCTGAGATTCGATCTCGGGTCGATTGAAGCTCCTTGAATCTCGAGTTGTTGCGTTAACCACTGAGGTACCGTCTGTATGCTGTTCGAAAGCCTCATTGATGTAGCCTAAATGTTTTTTATTGCAATGTTTTATGTTGAATTGTTTTCATTATTTATTCAATTTAATTTTAGTAGCCTAATTTCAGCATTGTGATTATTAATTATTTTAACTACGTTTCACTTGAATTCATATGCTACCAGCTTTCAATCGCTCTGAATGCGCGGCAGCAGATTACGCAATAGAGAGAATAAACGAACACTTTTCAGAGTCTATGATTGTATCGCCTCTAAGCGGTAAAAGGCAGCAAATACACCACACATTTTACCGCCGCGGTGGAACGGCTGATGTGGGCGTTGTCATGGCTTGCCTCAACATTTGCGTTTGAATAGCGCGCGTCCTCCGTGGGCGTGTCAGATTAACGCGTAATGAAGTGTAATGAGCTGGGGAAAAAAATACTGAAATCAATCTCTTTTCATACAGATTACATAAACAGAGAATATTCGTTTTTTATATAAATTACTTCATTGAAAAGAAGAGAATTCAAGCTTCATAAAGAAAAATCTCTCGTGCCTGTATGACAAGTATTTGCGGAGTTATAGTTAATCTTAAGGACGCGTTTCAGAATGGACTTCACCGACAGAGAGAAGGCAGAACTTGCATCATGTTTATTTTTCTTTATTTGTCGAAAAGCACAACATTTTGTTTTTATTGTGAGTATACAGAAAAATAATAGACACTTAACATGATCGATTGATGTATACCACTTATATTTAAGATCAAAATCAACAGAGTATTTTGAGTCTCTTTTGCACTGATAAGAAAAAAAGCGAGACAATCGCGCCGGCGCGATAGCCGACCTCAGAGGGTTAAAGCAGGAAAGTCATAAAAAACATGAGACATGAATTCTAACAATAGTATCCAAACTCCAAATGAGGGTGAACTCCCGGGAGCAAAGATATCGGGAAATGCGTACCGGTGTAGCGTCAACCACACCTAATACATAACATCCAGTCCAAGCGGAGCTTGATCATGCGAAAACACATTTCCCCTCGGAGAAAACCCCTTGGTCCTGAGCCACCACTGCAGGGGTCTCATGTACAGAAAGCCAAAAGTAATTACGTTGGACGCAGCTCCCATGAGACCCACCAGTCTGAAACTGTTTCACAGTGAGTGACTGGCCTAGATATACCCCAATACGGCTGTGAGAATCGCTACACCTAGAAAAGTGGTCCTCAGTGCACACTCTTCTTGGCGTTGAGAGGCAACCCCAACATCCTTAAATGAGACAGAACGACATCTCGATGCCGAACTGCCATAAACTCAGATTGAGCTAGGATCAACCAATCATTAATGTAGTATACTACGTGAATGCCCTGGAGTCTCAGAAGAGCCAGAGCTGTATCCACGCATACTGTAAAGGTGTGGGGTAATAAACCTAGGCCGAATGGAAGAACCCGATAATGGTATGCTTCACCCCTGAAAGCAAACCTCAGGAACCTCCCTCATCCTCTTTCGGAAACAATGAAGTAATGGCTGTCTGCTGGGAGGAGGAACCCCTTCTACAGCTCCTTTTGCAGAAGTGTCAGTACTTCCTGCTCCATAACCAAAGCCTGCTCGGGGTCCACCAATGAGAGGAGGACCCCTAGAAATCTGGGCGAACGAGAACCGAACTGAATTCTGAAACCCCTTTTCTATAGTGTGCAGGACCCACTGAGAAATATGTGGCAGTAGTTTCCACGCTGCCAGAAATTCTACTAGGGGAACCAGTCTCTCAAGACTGGCCTCTGGATTTGTTTGAACAGTCACTATGGCGCCCTGATGCGGCGAACCGGCAGGGAACAACCGAACTGACCATTATACGACCCTCCTCAGAGGATCGTATGGGGACGCTGACACCTCGGTGCCCTGAACGGCGAACCGGCAGGGAACAACCGAACTGGCAGAGCTGCGACCCTCCTCAGAGAGTCGCACCCCAGAGGGTGCCGAGGAGAAACAATTTCACAAAACCGTCCCTGCCCTGGAGGAGCCCTCAGAAGCCTGATAGCCTCGTTCTTTTTTGCGACAGGACTTCTTGTCAAAGCTTTATTAGAGATGACGACAGTCCTCAGATCTTGCCTACCTCTAACTAGCTAAGTTCCTATGACCCTCCTCGGAGGATTGTTGGAAAAAGCAGGCACCTCGGCGCCCTGAAACGGCGAAGCGTCAGGGCTTGTTCTTTGTCCCAGCTATTTTAGAGATAAAACAGTCCTCAGATCTTGCATGTCTCTAACTGGCTAGACTGCGACCACCACCTAGGTACCTCTCAATTGCGGAGGAGCCTGAATGGCAACGCTCTGTTTTGCACTTTTGCTGCGAGGAGCTTAATAGGCCGAGACTGCTCCCGCCCAGCAGTCTCAGGAACATTAGATTGGAGAGGAAGAAACTCTGGAACGCCGCTGAATGGTTTATTTCTTAGTTTTCTTGAAAGCGGAGCGTCCAGAAGAACAGACATATTTATATCTTTATTTTCCTTTATCTTTATATCAGAAAAGTTATATAACGTCTGGGTTAATAAAGATGACGCCGACTCGGGAGAGAGAAAGCTCGCAAGCGTCTCTTTAACCCGAGGCACTGTCATACTATGATACTTAATACCCAAAAATTACTATAGTTAGACATCTGGGGATTAAACACATAAAATACAAACCGGTTTATTCCACGATCTCGACACCTCAGTGTGGAGATAGGGAAAAAAACGCAGTCCCCGACGAGGAGGCTGAGACAGAGTTTTCCTGTTTTAAGATACATTTCATCTAACAAACTCTTCTTAATTTCAATCTCATAATGTTCAGCTGGCCAGTAAATATTTAACTGGCAACAGCACTATAAAAACCTCCTTTTTTTTAAAAGGTCCTCTTTATTCAGCAGAGTTATGAGCTGACTATTTATTTATTCATTGAAAACTCAAACATCTGCTTTTTTCTTAATATTTTTATTTGTTTTGTTCTCTTTCTTTTTAAAACAAAACACTAACGATACCAATTCCTCGGAACTGGAAATCGCAGCACACTAGATCTGGCATGTGAAAGCTGAGATAGGGGGGAGCCCGTCCCAACCCCCGCTGTCAGATCCGTTTTCGAACCCCGAAATGCGAGTCATCCCCGTGCCTCGGCAACAGAGAGACCCGCGCGGGGAACGCGAACCGAACCGAACCGAACCGTCCTCCTCGAAGAACGCCCGGCGGGAGCAGAGCGTCCTCACGGACAGCTTCTCGCAATGCTCACAGTCAGCTCCCTTGAGAACTGACTGTTGGCATACTCCACTCCCAAACAGCAACAAAAAGCTTATGTGTGTCCCCACCTGTGATGTAACGAGGGCAGGGAACAACACAACGTCTATAATCTTTGCTTGCTCGCCATAATGCTCGCCATAATGACAGATTTCACAGAGAGCGCTTGCTGAAGGTACAGAAGCTGGCGCGGTCTGAATTCAGGGGTGCTTTATAGTTTCCTGGTCTATGACGTCACCCGCCTATGACGTTTCGGGCTTCCATTGGACTGATTTTACATGTGCTTCACGACGTAATCACACAGAGCGTTCCCACTGCGTCTCAAACGCAGCTCGAAGTTCCCTTGAAAGGGAACTAAACTGAGTAGTTTCATTTTTTTTTTTTTTCACCTCGAGTAAGACGCTTTTCCTGAAGTGTGAGAGATTGCAGTTCCACCCATTTCTCACGAAGAGTTTGCTGTGCCTAGGGAAAACATGTAAAACAAAGAAATGAGATCAACGTCTATGAGTCATTGTGGTCATCTTCATTTAAATAGCGCTTTTAACAATGGATTGTTAAAAACAATGGATTGTTAAAAGCGATAACAATGGTTATCAATGGATTGACAATGATTAACAATGGATTGTTAAAAGCGATAACAATGGTAAATGTGTATGTACAGTATGTTGATCAGCATTCATTTAGATGCCTCAGCATTCATGGTAACAAATACACTACACAATTTCAGACTGCCTGAGATTTCTCAGTTATGCTGTGTATCTTTCTGAGTAAGGTTTCAGCTCTGTGTAAATGTGGTAAACACACACAAACACACTAACATGCATAAATACACACCTTAAGGTAGCGCATCTTTTTCTCTAATTCAATTCTTTTCACAACACTCCCGCTGACTGTCTCCAACCTTCACACACACACGCATACAGAAGAGGAGAAAAGATAGTGGTTTAAATTAATACATGATGGTCAAAGCATCTTTTTTTGTTGATGATTATGTAATATACACATTTTGTTGCTAGTTGGTTGTTGGTTGCTAGGGTGTTCCGCTAACAAGTCCATATTCATATAAAGTTCTGGGTGGTTGCTAGGTGGTTAGACATTAGCCCAAGTCAAAAGAGTCCTTGTCAAGTCTCAGTGATATTCTGGATAGGGTTGTACCAGTCATTCGTAAGTTCTTACTTACATTGGAACATTAAGTCCACACTAGAGGCTTAGTAACTACTATCTAGTTTGTAACTAACTCTGTACTTTATTCGGTTGCACCATTTGTTCATAAGGCAGAACGTAGCTTAGTAAGTCGTCTCCTCAAAGTAATGCGTAGTCACATAATATGTCGTTTACCCTCAATGATCCCACAACAGCCTTCAAATAGAGCAGAAGTTGTGTTGAAATGCTGTGACTTTCAGATTATCCTTCATTCTAAATTCTCTTACCTCATAACTAATTGTGAAAATAAATTTCCACTAAATACGATACTTAATCATGAATAACATAATTGGTATTTTTATATGTAAAAAATGTTCAGAAACTGTCTTTAATTAATTATGATCAAAAAATAAATACTGATACAAAATAAATATAAAAATTATTTATTTATTTATTTATTTATTATGACTAATTTTATTTGACATGCACAACATAGAGCGATGCACACAGCTGCGCGCTGTTTAGGACGGGTTCGTGTTGAAGAGCTGACAAAGTAATCTATTAATTTACTGTTTTCTCTCTTAAAATGTAAGCGAGTGTATATGTCAGCATTATCATATTTGTCTCAAGAGTTGAAGTCTGTCGGGTAAAACAAGAGCTTATTAGTCATTTTTTTTCCCAACCATTACTCCTGATAGGAGGGTTCTGTAAATATTTAATTTATACATACATAGTTACGCTTCAACTAAGTTTAATGGAGTTACGCAAAAATATGTAGTTGTGCGTAAGTTGTAACTTAGTGCCCATTTATGTCAAAACTAGGCCTTTTCTCCTCCACCTTTTAACCCTCTGAGGTCTAAGGGTTTTTGGGGTCCTTGAGGTGTTCTGACATGCTCTGACATTTGTGCTTTTTTCAGTTATTCATAAACATGTTAATGGCAAAGGTAACAATTATGAAACATGTTTGTATTTTTGAGAGAATATTGCTTATGCATGGTTATTGAAAAAAACTAAAACTTAAAGTGTCTAAAATAAGGCCACACAACACATACTAAATTTGTGTCCACAAGACTTTTGACTAATGAGTGTTGTTGCCTAGAATTTTTGCTTCAAAATGATCTGAAAATCATCCTGCCTAATCATTTACACAAACACATACACTGATTTAAATTTTATTAGAGACCTTTTATTTGGAAAGGCAATATGCGTGGAGGCGTGTTCACACCTGAGAAGACAAAGGCCGGATAATGTGCCGCATAATGAGCTGCATGTTAATTAGCCCTTTCACACAGGTGTGTCACAGGATCCCAAAGAATGCAAGGACAAAAGAAATTATCTATATAGCCTATACATATTTTACAATTAGAAATTGTAACCAATTACAAATAGGTTACAATTACAACAACAATTACAATTTTAACAATATTTCAAGTGTATTTCTTTGTAAAAAGTATACATTTTATCATACGTATTAAAAAAAGGTAAGGATTCATTAGTTTGAATATTGGAACAAACACTATAATAACATCTTAGTTGATAATTCAATATACCTACTTTATTTTTGACAAAACATCATACTATAGTATATTTAACTATGAGCAGAAATTGGTGAACAAAAGCGTACCTATTTAATGTGACAGTAGTCTTTTTTTACAGTCAAAACTTTATAATCTATCCAAAACTAATCACAAAATCGTGTCTAAACATTCATATTTAGTCTGTAATATATTGTGTATGATATATTAGTATATACACATGTGAATTTGCAGCTTGTTGCTTATACAGACATTTTATTTCAACATATTTCAGTCTATTTTTACTCATCTTAGTAGGCTATAGCAATATAGTTTGTATGTGTTCATGTAAACATAACGTTTACTAATGTAGGTGCGAGAGTGAATGAACAAGGCACAGACACGCGCTCTATAACTGTAGCAAACAAAGCGCGCGCGCCTATGCCGTTCACTCATCATTTAGCCTACACACAGACACGCAATTCATATTTAAACAGTCTTTTTGCGGTTTACAGTCAGACACTATTCAATATCACGATTAGAACAAAGCACTTAAGAATAAATGACTTACTACATCAGTTGGATCCGTTGCTCCTCGAAATGAAACTACCAGCACTTCTGGTACATTTTCCAGGGTTAGACAGTATTATTCCTCACAGCGAAAGGATACGCTGTGCACACAGCTGTACAAGATACTTACTAAACACGATGTGTTTTATAATCCAGCTGGTGGGCGTTGGCATGTTTGAATGGCTTGTCTAAGATCATTTGCGTTTGAATAGCGAGCGCTCTCCGTGGGCGTGGCACATTAACGCGTAATTAGGTATAATGAGCTGGAAAGAAAAATACTGACATCTCTCCCTTTTCATACAGATTACATAAACTGAGAATATTTTTTTTTTAATATAAATTAATTCATTTAAAAGAAGAGAGTTCAAGCTTCATTATGGAAAAACACTCGTGCCTGTATGACAAGTATTCGCGGAATTACAGTTAATCTTAGGACGCGTTTCAGAATGGACTTCACTGACAGAGAGAAGGCAGACTAACTTTAGCTGGAAAATAACATTATTAAAGAACCGCTATAAAACCAAACCAATCTCTGTTACCTTAAATTATATGTTTATCTCTGTAAAGCTGCTTTGAAACAACCTACATTGTTAAAAGCGCTATGTAAATGAGGATGACTTGACTTGACTTGACTCTGCACAATAATATAGAAACAATGTGAATTAACACCATTACAACTGAAGCTGCAAACTTGGCAAAAACAAAAACAAAAGTATGTCACTACCAATACTTTTGGCCATGGCTCTAAATCTTCAAGGGTCTCAAATAACAGAGCCTGTGCTGACTCTCATCCTCCTGTGATTGAAAATGGAGGGGAGGGAAATAACTGTAGTGTCATTAGAACCTGCATTGTGATTGAATTTAATTCAATCCAGAGAAACACCATCTGTTGTCTCGACAACAGCACAACACATTTTGACTGCTCGTTCTTTAATTCTCCCCTGCAAAATGGTAGAGGAGGCTGTTTGGTGACAGTCTTAAAACAGACTTTATTCACTCACTGTCAGATGGTTTCTGGAATGGCTTTCACTAGCTTTGAAGTCCAGTTACTAAAACTTGAGTGGAATGGCCCCATTTTGTTAGCTGTGTTGTATCGCCCTCCACACATGGTTAAAGATTTTATTACTGAATTTACTGAACTAATGGGGTACATCACTACAAATTATGATCGTTTTTTATTTGTAGGGGATTTTAACCCTCTGAGGTCGGCTATCGCGCCGGCGCGATAGTCTCGCTTTTTTCTTATCTGTGCAAAAGAAACTCAAAATACTCTGTTGATTTTGATCTAACATATTAAGTGTTGTACATCATTAGATCCTGATAAGTGTCTATTTTTTTTGTGGATACTCACAATAAAAACAAAGTGTTGTACTTTTCGCCAAATAAAGAAAAACAAACATGATGCGCGTTCTGCCTTCTCTCTGTGAGTTAAGTCCATTCTGAAACGCGTCCGAAAATTTACTGTAATTCCGCGAATATTTGTCATACAGGCACGAGTGTTTTTCCATAATGAAGCTTGAACTCTCTTCTTTTAAATTAATTAATTTATATGAAAAAAACAAATATTCTCAGTTTATGTAATCTGTATGAAAAGAGAGAGGTGTCAGTATTTTTCTTTCCAGCTCATTATACCTAATTACGCGTTAATGTGCCACGCCCACGGAGAGTGCGCGCTATTCAAACGCAAATGATCTTAGACAAGCCATTCAAACATGCCAACGCCCACCAGCTGGATTATAAAACACATCGTGTTTAGTAAGTATCTTGTACAGCTGTGTACACAGTGTATCCTTTCGCTGTGAGGAATAATACTATCTAACCCTGGAAAATGTACCAGAAGTGCTGGTAGTTTCATTTCGAGGAGCAACGGATCCAGCTGATGTAGTAAGTCATTTATTCTTAAGTGCATTGTTCTAATCACGATATTGAATAGTGTCTGACTGTAAACCGCAAAAAGACTGTTTAAATATGAATTGCGTGTCTGTGTGTAGGCTAAATGATGAGTGAACTGCATAGCGCGCGCGCTTTGTTTACTACAGTTATAGAGCGCGTGTCTGTGCCATTCATTCACTCTCACACCTACATTAGTAAACGTTATGTTTACATGAACACATCCAAACTATATTGCTATAGCCTACTAAGATGAGTAAAAATAGACTGAAATATGTTGAAATAAAATGTCTGTATAAGCAACAAGCTGCAAATTCACATGTATATACTAATATATCATACACAATATATTACAGACTAAATATGAATGTTTAGACACGATTTTGTGATTAGTTTTGGATAGATTATAAAGTTTTGACTGTAAAAAAGACTACTGTCAAATTAAATAGGTACGCTTTTGTTCACCAATTTCTGCTCATAGTTAAATATACTATAGTATGATGTTTTGTCAAAAATAAAGTAGGTATATTGAATTATCAACTAAGATGTTATTATAGTGTTTGTTCCAATATTCAAACTAATGAATCCTTACCTTTTTTTAATACGTATGATAAAATGTATACTTTTTACAAAGAAATACACTTGAAATATTGTTAAAATAGTAATTGTTGTTGTAATTGTAACCTATTTGTAATTGGTTACAATTTCTAATTGTAAAATATGTATAGGCTATATAGATGATTTCTTTTGTCCTTGCATTCTTTGGGATCCTGTGACACACCTGTGTGAAAGGGCTAATTAATATGCAGCTCATTATGCGGCACATTATCTTTGGCCTTTGTCTTCTCAGGTGTGAACACGCCTCCACGCATATTGCCTTTCCAAACAAAAGGTGTCTAATAAAATTTAAATCAGTGTATGTTTTTGTGTAAATGATTAGGCAGGATGATTTTCAGATCATTTTGAAGCAAAAATTCTAGGCAACAACACTCATTAGTCAAAAGTCTTGTGGACATATACTTAGTACGTGTTTTGTGGCCTTATTTCAGACACTTTAAGTTTTAGTTTTTTCAATAACCATGCATAAGCAATATTCTCTCAAAAATACAAACATGTACATAATTGTTGCTCAGATATTACAGTAGCCCAGTTTCTGCTATATTGAGTGAATTTACACCTTTGCCATTAACATGTTTATAAATAACTGAAAAAAGCACAAATGTCAGAGCATGTCAGAACACCTCAATCCATGTCTGCTGTCCATCTTTCTTTTTTTTTCTTTTTTTTTTTTTGTCAGGGACAATGTACAAAATACATTAATCTTACGAAAATATGTTTTGTACCAGAGTTAGCAAATGCTAATTTCCATCTGCAGTCCCCGGGCAGGTGCACACAATATTAAAACATTACATTACAAATAACGTCTCGGTTACATATGGTAACCCTCGTTCCCTCAGGGTCATGACTGACCAATAGGAATCTCGCTAGAGAGGCCAATCTAATTCGATTGAAACTAAAAAAAGCCAATGCACATTTGCGTGCAATCATTTGCATCAGCTGTGCAGCCTCGCAGCGCGGGTATTTAATGAGCAGCTGTTGTGATTGCACACTAGTTTTTTGCTGAGGAGCCAAACCTGAAAAAGCTGGCCGCCCCAGCGGGCGGCAGCAGATGTGGCGACGGGACCTACGTCTCCGTTCCCTCCCTCAGGGAACGAGGGTTACCATATGTAACCGAGACGTTCCCTATCGGTCTGTCACTACAACGTAGGTCATGACTGACCAATAGGAATCCCTACCAAAGCGCCACAGCTGCTGCACCCCATCCAGTGCCCCGTGCAAGCCTCTACACCTTCTTGCCTGGAAGGACGATAGGAGGAGGCTTTACACAGAGTGTATCTGTCACTGTTGTTCCGTAATAACCCATACAGTGAGATTATTGGATAACACTGGGAAAGCGTGCCCTTTCAATTTAGGAAGGAGAACGCTGCGGATCCCAATTCTTCAAAGAGTTGTGTGGAAAATACATATGGACGGGTTGTACTGCATATGACTAATGGGAAACTTAGACCAGGGGAAAGACACTGGCTTCCGTCTTAGGAGCAGCCGTGGAGAATATACACATATGGGATCCCCGTAGGGTCACACATATGGAACCCAGCCCAGATCCGGCTCTCAGGGATTCAGCGGATAAAGGCCTGGCACAGGACGCTCCGTCATGCCCGGGCCGAGGGGTTTTGGAGGACTCGACCGGTTTTTCACTCTGGAGCAATAAGGGTGCACAGTAGGGTGCAGCAAGCCGACAGAGCCGGGCCTCTCTGTGCTTCTACCCGTTTAGGTTGAGAACACGGGAGGAGACCGGCTCTACATATAGGCCATGATATCTAGCGAACGTGTTAGGTGTCGCCCAGCCCGCAGCTCTACAGATATCTGTTAGCGAGGAGCCACGTGCTAGCGCCCAGGAGGATGCAACGCCTCTCGTGGAGTGTGCATGCAACCTGAGCGGGCAGGGCACGCCTTGTGCTTGGTAAGCCAAGGCGATGGCATCCACTATCCAGTGGGCCATCCTCTGCTTGGAGACAGCCTTTCCCCTCTGCTGGCCTCCGTAACAGACAAAGAGCTGGTCTGAGGTCCTGACACTTTGAGTTCTGTCCACGTACATATGCAGAGCGCGAACGGGACAGAGCAAAGCCAGGGCTGGGTCTGCCTCTTCCAAAGGCAGCGCTTGCAGGTTCACTACCTGGTCTTTGAAGGGAGTGGTAGAAACCTTGGGCACATAGCCAGGCCGGGGTCTTAGTACCACATGGTTATCACCCAGCCCGAACTCTAGGCACGATTCGTCGACCGAAAATGCGTGCAGGTCTCCTACCCTCTTGACAGAGGCCAGCGCAACCAGTAGCAAAGTCTTCATTGAAAGAAGCTTTAAGTCTACTGACTGCAGAGGCTTAAAGGGAACATCCTGAAGTCCTCGAAGCACCACGGAAAGGTCCCAAGAGGGTATGAAGGGGGGTCGAGGAGGATTTAATCGTCTCGCCCCCCTAAGAAACCTGACGACCAGGTCGTGCTTCCCCACTGTTTTGCCATCTATGTGGTCGTGATAAGCTGAAATAGCGGCAGCATGTACTTTGAGGGTGGAGGGAGACAGCCTTCGCTCCAACCCTTGCTGCAAGAAGGAAAGCACAGACCCTATCGAACATCTCTGGGGGTCTTCTCGGTGAGAAGAACACCACTCGACAAACAGGTTCCACTTCAGGGCGTAAACACATCTCGTGGACGGCGCCCGTGCTGAAGTGATGGTGTTAAGTACCTCAGGGGGTAAGTCACCTAGAACCTCCGCGTCCCGTCCAGGGACCAGACATGGAGTTTCCAGAGGTCTGGATGCGGGTGCCATAGGGTGCCCCGTCTCTCGAGTCAGAAGACAGGAGGGACTGTCACAAGGAGCATGAGTTCTGGGAACCAAGTCCGGGTGGGCCAATAGGGAGCCACCAGAAGGACCTGCTCCTCGTCCTCCCTGACTTTGCACAGTATCTGTGCAAGTAGGCTCACTGGGGGAAATGCATATTTGCGGAGGCCCCAGGGCCAGCTGTGTGCCAGTGCGTCCGTGCCGAGTGTTCCCTCGGTCAGGGAGTAAAACAGCTGGCAGTGGGAAGTCTCTGAGGAGGCAAACAGGTCTACCTGAGCCTCTCCGAACTCTCTCCAGATCAGCTGAACCACCTGGGGGTGGAGTCGCCATTCTCCCGGAAGCACAGCTTGTGATAGCTCGTCGGCCACACGGTTGAGCACACCGGGGACAAACATGGCTCGAAGCGACCTCAGACGCTTCTGACTCTAGAGGAGGAGATGGCGGGCGAGTTGCGACATGCGACGGGAGCGTAGACCACCTTGGCAGTTGATGTACGCAACGGTCGCTGTGTTGTCCGTACGGACCACTACGTCCCTGCCCTGTAGCGGCCTTTTCAAGCGGCTCAGAGCGAGATGTACTGCTAGCAACTGAAGGCAATTAATGTGCCAATGCAGTTGGGGAGCCGTCCACACCCCTGACACTGCATGCCCGTTGTACGTGGGAAAAAAGGGAAAATAATTAGCATAGCTGCTGTTCATAATGATTTTCATAACACGAGCGTAGATGATAAAAAAAAAAATGAAGACAGTGACTCTTGCGTCCCAGAGTCACCCTTCCGTCCCCCACACTACTCAGGCCAGCTTACTAACCTCTACATCCCTCATGAGTGCCGTGATGCCACGCCCATCTCGGGACTCGGCCGTGAAGCCAGTACTGAAGCGGTCTCATGTGAAGCAAGCCGAGCGGGGTTACCGCTGCTGCCGCTGCCATATGCCCCAGGAGCCTCTGAAAAAAATTCAGTGGGACCGCCGTCCTGTATTTGAAAGTGTTCAAGCAGTTCAGCACCGACTGAGCGCGCTGCTCTGTGAGGCGCGCTGTCTGTGCGACCGAATCCAACTCCATACCGAGAAAAGAGATCCCCTGAACAGGGGCGAGTTTGCTCTTTTCCCAGTTGACCTGAACGCCCAACTGGCTGAGGTGCATGAGCATAACTGTGTTCACATAACTGATCTCGAGAGTGTGATGAGCCAGTCGTCGAGATAGTTGAGGAGGCGAACGGCCTGTTCTCTCATAAGAACAAGTGCTCCCTCCGTGACTTTCGTGAAGACATGGGGAGACAGGGACAGCCCGAAGGGCAGGACCTTGTACTGATATGCTCGACCCTCGAACGCAAAGCGCAGAAACGGCCTGTGTCGAGGAAGAATCGAGACATGAAAGTACGCGTCCTTCGAGTCGATCGCTGCAAACCAATCCTAGGGACGGATGCATCCGAAAATGCGTCTCTGCGTCAGCATTTTGAACGGTAGCTTGTGGAGGCTCCGATTCAAAACTCGCAGATCCAAGATCGGTCGTAACCCACCACCTTTCTTGGGTACAATGAAATAGGGACTGTAGTGCCCTGACCTCATATCGGCTGGAGGGACCGGCTCTATCGCGTCCTTCGCCAGTAGGACTGCGATCTCCGCACGCAAGACATGGGCATCGGCTGCTCTCACTGTAGTGGAGTGGATGGCCCGAAACTTGGGGGGACGCCGGGCGAACTGAATCGCATAGCCGAGCCTGATGGTCCGAATGAGCCAGCGAGACGGACTGGGGAGCGCTAAACAGGCTCTCAGAGACCGTGCAAGTGGGACCAAAGGTACCGTAGGCGTACCCGGAGTGGGCCAGCGAGGTGGAACACAGGGACGCGGCTCGGGAGGCTCTCTCTCTCAGGTAACGACCGCATCCAGAAACACACAGATAGAAAGTCATCTTTTTTCTTTTTTTCTTTTTTTCTTTTTTTTAAAAGACGCTCTCTATCTGTGTAAGCTCTTTTAGGGACTGCTCTCACTGGTGCTGAAACACGCAGGGGAACAGTCACTGCGAACACAGACAGGAATGTGCACCTGTCTGTGCGCGCGCTATCTCTCTCTCTCTCTTGCTGTCTTACCAGCTGTGAAAACAGCTTTTGAGCGCTCGTACGGCGCACCTTACCAGCTGTTACAACAGCTTTTGATTTGCTCAACACACAACAGACAGGAGAGAGAAAAAGAAGACTCCTCGCGCTGCCGTGCTGTGACGCCCGCACCGGGAAGGAGAGGTCCAAAGATGAGGCTCATAGAGTCACACTCTTGAAGATCAAGCATGAAGTCGTTTGGCTCTGAAGCAAAAAGCTTGTGTGCAATCACAACAGCTGCTCGTTAAATACCCGCGCTGCGAGGCTGCACAGCTGATGCAAATGATTGCACGCCAATGTGCATTGGCTTGTTTTAGTTTCACTCGAAGTAGATTGGCCTCTCTAGCGAGATTCCTATTGGTCAATCATGACCTACGTTGTAGTGACTGACCGATAGGGAACTGTCAGTAACACTAACAAATGCAATATTAGTCAAACAATGATCATTTAAAACTAATCAGATGTTTAAATGAAAAGACTAATAAAAAAAAAACATCACAGCCTAAAATATATACAACGTAGACCAGGGGTCTCAAACTCAACTTAACTGGGGGCCGCTGGAGGTAGAGTCTGGGTCAGGCTGGGCCGCATCAAGTATTCAAAAAAAAATAGTATTCAAGTATTCCAAAAAAGGAGCACAACTGATCCAATCTTCTCAATCTTTATTATTAGCGTTTCTTCTGAACTGTTCCTCTGAATTTGAACATTCCTTTCTGTACATGATTGGTTCTTCATGAGCTGTCATTCTGACAGTTGAAGTTCATTTCACAAACTTTCTTTGTCTTTTCCTTATACACAACATCTTTGTGATACTTCATTTGATTTTACAAACATTCTTTTTCTTTTCCTTATAACACATCTTTGTGATTCTTATATTTGCTCATGTCCTTTTTATTTTCAATATGATATTGAATGTTTTTTGGAAGGCACATTTCCTTGTATTATACTTAGAAAAACAATTATTGCTTTTGAAATACAAATATTTGCAGTCATGTCAGCCCATCTTATTGAATTCTTGCAGCACAAGCAACGACGGGCCGCACTAACATTAAACTTTAATGTCAAGTAGGGGGCCACAAAGTATCACCGGGCCGCAAGTTTGAGACCACTGCCATAGACTAACTTAGTCTAATCTAACTCCCATTCGAATGAGTTTCTAAGTCTCATTGAGTCTTTTAACTTAGTTAAATGGATAAATGAGTCTACTCATATACATGGTAACACCCTGGACCTTGAATGGGTTTTTAATTTCTGATCTTGAAATGTCTGATACAATTATATCTGACCATAAGTAAGTTTTATTCTCATTGTCACTTCGAAATATGCTTTATTTTTCTGTTGATGCTGATAGGCTTTTCTCTGGCTTATTCTTCTCAGTTCCAATGGGATTTTAATTCGCTTTTTAATTAATTTAGCTCACAGCTGTCACTGGACTCGCTTTCGGACCTCAATGTCAACCAACATTTTGAGCTTCTAAATAATGCTTGGTTGAACATCCTAAATGTGACTGCTCCTTTGAAAGTTTTTAAACCAAAACCTATAAATGACCGGTGGCTAACTGCTGATATCCTCTCACTAAGACAAGCTTGCAGGAAAGCAGAGCGAAAATGGAAAAAGGACTGACTTCAAACTTCATTTGAGCTGTTTAGATTCTTGTCTTCGGGCTTACCATACTGCTGCAAAGTCCGCAAAGTCTGATTATTTTTCTGTACTAATTTTAAGTAACCAACATAAGCCTAAGGCCTTGTTTTCAGTTATTAAGGGAAGTGTTCCCAGTTCCGGGTGACCTAATCTATGCAGCCTAACATTGAATTATAGAAGTCGATAATGTATTATGTGAATGCTAGGTCAAAGAGATGTGTGATTAGATACATTTCAAATAATTGCAAAAAGCTTCAATGGCCATTTTTTTTTTGGCCCTGGCACAAAATAACGAGCTAACAGTGTTGACAAATCCAATGTTTTCCCGCGAAATTGATAACTTTTAAGTTGTTGCCATGTTTTTTTTTTTTTTTTTGGGTTGATTTCCACCCCCATACGTATGATTTCGGTGCTCCAACACCCTCAACACCCCCAGAGATACAAATTCAGTAGAGAATTCGGCCGCATGACGGAGAAAATCACATCGGGCTATTTTTGGACTACTTTTGACCGGCCATTGGGCTACTTTTGTTGCACAGCTTTTGGCCACCCTGCCAGCTAACATCATTTCACTTATCATAAAATAAGCACATGGGAAAGTGTTAATAAGCATTATTCCAAGAGAAATCACTCTATCATTCTGGTTGGATTTTAAGGGCAGACTGATTGCTATATCAGGAGAAAGAATTACTTCCAATCATTGTGTTTGGTTACCTCCAAAGAAAGATGTGTCCTTGTTTCACATGCAAGGAAATTTCGTCAAAGAATATTGCACCTGAAAAAAAAAAAAAAAACACCTCAGAAACACTGGATCATCAAGAACTTCAAGAAGAGAGGTTCAGTTGCAGTGGAGGAGACTTCAGGACATCCCAGAGTGACCAGCAAGTGCCAGGACAGTCTCTTTCTGAGGAGTAAGCTACGGAATTATGTCACCACCAGTGCAGTTGTCCTCTGGCCTAGGTTTGGACGATATGAGTTGTGGTGGCAATTTTAATGATATTCATTGATCTTTAGTAAAATATAGATGATTCAAAGAATGTCACATGTGTGTCTCTCACTTGTAGTGAGAGGATTCTGTTTATGTACCTGGGGAGGCAGAAGAGGGAGACACCCCAGAGAACAGACGAACAAGGACCTCTGACCTAGATGTCAGAAGGCCATTTGGTGCAGGGGAGCTTAGTGGGCCAACTAGTCTATGGAAAACTACTGGGAGGAAGGCTCTGGGGGGAAGAAGGCCTTGAAACTAAGATAAAAGCTAGTTCAGTCTGTCTGGGGGTGTGTCACTCTTCTGCACAGGGTAACAACTGTGTATTAGACTGCTCCTATTCTTGCAAGAATAAATACTTCTATTTTATATAATTTGACTCTGAGTGTCTCTTACGCAGTGATGTTTGTTTGAGAATTTTTGCCACAACAGACCAAAATTTATATCACAATTTATTTATTAATTTCGGTCGAAAAGATATAATTCCGATATCGATATGAACAATATAAAAGCCTCAGAAAAACTACCCAGAATGCCCATAATGGATGTCTGTACCAACAAACTTCTGAAAAATGAATTTGCCAAGTCTATGAAATCTCCTATGAAACTATATAATATTTTATAAAATAAAAAAGGTACAAATAAATTAATGATCACCTTTTATTTGTATTTAGCCTTCATTCTGATTTCATCCACTTCACTGACGCTGAGTGAAAGGAGAATTTTAGAATGACGGGACACTTCATTTATATGACACTTTATTCAACAGGAAGAACAGCTTGTTCCGCACGTTATGCGTCATTACGCTATCTACGTCATTGCATATGAGCAGTCCTTTCAGTTTCGGTTTTTAATCTGATCAAGTGTTTACATGTTCTCTCGATCGGATTAGAAAAGGAATAAACCACCCCTTTCAATCCGATCGAATTTTCATTTGGATCGAGTTCAATTGGATCGGATTCAACAACACCATCACTCCAGCCATCAGCACCAGATTACCACACTGCACCCACTTGTTCTCAATCACCCGAGTTCTGATCATCTGATCCTGCACGCCCTCATCAACACACCATATATAAACCGTCATTCCCTTCACCTCATTGTCTGGTCTCGTCTACGACAAGCTCTACAGACCCTACTTGTATACTCACCTGAGAGACTTACCTGAACTACCCGATCCGCCCTCAGTCTTCTGTCTGTCATCATCTGTTCCATGTATCCTGTTGTGTTCTCCTGTTCGTCTGCTCGTCCATCACAATCACAAGCCTTCATCTGCACAGAGAAACACTGTATCACCAGCCAGCTAAGTTTGCGTCAGATCCCATTTGCCTGTTGACTCACCTGTGTCGCCCCTCCGCTTTACCTCTTCATCACTCTTGCAATAAAGCTTTATGTTTACCACTTACCTCATACTTGTATTTAACGTTACTGTCATAAATACCACTCACGCAGAGCGTATCTGCACTCACGGCCTGATACCCCTTTGAAGCTGTCATATTAAGGTACAAATCTTGCATAGTGTGCCTTTAAATGCCTTTAAATAAGAGATCTAGGGGGTGTTTATGGGTAGGCCTACTATGATATTAGACTACATAGCCTATAATAAAAGATAATGAATTTCAAACCTGAAGCAAAATTTTTTTTTTCAAAGATCAACAGTCTGTCATTAGTCTTTAGTCTGCCACTAAAAAACGGCGTGTTGTAGTTCCGGTACACCAGCCATGTCAACGAAACGAATGAATGAAAATTAGCTTATCAATATCTAAATTCGCGCCTAAATCTTTGTAGAACTTCAAAAAAAGAAACAGAAAAGATGCTGCAGCCAATGAGCCGCCGGCGGGGGCCGACTCAACCTCCACGGACAGTTTTTAATATTTTATCAGACAATTACTACTCAAGATTTTGCTTTAGTATAATTTTCAGGACAATAGCTTAGATTTCAAATTTTTGGGACGTCTGGTCACCTATGTGGCGGCGCGCGCGCAGTCTCCACTCGGACGCGCTCTTCAATCTATTGCCGTTGCGGAGACTCTCTATTCATTCCGGTGAAATCACAAAATAAAATGCACACAAATTTAGAAAGATTTACTTACTAGTCCATCAACAAGATCGCCAGGTCAGCATCACTGTTGCATCCAGTGCTGCTTTTTAGCTCGCACTAACGAGTGAAAAGCCCCATCTATGGAAAAGCCTGACCGAGTGGTTCCTCACGCGGTCAGATTCTCTTTTACTTTTCCTAGTCTCTTCTGACCGCGTTTTCTTTGCTTTTTCCATCGTCGAGTATCACGTCTGAAATGCGCGCAAGTGTGTGTCTTCATGCTTCATATGTTGTTGTTGATGTGTGTGACGTCGTTGCCGTAAAGCATTACGTGATTCTCGCGAGATTTGTCGGGGGCGCTCCTCTCAAACTTGAATTGCTGGTTTTTCCAGTCCCCCCAAAGCTTTGCTACCAGGATGATTCGCCCTACTAGGAGTTTGTTTACCACTGAAATGACTTTGAAGCTGTTATATTAAGGTACAATTCTTGCATAGTGTGCCTTTAAGGGCTGAAGGTCTTTCCTATAGCCCAGTCTTGACCACATTTTAACAGCAATAAAATCATGTCATCTGATGGTCGCCCTGGCGACTGAGGCCTTTTCTGCTCTCTTCCCTTTTTTGGGGGGATATTTCATTCCTAAGAGTGGGCTTTAAAGCTTATTTGTTAAATGTAACAAATAGTTATGTGTCTGATTGTCTCAGTCGCTACACACCACTGACCGAGTGTGAGTAGCGTTTATGATCACCCTTCTCTCCAGCCACGCGCTTCAATGGGCACAATTCTTGTTGCAATCGGACGCTCAAGTGATCAACTTCCTGTCATCATTCATCAACACTTCAAGTAGGTATTTGGCCAAACCGTTTCTACTACTTCTACCAGGGGACAACTCTGTTAGTTCATATGTTCATATTAGTTCATATAAGTATTGTACACTCGCTGCCTCAAGTGGTTGGAATGAGACGGCTTATCTCACCGCTTTTCAACAAGGTCTTAATTCAGATTTCCATCAGCTCATGGTCATATATGTCATTGGCTTAGAGAAATTGATCCAGAAATCCATTCGTTTGTCTCAGCGCCTTACTGCCTGCTCATTGCCAGAACCCGCTCTGTATCCTCCGCCCTCCATGCCATCTGTTACCCTTCCAACACCAGAACCCTTGCAGGTGGATTCCTATAACCTTACTCCTGCGGAGCATCAACAAAGATTGTTGAACCATCTCTGTCTATATTGTGGGGGGAAAGGACATGTCATTGCTAGCTGTCCTACTCGACCAGCACGCCTGAGTACCATCCAAAAAAACAACAACAACTGTCTTAACACCCCGTTCTTCTGTTTCAGCACAAGCCC
This sequence comes from Tiaroga cobitis, assembly GCA_030578255.1. Lineage (NCBI taxonomy): Eukaryota > Metazoa > Chordata > Actinopteri > Cypriniformes > Leuciscidae > Tiaroga > Tiaroga cobitis. The sequence goes on along the minus strand of CM060599.1, from coordinate 12,414,522 downwards.
TCATCGATTCCGTTTCAGCGGGGAACTATCACCATATCTCACCACCTCCTTCAAAGGCTCAATATCAAGAGGAAACATTCCCAAGACCTATAAGTTCACACCATTCTAGGAAAACCGCTGGGCCATGGTCTCATCCATCGCTTCTCCCGCACCTTGACGCTCCGCATCGACTGCCTGCATTCGGAGAAGATCTTGTTCATGGTGCTGGAAGGATCCACCTCTGACATCATCCTGGGACACCCGTGGATGTTACAACACGAACCCAAGGTCAACTGGAATTCTGGGGAGGTCCTGCAATGGGGTGATTCCTGTTTCCATGACTGCCTGTCATGAGTCACCAAGATCCTTCTGGCTCCAAGGTCTAATTCTTGAATTTCTTCTCCTGTCGTCTCCCTGAATTCCACTACCATCGAAAGCCCAGAGACCGGGAGCAAGGTGGACATCCCTCCTGAATATCGGGCATTCCAGGACAAGTCCTCTGTAACATGTGTTCATGGGACTGCCCCGTCGACCTATTACCTGGGGCTACTCTGCCCACGGGTAGAGTTTATCCATTGTCCATCCCGGAGCAGAAGGCCATGGAGGAGTACATCCAAGAGGCACTTTACCAGCAATTCAACTGGCTTTCCACATCCCCCGCTGCTTCCAGCTTTTTCTTTGTGGCCAAGAAGGACGGAGGCTTGCAGCTGTGCATTGAGTACCGTGTACTCAACTCCCAAACCGTCAAGTTCAGTTACCCCCTTCCTCTGGTTCCAGCAGCATTGGAGCAGCTGCGTGGAGCTTGCATCTTCTCCAAGTTGGACCTGAGGTGCACCTATAATCTGATTCGCATTCGCAAGTGAGATTGAGTGGAAGACCGCCTTTGTGACCCCCTCAGGGCACTATGAATATCAGGTAATGCTCTATGGCCTGTCCAATTCACCTTTGGTCTTTCAGGGGTTCATACAGTGGTTCGTTAACGTCTACATCGATGACATCCTGATATACTCCCGGACCCCGGCTGAACACCACCAACATTTTAAGCAAGTCCTCCAACGCCTGAGAGAGCACCATCTATATCTTAAACTGGAGAAGTGCGAGTTCCAGTTTTTAGGGTATGTCACTGACCAGCGAGGCATCCAAATGGACCAGAGGAAGGTGGAGACCATCCAAAACTGGCCACAACCCATCTCCATCAAAGAACTTCAAAGATTCCTGGTATTCGCCAATTTCTATCGCCGTTTCGTCCAGAATTATAGTATCCTTAGTTCACCTCTCGCCTCACTCCTCAAGAACCGTCCCAAGTCTCTGTCCTGGAACTCGTCTGCCACCAATGTCTTTAAAAACCTCAAAGAAGCCTTCATTTTTTCTGCTCTGATCCTGATTCATCCCAACCCTGATCTACCCTTCATTGTCGAGGTGGACGCCTCCACCACCGGAGTGGTCCTCTCACGGTGGCAGGGGAATCTCCAGTGTCTCCATCCATGTGCCTTCTTATCCAAGAAGTTGTCCCTGGCAGAGTAGAATTATGACATCGGTAACCGAGAGCTCCTCGCCATCAAGCTCGCTCTCGAGGAATGAAGACTTTGGCTGGAGGGAGCAAATCACAGCTTTGAGGTAATCACTGACCACAGAAACTTAAGCTAAACTCCTCATCCCATGCCAAGCCAGATGGTCCTTATTCTTCACTAGATTTGACTTTGTATCCACCTACTGACCTAGACACAAGAATTGCAAGGCCGATGCCCTCTCATGGTTGTATCATCCCAAACCCGAAGCTGCTCCGCCGGGAGGTCCTGAGGGGCGAATCTATGTTCCATCCGCCTGCCGTTTGCCCCTCATGCACTCAGCTAACACCTCTCCGGGCTCTGGACACCCAGGTAGTCAGCGAACCTGGATGAACAAGGTGACGTATAGGACATGTTCCTTACAGTTTCATGTCCATTTTTGTGCTTTCAAGCCAATGTTTGTATAGAGATTGTATTTCTCTTGGGGCCTTTCTTTGTTTTTTTACTGTGCTCTAGCCAGAACCGGTTTAGTGGCCCTGGGCAGTCCATGATCGTTCACACCTTGGTCTCAGGAATGGAGGGCTGAGGTGAACAATGGGCAACTGGTGATGAGATTATCCTGTGGTCAGTGGGCCGTTGATGTCCTCATTCTTGCCATTCACCTCTGACAAACCTGATCAAATTGGTCACTTGTTTGTGGTATTCCTTTGTTGAGGGTCTTACTTCAAGTGTTAGTAGAGTATTAGTAGACTGGTAGGGTTAGGGTTAGAATAAGTTGGCATGTAGTTCCAAAGTTACTTAAAGTCTACAAAATGTACAAAGGGGACTATAAAAATAAAGTGTTACCAGAATTTGAATTATAGAAATTGTGTTATGTGTATGCTAGATTAAAGACATGGGTCTTTAATAGATTAACTAGATTTAATCTGGCAGAGTTTGTCTGAGTTTGTCTGATCAGAATTCTAAGACCACAATGAACGTGAAGGACTAAAATGCGATAGGGCTCGCTAAAGTTATGAGGAGCTAAACCATTCATTGATTTGTAATCAGCAAGGTTGGATGACATGGTGACATTAGGTGACATGTGACCAAAAACTCAATATTAATACTAAATATTAATATGAATATTTAACACCATAAATCAGCACAATGGTATCCCAGGGGTAAAAAATAACGACGGAAGAATGTGGCAGCAGCTAATAAATGAAGTATAAATACATAATTCAATCAGGGTAAGCTTTAAGCATATAAGGTTCATGGGCATAGGCTTAATGACTTTACAAATATTTGACATATCAAATAAATATAATTCAGTGTCTATTTCAATGTGCAGCAGCTTTTTCCACATCTAATGCTCTTTTCACATAATTAACTGTTCTATAATCCAACCTGTTTATTTTTTTTTAATTAGGGCAATGAAATAAACATTTGACTTCTAAACAGCCAACAGCAAGAAGGCAGTGGCTTGCAAAATGGGGTGAGGACTTGCACTAGCACCACTGACAGATGAAGAGGATATGGCCACAATACCCAGTATTGGAAGAATATTAAAATCCAACAGGAAAAAGAATAACTGTTGCTTAGGAAATAAAGATGATGAAATAAAGATAAATTGTGAATAATTTGTTAATTTAACAGCTGTGGTGGTGGTTACGGAATATTAGTAGTATACAGAATACTCTTCCATCTGGCATCCTTCCTTTCCATACAGTAATCTGTTTCATTTTCGGAAGATGCAATGATGGGGATTTGCGATGATGGGGATATGCGTATCAATGCATTCAACCACATTGGACATCTTTTATGGAAGCACACTCGTACAAAGAGAATGAGATACTGTACAACAGGTGGTTTTATTGACAAACAGTGAGCTGGATGAAGCAATCAGGTAAGTGAGCAGTTCATATGATAATTTGGAGACAGGGCATTTGAATCGCTAGGAGAATCGCTGAAGAAAACAAGGTTAGTGTCCACTTCGTACGGGATCGAGACCGGGCAAGGATGAGCTGGGGCGAGGTGTGTGCTTAAATAGCTGAGGTGAAGAGGGTGCAGATGTGTGTAATTTGAACTTAGGAGAGGGAGTGCGCTGTGATTGGCTGGTGTATGAGCCTGGCAGATCTGTAACAAAATCCTAAAGTAAATTCTTATTAGTAGGTTACTTCCAGAGGTTGCAGCAAGACATTATCAAGTGAACGTCATATATCAGATTAGCCTCATTTAAACCGATTTCTACACCACTGACCTGCAATCCTGTGAAACTCCTCATTGATGGCTCTCACGGGTTTGTGCTTAGGAAACAACACAAAAATTGGAAGAAAGAGCGTGAGATCGTAACACACTTTCCTTACCGCTCTGCATACAGCAACCTTACTAATGTGCTCTGCACCCCCGATGTTTTATAGAAAACTGCCCTTTAAAAATCCTCTCCCCAACGTAAATGTAACTCCCTACGAATTAATGCAGCCTCCTCATCAACAGGATCCTGTATAAAAGGACATGCCATTTTTGTCACCGGGATGAAAATATGCGCAATGAATGAATGTACCTGCACTGCAAAAAAATACTTTTCTTACGCAGGATTTTTGTCTTGTTGTTTCCAGTCAAAATTTCAAAAGATTCTTAAATCAAGATGCATTTTCTACACAAGAAAAATTACATAAGCTATTTAGTCTAATACTAATTTACAAATTTAAGTGCATTTCTAATTTTGCTAATTATCTGTAAATGGGGTAAGAAAAATAATGATTATTTTTCTTACCCCACTGGCAGATTATTTTTACTTGTTTTTAGTAAAATGCACTTAATTTAGATTCCCCAATGTATCGAGTTTGGGGATTGTAAGTTAAAATGACCCTACCACTTAAAGGTACAATATGCAGGATTTTTCGCCACCAGGGGTCGCTAACCTCTTACAATAACAAAGGCGTATATTGATGACGTATATTCCACATTAAGCTGAATTATGGATCTTGTCATCAAGCTGATGGATCTTTTATGGATGAGTGAATACATTGATGTTTTTAACATGACTGTGGTATGAAGCAGGGCGTTGCTAGACGTATACCAGCGCCACACGCAACGCGAGTCCTTTAACTACACGTAAGTTACTGAATTAATTAGGGATGGGCATCTTTCAAAAATATTGCATTCGAATATTCAGGCTCATAAAAATTTAATATTCGAATATTCGTTTATTTAAATGACGTTTAACGAAAAAGACGTTATTTTTTGCGTTTAATTTTTTTTACGTTTTTGTCACCATTTCTGAACAAGCTTACAATTAGGCAGTATACACAACAAGCTTACAATATCTGTTAAAGTTTTCTTTTAGTTGAAAACATTAAACAGTAGGCCTAAAAACTATAAAAAACAAAAGCATTAATAAAAGCATGCTCAAGCAGCACGAACGGAAAAAAAACACCCAATAAAGCAGATTGCGCCATATATTGTACAGAATGTACACACACACTCGAGTCAGCATATGGTTATCGTGTTTATTTGATATTGTTTCACGTTTATATTGAGAAAAACAATATCCACATGCAGGGGCGCCGCCAGCAATTTATGCTCGAGTGAGAAAAGGCGCTTTGCTGACAGACGCTTCAGAGAAACAAAGATAACGGTGTTCTAAGTTTCTAACGGCACTTTGCGTTTTCTGTTCTTAAACCGGTCTCCCTCAACGAAACTTAAAGGAATTTACGGCCACCAAAGCGACGTAGTAAAATTCGAATAGTATTTTATTTTTCAAATAATAATTACAGATCGAATATTCGAAAATTTGAATATTCGTGCACATCCCTAGAATTAATACTCACACAGGTCAGTTTATTAGACGAATGAAACTTAAGGTAACACAGCGCTGTTTTACTTGCTCTAACAGTTACACTATCACACTAAATGGCATTTGAGTGTGTTGAATGTTGTTAGTTAGGTTGTGTGTTGGCTGTATGAGACTAAGTAAGATAGATCAACATTAGAATAACATACAGATCATATTCTAAAATTTCATCATGTTGAACTAATTAACATTGATTAGTTTTATGTACATTTGCTCACCTGTCTAATAAAGTACATACAATACTCTGTCGAGCGTCTCTGTCAAGTCGAAGTTAGTCGTGGACTTGGAGCTCTCGGCATCTCGAAAGATGTTGATCTGCGTTTTAGTCCTCTTTTTGTCTCAAAGTCTGCTTGCCATGGTCCATAATGTATGAACAAAATAACAACAGCGTGAGCGTCCTGCTAGGCATAACGGGCATAACCCGGTTGTCAACGTCTTTCACCATGGTTACTATGGCAGTACGAGGTCAAACCTGGCGGAAACCGAGGGTAACGCGGATATGACGTCATTGACTGGCGACTACTCACCCTTGCTCACACGCCCCGTTTCCTTGGTTAAAATCGCAATTTTCTCACGATTTACAAATAGTTTGAAACATTTGGGATATTGTAAGTAATCAACTAAACAAAATATATAACATTGGCCTAGTAGTTTTTGGATATTTTACTGCAAAAATTCTACATATTGTACCTTTAAGAACAGAAGGGGCGTTTAAAAGTTTTTACACACCAGTTTTCACACCAGACATTTTGCTTTCAAGACTCAAATTTACATCTGTTGTTATCCAGTGGAATTTCAGAAGCTATAAACCTCAGTGAATCGGGTTGTTTGCTCTAGTGTTGAGGGTTTCATGTCACCTGTTTCTCACTATGCCAGCTGAGCTTTCAGAAAAGTCCTCTGTGTAGACCACTTAACAAGTGATTGTTCACAGAAAGATAGAGAGAAGTGAAAGCTGTGCAGATGTGGAAACAGATGAAAGAGATTTGTCAAGACTGTGGCTGTTCATGCATGTTTGTTCACCATTTCTGTCCACAGCACACTAGCTAAAGATGAAAAAAGTGAAAGAATAGATGAGATAAAAAAAAAAGGAACCGTAAAAGATGGTCAACACACCCCCACAGATAGATTCTCGATGCCTTTAGTTCCTGATAGTCACGTGACGTGGTTATATCCGCTGCCTATACTACAGACAGGTTACACTGAAGCTTGCAGTTGTGTGCTGTGGTTCTATGAATAAAGAAGCATGATGACATCCAATAAGAACTTTAAAGCACCTTTAAAACAGCTGAGCAGCCTGGACAGCTACATAATCGACAGCTCTCAAAAGAAGAAAAGCACACTTTGGCGACGACGCTCTTTCAACAGTGCCAAAAGTTTGAACACTGAAGAAATCAAAGGCGGGACATTAACACGCAGTCAGGTGGGACAATCAAAATACAGTGATGGGATCTTGATATCTGTTTTTATGGCAACATGAATGCAGTTTATAATTATATAACTTAACTGGTCTAACATAATAAACTGTCCTAATCCATTTTGTCAAAATATCCTGAATGAATATTATTAGATTTTTTTTATTTATTTATCAGTTTTCAGCTGTTATGGATCAACTATTCAGGATCAAATTAGATTTATTTAACATGCATTCCTGCAAAATAACAATTCCTACATGATTCTTGGAGTTTTACATAATTTTGGATTAATCTGATTAATCGCATTAAATTAATCTGAGAATTATTATTTTGCAGCTGAGCAGAACACACTCAACATCTCTGGTGGATTATACTGATCCTCAGAGGTAAGACTGATTTACTGATTCTCTATGAATGTCTGATGTTTCTTATGCAAATATTTGGTTCACATGTCTCCTGTTTTGCACAGAACAGTGGTTATATTGGAGAAACAAGACAATGAAGCCTTTGGATTTGAAGTCCAGGTTTGTTTTTATACTCATAAGCAATGCTTCACACTGCATTAAATGCTTTTTTATGGCTCCAAAGTTGTAAATGCTACTTCCTTTGATATTTTTAGAGTGACCTAATTGATCAGATACATTTTTTTAGAACAGGCATAAATGTTTTTAATGATATTTTCAGTAACGGTTCTTTGGGATGTGTGTCTCTTTGTGCAGACATATGGTCTAAAGGTGAAGAACAGCAGTATGGTGGAGATGTGCACATTTGTGTGCAGTGTGCAGGATGGCAGTGCAGCCGAAACTGCAGGTTTGACTGCTGGTGAGCAGGTTTTCCGTTTCCTCTTGTCAAAGTGTTACTCACTCCACCCAGTTGACCTGACCTTGTTTACATGTTATTTTCTCACCAGGCTAAACCACATCTACATTTAACACAGCTGATGTATTGCTCTCTTCTGTCTTAATGGACTGTCATTTCATGCGTTCTCAAGCATGAATCTTTTTTTTTCAATGGAAAGCACTAATCAGCCTGTCATTTTCAATTCAATGGTGTACACTTTTTAATGTTACCTGAGGTCCACTTATAATGTTAATAAGATATTTACATAAAAAACTATCAGCATTTAGAAATTTCTTACATTGTTTTTCGTCTGATTTAATCAGCCCATTTAAGACTTAAGTGTGAATGGTCATTGTTGTGATTGGGTAAAGTCTTTCCATTTGAAACAAGTATTACACATATAGAAATGTTTTGTTTTTATGATTACAGATGATTAACTAATCATGAAAAGGGCTGATAACAGCATTAAATTCAATACTCCAATTGCACAAAAGGCTGCAGCGCTGGGCAATGTAGCAATTTGAGTGCATTACATTTGGAAAACTAAGTAGGCATCTCAATCGATTTATAGTCCGGTTTTACTGTTTAAGTAGCTCCATCACAAGTGGGAAAATCAAAGAAGCAGACGTTGGTCTGTGTCTGCATTTTGTGCAAAATAATTAAACCAATGTAGGCTAAAGTAACAGTAGTGCAAAATGGATATACTTGTATAACAATTATTATACCATGGTTTGTCTGAATACTCGATTCTAATTGGCTGTAAGGTGTGCAATAAAACTTTATTTGCACTGGTCGTTCCAAGTCAGTTTTAATTGAAGCACACACACGCACACGTCACTCACACACAGAGTGGAGATTGCGCTGCATACACACAGAAACATTCAGGAGCACAGAAACTTGTTATCAATGCTGCCCACGACTTTTAATAATAAAATAGCTTTGCTACTCAATAACTACATTATATTTCTCAGCAACGAGGGGGTTCCATCGCTATTTTGAAGTAATTAAACTCAAGCTTCGTTGTTAATAGAGAGAGAGAAATACTGAACAGACGCAGGTACACATTTCTCATCTCTCTCTCTCTCTCTCTCTCTCTCTCTCTCTCTCTCTCTCTCTCTCTCTCTCTCTCTCTCTCGATGATTATTATTTCAAATAATTCATTCATTCAAATAAATGTAATATTACGCACTACTTTATCTCTGTGTCTGATTCAAAGCGGGCAGAATGCTGGATCGAAGTATAAGTACACAGACGAAAATAACCGACAATTTTACCCTTCTGGTCAAATATTGCACTGTAAACATCAATAACAGCTTTAAGTTGTCAATGCTGGCAAATTACCATGGAATTAGCCGGATAATTCATGGCTAGCTGTGCCTTAAACAATTTTAATGCATGTTGCGGAGGCAACCACTTTCATTTAATGCACAGCTAGTCGTAGATTGTCCCTTACATATATAACAAATATATATCAATAGTGCAGAAACAAAACCAAACAAACTATAATAATAACATAAATAATTATAATAAAAATAATAAATTATAAATAATAATAATAAAAAAAACAGTGCAGAGTAAACTAGTAAATTTTAAAAAAAGTTAAAATTTAAAAAAAGTACATTTAACTAAAAGAATATATGAGAAGTAACATTAGTTAAAGGTGAAATTAACTAATATTGAATTCTAACCGTGGCACTAGTATCTGCAAAAAAATGGGTACATTTTGACAGGTTTCCCAAATACTCATTCTGTCTGCCAAACAAAACAAACACAGACAAACAAACAAACGTCAATCTACCAAAAGACAGCTATGACAGGAGCTGGTCAGGCTAAAACAACAACACTAAAACACCACTCATTTCACCTCTAAGCATGCAATTAAGAAGGTTAAATTAAACATGAAAAATTGCCAGCTCTGTGTAATGAGTGTTAGTCTAATTTTCTTTTAAATCTCTCTCTCTCTGATAGGTGACATCATATTGTCAGTAAATGGAGTCAGTATTGAGGGTTCTACCCACCAACATATTATTGAGCTGATTAGAGACTCCACTAACATGCTGAAGTGAGTATAAGTAAATAATATGTTTGTGCTATATGGTCATGAATGATAACCTATCCACAAATAATGCAGTGTGTTGAGAAGATGTGTGCTACTGAGTGATCAGACTCATGGATGATAAAATGGATGGAAAACAAAAATCCTAGTGAGACCAGGGAACATGTGCACCAGCTGTGCTCAAGTTACAACTCAGTCTAGTTGTGACGTAAAGGGACATTAAGTTACAATTTATGCACTATACTATATTTTTTATACTAAACATTTTAAGAGAGATAACGTGAACAACGATTTTTTTTTCTGGTTATGCAGCATGAACCTGATCTACAGCATATTGCTCTGTGTATGCCAAATAAAATCAATCATAATTAATGTCAAGTCAAGTCACCTTTATTCATTTAGTGCTTTTTACAATACAGATTGTTTCAAAGCAGCTTTACAGGAAAATAAGGGAACTATTTTTCCTCTTCCTTTTCCTCGAAATATTGAAGCAATAATTTAAAATGCAGTGCAGCTGCACAGTTGAACACAGCAGAGCGTCTAGCTCACACATTGGTTGTGCTGCAGCAACTGCACATCCAATGGCCGACCCAATCAACTGACTTGGCCCCCGAATACGCTGGAGCGCGCCTAAATGGGCGTGGCCTAAGCCTATAAAGATTGCTCATTTCAGCCAAAATATCAGGTTTAAATCGACTAAAGCGACACATCCTCACAGATTGCAGTAGTGCGGCAGGCTACGCAATACTCGTTCCCTTACTCTCAGGGAACCGATGTTACGTTAGCAACCGAGTACGTTCCCTTTCGAGAACGGTCACTTCGTATTGCGTAGCTAATACGCAGTGGGGACGCAATGTAAAACGCCTCACATTAGCAACTGGCTGAATCAACTGGAGCCTAGGGAAAACACCCCGAGGCTCAACAGAACAAGCCATAATCAGTCTCCCAGTAAAGTGACACTAACCAGACAGTTCATGAATAAAAACTGGGGCTCATACCGTCCTAGGACTACATGTGCTTATGGACAGTAACATGCTAGATAGATAAAAACCAGACACCGTCGGGTTAATATCATACTGAGAGGACCCTGGCCTGCAGGTACGCTACCTCCAGATTATAAAATCTGACAATTGTGGACGGCGAGGACCAGCTGGCCACTGTACAAATGTCTTGAATTGGCACACCACTGGACCAAGCTCACGAAGAAGCCATGCTTCTCGTTGAATGGGCTTTAGCGCCTATGGGACAAACCTGGCCTACAGAGGCGTATGCCAGCGAGATGGTGTCCACTATCCATCTGGATAAGTCTCTGCTTCATGACCGGAACCTCTTTGGTGTGGCCACCGAAGCAAACAAAGAACTGTTTATGACATTTTCGGCGCCAAGTCAGTTGATTGGGACGCGCGTCTGAGGCGCTCGGCCATTGGATGTGCAGTTGCCGCAGCACAGCCAATGAGCGAGCTAGACGCTCTGCTGTGTTTCACTGTGCAGCTGCACTGTGTTTTAAATTATTGCTTCAATATTTCAAAGAAAAGGAGTTTCCCCCCACTGCGTATTAGTTACGCAATACGAAGTGACCGTTCTCGAAAGGGAACCTAAATCTTTCATGGATTTTCTACTACATTTTTCAGTAAGAGACATCATTTACGTTATATTAAGCCATTTAAGTCTTAATACCCAGGATTCACTTTAAGAACTTACAAACAGCTGGTGGATCCATATCCTGATCCGCCAGGGGCCAGTTGCATAAACTTAGTAAGTTTATATGTAGCTGACGTAAAAAAGTTATGAACAGTTTTAAAGAAAAAAATTGATGACTAACTTGTAAGACTAGTCTAGTTTATGGATGCACCAGCTATGTAAGTTACAACTTAGCCTAGTTTTGACATAAATGGGCACTAAGTTACAACTTACGCACAACTACATATTTTTGCGTAACTCCATTAAACTTAGTTGAAGCGTAACTATGTATGTATAAATTAAATATTTACAGAACCCTCCTATCAGGAGTAATGGTTGAAAAAAAAAATGACTAATAAGCTCTTGTTTTACCCGACAGACTTCAACTCTTGAGACAAATATGATAATGCTGACATATACACTCGCTTACATTTTAAGAGAGAAAACAGTAAATTAATAGATTACTTTGTCAGCTCTTCAACACGAACCCGTCCTAAACAGCGCGCAGCTGTGTGCATCGCTCTATGTTGTGCATGTCAAATAAAATTAGTCATAATAAATAAATAAATAATTTTTATATTTATTTTGTATCAGTATTTATTTATTGATCATAATTAATTAAAGACAGTTTCTGAACATTTTTTACATATAAAAATACCAATTATGTTATTCATGATTAAGTATCGTATTTAGTGGAAATTTATTTTCACAATTAGTTATGAGGTAAGAGAATTTAGAATGAAGGATAATCTGAAAGTCACAGCATTTCAACACAACTTCTGCTCAATTTGAAGGCTGTTGTGGGATCATTGAGGGTAAACGACATATTATGTGACTACGCATTACTTTGAGGAGACGACTTACTAGCTACGTTCTGCCTTATGAACAAATGGTGCAACCGAATAAAGTACAGAGTTAGTTACAAACTAGATAGTAGTTACTAAGCCTCTAGTGTGGACTTAATGTTCCAATGTAAATAAGAACTTACGAATGACTGGTACAACCCTATCCAGAATATCACTGAGACTTGACAAGGACTCTTTTGACTTGGGCTAATGTCTAACCACCTAGCAACCACCCAGAACTTTATATGAATATGGACTTGTTAGCGGAACACCCTAGCAACCAACAACCAACTAGCAACAAAATGTGTATATTACATAATCATCAACAAAAAAAGATGCTTTGACCATCATGTATTAATTTAAACCACTATCTTTTCTCCTCTTCTGTATGCGTGTGTGTGTGAAGGTTGGAGACAGTCAGCGGGAGTGTTGTGAAAAGAATTGAATTAGAGAAAAAGATGCGCTACCTTAAGGTGTGTATTTATGCATGTTAGTGGGTGTTTGTGTGTGTTTACCACATTTACACAGAGCTGAAACCTTACTCAGAAAGATACACAGCATAACTGAGAAATCTCAGGCAGTCTGAAATTGTGTAGTGTATTTGTTACCATAAATGCTGAGGCATCTAAATGAATGCTGATCAACATACTGTACATATACATTTACCATTGTTATCGCTTTTAACAATCCATTGTTAATCATTGTCAATCCATTGATAACCATTGTTATCGCTTTTAAAAATCCATTGTTTTTAACAATCCATTGTTAAAAGCGCTATTTAAATGAAGATGACCACAATGACTCATAGACGTTGATCTCATTTCTTTGTTTTACATGTTTTCCCTCGGCACAGCAAACTCTTCGTGAGAAATGGGTGGAACTGCAATCTCTCACACTTCAGGAAAAGCGTCTTACTCGAGGTAAAAAAAAAAAAAAAAGAAACTACTCAGTTTAGTTCCCTTTCAAGGGAACTTCGAGCTGCGTTTGATGGTGGGAACGCTCTGCGTGATTACGTCGTGAAGCACATATAAAATCAGTCCAATGGAAGCCCGAAACGTCATAGGCGAGTGACGTCATAGACCAGGAAACTATAAAGCACCCCTGAATTCAGACCGCGCCAGCTTTTGTACCTTCAGCAAGCGCTCTCTGTGAAATCTGTCATTATGGCGAGCATTATGGCGAGCAAGCAAGATTATAGACGTTGTGTTGTTCCCTGCCCTCGTTACATCGCGGGTGGGGACACACATAAGCTTTTTGTTGCTGTTTGGGAGTGGAGTATGCCAACAGTCAGTTCTCGAGGGAGCTGACTGTGAGCATTGCGAGAAGCTGTCCGTGAGGACGCTCCGCTCCCGCCGGGCGTTCTTCGAGGAGGACGGTTCGGTTCGCGTTCCCCGCGCGGGTCTCTCTGTTGCCGAGGCACGGGGATGACTCGCATTTCAGGGTTCGAAAACGGATCTGACAGCGGGGGTTGGGACGGGCTCCGCCCTATCTCAGCTTTCACATGCCAGATCTAGTGTGCTGCGATTTCCAGTTCCGAGGAATTGGTATCGTTAGTGTTTTGTTTTAAAAAGAAAGAGAACAAAACAAATAAAAATATTAAGAAAAAAGCAGATGTTTGAGTTTTCAATGAATAAATAAATAGTCAGCTCATAACTCTGCTGAATAAAGAGGAGCTTTTAAAAAAAAGGAGGTTTTTATAGTGCTGTTGCCAGTTAAATATTTACTGGCCAGCTGAACATTATGAGATTGAAATCAAGAAGAGTTTGTTAGATGAAATGTATCTTAAAACAGGAAAACTCTGTGTCTCAGCCTCCTCGTCGGGGACTGCGTTTTTTCCCCTATCTCCACACTGAGGTGTCGAGATCGTGGAATAAACCGGTTTGTATTTTATGTGTTTAATCCCCAGATGTCTAACTATAGTAATTTTGGGGTATTAAGTATCATAGTATGACAGTGCCTCGGGTTAAAGACACGCTTGTGAGCTTTCTCTCTCCCGAGTCGGCGTTATCATTATTAACCCCGACGTTATATAACTTTTCTGATATAAAGATAAAGGAAAATAAAGATATAAATATGTCTGTTCTTCTGGACGCTCCGCTTTCAAGAAAACTAAGAAATAAACCATTCAGCGGCGTTCCAGAGGTTTCTTCCTCACCAATCTAATGTTCTTGAGACTGCTGGGCGGGAGCAGTCTCGGCCTATTAAGCTCCTCGCAGCAAAAGTGCAAAACAGAGCGTCGCCATTCGGGCTCCTCCGCAATTGAGAGGTACCTAGGTGGTACCATAAGTCTAGCCAGTTAGAGACATGCAAGATCTGAGGACTGTTTCATCTCTAAAATAGCTTGGACAAAGAACAAGCCCTGACGCTTTGCCGTTTCAGGGCGCCGAGGTGCCTGCTTTTTCCAACAATCCTCCGAGGAGGGTCATAGGAACTAAGCTAGTTAGAGGTAGGCAAGATCTGAGGACTGTCGTCATCTCTAATAAAGCTTAGACAAGAAGTCCTGTCGCAAAAAAGAACGAGGCTATCAGGCTTCTGAGGGCTCCTCCAGGGCAGGGACGGTTTTGTGAAATTGTTTCTCCTCGGCACCCTCTGGGGTGCGACTCTCTGAGGAGGGTCGCAGCTCTGCCAGTTCGGTTGTTCCCTGCCGGTTCGCCGTTCAGGGCACCGAGGTGTCAGCGTCTCCATACGATCCTCTGAGGAGGGTCGTATAATGGTCAGTTCGGTTGTTCCCTGCCGGTTCGCCGCATCAGGGCGCCATAGTGACTGTTCAAACAAATCCAGAGGCCAGTCTTGAGAGACTGGTTCCCCTAGTAGAATTTCTGGCAGCTTCGAAACTACTGCCACATATTTCTCAGTGGGTCCTGCACACTATAGAAAAGGGGTTTCAGAATTCAGTTCGGTTCTCGTTCGCCCAGATTTCTAGGGGTCCTCCTCTCATTGGTGGACCCCGAGCAGGCTTTGGTTATGGAGCAGGAAGTACTGTCACTTCTGCAAAAGGAGCTGTAGAAGGGGTTCCTCCTCCCAGCAGACAGCCATTACTTCATTGTTTCCGAAAGAGGATGAGGGAGGTTCCTGAGGTTTGCTTTCAGGGGTGAAGCATACCATTATCGGGTTCTTCCATTCGGCCTAGGTTTATTACCCCACACCTTTACAGTATGCGTGGATACAGCTCTGGCTCTTCTGAGACTCCAGGGCATTCACGTAGTATACTACATTAATGATTGGTTGATCCTAGCTCAATCTGAGTTTATGGCAGTTCGGCATCGAGATGTCGTTCTGTCTCATTTAAGGATGTTGGGGTTGCCTCTCAACGCCAAGAAGAGTGTGCTCTGAGGACCACTTTTCTAGGTGTAGCGATTCTCACAGCCGTATTGGGGTATATCTAGGCCAGTCACTCACTGTGAAACAGTTTCAGACTGGTGGGTCTCATGGCAGCTGCGTCCAACGTAATTACTTTTGGCTTTCTGTACATGAGACCCCTGCAGTGGTGGCTCAGGACCAAGGGGTTTTCTCCGAGGGGAAATGTGTTTTCGCATGATCAAGGTCACGCGGCTATGCCTTCGTGCCTCGGTCATGTGGAAGAACCTTGGTTCCTCGCCCAAGCCCAGTGTTGGGGGCTTCTTGTCTTGCATATTGCTATCGACGGATGCTTCCCTCACAAGTGGGGGCGATCATGAGTGGTCGCTCGGCGAATGGCGGACAACACACTGATGGTCTCGTATATCAGAGCAGATATCCTGTTGAGGCAGGGGCTGAGGCCCAGGGATTGGAGACTTCACCCCGAGGTGGTGGAGCTTCTTAGGGAGAACTTTGGTCAAACTAAATTCAAGTCGACCTTTCACATCGTTTGTACAACGCATTGCTCTATTTGGTTCTCCCTCACGCATCCAGCTCCGCTTGGGCTGGATTACCAATTACAAATAGGTTACAATTACAACAACAATTACAATTTTAACAATATTTCAAGTGTATTTCTTTGTAAAAAGTATACATTTTATCATACGTATTAAAAAAAGGTAAGGATTCATTAGTTTGAATATTGGAACAAACACTATAATAACATCTTAGTTGATAATTCAATATACCTACTTTATTTTTGACAAAACATCATACTATAGTATATTTAACTATGAGCAGAAATTGGTGAACAAAAGCGTACCCATTTAATGTGACAGTAGTCTTTTTTACAGTCAAAACTTTATAATCTATCCAAAACTAATCACAAAATCGTGTCTAAACATTCATATTTAGTCTGTAATATATTATGTATGATATATTAGTATATACATGTGAATTTGCAGCTTGTTGCTTATACAGACATTTTATTTCAACATATTTCAGTCTATTTTTACTCATCTTAGGCTATAGCAATATAGTTTGTATGTGTTGTTCATGTAAACATAACGTTTACTAATATAGGTGCGAGAGTGAATGAACAAGGCACGCGCTGTATAACTGTAGTAAACAAAGCGCGCGCGCCTATGCCGTTCACTCATCATTTAGCCTACACACAGACACGCAATTCATATTTAAACAGTCTTTTTGCGGTTTACAGTCCGACAAATTCAATATCACGATTAGAACAAAGCACTAGAATAAATGACTTACTACATCAGCTGGATCCGTTGCTCCTCGAAATGAAACTACCAGCACTTCTGGTACATTTTCCAGGGTTAGATAGTATTCCTCACAGCGAAAGGATACGCTGTGTACACACCTGTACAAGATACTTACTAAACACGATGTGTTTTATAATCCAGCTGGTGGGCGTTGGCATGTTTGAATGGCTTGTCTAAGATCATTTGCGTTTGAATAGCGCGCGCTCTCCGTGGGCGTGGCACATTAACGCGTAATTAGGTGTAATGAGCTGGAAAGAAAAATACTGACATCTCTCACTTTTCATACAGATTACATAAGCTGAGAATATTTGTTTTTTTATATAAATTCATTCATTTAAAAGAAGAGAGTTCAAGCTTCATTATGGAAAAACACTCGTGCCTGTATGACAAGTATTCGCGGAATTAAAAATAATCTTAGGACGCGTTTCAGAATGGACTTCACTGACAGAGAGAAGGCAGAACGCGCATCATGTTTGTTTTTCTTTATTTGGCGAAAAGCACAACACTTTGTTTTTATTGTGAGTATCCACAAAAAAAATAGACACTTATCAGGATCTAATGATGTACAACACTTAATATGTAAGATCAAAATCAACAGAGTATTTTGAGTTTCTTTTGCACTGATAAGAAAAAAGCGAGACTATCGCGCCGGCGCGATAGCCGACCTCAGAGGGTTAATACCCCAGATCAGGAACGACTGAACCGGTTATGTCCAGTTCGGGCATTAGATGCCTACGTTCACAGAGCTGCCCTGTGGCGTAAGTCTGAACAATTGTTTGTCTGCTTTGGGTCACTCAAGAGAGGGTGCCCTGCATCTAAACAGGTAATGAGCAAATGGATAGTTGAGGCTATATCATTGGCTTATGAAGCGGCCGGTCAGCCTTCACCTATGGCTGTACGAGCCCATTCTGCAAGGAGTATAGCGGCCTCTACGGCCTTAATCTCGGGTGTTTCCCTTCTTGATATCTGTAATGCGGCAGGTTGGTCCTCTCCACATACATTTGTCAGGTTTTATGACCTTGACCTCTCCACTCCAGGGGCGAGGTTGCTTGCTTCTTATTGTGCGCAAGGACTTTACACAGAACGGGCATTTGTCACTATAGTGGGTATGGGGTTCCCACCGCGTCTCAAACGCAGCTCGAAGTTCCCTTGAAAGGAAACGTCTCAGGTTACGTATGTAACCCTGGTTCCCTGAGAGGGAACGAGACACTCCGTTTACCTGCCATACTTCCTGCATGCCCTGATCGACTTGCTTCAGGTTTTTTCAGAAGCTGGCGCGGTCTGAATTCAGGGGTGCTTTATAGTTTCCTGGTCTATGACGTCACCCGCATATGACGTTTCGGGCTTCCATTAGACTGATTTTACATGTGCTTTACGACGTAATCACGCAGAGCGTTCCCACCGCGTCTCAAACGCAGCGTCTCGTTCCCTCTCAGGGAACCAGGGTTACATACGTAACCTGAGACGTTTCATCTCTAACTGTTCCAGGGGCATACATCTTACTGAGAGAGTTCCGATGTGAAGAATTCCAAATCTATTTGAAGAATTCATCTTTAAAATAGGTTTATACGAAGTTCTGAAAAACATTTTCATTCAAGATCATTTTGTTCCTCTGGACAAAAACAAAGATGCTGCTTCCATCCTTGAATTTGCACCCCAGCATAATAAATATTTACATATATCCGAAAAGACAAAATAAACACTAAACTTATAAATATTGCAGAAATTAAGGTTTAAAGTTTTATGTCCCCTTTGTTCTTATTATGGTGTAATTTCCTCAATGATAATTGATGTGTGCTTTGTTATAGTTGTGCATAAGTCTCTGCTTCATCTGAAGTTGTGAAGCTGTTAGCAAAAGCTGTTTTAAAGTTTTTTGAAAACTTGACTTGACTTGACTTACTCAAAAGGCTAATGTTTTTTCGGATGTTGAATGATTAAGGGCCATTAGGATTAATGTTATCTCTTTCTGTGTTCCAGGTAATCTGAATGAAGGTGCTCAGCATCTGTCTTTTGACTCTATTTTGTCTCTTTCATCTCCAATGGGCCACTCTGGGCAGCGTTTTTCGAGTGACAGCAGTTGCCGCAGCATAATGACAGATGATAGTGAGGATGGTGCCTTCATGTCACCAGTATTTGATGATCCGAGTCCATTAAGCCCCACTGAGCCAAATGGCGGCTTCTTCCAGCTGGAGGGGGGGGTGTTGCGACCCCTGACAAGAACACGCAGCATTAGCCTGACCAGCAGTAACAATTCACTCTCCCCAAGCTGGGAAAATACACCTTCATCCATGTTTGGGACCCTGCCAAGGAGAGGCAGAAGAGGTAGCGTCCGCAAGCACCTTCTGAAGTTCATCCCTGGTCTGAATCACTCCGTAGAGGAAGAGGAGGGCAGCTGAAACCTCATTCATACCTCCATTGACTGTTGATCTGATGAATTCTTCGTATGGACCTTGGGCAGTGGAATGTTCATTCCATTTTAAACTCTTCTGTTCTCAAGATGTTCTAGAATTCATGTCTCATGTTTTTTATGACTTTCCTGCTTTAAGTGTCGATAAAAACAGGAGTTGAGTCTCACATGAGCATTACGGACTGCATGATGGCAATCTCTGTGTCATTTTCTGTCAGTTATGACAATGCTTTATCAAGCACTATGACTTCCCAAAGATTCAGCACTGAAATAAACAACTGGCATTAACTAAACCTTAGGAAAGTGTATGATGAAAAGCAACTCAATTGAGCAAAATCTAAAGAATTATGCACATTGTTTCCACTGCTCTAATTCAGTGATTTACACTTCATTCCTGCAAGCTTATGAATGTGTCCTATTTCCCACTTGATCTCTAACCAATCAAGATCTCAAAGTCTGCTGTAGCATGCAATTGATGTGTGGTTGCTACGTGGTTAGAGCAAGTAAGTTCTTAATGTTAAGTACGTGCCTTGCTGCGCTCCAAAATGTGTCAGACTGCAATTCTTAACACAATGCAAGTTACACCGTTAGTATTTCTGCAAGGGTTGCAATAGTGGGTATAGCGTCAGTTTTCTCATTCAGATTTTGGTGAAGCAAGAAGCTGAAAAAAACATAAACTACCTAAATAATAACACATCTGGTTTACAGGTGACTAAATGCTGAGAGTCATAAAATGCTCTGAACCCATTGATTTAAACGTGTGGAATCAACGTGGGCCGGATCTGGGCCGACACTATGTTGCTGTCTGGGGTGGGCTGGGTTGGGGTGGGTTGGGGTGTGTGTGTGTGTGGCAACTGCAGACATTTGAAGGTAACTCTGAATTGTTACCACCAGAGTAACATATAAGGGAATGCTACGTGTATTCAGGGGTGTGTGAGAATATGTTTGTGTAAAATATGTTTGTGTCCCAAGTGTCTGCTAAATGACAAATAACCATTACAAATCATCATTATGCCTTCAAGCTTACTGTGATCTTTCCTAGTAGGAAAACATGTTGGCCCTGGAACAACATTCCAATCAATGTAGGTTTAGGTTAAGGGTTGAGGTTGAAGCTTCAATGCCATTCGTATCAATCTCATTTCTCTCTGTATTTATGGTTAGTTAAACTTTAAGGTTAAAATTGTTCGACAGTGTGTTGTTTCAGGAACAACAAAATATGTTTTGCTTGTCAAAATCTGTCACTCTGTCACCAAACATAGAGCCAGTCATATTACACAGAAATGAACTGAATAATGGACAACTTAAATTATTTTGCTCAATCTCAAACACTTTACTGTATAAAACATCTATGAACATTTATAGAATATATAGCTAGTAATTTCTACTCTTTAATTTAATCCTGATTACAGATTAGTTGATGAGCAGATGATAACTTTAAATCATTAAAACATGAAAAGGACTGATCTGTAGTGAGTGTGTGAAATGAAAGTTAAGTGCTGACTTGTAAAGACTGAGATGATATATGTGAAAGAGCTCCAAACCACAGAGGTATAGCAAAATTCATAACAGGATGTGGTCTGTTAGAGGTGCTACTTTACCACATTTTTTCTTGCTTTTTTTAGTGATCTCTGTAACGGACAGTTTTACTTAAAATAAATATATATTCAACACCTCATAAATGTGAAAAAAGTGCTTGCCGGTCCAATCTTTTCTTCTTATATAGCGTAGTGAGTATATTCTCAGAAAAAAATGCTCTTGCAGTTGTGGCTAGTCACCTGCATTCAATACAGGAAGTATATGTGCTTGAGACAAAAAGACTCTGCTCTAAACATGGGTTTTTCTTCTCTTTTTTGTTTCCTTTTACCATTTTGTATGAATTTGTATGAACTCGATATAGTTTATTTGGAAGTAAACAAGTGCAATTAACAAATTTGCATGTTCACGGTTCTCTCGTGTTATATATTATTTTGATGAAAAGGAGAAAATTCCCAAGGCAATTCCATGTCTTTAATAAATTGGGCTTAAATCGTTTTTATTATTATTATTTCAATCTTTAGACTTTTTATCTTTAACCACTTGAGTGCCTTTTTTCCGTTTTTAATTTATGAGTTAGCTCTCATGTTTCTTGTGAATACCATTGGTCATACATATGTAATACATAAATAGTCATGTTTTAAAGTATTTATTTACAGCAACACACAGAAATGTACATTTCTACATTTTGAGGATAGGCTATAATATTTTGATAAAAAAAAAAAAACTTTTTAGCTAAACTCAAACCTCTGTAACGTATCTCAGTACACATTACATTCACACTGGTTTTTAAGACCCCAACTGAATAATAATAATATGTTAAACTATAAAAATTAAAACAGCTTTATTACTGTTAATTGACAAATTACTAACTAACACCTCTTCCAGCAGCAACCTGGTTTTCTCAGAAGGTCTCCCATCCAGGTACTAACCAGGCTCAGCCCTGATTAGCTTCAGTGGGCAACCAGTCTTGGGCTACAGGGTGATATGGCTGCTGGAGCAAAATTTTAAATGTCAGAGCATGTCAGAACACCTCCAGGGCCCAGAAAACACCTCAGCATGTATGTAAAAGTTTGTAGTTTTGAGAAAATAACGTTTATGCGTGGTTTGTGAAAAGGCAAAAAATTTAAGTCACTGAAATAAGGCCATAAAACCCATACTGACTATTTGTTCACTGGTATTCACCTCACACCCGAGAGTAAATAATCTAAAACAAGGAAACGTGAGCTTTGGTGATAACTAGACGAAAATTTAATGACTAAAATAGTAATTTCTCTCTAGAAATGACATCAAAAGTGGAAAATTGGGGACAAAAACATTTACAAACAAACTGACCACCAACTTTCATTATATTTTTTAGCTCACACTGTAAAAAATAAAATCCTAAAAAAAGGGTCAAATGACTGGCAGCTGCGGCTGCCAAACAAAAAACGTAAAAATAAAGTAAAATATCCGAATTTAAATTAAGTGCAAAAAACTTTTACAGATATTTTTCCTAAATGTTTTACAGAAAAGCACTGTTATTTTACAACTATTATCTGGATTATTACGATGAAACACCCTAACTGTAAAAACAATCCCATAAAAAACAGTCAATGACTGTAAGCAATGGCTGCCATACAAAAAAAACATAAAATGAATGTAAAATATCCTAATTTAAATAAGTGCAAAAGCAGAAATCTTCATTAAGCTTTCACAAACAGTTATTTCACATTTTTCCTGAATTTTTTACTAGAAAACATGTAAGTAACTACATGCATGATTTACTGTGAATATACGTCACTGCATCAGCAACTACACACTGTCAGTTAAGCACCAACACTTCAAAAGAATTATATTTAAAAAACTAGACTTCTCAGTAATTCTGAAGATATTAGAGCCCGTTCTCATCCTTTGGCGTCATATAGGTGACACCATATGACATTTCGTCGAAATCCTACTCACATGGCATCCTTTAGTATCAATATGCAGACTGATCTCATGAAATGGCATATGTATGACACGCCAATTCGTATTTCCATTTTTGGCGTGCTATCAACATGCATAATCGCTTTTCAGCGTGTTTATGAACTTAACGTTACATTACTGTATATATAAATATATGACCTACCCCAACCCGTGAGTCACTGGGGTTAATACCATTTATGAGTCTTCCCCTACCATCCTAGGAAAAAAAATATCGCTCCCCAGATGTAGATCTACATTTTGCTTTGTTTCGCTCGGACATTTAACGGCGTGTACATACACGCGTAATCACTCGGACATTTAACGGCGTAGACATACACGCATACACGCGGATAGCTTAAAATGCGTATAGATAACACACCACTTGACTTGAAAGTGGCATGTATGTTTACGCAAAAGTCATGATGCCATGTTGCAATATGAGACGCAGAACCCAAGGTGTCATATAGGTGACTGGCATCCATTAGCGTCAATATGAGACGCAGACCCTACCCCAGACCTAAACCTACCCATAACAGTGCGTGTTATATTTACGCTAAAGGGTGCCATGTGCATCGTATTTCGACGAAATTTCATATGGCGTCACCTATATGACGCTAAAGGATGAGAATGTGTTGGATATTACTATAAATTACAGCAACACCTCCCCCTTTGCCTTTCAGACGAGGCTCATGTTTATAGAAGTAATATTGTGGGGTGGACTCATTTAAATAAAGCAACATGCAGCATTTCATCAATGTTATTCTGCTCATCCTGGACTGAAGCATAGGCTCTACTCTTCAACACAATGGTGACACACAAAACACACCATACAGAAACAATTTACATCCCACCAGAACATTAAACACTAACAGATATCTCAAGATCTCTGCATCCTCACTTATTACAATCCAGACTTTATTTCTCTCATACTAACATTCTTATTGAGAATTAACAGAGATTTAGAAGTTGATGTTTTATTGAAAATAATAAAGTTTGATGTCACCATGATGGAGATCAGTGTTTGCTTTAGTTGGGGTCTTGACCCTTTGATTTTAACATTACTTTTTCTCTGGCTGCCTTAACTGTGTCTCTGATACATATTTGTTATGGTAGGACTCCAATAGAAACTCAGATCAGATGATTGTGGTCACTTATTAGTGATAATAGTTATCATATAGTTGCATGCTTTATTGATACCACCTGAAGTGTAATATCTAATTAAGTCGTTAAATATTAGTTGTTAATTTTGCATGCCAATACTGCTATAGAAGATCATGCAGTGCTGTGATCCTAAGATTTTATGAAGTCATTATACAGAAAATGTTTTGACAGGATCATACAGACTCACACAGACATCAGTAATCAGCATATGAATCACAACAATGGTGATCAACTCTGAACTACTATAGTCTAGGGATGGCTGACTCGAAACAGACGTTCCGAGGCTTTGCAAGATCCCGAATCGCAGATGTTTCGAAACACTGATCCAAAGCGTGTTTCAAAACACCCACGTCACGTGACTACGGCTAAATTAAGCTTCTGAGTGTTTCAACAGGTGGCATGGTCCGCCGAATCAGGGTTTGATTGACAGGGTCACACAATCGCACAGTAGTATAAAAGTGAAGTCAACGCATTTTCACATCGTGGGTTTTTGTGAGAGGAGTTCGGTTTTGAGATAGCGGATTTTTGGTGATATAGTGACATTTATAGTGTGATTTGTTTAGTTATATTTAGGCTTCCATTTAAATTTACACATTGACTGAGAGACAGACAGAGTAGCCTACATATAGATGTGGATATAGATTTATATCTATGCACATTAATAGATGCATAGATATAAATATATATATACAGATAGATTAATATATATATATATATTGTTGAGGCAAAATTTCACCACCAGTCAATAGTCAACGCTGCGCAGTCAACCATGTATGTAAGTCTGTATGTAAGAGTCATACAGAGTCAAATTCAATAAAAATAAGTATTTTATTCCTGCAGGAATAGGTTCAGTCCCAAACACACAAAGTTCAATCTGTGCGAGGAGTGACACACCCTCAAAGAGCAGACGGGGGTTTTATACCCGTTTCAAGGACCTTTCCTTTTACGTTTACAGATATGATGTGGCTGTTGTGTCTTTTACGGGCATGTTACGAACCCTGTTGTTAAAAATACTCGTTTCGTGAGGGTTCAGCAACATAAAAGCAAAACGCAAGGCAAAGAGCAGTTTAAAGCATTTATTTTTCGACTAATAAATGACTGAACAAACTCACGTCTCTCAAGTTCCCTCTCTCTGCAGGTAACACACATTTTCTCTACACTAACGTCAACATAGACATACCAAACACTAACAAATAGAACAAAATAGTGGCACAATACAAAAGAACACAGCTTGAGTTGATCAGCCGGCTGGACATCATGACGCGCACGGAGTTCACCGCTGCGTGTCTCACCCTCCTGCACACTCCACTTATATGCTCAGCACGAGCCATCAGAGCAACGAACCACAGGTGCGCAGGGGAGGAGCCTATACTCAGAAAAAAACACCAATTAGAAGACGAGACAAACATACACACAAAAATACACAGGCAACACCCATAAGGCTGAGGCCGTAACACTTCTCCCCCTAAAAGGAAGAATCAGATTTTTTTTCCTCTTTTTTTTCCTTCCTTAGAAGGGAAAAGAAAACTGATTCTGCATAAAATTACACAGAAAACTTAACTTAATCTGCGAGACAACGCATCTGCCACCACGTTGTCAGATCCTTTTTTATGACGGATCTCTAAATTATATGGCTGAACCATTAAGGCCCATCGCATCAATCGTTGGTTATGGTTGTACATTTTGCTCAGAAAAACCAGCGGATTGTGATCCGTATAAACAACGATAGGAGAAGAACTAGACTCCACATAAACGTTAAAATGTTGTAAGGCTAATAACATAGCTAAAGTTTCCTTTTCAATCGTTGAATAATTCAACTGATGACGGTTAAGCTTAGCTGAAAAGTACGATACTGGGTGGCCTATTTCATCAGCACCCTCCAGCAGCAAGACAGCTCCCACTCCAATCGCACTAGCGTCGAGGAGCGTCGAGGAGCGTCGAGGAGGAACGTCATTGAACAAAGTCGGGAAATTGTCTATCAGCTTCATTACGTCCTCTCGCTGTTCAGGCGATAGATAGGATAGTTGATCGGGAAGCGAAGATAAAACCTTAGAGTTTTCAAAACATCCTCCTCTTAAAGCATCCATAGATACATTCAACCCATCGTCCACAGTATCGGTAGGCAAAGCATAAGCCAGCAATGAAACGCGTTCAGTATTTAATTTAGTCACCGGTTCACAAACCAAATTCTCAGCGTTCTCTTTTGGTTCGACACGACAAAAATATGGTTTCAACATATTCACGTGACATAAACGAGTTTTTCGCCTCCATTCTGGAGTGTGTAAGATATAATCAGTTTCATTCAACTTATTTTTTATCACGTAAGGACCGGAGAAACGCGCAGAGAGAGAAGATCCAAGAATAGGGAACAACACTAGAACCTTCTCGCCTGGCAAAAAATTACGCACAACTGCTTTCCTATCGAAATGTTTTTTCATTTTCTTTTGTGACAGAGAAAGTGCTTCCCTCGCCACAGTACACGCATTGTGCAAACGTTCACGAGTACGTGATACAAAATCAAGGACGTTGATCTTCACAGACGAACCGTCTCGGAGAAATTCCTCCTTTAATATTTTCAAAGGACCACGGACATTATGTCCGAACACAAGCTCTGACGGGCAAAACCCAAGCGAGTCCTGTCGCGCCTCACGCACCGCAAATAAAACTAATGGAACTCCATTGTCCCACTCATTCCCAGTCTCTATACAATACTTCCTCAGCGCAGCTTTTAATGTTTGGTGCCACCTCTCCAAAGCTCCTTGCGACTCAGGGTGATAGGCACTTGATACCACGTGAGACACCCCAAGAGCCTTTAACGAAGTACGGAAGACACAAGACACAAAATTTTAACCCTGATCGGTTTGGACAGTTTTCGGCAACCCAAAAGTTGTAAAAAATTTGGTTAAAGCTTTAGTTACCGTCTTAGCCGTTATGGTGCGTAACGGGATGGCCTCTGGAAAACGTGTAGCCACGCACATGATTGTCAACAAATATTGACAACCAGACTTAGCCCGAGGAAGTGAACCCACACAATCAACTAGAACGCGCTGGAATGGTTCGCCAACTGCAGGAATAGGACAGAGAGGAGCAGGCGGTACAACCTGATTAGGTTTTCCAATGACCTGACAAATATGACATGTCTTACAGTATCTCACAACATCAGATTTTAACCCTGGCCAGAAAAAATGCTGGAGCACCCGGTTATAGGTCTTAGTTATCCCTAGGTGTCCAGACCAAGGATGGTCATGAGCCAAACATGTTTTCGAAATTTCAAAGGCACCACAATTTGATGCACCGCATTCCAATCTTCCTGCTGCTCAGGATTTAACGATCTACTCCATTTACGCATGAGCACATTATCGTTCCAGTAAAACTGGTGGTTACGCAGCGACATTTTGTCATTTTCAACACTCGCACGACAATTTTCTAATGATAAATCATTTTGCTGAGCTTGGATCAGAATTTCACGCGAGACAGACAAATCACCGATAAGATCAAAGCCAACAGATGACCTTAAAGTTGTTTTAAACGAGTCTGGAAAATCGGGAAGAACATCAGTTTTCAAAATCTTTGAAAAGACAGAATCGCAAAGAGTATTACTTTCCTGAATGTCATGTTTCGCCTGTGCTCGCGTCACAACAGCACTAAATACATTCGGCAAATTTTTACCAAGTGCATCAGCCTGCGAATCATTACACGGGCCATCAATGACTTCCACTACCGGCATTACCTTACCTCCAGCTATGTCATTTCCCATGATAAAATCCACACCTTTCACCGGTAAAGAGGGACGAACTGCAACCTCAAAGCACCCAGATGCCAAATCAGAAGAAACGTATAAACAATGAAGAGGAACAGGCACAAAACCCATTTCAATACCCTGCACAATCGCGCTGGTATAACACGCCGAGTCAGCACAAAACCCAAAATATCCGATAATATAAAAGACTGAGACCCTCCGGTGTCAGGGAGAATTCTTACAGGTTTTCGGCTTTCGACCTTCTCATTTAACGATACAAATCCATCGAACACGAAAGGCTGAAAACAGCTATCAGGTGTCACAAGAGAAATTAAGGATGGCGGGGACACAGTTTTCACCAAAACCAAACCTCGAGGCTGAAAAGATGAGGAATCTTGTCGCTCTAGTTTACGTTTTAAAGTACGACACTCAGCCATAATATGTCCCATAATATGTCCCATCTTATGACAGTAACCGCACTCTCGATTAGACTTCGAACTGGTAGGAACCCATTTATTTCGTTAATCAGAAAGATTTTCATTTTCTTTTGAGGAACCCCCAGAGTCAGACGGACGCTTTAGAAACACAGTTTTGTGCGTTAATGCATACTCTTCAGCTAACACAGCAGCCTGTTGTACAGTGCTGACTTTCTGTTCGTTTAAATACAATGCAGTACGTTCTGGAACACAGTTTTTAAACTCTTCAATCAGCAAAAGTTCTCGCAAAGAATTATAGTCAGTTACCTGGCACGCTTTGATCCACCGATCAAATAAAATGCCCTTTTCGCGAACGAACTCGACATAAGTTTGAGACGTGCCTTTTTTCATGGTACGAAATCGTTGTCGATAGTGCTCAGGAACTAATTCATATGCTCGTAATATTGCAGTTTTCACAGCATCGTACTGCACGCTTTCCTCTAACGAGAGAGATGCACACACCTCTTGTGCCTTACCTGATAGTTTACATTGTAACATTAGTGCCCAAACCTCGTTTGGCCATCTTAAGGCAACAGCAACTCGTTCAAAAGCTTGAAAATACGCCTCAACTTCTCTCTCACGGAAGGGTGGGACGACAGAGATATTTTTAGCCACATCAAAATGTGTCGAAAACGGCGCTATAGACTCCAATATCACACGGCACAGAATTAACCCCCGAAGTTGATGGACCAGCCGATGTCTCAGAGTCAACCTCCAACCTAGAGGTTTTAACAATAGATTTTTTAGGTACCTCTGGAACCGCCTGCAACTCCAACTCCCGCAGTCGCACTTTCGTATCAGTATCAATTCGGTACATTTCGATCTGACGCTTCAAATCATCCTGTCTCGCCTGAGCTTTGTCCTGAGTCTCCAATTGTAACCGTGCTAAACGTAACTTCAAACGGGAATCTGCACGCAAACCCAGTGATGACTCTGTGGACAGTGAAAGAGGTTCAAATTTAGGCATTGAAAAAGACGGACGTACCTCCGCTCCAACCTCAATCACTGGCGTCACTGGAACACCACTCGACACACGTAAGGCCGAACTTCCTGCAGCTGGTGCCGCCAACTCCACTGCTGCAGTAGGAACAGCCTCCATAGAAGGAAATACCCCCTTATTAATCAGGCTAGTCACTAAACAAGCTTTCAACTCTTCTTTACGCAGTGTTCTAGAGATAGAAACCTCATAATGTTGAGCAATAAGAAACAAATCATTCCTCCGACATGTCTCCAAAACTTCAACACTAGATTGATCTAAAAATTGTCTTAGCTCAAACGTTGCCATCTTTAAAGAAAAGAAAACGCAAAAGCAATCAGGATAATCCAACACCCTCTGGACCTACCTACCTAACCATTAATCTAACTATACCCTACCTAGTCTTCAGAGGGTACCGATTAAGAGATCGCTCTCTCCTCCGGAATACCTCCAAAAACAACAAACTAAAATAATAAAGAAAAACAATAAACAGTAAACCGTCGTCAGGACTGGCGCTAAGCACAGCCCCACTGGCTTACTCTTCCTAACCAGAGGATATGGATCACCTGAATCAAATTAGATCAATCAAATTACCACTACTCGGACACATATCCTGGACGAGCCCCCATTTATGTTACGAACCCTGTTGTTAAAAATGCTCGTTTCCTGAGGGTTCAGCAACATAAAAGCAGACATCCCAACCTCCAAGAAGTCATTTCAGGGAGGTATATCTTGGTGACTGGATTGTTGACTGGGGGGGGGTCGACTAGCTTTTGTTGACGGTCTCTCGCTCTCGCTCTCTGCCTTGCACGCGCCGTGCGCTATGTATGTTATGCGCGCAGTCAGAGCCGTTAAATATGAGTTTTTCAACGCTCTGCACGCAGTATGTTCTATCTCGCTCTAGATTCCAGGAGATTTGAACTAATTTGCGGGCATCAGGGAGACGCTAGCAATATGCGGGAGACTCCCGGAACTTCCGGGAGACTTGGGATGTCTGTAAAAGGAAAACGCAAGGTAAAGAGCAGTTTAAAGCATTTATTTTTAGACTAATAAATGACTGCACAAACTCACGTCTCTCAAGTTCCCTCTCTCTGCAGGTAACACACATTTTCTCTACACTAACGTCAACATAGACATACCAAACACTAACAAATAGAACAAAATAGTGGCACAATACAAAGAACACAGCTGGAGTTGATCAGCCGGCTGGACATCATGACGCGCACGGAGTTCACCGCTGCGTGTCTCACCCTCCTGCACACTCCACTTATATGCTCAGCACGAGCCATCAGAGCAACGAACCACAGGTGCGCAGGGGAGGTGCCTATACTCAGAAAGAAACACCAATTAGAAGACGAGACAAACATACACACAAAAATACACAGGCAACACCCATAAGGCTGAGGCCGTAACAGGCATTACAGGCGCCTCTCCTCTCTCCAGGCCACAGCCTAACACAGAAATACACTGGCCAAAAAGCTGATCAGTGCCTAAGGTCAAAGGTCTCCTCCCATCTGCTCCTGAGTGTCACGCCGTGCACGTACACACATTTTAGTTTATGTCATCAAAATCATCAGGAGCCACATGGCTCAAAAAATCCCTTCAGTTCTATTAACTACTGATCACTGTAAGATTAAAATTTTCCACTACAATTCCCCACTTTTTATCATTCAGATTACCCATAATCACAATAATAAACAAAAAAGAACAAATTTTAAGTCATACCATCACACTTATACGCTACATCTCTGATTTCCGCATAAATGATCACTCTTCTTAAACATTTGTGAAAATATCATGTTGAAAGGAAAAAGCTTAGGCTGTTTTTGTAAGGATAGTCCCTTAATTATTAGCAAGCAGGTAAAGAATTTAATTTTAAGGCCGGGCTAAATGAATAGGCACTGCTATTGCACTCTCGACCTAGATCGAACCCTCAGTCACCTTAATTAAATAAGATATAGTGTACAGATTTAGTTAGAAAGAAAAACAAACCCATCAATTGACACAGTTTCTTTCACTACAATACAAAGTATATAAAAAGTATAATAAAATCCTTCATTTCATGCCCTCTCCTTGTACGCCACCTCGTTACACGGATGGCCGCTGTTTGTAACCTTCTTTAAATCTTTTGCCCTTAATCTTTCTCAGGAAATAGAAAAGTAAAAAATAGAAGAAATAGAAGAAAAACAAACAGAACATACATTTAACACATCTCACTATAGCTTCCGCTACCTGTCTCGTCGCATAATTTTGTTAATCCTTGGGATAGACTGTCATTTTTTCCCAATTGAACAGACAGCAGGTTTTCACCTGTCTCTGTTATCGTATTCACCCATGAATAACAAAATTATCATAACACATACAATCCTAACTCCCTCCATTAACCCTCTGGGGACCAAAGCTTTTTTGGGGCCCTTGGGATGTTTTGACATGCACTGACATTTGTGCTTTTTTCAGTTATTTATAAACATGTTAATGGCAAAGGTGTAAATTCACTCTATATAGCACACACGGGGCTACCATAATATGTTAGCAACATGCATGTACATGTTTGTATTTTTGAGAGAATATTATTTATGCGTGGTTATTGAAAAAACTAAAAATAAAAGTTTCTGAAATAAGGCCACAAAACACATATTGATTATTTCTTCACAAGACTTTTGAAAATTGTATCACATAGTCTAGAATATTTGCTCCAAAACTATATGAGAAACATCCTGACTACTCATTCAGATAAGTCAATAAAGTCTTTTAGAATGTGTATGATGTGTTTTGTTTGAGAAAGCTTTATGCGAGGATGCTTGATCTCTCATTAGTATGTATCCATTTCACACCTGAGAAAGACAAAGACCCTCCCATAATGGCCCTATTAGGTGCTATCAGGCCATATCATTATGAAGAGCCTTGCAGAAAGAATGAGGAGATTTAAAAAAGAATGGCTTTTAGATTGTTTTGGATTTATTTACAACACACACACACACACACTGCTTGGAATAAGTGAACACACCCATGCTAAAGTTGACTAAAAAGAGGAATAACAAATCGTAATGCCTTAATTAAAAAAAATGAGGAAAACTCCAACCTTTAGGGACATGAATAATGTCCTTGAATTCTTTGTGAATGAAAAATTTATCACAAATAATTAAATGTTCTTCTTTAAAATACAGGGTGCATACGTCTGGACACATCTATCACACACCCTTCACCATATAGACAAGGTTTTATTTCAGTTCAAAGTTAGAGTTGGAAAAATCTTGAAAAGAAAATTGTCTTTTCCATAAATGTCTTAGTTTGATCATACATATTTCAAAGTTGAGGATTCATTATTTTGATTTAGCTTGGATTGGAACAAACACTAGACTATAACATCTTAGTTGATTAGTTTATTGACAAAACATACTATATATTTAACATACGAGTAGAAACTCCCAACAAAGCTTATTTGATGTCTATTTTAGAGTAAAAACTTTATACTCTATCCAAAACTAGTCAACAAAATGTCTTTTATTTCGTCTATAACAGTGCGTATCTGTGCGTTCATTCATTCATTCATTCATTCACACACACACACACACACACACACAGAAACATGATTCACATTTAAACAGTATGCTATTTTTTCCGTTTACAGACACTAACGTTATTCTATATCGCGATTAGAACAAAGCACAAGCATAAAACACTTACACACTTCTCAGCTGAATCTGTTGCTCCTCCTCGTGGTGAAAATAAACCAGCACTTGTTCTGAGGTAGGTAAATGTCCCAGGATTGTTCCTCATAGCCGCTCAAGATGACAGTAGATTAATCTGACTAAAAAACATAGTGTGTTTTCAGAGTTTATGTGCGTTAACGCGTCTCAATGTGGTTGTTCCGTCCTTGTTACAACCCTTTGTGTAAATTGACAGACAGTTTAACTCCTCCTCTAGTCACCACGCTGGACGAAGGTGAATCGTTTACTTCTTTAATGATGACCAAAAGTAGGGTAAACTGAAACCAAAAATATACATAAATGAGTACTAAATCTTCACATTGGGACTGTTCACATATTTTAAACAATACTAGCACAAATAACTTGTTATTTTACACAATGAAATTACTACTTAAAGGGGATTTTTTAGACATTACTTAACTCAGACTATTCTGATTATACCACAGAACGGGTTAAGAGAACCCCCGAAAATCTAAACAACAATTATAACAACATACATCTCATCTTACATGATAATATTCCTATGCATAGATAAATGATGTTAAAGAACATTACATACCGACGATGATCGTTTATAGCTTGAACGTGAGCAGAAAGACTTTCAGAAGGAGATCGCTATAAAAGACGCAGCTGTCAGAAGATATTACTGAGCGCTCTCTGATGACATCATTAAAGGAAGCCGCAGAACGAACGTGACTGTAATTTCTTTAGTATACCACCAGGGGGAGACAACAAGCAACAATACAGAACACTCCCCGTCTGGTGTCCCTGGATACCATTACTTAATACATAATACATGTCTGAAAAGGCAGTAGTAATCTAGTCTTCGGATGGTAAAAGGAGGACCAACTCTGTAACTGGCCTCAGGAACACTTTGACTCCGTCTGGATGTGCTACTTTCACTTCCACTTTGCGGACTCTACCGTCCTTGCTGGGAAACACTTCTGCGATACGCCCTATAGGCCATGTGTTTCTTTTGGCTTGATTGACCTTGATGAGCACTAGACTCCCCTTAGTGAGATTTGGCTTGTCAGACTGCCACTTCCTTCTTGTCTGCAGAGTGGACAGGTATTGTTTCCTCCATCTGTCCCAGAAGGTGTTGGCGAGACTTTGTACCTGTCTCCACTGACGTCTGTACAAGTATTTGCCATCAAAGTCGCCTGGAGGAGCAAGAGAGGGACCCGTTTTTTGTGTTAACAGAGTTGCAGGGGTAAGAATAAACGGGTCATCTGGATCCGTAGACACAGGTACGAGCGGTCTGGAATTTACAATGGCTGTTACTTCGGCCATCAAGGTGACTAGGACCTCATGGGTGATTTTTGAAGACCCAAGCTGTAAGAACATTGAGTCCAAGATCTTGCGTGTCAGCCCTATCATCCTTTCCCAGGATCCGCCCATATGGGAGGCGTGAGGGGGATTAAACTCCCACACGCAACCTTGATCCGCAAGAAACCTCTCTACTTTACCATTGATGTTGGAAGGGATCAGTAGCTCATGACATGCTCCAACGAAATTAGTTCCCCTGTCTGAGCGTAGTTGCTTGACCGGTCCGCGAATGGCAATGAACCTCCTCAAGGCATTGATGAAGGAAGAAGTGTCCATAGATTCGATAATTTCGATGTGGATGGCGCGAATGCTTTGACAGCAGAACAAGACCGCCCATCTTTTACTGTCCGCATGACCCCCCCGTGTGCGTCGTGAAGAGACCGACCATGGTCCAAAGACATCAAGACCAACGTACGAAAACGGAGGATTCGTGTTGAGGCGACAGTCAGGTAAGTCGGCCATTTTCTGAGTTTCGCAGGTGCGGCGGAGTCTACGACAAGTGACACATCTGAAAATATGACTGTTCACACACCTTCT
The DNA here is from genome assembly GCA_030578255.1 of Tiaroga cobitis. Lineage (NCBI taxonomy): Eukaryota > Metazoa > Chordata > Actinopteri > Cypriniformes > Leuciscidae > Tiaroga > Tiaroga cobitis. The sequence goes on along the minus strand of CM060599.1, from coordinate 12,379,933 downwards.
TCCACCCACAATCCACAAGCCGGCAGAACGAATAGCGCCCTCTGTAAATAGACGTCCCTGATGTTGAGTCCGTTCATGATAATGGCGCACAAGAAGAGTGGCAATGTGGTGACGACCAGGAACTATTATAGGTTGCTTCTCCTCGCATCTTATATTAGCCTCGGTGATGCGTCCGCCCACTCTAATGAGACCGTTTGTGTCAATGAAAGGGCTCAGGGCTCTGATGGGGCTGTCCTTTGGAAGAGGTCTTTGATCCCTGATACACTGCAGCTCTTTTGTGTAAGTCTCCTCTTGAACGGTACGTATGATTGTGTTTTGGGCTTTGGTGAACATTTCTACCGTGTGATCTTGGGTGCAGTGATACCAACCGTTGCAGCCATCATGAGAATCCTCTGTATTCTTCCTGTAGAGACGACTATATGGGTGAGACATGAAATGGCACGGGTGAGTGACTTCCAGCTTGAGAAGCGGCAAAACCTTTGGGACCCAAGTAGTCTGTCCTTGACAGTTGTGCTCAGGGTAGACACAAGGGGGCGGACATCTACGTCCTGTTCTGGATTCACTAAGTCAAGGGTGGCCTGCTGGTTCTGCGTTTGCTCAGGCTGTGACAGGAGAGCTGGACCTGAGAGCCACATGGTATCTTTGAGGCGTGCTGCTGAAATGAATCTCGTTGCGTGATCAGCAGGATTGTTATCAGTTGATACAAAGTGCCACTGTGTGGGGTTGGAGAACCTTCTTATCCGCTGCACTCTGTTGTTCACGAAGACATAAAATCGACGCTTATCATTGTGGATGTATCCCAACACTACCTTACTATCCGTGAAATAGCTGATGTCATCTATCTGAATGTCCAGTTCAGCAGTAATGAACTCTGCAATGTCCACTGCTAACACGGCAGCACACAGTTCCAGTCGCGGGATAGTCAACTCTGGCCGAGGGGCTAGTTTTGTTTTGCCTAGAACAAAGCCTATGTGGCAGCCTCCATCTTGATCAAAGAGCCTTAAGTAGGCCACAGCTGCCACTGACTGAACTGATGCATCCGAGAAAATGCAAAGTTCTCTGCGTTGGGCTGTGGGAGGAGAGACCTGCGTATAGGACCTAGGTATCTGTAGGTTCCTGAGCTCTTGGAGTGATTCTCTCCATGCTGTCCATAGCTGCTCTTTCTCGGCAGGTAGCGGTGCATCCCAGTCGTGGCAGTCAACTGTTAATTCCCGAAGTATGGCTTTCCCCTGCAACAAGATCGGGGCGACGAATCCTAAGGGGTCATACAGGCTGTTAATGGTTGACAAGACTCCACGTCGAGTAAAGGGTTTGTGTTCGTCAGACACCTGAAATGTGAATGTGTCGCTCTTCAGGTCCCAACTGACACCTAAACTTCGCTGCATGGGGAGATCATCGGCTCCCGGATCTAGATCCTTTAGGTCGCTGGCATGATCGTCTGAAGGGAAGGCTGCCATAACTTCTGCATTGTTTGACGCGATTTTATGCAGCCTGAGGTTGGAGCATGCCAGCATCTGCTGTGCCCTTTTGAGCAGATCGATGGCAGCTGAAGCTGAAGGTAGAGATTTTAGGGCATCATCTACGTAGAAGTTCCTCTCCACGAATCTTCTAGCATCTCCTCCAAAGGTCTCCTCTCCCTCTTGCGCAGTCCTTCTTAGTCCAAAGATCGCTACAGCCGGTGAAGGACTGTTACCAAAAACATGCACACGCATTCTGTATTCCTTGATGTCTCTGTTAAAGTCATTGTCTTGATACCACAGGAAACGTAAGAAGTTACGGTGGTCTGGTCTGACAAAGAAGCAGTGGAACATCTGCTGGATGTCCGCTGTGACGGCAACAGAGTCCTGGCGGAAACGAAGGAGCACCCCTAGGAGGTTATTATTTAGATCAGGACCAGTCAGGAGGACATCGTTAAGAGAGACGCCATCGTGCTTAGCACTTGAGTCGAAGACTGCTCTGATCTGTCCAGGTTTCTTAGGGTGATATACCCCAAAAATAGGTAGATACCAGCACTCCTCCTCAGGTTTGAGCGGTGGTGCTTCTTCTGCATGTTCGTTCTGAAATATCTTTTGCATAAATGCGAAGAAGTGCTCTTTCAGCTCTGGTTTCCTGTTGAAGGAGCGCTGGAGTGATCTGAAACGGTTAAGAGCTTGAGCCTTGTTGTTGGGCAGGCGACGTCTCTGTGTCTTAAAGGGTAAGGGAGCTGTCCAGCTGTTATCTTTATCTTTGTAGAACCCTAGTTCCATGATGTTCAGAAACGCCACGTCTTCAAATGAAGGTGCAATTTTGTCGTCGTCTTTGGTTCTCTGAAACACAGCGCAGCCTATGTGGTCTTTGCTATTCTTGCAGATAAGAGACCCAGTGCTGTCATGTGTTTCTTTCACAAAGTAGTGGTTGGGACATGGCTTGAAGAGGGATGCTCGTCCATTTTCCAGTGTGTTAGTGTAGAAGGTGTTTACTGTGTCTGGTTTGTGGACCTTACCAAGGCAGACACTGCCCACTATAACCCATCCCAAGTCGAGCTTTTGTGCGTATGGAGAGTCGTGAGGGCCGTTAATTTGATTACGCACTTTATGGACTCTGATGAGGTCTCTGCCAAGCAGCAACATTATGGGTGCCTGGGAATGTAGAGTTGGAATTTGTTTTGCGATACCTTTTAGGTGCGCGTGTTGAACAGCTACCTCTGGCGTAGGAATTTCAGATCGGTTATTGGGAATTTGATTGCACTCTATCAGAGTAGGAAGGGTGAGAGTGACTTCTTCATCCAAAGATTGTACCTGGAAGCCGTGCGCTCTTCTCCCCGACTTCTCTGCGATTCCCGCACATGTCCTAAGGGAATATGGAGAACGGTCACCTTTAACATTGAAGAGTTCGAAGAATTCTGACCTTACCAGGGACCGATTACTCTGTTCGTCCAATATGGCGTACAACTCGACTGCTTTATCCCGTTGGCCGGTAGGGAAAACTTTGACCAAACAAATCTTAGAACAGGATCTTCCAGCTGTGTCTCCGCCACAAACTTCTGTACACTTTGATGTCACTGCAACGTTTGGACCGACACTCTCATCCTCCCCGCCATGCTCGTGTGTAGGTTTCAGGGTCTTGATGGACCATGGAGCGGGCCCCGGGTGTAGAACCGAATGGTGTCTGTCGTCGTCACACTCGGTGCATCTAACATTCTTAGCACAATTCTTTGCGAGATGAGATGTTGACGCGCAACAATGGAAACAGATGCCACTTTGTTTCAGAAAGGCTTTTCTCTCCTCGAGGGGTCTCTCTCTGAACGCACGGCATTTGTAAAGGGGGTGGGGCTTCTTATGAATAGGACATGTCTTTGTTGGGTCTTCTATCTTGGTGTGTGTAGGATCAGCTGGTGAGATGTCAGTCTTATGGACTGATACTGGTGTACGGTAGCTCATGTTTTTATGAGTGTATTTGTCTGTCTTGATCTGATCTCCAGTACAAGGAACAAACATGAAACTTGGGTCGTTGCGTGTCCTTGCCAGCTGGGAGACAAAGTTGACAAAGAAAGAGAATGGAGGGAAGGCAACTCTGTAGCTGTCTTTGTAGTTGGAGCCTTGTGTCATCCATCTTTCTTGCAAAGCAAACGGTAGCTTCTGTACGATGTTGCTAATGCCACGTGCTGTGTCTAGATATGCTAGGCCTGGGAGCTCACCTTCCGATTTTACAGCTTGAAGCTCTGTCAACAAGTCTGCCAGCTCCCTGAGTTTCTGATTGTCTTTGTTTGAAATCCTAGGAAAGTTATCTAATCTCCTCCATAGTGCATCCTCGATGACTTCGGGCGCACCGTAGCACTCTTCTAGTCTCCCCCACACGATAACCAGCCCTTTTTCTGGGTCATTGACGTGTACAGCTCTCAAGCGTTTTGCATGTTCTGCTGATTCTGGCCCTAGCCATTTTACTAACAAGTCTATTTCTTCTTTTGCGGTCAGATTAAGGCCTTTGACAGTGTTCAGGAAAGACGCCCGCCATGCCCTGTAATTTCCAGGCCTATCATCAAACTTCAACAGTCCTGTTGAAACAATTTCTCGTCTGGCAAGGAAGCTTACAAAGTCGGTCACATTTTTATTCTCGTTAGACGAACCTCTGAGCACCTCGTCTCGTTGTTCGCTATGGACAAACCTACTAGGTGGGTAGTGCCGGCCGTCATAAGCCCCTATGTGAGCCTCTTGATATGCTTGTTGATGATTACTCATAGGTGTGGCTAATGGCAGGTGATAGCTGTCGTAAATCCTGTGACCCAGGTGCTCAGTGTGTTTTCCTTCTCCTATTAGTGTGTGTGCGGGGTTCTTGCTTATCGTGGAAGAACATTTTGGAGCACGGTGTGCTTCAATCTGTGGGTCTTCATTCCTTTCGGGTTTAATCTGTGTGGATTGATAAGTGAGTGCTGTAGGCGCTTGCAGAGGAGGTGTTTGCTGAGGTTGGGTGGTAGTGGGGGAACCCTGTAGTTGCACCCCTGGCTTTAGACTGCTGTCCAGTACACTATGTTTTTGTACGTACTCTTCAGTCATTTGCATGGCGTTGTGAGATCGCTGCTCTGATCCACCCCTTAGCTTAGGGCCATGCTCATCATTTTCGTACTCCAAAGCAGCCTCTAAAGCCTCTGCTTTAGCTAAGGCCGCAGCTGCTGTCTTTTCTACATTCAGTTTATCCAATGATGCTTCCAATTGTGCTTTTTGAATTTTAATTTGCATCTCTTTTTCAGCGTATGCTACCTTTGCTCTGGCTGCTTCCGCTTCTGCGCGTGCCATGGCTGCAGCTGCATTTGATCTGCTAGAGCGGCTGGATGTGCGGGAAGCTTGAGATCTGGTCTTCCATGAGTCGACTGATTGTGCGTCTTCTTGGAACATTGCGTGTGCTGGTTACCTTTATTTCAGCGGTATAGCGTGCAGGGTCCTGTCTGCTGTAGATCAGCTCGTTTATGAAGCGTCGTTTTAGACAGTTTAACTCCTCCTCTAGTCACCACGCTGGACGAAGGTGAATCGTTTACTTCTTTAATGATGACCAAAAGTAGGGTAAACTGAAACCAAAAATATACATAAATGAGTACTAAATCTTCACATTGGGACTGTTCACATATTTTAAACAATACTAGCACAAATAACTTGTTATTTTACACAATGAAATTACTACTTAAAGGGGATTTTTTAGACATTACTTAACTCAGACTATTCTGATTATACCACAGAACGGGTTAAGAGAACCCCCGAAAATCTAAACAACAATTATAACAACATACATCTCATCTTACATGATAATATTCCTATGCATAGATAAATGATGTTAAAGAACATTACATACCGACGATGATCGTTTATAGCTTGAACGTGAGCAGAAAGACTTTCAGAAGGAGATCGCTATAAAAGACGCAGCTGTCAGAAGATATTACTGAGCGCTCTCTGATGACATCATTAAAGGAAGCCGCAGAACGAACGTGACTGTAATTTCTTTAGTATACCACCAGGGGGAGACAACAAGCAACAATACAGAACAGTGGTGCTTCACGTATTTGCGTTTGAATAGCGCGTGCTCTCCGTGGGCGTGTCACATTACCGGAGATAATGAGCTGAGAGAAAGATAATTAGAATGGCTGACACGTCTCTCTTTTTATATAGATTGCATAAACGGAGAATATTTATTTTAGTTTTGAATCGGATCATTTAAAAGTACAAACTCAAATGATTTAAAAGATATATTGCTCATGTCTGGGTGAATAGCTGAGTTTGCTGAGTTTTGTTGAAGATTAGACACGTGCTCCAGGAAAAAAGTTCACGGTGACTGAGAGGCAGAACGCACACCCTGTTTATATTCTTTATTTTACAAAAGCACAATATTTTATTTCGATTGTATGTGGGCACATAAAAAAGTAGACATTTAACAGATTATTTTCTCATATTTCTTAACTCTATATGAACAGAAATGAAATGCCGGCGCGTTTCTGGTCCCCAGAGAGTTAAGCCTTTTCCATTAATCTATGCCCATCTCCATATTTTATTCACTTCTAATTAAATTTAGTAAGCTATTGAACGCACTGTTTAACAAATCTAACAAGAGAAGTCTTTTAATTTTATCCATTCCTCTAACCAAATTAGTTCTTCAAAATTAACTCTAACATCTCTAGTACGGACACATTAATCAATAGATTTTCTACATTTACCATCAAATCAATACCTAGTTTGATTCAATCAAACTAAATTATCCCAATCATCAAAAAACGGATTCTTCTGTTAAACTTAAACCATCAGTTGGCAGTTGGTTCCTCCAGGTGTGTTGATCATCTTGTTCGCCCCACCGACGTTCCGTGTTCGCCAGGGTGACACTTTGCGTGCCGTTGCAATGGTCTTTCCCTCGTAGGTGAGGCAGACAGTTACTAGCACAGTCTTCTTTAAACCTCACTGTATGCTCTATTGGATGGTTGAGGTATGTTGGTGTTGTCTAAGGTGAGAGGCTTGGACCCAGGTGTCACACTCTCCAACCATTTTCTGATCCTTACAAGGTTTTCCCTTAAATCATGACCGCACCCCCACTGGAGTGAACCATTTCTTGCCTGCTGTCACCTGTGAATGGAGACCTTAAGTATTTTGTTAGTGACGCTTGTCTAGCCGCTCATCCCTTTTGTTGTGACCTGTGGAATCAATAACCTGAAACATATTATCACCGGATCATTTCTTGCTCACTTAATAGCACAGGGTTCCTTTTTCCCCTGAAAAAAAAAAAAAAAACCACTCAACCCACTTTGCTCATGTCAATATTTATACATTTGGAACAGAATCAGTTCTGTTTGTTGCAATCCATCCTGACATTCTGTAAAAGGAAAATCTTAGTTATGTGCTGCGCAGGTGTGGCACCTTTCTGCTACAATAATAACCCAGGCCAGGATAGTTAGCCAAATTCATCCACAGCCATCATTTTATTGGGCACATTCTGCCCTGTATCAAAACTCTGCATGATCTGTAGAGAAAACAAATGTCGAGGTTATTTTCAGATAGTAAAATACACGTAGTTCCCCTTCGTAGTCACTCCGAGTTACGTCGGATGACGGAGAATGGGGGTTTCGCCAAGAAGCCAATCCTCTTCGAGTATTAAAAAACGAGCCAATGGCAAGAGAATGCCATGGGTCTGCGGAATTTGCATAACGTATCACCGCCTCACCACGTGGGTACAAAGGGAGGATGCGGACGCAAACGCAGCATGCTTTCGCTTCGGAGCCAAGAGAATCTCTTCACTCCACAGCCACAAGACCTGAGTTTACAAGTGACTCACCTCTTTGAGACGAGCGAACTCTCCAGTGTTGGTGTGACAGCGGTTTCCAGCGAGTCTTCACATTACCTGCGATCTCTGCAGTGGTCTGCCAGACTTTGTGCTTTCTCCCTGGTCGCCTCAGCATTGCAGAGTTTTTCCTCTCCTAAAAGAGCTGCACGTGGCACGTCTTTTTAAAGATGTCTCGCCTGTGTTCTTCTGGTTGCGGTCGATATCTGTCATCTACTGATGGGCACGAGCGCTGCTTTGTGTGTCTGGGCACGCTAAAGCAGCGCTCGTGGATGACTCATGTTCCTTCTGTGGGAACATGGCCATCGCAACACTTTTGAGATTGAGACTCAATGATCTTTCAGTGAGAGTCCCCGCGTCCACCACCCGTCCTGCTTCCTCCACAAGAGGTGGTAGTTCGGCTGGGGGACAGGGTGATCTGAGGGTGAGGGTGTGGAGCAATCCGACGATGCGTCCTCGGACCACACCCCCCTCCGCTGTGTTGCAACCCGCGAGTGCCGCGGTGATTCAGGCGGGTACTTCTTCGGAGGTCCCGCGTGTTTCATTCGGCGCTCCAGAGGAGGACGCGATGTCGATCGCGGCATCACAAGGTGGGCTAGAGTCTTCGGGAAGTGAGGATGCGGCTGCGTTGCCTCCTTCGGGAGTCCCAGCGTTGCCCGTGTCAGATCCCGAGATGACAGCCATGCTGTCCCGGGCAGCCGTGAGCATCGGGCTAGAGTGGAACCCTCCGCCCTGCCCCGAGCGCTCGCGGCTGGACGATTGGTTTTTGGGTGCCTCACGGCCTCAGCCAACCCCAATTCCTTTCTTCCCGGAGCTGCATGAGGAGCTGTCGAGATCATGGAAGGCTCCCTTGACCTCCCGTGAACGCTCGTCAGCTTTCTCCCCCTTTCCTCCCCTCAATGGCGCGGCTGCCCATGGGTACACTGAGATTCCCCCGGTGGAGCGCTGTGTTGCAATGCAACTGTGTCCTCAGAGCGCCTCCTTTCGTGGTAATCCTAAGCACCCGTCCAAGGCCTGTAGATTCTCGTCATCTATGGTGGCGAGGTCTCACAGAGCTGCAGGACAGTACGCGGTTCTCCCATTCGGGTTGGCTCTGTCTCCTCGCGTCTTCACGAAGGTCGTCGAGGCAGCCCTTGTTCCCCTGCGCGAACACGGGGTTCGCATCCTGAATTATCTCGACGACTGGCTAATATTAGCTCACTCTCGAGTCCAGGTTTGCGAACACAGAGACCTAGTGCTCCGGCACCTAGCCCGTCTGGGCCTCCGGGTCAACTGGGAGAAGAGCAAACTTTGCCCTGTGCAGAGGATCTCTTTTCTCGGTATGGAGATAGACTCGGTCGTGTCCGCGCAGCTTACGAGCGAGCGCGCACACTCACTGCTGACTTGTCTTCGACAGTTCGAGGGCAAGAGTGCGGTCCCACTGAAACTTTTTCAGAGGCTCCTGGGGCATATGGCATCCGCAGCCGCAACAACGCCACTCGGATTGCTTCATATGAGACCGCTTCAGCTGTGGCTTCGCGATCGAGTCCCGAGGTGGGCATGGCATCGCGGTACGCTCAGAGTTCTAATAACTCCGACCTGCCGTCAGACCTTCACCCCGTGGCGGAACCTCAGCTTTCTACGGGCCGGAGTTCCCCTAGAACGAGTTTCCAGGCATGTTGTTGTCTCCACAGATGCCTCTGCCACGGGCTGGGGTGCCATGTGCAATGGACATGCAGCCGCGGGCTCCTGGACAGGACCCCAGAGCCTCATGCATGTCAATTGCCTCGAGTTGCTGGCAGTACGCCTTGCCCTGCACCGCTTCCATGCGTTGCTCCATGGTCAACACGTACTAGTCCGTTCAGACAATACCGCGACAGTAGCGTACATCAACCGTCAGGGTGGTCTACGCTCTCGCCGTATGTCGCAACTCGCACGCCACCTCCTCTTATCGAGTCAGACGCACCTGAGGTCCCTTCGTGCTATTTACATTCCAGGAGTGCGGAACTTTGCAGCCGACGAGCTGTCACGGCTCCGACCAACCTCTGGCGAATGGCGACTCCGTCCCCAGTCGGTCCAGCTGATATGGGACCAGTTCGGGGACGCACAGATAGATCTGTTTGCCTCCCACGACTCATCCCATTGCGCCCTGTATTACTCCCTGTCCGAGGGAACGCTCGGCACGGACGCACTGGCGGACGCACTTCTCGCACGGACTCTGTGCAAGATCAAGGAGGACGAGGAGCAGGTCATTTTGGTCGCCCCATACTGGCCCACCAAGACCTGGTTCTCCGAACTGATACTCCTCGCGACAGCACCTCCTTGGCCAATTCCTCTGAGGAAGGACCTCCTTTCTCAGAGACGGACGGGGCACCCTATGGCACCCTCGTCCCGATCTTTGGAGACTCCATGTGTGGCTCCTGGACGGGACGAGGCAGGTTTGAGTACCCTGCCACCTGCGGTGGCGGCTACCATCACTTCCGCTAGAGCGTTGTCCACGAGACACGTCTACGCGTTGAATTGGAACCTCTTCGTCAACTGGTGCTCTTCTCGCCGAGAAGACCCTAGGAGATGCTCGATCAGTGTCGTGCTTTCCTTTCTGCAAGACGGGTTGGAGCGAAGGCTGTCTCCCTCCACCCTGAAGGTGTATGTGGCCACTATCGCCGCTTATCACGATGCAGTTGAAGGTAAGTCTCTGGGAAAGCACGACCTGATCATCAGGTTCCTGAGAGGAGCGAGGAGACTGAATCCTCCTCGCCCTCCTCTCGTACCCTCTTGGGACCTCTCAGTGGTCTTATATGCCCTGCAGAGGGCTCCCTTTGAGCCTCTGCAATCAGTTGAGATTAAGTTCCTGTCTATGAAGACAGCGCTCCTGGTTGCACTGGCCTCCATCAAGAGGGTGGGGGACCTGCACGCATTCTCCGTTGACGAAGCGTGCCTGGAATTCGGGCCGGCCTACTCTCACGTGATCCTGAGACCCCGGCCTGGATATGTGCCCAAGGTTCCTACCACTCCCTTCCGGGACCAGGTGGTGAACCTGCAAGCGCTGCCCCTGGAGGAGGCAGACCCAGCCTTGGCACTGCTCTGTCCAGTACGCACCCTCCGTGCTTACATAGACAGAACGCAGTGTTTCAGGACCTCAGACAAGCTCTTTGTCTGTTATGGTGGGAGCCAGAAGGGAAGGGCTCTCTCGAAGCAGAGGTTGTCTCACTGGATAGTGGACACTATTGCTTTGGCTTACCAACAGCAAGGTCGACCGTGCCCCCTTGGTGTGATAGCGCACTCCACCCGGAGTGTGGCTTCCTCTTGGGCTCTAGCGCATGGCGCCTCGCTGGCAGACATCTGCAGAGCTGCAGGCTGGGCGACACCCAACACATTCGCCAGATTCTATAATCTCCGAGTGGAGCCTGTGTCCTCTCCCGTACTCGCTCACCCGGCCAGTACTGGACCCGCTCAGGTGTCTTCGCTTGCTCGCCATTCCACTCCACAGACTGGATAAGTGCGATTATTCCTCAGCTGAGCCTTCTATTGAAGCCCTGAGTTCCTCCAGCACTGTTGATGCTGGCGCCAGTGTTTTTGCCTGGGCGTCGGCTAGGTGCCTCCGTGTGCATGGTTCCTGCTAGTAACCCCCACATGTGTATTTCCACTGTAAGCCTCTCTGAGCATGTGTCTTCCCTCGGCAAGCCACTTTGCCACTCCTGGAGTTAAAATTCTAGCCACCCTACGGGTTGGTACTCCAGTGTTCCTCCATATGTAGCCCCCTTGGGCCATATGTGTATTCGTAAGTCCTCCCTACGGGTAGGCATACTGCGGCATATCTCCTCTGAGATATGCTCCCCAGTGTACCTTGGTATTCCTGTGCTAAGTAGGGCTCCTTGTCCGTGCTAAGTTCACGACAGGGGTTCAGACTTCCGCAGGGTACTGGAAGACAGCTGTGAAGGTGCCGTGATTTCACGGGGGACCCCCATTCTCCGTCATCCGACTTAACTCGGAGTGACTACGAAAGGGAACGTCTCAGTTACGGATGTAACCCTCGTTCCCTGAGTAGGGAACGGAGAGGTTACGTCTCCCTGCCACTTCTGCTGTACCGCTGGGTAGACGCCTGAGTTCAGTCTCGGCTCCTCAGCGAAGAAAAAGAAACCCCCATTCTCCGCCATCCGACTTAACGTCTCCGTTCCCTACTCAGGGAACGAGGGTTACATCCGTAACCGAGACGTTTCTTTTGTCTGCTTTGCTGCCGCGGCCTTCGCTGCCACATCTGCCCTGGCGTTTCATGTTGAAACAGTCCTGTACAATACATGTACAGACAGCAAATTTTGTTTGGGACGGCCTTTTACCCGTCAATCATTACCTTTATTCAGTTCTAATTTCAATACTATTCTAATATTAGTACCCCAAACTAATACATACAATACATAAAGTGCTGTCACCATCACACACACACTCATACTAGACACACATATGTTAACATCGTTAAAAGGATTTAAATTTTAAATAAGATTTTAAACTTCACATATTTTCTGTAGCTTTTCCCTAATTTTACATGGTCTCTTAACCAGTTCCAAAGCATGTCTGTTCATTATTCATTTGATTTTTAGACAAGGCAGCTGGGTTGTTTTGGTTCCTTATCATTATTTCCTTCAGCTTGCTCTAGCAGGCCGATAACAGAAAGAAAGAAAGACACAGTTACCATCCTTCCCCCAACTCAGGCAGTCTCTCTCACTATAAACAAATAATCTCTTCAACAGCCTCCTAGGACTGTAATGTAGACTAAATTTAAATTCATTACAATAACCATTGACCATTCACCTTTGTTATCCAGATTTTTCTTAAATCTACAAAAACTGTCTTCATTTTTAGTCACCACCATGTCTAACGACCTTCAGGAGTTAAAACTATGTTATAAACATATTAGTTCAAAATCAACACTTCTATACATTTTCTTGCCTATAAGGCAACCAATACATAAAAAGTTTTGCTACTGTCTCCACAACAAATAATGGCAATCCCCTCATGGTCTCAGCTGGCCCCTGAAAGCCCATTCCCATTAGCTCTTTATCTATACTTTCTTCTCCTCAGGGTGTTGTCCCCCTGGCATAGTTGCAGACACTTGTCACAATAAAAAACAAGCCATACAACTAATGCGGTTTCTTCTGGCGAGTGGTATAGAGAAACTCACATTTTCTGGGTCAGACTGCCGTAACTCCTCACAGCGCATCTCACCTCTCAATGCTCTGCTGACCCCGGTGGCCTCCAGTAATCAGCGCTCAACTCTCATACCTTCCTTGCATATAACACCTCCATCCGGAGATGCCCCAATGGTCGTGACCCCCTGCGTTGGGCTGTCCCCTGGCCAGGAAGATCATCCCGTCATTGAGTAGCCACGTACACACTGGTGACCGCTCTTTCCCATCACAGTTTTCTTCAACAGAACTCAGCTGTTTTCTGGAGCTTAGGAAAGGCACGTTCAAGAGTCACCAGAGCCATTCCGATTGCCTAATAGTGTTCACACAGGGAGACAGTTTAATAACAGCTGTATTTAATCTTAAATCCATTAACCATCTTAAAAGCAGAAACCTAGCTGCTTAGACTATACTCAGCGAATTTAGATCATCCGTACATTCAGTGAACTTCGTCTGTAGACGGAGCCATCGGCCCTGAATGGTGGAGACTAAATGAGACAAAGTTGTTATTACTGGTCCTAAAATGAGCTAATTAAAATGTCACCTCTATCGTTTAAGGTCTGTATTATTATTTTAAAGACTTCTTTAAAGTCATTCAGTTTTACTTTTAAAACATTTAAAATACAAGTTGCCCTCTGAATGGCAATGATTTCTTTTAACATCTCCGTGTCTATGATTTTCAACTGAAACACTGTGTTTTAATACAAATAGCTTATCAGCACTAATGACACAGGCTCAGCTACCAGCTTTTAGCTGACATTGAATGAGAGAGACTCTGAGACATTCAGGACTGGTACACTGCACTCTCATAAACTTCTAACATCAAACTTGTATCTACCATCCTATAACTCTATCCCAGCTTAAGGCATATTTGCCAGAAATTACATGTGTCTCCAAATAAACATAATTTTTATAGTTGTCTTTATTTAGACATTACAAATTTCCACTCAGATTGAGTCTCTGTTGCACTGGCAGTTTCAGCCACAGTACACATCAGATACAAATAAGCAAACTGTTTCATTACAGCCAATAACAAACTTATCTTTTGAAAGCAAAACATCAGCTTCTAGTTCTTTCATGGTCAACTTCTCGAACTGTTTGTTTAATCAGCATTTAGCAACTGTTAATCCAGTATTGCTTCTGCTTATTTGAAAATAATTATTCCAGTTCTCAATAACGTTTCATATTTCCTCTCAATTTTAGTTGTCAAGTTCTCAATTACGTTAACTTTGACAAGGCTAGCACTCTCTGCTTGATACATCCCTTTGCAATTATTATAAATCATCCGTGAGATTAGTCTCTCTACTTAATCTAAACCCTTTCTAAAATGTTTAATTAGAACACAATCTTCATTTTATTCACATTTATATATTTTGCAACTCACATTTGTTGAAGTCATTAATTTTGCATCAACCTGTATTCAATTTACTTATAAAAATTACTATTATAGATCTTTTCTTCAACAGGATTCACTTTAAGACTTCAATCTTTTGACCTTGTTTTTTATCTCTTATTTTTCAGACGAAAAATGTTAATGTCGTCATTTAAACACTGATCAACTTTCAAACCCATATTGATACCAGAAATTTGTCACTATCACATTTTTAAACACCTTCTTGGTGGACCTTTACAGTTACGTGTTAAATGGTCCTGCTGACCACAATCAAAACACTCTTTGTCATCTGGTGGGTTCGTGTGTCAGCCTCTACAGCATCAGACACCTTGACTATAGTTTGATCACTGTGAGCTTGCAAACGGCTCAAACTTACTGCACACCCCTGAAAAATATTAATTTGGTCCCAATCATCAACAACACTAATTACAGAACAAGTACATATCTAACATCTGGAAGCCGGGCTGAATAAGCAAACACTGTTGCTGTACTCCCAGCATAGCTGGACCCTCAGTCACTCCTCAGATATTAGATACAGACATTGTCTATAACCATAAATACCAGGATATGTGCATTAGTTTTTTATAAAACTATAATTTCCAATTCCTTCTATAATACCGGTAAACGAAGATGGATGGTTAATCCATTCTTTTCACTACCCCCATTATAGACCCTTTAGGTTCAAAACACAATGGTTGTCAAACTAAAACTAAACATAATTTCATTAATTTTTTCACGTTAATCATACTCAATGCTTTATTCTGACTTAACAGGCGCTCCTAAATAGTTCCATAAATTCTATCAGAATTTTTCTCTTTTACATTTTTTTTTTTTTCAATCTTTCCCTATTTTTTTTCTCTCTGCCGCATCTAACCAGTACATGATTGTTTGCTTACAATCCACACACACACATTTCACACTAACATACATTTACCCCCATAATACTTGTTCAATAATACAAACTTGTACAGTTGATAGAAAACCGGTGTATCAAATTTTGCATGCTTACTCTGAGATTTACCCATACTGGCCTGTCTCTGTTATTCTGTGGATTTTCCGTCGACGCGTCTAATGATCTGCCGGACGTCTCCACCAGACCTGGGGCCTCATGTATCAACACTGCGTACGCACAAAAACACGGCGTACGTCAGCTTTCACGTTCACGGCCAGATGTACTAACAGTGAAATTAACGTAAGAATGTGCGTTCCTCCAAGTAAACTTCATGTCTGGCGTACGTATATTTGTCGTGATTTTTGTCCGTTGGCGACTCATAGAGGCAATACAGTGAAGTGGCAAACATTACACTACGAATTGTTCTATCGCACCACCAGCTGTCAGATATTGCTTATAATTTGTAATTGATAAATTATTTGACATATTGTCACACGAGTTTTATTAAAATATTATATTATGCAATTAAGTAAGAACATAGGCTATATAAAGCATGTCCAAATTGATACAACACGTCTAGCAATGGCAGCGTTGGCTTAACTAGGAATAAAAAATAAACTTCATTAATTCGGTCAGTAAAGATAAAAAAATAAAGTAATATTTTTATTCAGCAAGGACACATTGAATTTGTTTAAAAGTGAGAGTAAATGCATTTATAATGTTACAAAAGATTATAAGATTTCTATATCTGTTTGAAATAAATTTTTATTCATTAAAGAATCCTGAAAATACTATATCACGGTTTCCACGAAAATATGAAGCAGAAGCACACCGGTTTTCAACACTGATAATACTCAAAAATGTTTCTTGATCATCAAATCATCACATTAGAATGATTTCTGAAGGATCATGTGACACTGAAGACTGGAGAAAGGATGCTGAAAATTCAGCTTTGATCACAGGAATAAATTACACTTTACTATATATTCACATAGAAGACATTTTCAGTGAAATTTCGTTTCTTGCTTGCTTTAGCCATGTTCTTGCAGGTTTCTTTTGCCAAATTGGACTAATTACCATATTTAAATTAATTTAATTGGGGGAGGAGACTGGGTGGGGCGTTGTGCTCGTGCATGTGCGCTCAATTTTACGTTAATTGGGATGTACAAAGAGAATATGCGTGGGATCCTTCGTACGCAGAGATTCATACATCTGCTTTTTTTTGTGCGTACGCACATTTACAGCTTTGTCCGTACGCAATGTTTTAGTATGAATTCAACGCAAGTCTTTGTACATGAGGCCCCTGGTCTCTTAACCCAAGAGCACCCAGGGTTGCACTATACCCCGTTCCCTTCCAGTGATCCGCTGCGTGAGGACCCTCAGGTTTACAGAACAGTCACCTTAAAAATTGCCACGTGGCTGCCCTGCAAAGCGCACCCCCGCCAGCCGGCCCCACTGTACTAACCTGATCCCGCAGTGCGTTTACTGACCAAATCAGTTTACTCCCAGCAATCCGCTGCGTGAGGACCCTCAGGTTTACAGAACAGTCACCTTAAAATTGCCACGTGACTGCCCTGCAAAGCGCACCCCCACCAGCCGGCTTCACTGTAGTAGCCTTAATCCGCCACGTAAGTCTCACCCGACCTTTAACAGAACCGCTGCCCGAAGACCCCCCACTTGTGAAACAATCTTCGCGCAGTTAGCCCCCCCACTTCGGTATTCTTGACCTACACCACGAATTGTACAGATTCAGCCACTATGGTTACTTGTCAATATTTTAACCCAAAATAAAATATTTTAACCGACTCTTAACAGAGATATTTTGGTTTGCCTCGGGTTCTTTTCTGATTCCAGTGGAGTTTTCTCCTGGCCCTGATGGCGGGCCGGCCTCTCTCTCTCAAGGCTATGCGAGGAAGAGCTGGAAATGTTGCCCAGGATGATCAGTCACTTGCCCGCTCTCAGGTCCTGAAGGCCGTCCAAGGAATCCTCACTTCTGACACCAGATTGTTGAGGCAAAATTTCACCACCAGTCAATATCACCTGAGTAAGAGTCATACAGAGTCAAATTCAGTAAAAATAAGTATTTTATTCCTGCAGGAATAGGTTCAGTCCCAAACACACAAAGTTCAATCTGTGCGAGGAGTGACACACCCTCGAAGAGCAGACGGGGGTTTTATACCCGTTTCAAGGACCTTTCCTTTTACATTTACAGATATGATGTGGCTGTTGTGTCTTTTAAGGGCATTACAGGCGCCTCTCCTCTCTCCAGGCCACAGCCTAACACAGAAATACACTGGCCAAAAAGCTGATCAGTGCCTAGATAGATAGATAGATAGATAGATAGATAGATAGATAAAAAAAAATGGAGGCTCCACAGAGAAGATGCCGTACATCTGTGGTGTGGGAGCATTTCCATTTGGAAACCCCAAATAAAGTGAGATGTATGTATTGTGATCGGCAGCCCCATCAGGCCCATCATCATCATCAACACCAGTAGAAACACAGGACAGTTTATGGGAACATTTTGATAATCGTATCCGTGAAACCCAGATGATACTACACAATGCTACAGCTGATGCCACAGTGGAAGTGAAAAAATACCTAAACGATGCGTTTTTGCCCAGAACTCGTGATCCCCTAACTTACTGGAAAGAGAGAGCAGTAATCTTTCCTCATTTGTATGTCCTTGCTAAAAAATATCTTTGCATGCCAGCAAAAGTGTCCCTTGTGAGAGGATTTTTTCAAAGGCTGGAGAAATTATCTGTAAAAAAAGTAGGCGGCTAAGTCCTTCGACAGCAGAGAAATTAATATTTTTGAATAAAAATCTATAAGAAAGTGAGACATTGTGGCTTCATTTATTTTATGAATATTAATTTTTCATGACCAAATACAAGGGCTCTTATGGGCCACAACAGGTATATATATGGGCTACTATATTTGTTTGTTTGGGTTACCTTATTTTACAGTAAACCCCTAAATACAAACATTACATAGTGCACTAAACTACACTAAAATGTTAAAGGTATACAATGATCAGAAAGCAGTAGTTCATGCTTTACTTTATTTAAGCAAGTTATAATAATTAACATGACTATTAGAACATTGCACATTTACAACTTTATAAAACACAAGTATCAAAATGTTAACTATAAAAAAAAGTTAAAGCTCCTGACAATTTCCAAAACAGCTTCTCACTCCCCTGTTGTCGCTCTCCCAACGGCCCTTTGAAAAGAGAAAATAAATGAATCAACATTATGCCACTTTTTAAATTCCTTTTCACAGTTCAAACAGATGTGTAAGGTTAGCCTTTTGGTGCCCCACATCAAGTTTATCAAAATAAGGGGTTTGCAAACCTGTCCTGGAACACCATCTGCACAAATTGAATGGACAAAATGTACATTTTGACCCACTTTTGAAGTCATTTCAATATTCAAGTCATTAAATGTTCACTTTGTTGTTAAACCGTTATGCTGCCTCATAAGTCTGTCTGAAATCAGTTTTGTGAGGCACCTTAGTGTGTAAAGACATTTACACTGCCTGCTAAGACATTGCCTGATAGGGCAGCGAGGCAATGAGTCAGCGGAAGTTTTCGGATGCAGCCTTTGTATGTCTCCCCAGCCTGGTCTCATTGTTAATACGTAAGTATTATACGTTTTTTTTCAAAGATAGAAAACGTACTTTTTGTACGTTTCATAGATCCTGAAACGTATAATATGGACGTATCTGCAACATTTAAACGTAACATAATTATGTTTTTTTCAGCTACAAAACGTTAACTGTTTACGTATATTTCATATCTGTATAATTTCCCTTTTACCATTTTATAGATAAATGTGAGATCCCTCAACCCTACTTCTAAACCTAAACATACCCATTTTATACAGAATATAAAAAGGATAAAACGTAATGCGCAGAGGTGTGTAGGGAAATGGCCGTTTTATTAACAATATAGCATTAAAATATATTTTGAGCCACTAATCCTACTCCTAATTTACCCCTAAACCTACCCATAACCATTCCTTAAAACTACGTAGGCTAACGTTACAATTATGAAGAAAAACATAACAGACAGACAATTAATCACAATAATTTATTTATTGCGAAAATGTCAAAACCGGTACCAAAAGTCGTTCACATCATGTGTTGCAGTCGCAGACGCAGTCCTCTCTGAGTAGAATTTAAGTTATTAATCCATGAAAATGTTAATCCGGTTTCGGCTCGCACTGTGAAGGCGCGCGCGCTTCTTCATTTCAAATGTTGCACACCGACTGGAACACGGAATTTCGCAATTTGTGACGAAGCAGGCGAGAGGGCGAGAGCCAATGAGCGTTTGATATCCCTGCCGTAAAACATGTCGTAACGCTTCTTCAGGGCGCATTTTTTGAATTTGAATTCATCACGAGCGCGGGATTTGACGTTTACGGTCGGTGATGAGAATGGAGATGAAAATCGCTGGATAAAGGGCTGAATTTGGATCTGTTTCTTGCAAACGTATGGATTCTAAAGATTTAGATTACATCAAGCTAATAAAATGTATGTCTTTTGTGAATTTATGTTGTGTTTTGGTGTATTATGGTTCTATAGGAGAAAACGCATTTTGTGTCTCACGGTAAATAAACTAACTTATATTACAAAATGGTTAAAAAATTAAGAAGGCAATGTTATTTTAAAGGGTTTAAAGTGTAGTCTTGTTTAACACAATGTAAGTTAACTTAGGCTAATCCTCTGAAACGAGTTTACAGCAGAAGGCACGAACAGAGTGAAATATTATTTCTTAAATGAGTAAACTGCTTTTAATAAATGCGACTGAAAACGTAATTGATAAGACAGTTGAAAGCAATAGAGTCAAAACATCAATGCCACGATTTTAATAAGCATATATAGGAACAGGTACAAATTTGTATGTCGGTAGAGTCCATACGTAAATAATTTACGTTTTTGTGCTGTCAATACGTAAATATTTTACGTTTTAGTGCTGTAAATGCGTCAGTATTATACGTTTCTGAGTGTACAAAACGTAAGTAAATGTACGTGTGGTAGAACTACACTTAACGTAAAATACACACGTATTCTCATGAGATCACGTTGGTCTCCCACATTAGCTCATTAGTAGAAACTGCAAGATCTGAAGTGGGTGTGCAGTGCTGAGGGTTCCCAGGACAAGTTTGAAAACCCCTGATTCAATATCTTTTTGGCAACGATCATTCTTGTCTTTTTAAAGTTTGTATTTCCAAAAACAAGCATATTTTAAAACTTTTACCCATCTTGCTCTCCACCATGTGCCCTCGCAGTACGCTTTCTTCCCCTGTCCCTGGCACCGATTAGCCACTTTGACACTGACTTTTCGGCATCTCTTCTTGCAATTTGGTTTGTAAGGGCATTTTTTTTCAAGCCTCCTGAAAAATACATAAAGAGCATTAGAGTGAGATTAAATTCCATATTTGAGCCCTTGCAGCAAAGCAGTTATCTCCACCTTGACATTTTTCAGGAAATACAATAGTATTGGATATAAAAATCATTGTCAAGACATAGACTATACAGTGTAAAGATTGCATAAGGCCATCCTCAACCTTACAGTAGGCTACTTGTATGACACTCCATCTGACACGATTTCTGTTCAGCAATCAACGATTGTTGTTATGCACTGGGCTAACGTTAGTTAGTTACCGAACTAAACTGCCAATGTGAAAGCACCCTCAGTCACTTAGCCTGCGAATTCCTAGCTAGCAGTTACTGGCGTATACAAATAGGCGCTAACGTGTACAGTAGGCTACTAAAGTTGGCTTACTTGAAAAGTCTAGGGTGCTTTCACACTGGCAGTTTAGTTTGGAACGGAGCACTGTTTGCATGAAAAATCACTAATGTGAACGCTGTCATGCGGACCCGGGTGCGCACTGGGGTACCGAACCCGAGACAGCCTGGAGGAGGCGCTCTGAGTTCGGTTGCACTCGATCCGTGCCGCGGTTCGCGTGAATGTGAAAGCAACACGGACTCGGGTGCGCACTTGTTCAGGAAGTAAAGTGACCTGCGCATGCTTTTTAGCTGATTATGATGTATTTAGTTAAATAAAACACATGTGAGGGGTGATAGTGTTGATAATTTACCTTGGATAAGAGCGAGAGTGAGTCCACCATGCCAACCTAAGGAAAAACAAGATTATCATTATGGGGGAGACAACACAAAAAAATTAACCTGAATCGCAATTACATTTCCTCCCAAATCGTGCAGCCATAGGTTAATTGATGGCTATTTTACATCAGAAGTAGTAATCTATTGTGTGTATTGTGTATCGAGTCATACACTAGATAGATACACAATACATACAATACAATATACAATACACAATACATACACTAACATTATGGATTCAGAAGGCAATAAAATCACAACTTACCCCTGTAAATGTTTAAAATAATGTACATGTGTGTTACCAAATCCATCAAAATGAATTACTAATTATTTGAAACAGCATTCTAAAGTGTAACTATATTGGGTATCTTTTGTGCAGTTGTTTTTGAATTAACTTAGCACTAACGTTAAATAAAGAAAGGAAAAAATAGCACAGGAATTCAAAGGGTTGCCGAGATGGTGTTAATGCTTCTCAGATCTCATAATTCAGTGAAAACTAGTTGTTCTGTGACAAAATAGACATTTATTAAAGATTTATTTAAAATTAAACATCAACAATGTAGCCTAAATATTTTATTGAATGTGCACACTTTTAGAATAAAAGCTAAAATGGTCGCTGTATGGCGCTGTTCTGTGATCACAATATAGACGGTAGCAGACAGATTAAACAGGCTTGTCTGGCAACGTTGATTAAATTCGAAATATTAATAAGTCCTGCTTTCCTTTTGAGTGTTTAATGTGCACATCTTATAAACATTAAGAAATTGCTGCCATTGTGGGATTTATATTGTAAAACAGTGGTACAATTTTTAAGCTGGAGTCTCAACTCCAATCAACTTGTTATAATACACAATTCAGTATTATTTCGACTATTTTTGACTGACAAGAAGCCGGCGGCCAGAAACAACATAATACGGTCAATCTTAATCTTCCGTCAAAATTAAGTTATGCTTTTAAACGAAGGTTTGCCACAGGTAGATTCACAAAAAAGGCCCTAGGTTGCATTTTTGGGAGAGTTAACCTTTAACAATTATAAGAAACTAAGAATGGTGCTATAATAGCGTGCAGAGCGCCAGAAATAAGGGAAAATGGCGCGATCTGAGGGAACTCGAAATTCTAACTGAAATTCTAACGTGACAATAAGCTTTTGGTTAACATTATGTTTTGAAAACAATGTATTTTAATTAACATTTCAGTTTTTAAATGATTGTAGTTCTTACCTTGAATACACTGACAGCAAGAATCTCCTCCCGAAAATGACAGCAGAATGAGTGAGTGCAATGGCGCCCGCGCGGTTCAGGGCGTGGAGTGGGGGATGGGAATTGCTGAATGAAATCTCGCGAGATCCATCCTGCCAAAGTTTTGTACACTTTCAAGTCTTTTTCTCTGTATCCGCAGGCTCTTGGTCCTTTTTAAATGGCAAAAAATTGGGTACAATTGCAATTGTGTTGGTATTTATAGATTTTTAATAGATTAAAGTCACATGTTAAAGTGTCAAAATAACAAAACAAAAAAAATTCAAAGGTGCAGTGTAATCAATCTTTGGCATTGACTGTTTGCACTTGTCTTGGTAAACGGAATTAGTCCCCTTGTAGCCCATTTTTAACCCATGTACTCAATTTCCCATTAGTGAACCAACTAGGTCCCATATGGGGAGCCCACCTGGGTTTGCCCATGTTGGACCTACTTAGTTGACCCAAGTGGGCCCCAGATAAGATGCCCATTTTGAGCCCATGCCCACTCTGTACCCACGTAGCCCATGTGTAACCCATGTGGGCCCCACATACACGTGTTTGCTGGGTTAGTTATTAACTTAGGGGCCGCTAACACGACACCGTTTTAACAAAAAACTAAATTCTCTCTATGCAAACTTTAAAAATGTGAACCTGTGAGAACGCTGATAGCGTGCACATGCGTATTAAAGGGTAAGTTCACCCAAAAATGAAAATTAAGTCATTAATTACTCACCCCCATGCTGTACCAACCCCGTAAGGCCTTCGTTCGTCTTCGGAACACAAATGAAGATATTTATGATTAAATCTGAGAGGTGCATGACTGCTACATAGGCTCCCTAAGGGACTGAAACTTGACGGCCCAGAAAGTCATTAAAGAAAATGTTTAAATATTCCATGTCGCAACAGTGGCTCAACTATAAGTTTATCAAGCGACGAGAATACTTTTTGTGCGAAAAAACAAACAAAAATAACGACTTTATTCGACTAATCTTTTTCTTCCTTGTAGGCCTGAAACGAGACGTCAAGAGATTTCCACGACGCATGCGCAAGAATTGCGATCTCCTTCAACTACTTCAGTTAAGTTCTCGCGCATGCGCGTCGTGGAAATCTCTTGAAGTCTCGTTTCAGGCCTACAAGGAAGAAAAGGAATAGTCGAATAAAGTCATTATTTTTGTTTGTTTTTTCGCACAAAAAGTATTCTCGTCGCTTGATAAACTTATAGTTAAGCCACTGTTGCGACATGGAATATTTAAACATTTTCTTTAATGACTTTCTGGGCCGTCAAGTTTCATTCCCTTAGGGAGCCTATGTAGCAGTCTTGCACCTCTCAGATTTAATCATAAATATCTTCATTTGTGTTCCGAAGACGAACGAAGGCCTTACGGGGTTGGTACAGCATGGGGGTGAGTAATTAATGACTTAATTTTGATTTTTGGGTGAACTAACCCTTTAAGAGTTCATTCTATAGGTATGAGCGTTTTGTGCGCAGGCCTTCCCTAAAAAAACAACCCTCAACAAACTACTTGTCAGGCCTTAAAATTTATAATCCAGAATTTTATCGCTTCGGAGTAGCCACGTGGACCGGAATTATCCCAACAACGATTATCTGTACAGAGGTAAAGGGAAGGAGGCCTTCACAGGGAGGGACTAGTGACACTTCAGGACTGCATTGTCGTCACGTCCAGAGGCAGGTCCTTCATCAGATCTGGATACGGCCTGGATCCGGCGGACTGCGGTAAACCTCGGGATAAACAAAGAGACTAATATTAGCATAGATGCCATTCTTCTTATGATGTAACCAGTACATCAGGATTTATGGGAAGTGTTCCCGGTTCCGGCTGACCTAATCTATACAGCCTAACATTGAATTATAGAAGTCTATAATGTCTTATGTGTATGCTAGGTCAAAGAGATGTGTTTTAGTCTAGCTTTGAACTGACAGAGTGTGTCTGCTTCCCGGACAATGTTAGGAAGACTGTTCCAAAGTTTAGGTGCTAAATAGGAAAAGGATCTACCACCAGCAGTCGATTTTGATATTCTAGCTATTATCAACTGGCCGGAATTTTGAGATCGCAATAGACGTGAAGGACTATAATGCGCTAAGAGCTCGCTCAAGTACTGGGGAGCTAAACCATTTAGTGCTTTGTAAGTAATCAGCAATATTTTAAAATATATACAATGTTTAATCGGGAGCCAATGCAGTGTTGACAGAACCGGGCTAATATGGTCATACTTCCTGGTTCTAGTAAGAATTTGAGCTGCTGCGTTTTGCTGTAATTTGTTTATTAAGCGTGCAGGGCAACCACCCATAATAGCATTACAATAATCTAGCCTTGATGTCATGAACACATAAACTAACTGTTCCGCATTTGAGCATATGACGTAATACTCATCGCTTTGCCTCAGAAGGCCTTTATTAACCCCTTGGAGCCGTGTGGAGTTCGTTTATGATGGATGGATGCACTTTTTTGAGCTTCAAACTGATGGTTGCAATCCACTGCCATTATAAAGCCCGGAAGCGTCATGGTGTTTATTAATGTAAGTCAGATTGTATTTGTCTGAAAGAAGAAAGTCATATACACCTAGGATGGCTTGAGGGTGAATAAATCATGGGGTAATTTTCATTTTAAAGTGAACTACTCATTTAATGCCAAATACAAAATTGTTAGTACATGTACAAATACAAAATTGTTAGTACATGTCTCCATTTGTAGAATGTTTTGTGTTGGTCTGGGCACTTAAGTAAAAGGTTGCAAAAGGCTCATGGTGATGTAGCCAGAAGACCAGTATGGAGTGCATTCCATACAGTCAGCACTATGTAGCTTTCTGATGTCAGGTATCTTCTACTCTTAACTTTAGGTTTGAGCATTTGATGTTTTGTATCGAGTATCTTTGAATCAATTATGCAACTGGCATGATACACGTTTACCTGACTAATAAGAAAGTGTTACATTTAATTTTATTCTCATCTACTCTGAAATAATTAGACAAATTAATATTGGTCTATCTTTGCAAATTGACTTCCGACTAGAAATAATGTTACTCTGTTTAGTCCCTTTAGATAGTAGACAATTAAAGTACTTTTTAAAAAAAAAAAAGCAAACATGGACTGCCATTTAAATAATATTGTCAGTAATATTGTACTTCAAGCTAATGACCAAGACCGGCAAGTTATCTAAGATTGGATACTCAAAAATGTCAAGATAAAAAATTATGTAAATTATCAATTGGCATTCAAACCTAAATTCAAGGTCATGATAAAATGGAGTCAAACAGTGATTTAATTAGAACTAAATAACTTAAACTGCAATAACTTATGCACAGCAGTGCATGGAAAATACAGAATGCCCAGAAAACCTTCAGCCACACCATTGGATTAAGTTGTTGGGGCCAGTGGCCCTTAGAGGTATGCAACACTCACTTTTCACAATCCAATCTACATTTTTTGTTCTTGTCCAAAAAGCAGTTTCACTTGGAAATACACAATACGATATTAAAGTCAGTCATTTCATACCCACTTCAACAAGATGTGAAAAATGAAATCCTTGATAGTGTACAGAGACAATTTGAATTTGTAAAAAAATCCTCAGATGGGTTTTTAAACATGTTTTTTATTGTACAAAACCCCTGTGTGTAATTTGCTATCAATATCCAAAAGTATTTCTCACAAAAATCCTAAAATATGAATAATCTGAATTGGCCAAAAGAGACAGCTGAATCAATCCCCAACCAATTATGAGTAAAAATGTAAAATAACAAAATAAACAAAATAAAAAGAATCAAACAACAAATGCACATCTACACATATGGACCTTACACAAAACCTTTTCCTCAAACCACACATATTTAAATAAAATTAAAAAAAAAGAAAGAAATATCAATAGACAGAGGAGAAAATTGTGATGGAGAATATGTGAGTGATATTCTAGTGGGCATCTCACTGAGCGTAGTAATGTGTGAACTGCCATTTTTGAAAAGTATTGATGGGATCACAGTTTTTAAGGTAGATGCCAGCTTTAACTCCAGCTTCCAGACAGATGGGTTGGGAATGACTCTCTATCATCACATGCTCCATCTAGACAGATATAGAAGGTAGACTTTGGTCAAAACATTATTACACACTTGAACTAATCACACTTAAACCTTGAGCTAGGTACCCAAGAGTACATACAACTAGGGATGCACCGATCTGATACTCAGTATCTGAGTTTTGCCAGATCGGGTAACAGTCAGACAAGACTGATCCAGTCAAGCTCAAACAAAAGCCAAAAAAGCACCACAAAAGGTTTAGTGAATTATATTCCAGGTGTTCTGAAGCCATTAAATTGCTTTATTTGAGGAACAGATAAATTGAAGTTCACAGAAACGGTTTCATTCGCAGCAGCTGTCAAATGTCATTCTCCATTCAGCATCTTCAAACAGTGTCACATACATTTACTACAGTCAGCACAGTAAATCTCTCTCCAAGATGTTCCAATGTTCCCATTATTATGCATAATCTGAACATAAAGGTCAGGGCTTTTGTTTAAAATGAGTTAATTGGTGATTCTGAATGGTGTGGTGCTCACTATCAGATGAAAGGACTGAATAAAACTCGTCATTCACACAGTAATTGGAATATAAAACTCAATGAAAAAATTTCAGTAAACAGTTGGACAGATACTCTCAGTAGCCGCGTTTCCATTACAGATTTGCGCAAAACTTTTGCGATTTTTTCTAAATATCGATAAAAAACTATTGCGAAATGACGGCGTTTCCATTAACCGATGTTATGCACTTTGGACGTTTGTAGGTTTATAGCACATGTGAATAGACGTGCAGCCACCGCACAAGTCAAGACATTATTATTATTAATGGAAGGAGACGTGGTGTGTTATCCAAGCATGAATGGTAAGGAAAGACCCTAATACTGAACGGCACATGAGGTGTTTCTGTGTGTGTTTCTCCCTCATTTCTGCTCCAAGGTCTTGATTGTGGCATTTCTTTGAGGTTTAGAATCCAGTATTCCTGCAATTCTTTTTTCTTTTATGAATTTAATAAAGAACTTTGTCTCGTATTCTGTCCAAACGGTCCGTGTACTTTTGCGTCCATTTATTTTTCCTTTTTTAACTCGTAGCCTAATTGAAAAACGAAAACAGCTGTTGTCTTTTTAAAGCGCAAAGTTGAACAACAAATTTTCAATTTGAACTGTAGCCTACACACCAAATGCTGCACAAAAAATAAATATAGACGAATTTTCAGATTTTTGTTTATGACTTTTTGCCCCTTTAGTAAACATTTAAAATGTTCACAAATTAATATGAAAAAAATGTTGATTTTACTGGTTTTCTAAGGCCAAATTAGAACCCGATGATATTTTTCCCGCAGTGCTGAATAAGAAGAGCCAAGTCTCTGGAACCATAGCCTACAGAGAGGTGATTTATAGGTGATTATAGGCTAATGATAAGAAATGTGTCTGAAAAAATAACGAGGCATTTTAATTGTTTATTAATAAACTAGTGTTAGTGCCGACTGCAAACATATTTTCATCTCCACTGTAAAGCGGATGCGCCTTTAGAGAGAAATGCACCTTTCATATGGATTACATAATCAGAAGGTATTTGCTTTCGATTTGAATTTGTTCGTTTAAAAGTGGACATTTCAAGCTTTAGCCTACATAAGCTATATTTTGTTTCAGTTCATTTCTAAGACATGTTCCAGTTCACGGAGATCATGAAAGCGCGCCTGATTGTTTTCTTTTATTTTGCAAAAGAAGAACGTTTTCTTGTTATTTTGAGTTTACACAAATAAAAGTAGTTGCGGATTATGTATTATTATTTTCTGTATGACCATAAATGATAGAGTATTTTAAGTTGTTTCCACTGTTGACAGGAAAATGCAAGTGTTCGCGCCCGCGCCTCCGTCATGCAGTGCGCGCTCCACACTTCGCACAAACCCTTGGATATACGTCAAAATCTCGTGTTTATTTGTGATAATCTTAGCCCTGTATTATTATTGTCTAACCTGTATTATGAATGACATTTGACGAATTGCTTTGTTCCTTTTTTGGATAAAAGCGCCTTCTATATGTAGCCTAATAAATCTAGCCTAATAAATGTAATAGGCTATAATAATTATTATTATTATTATTTGCGTTTATAACAATAAATGACTTCACTTAAGACAGTAATATGTTTATCATAAAATAATTGATGAATATATTATTTTTATATAACCTTTTACAGTTTTGGAAAATGAGTTTGTGTTATATTTCTTTTTTTGTATGAGAAGACTTTTTTTGCTATTCTATTATAGCCTACTGAGCTTTTTTCTCCCCCCAGTCTAAAAACTAATAAAGAAGAAAGCATGTTTTTCATTTTTCATACGAGTTAAAGGAAAAAGGAATGGACGCAATAGCCTACACGGACCCCAAACACACGCGTCTTCTAAGTCAGGTGACTGTAATTGCGCAAAAACTGTTTCCATTGCAGTTTTGCGAAATATTCCTTTTTCGAATTGCCTGAAAAACCTCCTCATGCGAGCGTAAAAACTTTTTTGCGATAAATGGGAGTTTTTGCGAAATGGACGTGTTTCCATTGAGCGTATTTTCAATTCGCAATTTCAATTTGCGCAATTTGAAGGGTAATGGAAACGCGGTGAGTGTTGCACACACACACACACAATATAAGATATATTAATTTAAGAATTTATTAATGCTGCATCTCAATTTGCCTACTTATACTACACCCTAAAATTCTGTACTGATTTTGAGAAGAAAAAGTACATACTTTTGAGTTTGTATCAGATTAGTAGGCAAGCTTTGGGACATACTAATTCATCATAATTGCGTCTTTAACGGACCACTCTGTAGCTCAGTTACGTAGATCCTGTCACCGTTTAAACTACCCTGTCAATCATCGTGTCACAGTTAAAATCCTTCACATTCAATTTAATGTCCTACTGTACCGGACAGAAATAAGGAGAGTTATCCGCATTAAAGATCAACATGCTAATACATGTGTTTTTGCATAATGATACATTTAAAAGTTAATGGCCAAACATATCTTTATAAAAGTTCACAATTAAGTTTTATGTAACTTATTTCCTGTACTAATATAGAGCACTGCTTTTGTACTTTTGGCTGTTTACTGTTTACTTGTTTATTTCCTATTGTAAAAACTTCCTATACTTTTATAATGGCTATCGTTGTTCATTTAAATATTATTTGTTCAACAAATAATATTTTATTTTATATAAATAATATGCCGTATTGAGAAATGGTCCGTTAGTTATTGTGATTTCGACTTCAGGGAAAGTTACATTATTATGCCATTAGATGGCGGCATAGACAGTCTTAATGATTGAGTCGATACAGTTAGTTTGATCACTACTGGGGCACAGGGCCCCCAAGAATTTTCCAAAAGTACTACATTTACAAGGGGGGTCTGAAGTCATGTTTTTAACAAACATTAATGTAAGTATGTGCTGCAGATAATTTAATTAGTTTGCTTTTACAGTGTAAGGGCTTTAAATCGCCTGTAAAAATTATTTTAGGTATCAGAAGTGGATACAGTTTGATTGATGACAGTTAAAATTACCTTTGGAACTCTGTTTTACCGTGGTAATTTTTAACCCCTTAACTGTCACCCCCTTTTGGAGAATAGACGTGAAAATGCACTTTCCAAACTTAAATGGTTGTTATTCAAGAATGCTTTGGAATATAGACCTAAGTTTGGTTTTGTTTTAAAGAAGACACACTATTCAGCACATCAAAAAATGAAAGTATGAAAACATTTTGGAAGTTTAAATTTCCTGTAAATCAAATGTACTGCACAAAATATTTTTTTATTTTATATAAAATATATATTTTACAAAACAATTTTTACTATAAAATTACTATAAAATTAAAGCCATATGTCTATATCATAAGATTTGAAGTTAATTTCACAAAAATTGAAGTTCCTATAAGATGTTGTTTAGGCGCTGTACCAAAATTATCCACCGGGTGTCACCCACATTCCATTGACATTTTTTTGATGGGTTCTCCTGTAACAAATGGATCAATTTCTATCCAAATTTCACTTCTATCACAAAACACAGACACCAAACATGGAAACTTGAGACTCAGACCTTTCCAGCAATATGTTTTGTCAAGATTAGAAAAGGTTTTGATTATAAAGTAGTTAAAAATAAATTGTGTAATTGTAGGTATGCATCAGCTGGACTGAGTGGCAAAATAGCTGCTGCATGACTGGATTTAATAGGGGAAAACTGTGAAAACGTGAGTAAAATAAAATATTATCAGTTTAAACTAAAGGTTGGACTCGATACAGTGTTCCTTAACAACTTAACAAAGATCCAGTGATCCATGGATATTGACATGCAGCCAGGAATCATGTTTCCTGACATTTGTATGTGCCTGATTTCGACGCCGGGGAAATACATAAAGCAAATTTGACTGTGAACGCTTTATATAAATAAAATATAGGTAGGTCTAAATCCCGGTGATCACTTATATCAATGCTATAAATATCATCATATCGCCCAGACCTAAAACTTGTATAGTTTTTGTCAGTGTTTATTTAAAAACATCCAATTATGCAGAATATACAATGGAAAATATTTAATTGAGGAATTGTCAATACAATATATAACAATACAATATATAGATAGAGTATGATTTTGGCCCAAAATTCAACATATTGACACAATATGATGACTGCAAATCCATGTTTCACTGCCCGGAGTCCAGTTGTTTCTCTGAATTGCAGCAATCTATTCGCTTCTCTGTTCTGTAGCTTTCAGGCAGTCTGTAAAAATATACCTCAGATTTCTTGTCAAATCTATTTGTACAGTCAGTCTCAAAGCTCTTTCCCGTTTTAGTTGTGTTTTGTGTGTTTTTTGCAGCATTCACGCTGAAAACAAATGGTCAGTCTTTTTGCCACTCAGTGTGATTAGGTGACGTCACGCTCATAACCTCTATATGAAACCTGACGGCCTGATATGGATGAGAAGGTTAAAGTAAAGTAAAAATTTTATTTTAAGGCTAATGTTTTCATTAGATATGCTTAACATGTCGATGCAGCGTCAGAGCATGCTCCTGTCATTCATTATCGCTCCTAATGGCTTTTAATTGATCAAATAAGAGTATAAAGGTTTTGTAATCATTATCAAATGACTTATTGATGATACTTGCTCAGGTGGTTGCTGGGTTCCTATCTCTATCAGCTTGCATCGTTATATCTATAGACTATTGTTCACGAGAACACATAGCATGCATTTCTAGGGTTGTCAAAAGTACCCGTACTTCGGTACCAAGTCGGTACTGACATTTTTTTAATGTGACAATACCACGTACCGCGTACCAGGTATATTCGGTACCCACTAATAGGCAGCTGCTTTCAGCAGCTTCCGTGTTTATCTAAGCACGGGGCTCCAGAATAACTTTTTTACTAGGAGCACTGTAGCCGATGTATACCACGATATATACTACCGGTAGTTATCTGTGAATATAAAACCGCAAAAAGACTATTTAAAGGCCCCATATTGTCAAAAATGAAATTCTGGCTTTTTTCATGACAACAGGTCATATATACACATATAACAACCATATTTGTTTCAAAACAATCAATCCACAGACAAATGCAAACAGCCTGCATAAAGTAGCTGTGCCTTTTCACTAGCCGTTGTGACTTCCGTAAAAACGTGATGTCAGAACTACTCAGTCACCACGCCGAGCACTGCCCACCGTCTCTCCCTCCTTTTGCCCAACCCACAGACAACATCGAGGCTGAGCAACTACAACACGGAAAGATGTCGAGAAAATTCTGTTCAGTCGATGGATGTAGAGACCTGAACTCCCGAGTGCAGATTTGATGGCCGTGTGCGGATTGTGGGAGAATAAAACGATTCGCGGGACTCCCGCAAAATAGAAATATCTAAAAATAAAACATCTAAAAACAAATAAATTGTTATTCATATGTTGCACAAAAGCAACAAGAATAACTAAAACTAAATAAAAACGATTTACAGGCCAGAACGAGTTTCTATTTATAACATG
This sequence comes from Tiaroga cobitis, assembly GCA_030578255.1. Taxonomy (NCBI): domain Eukaryota; kingdom Metazoa; phylum Chordata; class Actinopteri; order Cypriniformes; family Leuciscidae; genus Tiaroga; species Tiaroga cobitis. The sequence continues at coordinate 12,347,793 of CM060599.1, read as the reverse complement.
TTTGCAGCGTTGAGCAATGTAGCCAATCACAGACAAATGTGTTGATATCTTGAACGCAATGGCCAATGAGATGCATTGATAAAATCCACTCACCGCTCAAAAATAATTTTTTGTTCAGTGCTGAATCCTGCATGCTGGCAAATCCTCTGATTATAACAAACGAAGTGTTGAAATTATGAAAGATTTATTGTGCAGTCAGCTTCATTGATAATAATGGAGCTTTGTGAGATCGCGATGAACTGATGTCAGCTTTTTAGGAATTATTAAGGGAGCCACTGCCAAACCATGCATGTAGCCTATGCTTGCTTTTATGTTAAATTAACAGTGGTTTGTGAATGTTTATGTCTTAATAACAAATAATTTATCACCATCATTACAGGTGTTTTATTTACCTTACTTGTGAGCATCACCAAGCCACAGCAGGCTACAGCATACATGACCCTAGTTACTTGTGGTTGGCCTGGCCGTGCGTCACTCAGAAAACAACAGGCCAATCAGAAGAGGGGCTCATGAATATTGAGCTGCTGAAAAAGGAGCTGTAAAAATATATTGAGATGGTTTTTGGTACTTATTCCACAAATATATATTCTTAAGGACATCAAAACCTAAAATAAATTTAGAAAGGTGTACAATATGGGACCTTTAAATATTAACCCTGCATGTTCTGCTTGTCTGAAGCACGCATGACACACTCGCAGTGTTTTCAGTATTTGCTGCCTCACGATATGAGGACATAAATGCATGAACTTCATCTCCAGAGCCGTTCTGAGAGTCACTTCATGAGCATTTTATTGTTTCATTTTGAGAAAAACTAACGTCATATTATACACACACAGAAACTCAAAAGGTATTCACAGCAACCCGTCAATATAAAAGTTTGGTTTAACTTGAAATTGACAGAAATAACTATATTAGACTACTGTTGTACAGTAGATTTAGCTATGTCTCAATGTAATAATAATACTACTACAAATTTTTTCAAATAGTTCAATAAAATAGAAAAATAGTTCCAACAGATTTTGCTGTGGGGTTTAATTCATGTATGTTACATGTGCAGAAGCAGCATGTCTTACATGCTCACAGCTCTCAGTACTTGCTCTACAGCAGCAGCGTAGCAGATCTATTCCGCCAAGACCAAAGACCATATCCATTACAATTGAAATATTATTGTCAAATGTTTAATTTTCTGTCGAATTTGAAACACTGAATTTGTGAAGGCGAAATAAAATGGACCGAACATTGCCTGTCAAATATTATAGGTTGTATTTTTAAAACATTTGTCATTATTTTACTTCCATACAAAGACTTTTATATTGAAAGAAACTGAAACAAGGGTGTAAAAGAGGACGTTATTTTACGTCTCAAATCAAGGGAAATTATGTCTGTGTGTAAAAGCTCACTACAGAGCTACTAGAGGTCAAACTTAAATCAAAGAAAGTGCTGGAGCGACGTTCTCACTGCTGAGCCTCAACTAAAGAGAACCGTGTCGATATCACCACAGTGATATTTCTCATGCTGAGAGATAAGCAGCTGTATTTTTATGAGGAAATATCACATATTGTGTTTTAAAAAAAAAGACACAATGAGAAGGGTTCCTAATCTGTTTTATTTGAGCGCATGAGATGATGCATATTACACATAGGATTAGGAATATTTTGTTGCTGTTCATGGTCAGTGACTATTTTTTTCCAGCGGAAGGAAAGCATTTAGTGATTTTACTTCATGAAAGTAGCATTAATACATATTTTTGGCTTTAATATTTATATTGTGTGGTTTTATAAAAGCAATAAGGTACTCGAAGCTAGTGATGTATGGTGAAAAAGTCACGACTGAAGGGTATCAATGATGCTATACCAAGAGATTGTATTTTGGCCAGGACTTACCAAAACTTTACCAGACTTGTGCATCCAGCGGAGATGTGGCTTAGTGTTGTCACATGGTTCCATGATAATCTGTGTTTCCTGAGGAGCCAAGCAGGAAGTGTTCTGTCGAAGCATCCTTAACCAGGTGTAGCTAAATTGTTGACTCTGTGAGGCACGAGAAAGCAGAACAGTGCTGTTATGATGAAAGATTATACAGCAGAATAGAATATCCATGTGAATAATACATCTGAATTGGATTTACCTTATCTGTGAGCTCACATTTATCAAAAGAGAATATGCCATTTTGAAATACCAAACATTTCCTGGCACCAACATTAAAAATCTGAAAAAAGATGCAAATTTCTAAACAGAAAACAAAAAACAAACAATACAAGAAGAATGTCTCTAAGATTAGTTACAGAAGAATTAGGCAAATCAAATATATCTTCTATAATAAATGTACCCTAAAGTTTAGATATTTTCTACCTACCACTCCTTCAGCTTTGACCAGAGGGGCGTCCAGGTCTGGGTACACATTATCCAAGTACCATTTAAAGCTTTTACACTTGAGTTTTTCTCTCAGCTGAATCTGTTCTGTCAGATTTCCTATATCAGTCACACTTTTGTCCAGTAGGTGGTGGTAGCCATGACCATAAAAGATCTCTTTATATTCATCCATCCACACCTCTACAACCCTGGCCAAGTTTCTCTCGACTGTCTTCACACGGTCTTTAGGGAACTTGTAAGGATTATCGCCACGGAAGATGTGGCCGACACGTGAGCAGGGGATGATTTCAATCTCGCCGCCACACATCCAGATCTACAGCACAAGTAACACATTACCTGCTACCATTGGGCAATCTATACAATTATTTAAGTATAGCTCAATAAAAGTTTAAAAGGACTCATATAAAAAGAAAATTCCCCCAGTTTTAGACCAAACATATTTCTGTTTTTCATTAAAAGTCCATGAAAGTCCATGCTGATATGTCTACAAGATTGTGCTCAATAATTTAAAAAAAGGAGGGAGAGAGAGAGAAAGCGGCCAAAAATGCAATACAATGAACTATTTAATAAAAAAAAAAAGATCCCTTTAAATCTTTGGTCTCTGGACTCAGCTAATGCACCTTTGCTAATTTACCTTGAAAGAGATTTCCATGTTTTCACCACCCCAGACATCCAGGCCTGGATCGTATGCCCCCAGCTCATAGAAATAGCTCTTATCTATAGAGAAAAGACCTCCTGCCATAACAGGACACCTGTGCAAGAATAAAAACACATTTAGAACCCCAATTAGAACTGAAAGTACACATAAACCCCGTTACCTGAAGGAAGGAACAGAGACATTACGTCAGAAGTGAACTGACGAATTGGGAACTCGCCTTAGAGCCCAATCACCTTAGAGTGTAAATTAAACGAGCCAATGCACATTGGAGTGCAAGATTTGTATCGTGAACTCTGCCCCGCATAGCGGATATATAAAAAAGTGCATGTGCAATGCACATTCAGGTTTGCGCTGAGGAGTAGAGCCGGTGACCCGGTCGCTCAGCGGTGGTGCAGCAATTGTGGCAACAGGACGTAATGTATATAGGAACCATAGTAACTTATCAGTCAGTTACGTTTGACATCGACTTCCTACGTCGACTGAATTTCCAGCGCTCCACTTAAGCCACCTTATCCCCCCGCACCAGCTGGGCCGGAAGATGGGACAGGGCTTTGTGCAGAGAGGGTCAATCACTGCTGTTCCTTCTAACCCATTCATTGAGATTATTGGATAACACTGGGAAAGCTAGAAACGCTAAGGAGACCAAATCCTACCAGTAGGGAGGTGTCATGTGGGAATTACGCATATGATATTGACCATTAGGGCAGTGCTACATATGGATGATCTCTCTGGTAAATTCAGCTTAGTTAGGGAGAAGTCAACACCAAACAGAGAGGGTAGAGTGGACTCTGCTCTGCGTCTGACTGCTGCAGGGTGCTGGAGGAACTCCAACAGGGTTCACCAGCTGGGGAACTCACCTGAGGAGCAAGATAGGCACACATATCCGGTCCTTAGGAGGGGAATAGCGCAGCGAGCGAGACACCGAGCGGGGCCCTCCCTGCTACTGGTGGCGAGTACACGGGAGGACACTGGCTCTACACAAAGATTATAAAATCACAGAGAGGCGCTGTGTGCTAACACCCATGAGGAAGCAAAACTCCTGGTAGAGTGCGCTCTCACCCCAAGGGGGCACGGCTCGTCTTGGACCTGGTACGCCAAGAAGATGACATCCACTATCCAGTGGGCCAACCTCTGCTTAGAGACAGACTTTCCCTTCTGCTGCCCTCCATAACAGACAGACACAGAGCTGGTATGAGGTCCTGAAGCTCTGCGTTCAGTCAATGTGCAGGCATAAAACTTGGACGGGACAGAGAAAAGCAAGGGCTGGGTCTGACTCCAGGGGCATCGCTTGCAGGTTTACCCCCTGGTCCCTAAAAGGAGTGGTGGGAACCTTGGGCACGTATCTGGACAGGGGGTCTCAGGATAATGTTAGAGTTGGCCTGTCCGAGGATTTAACCTTCCTGTGCCCCTCAGGTACCTGATGATCAGGTCGTGCCTTCCCACAGATTTACCATTTACTGCATCATGATGTGCGGCAATAGCAGCAACATACACTTTCAGGATGGAGGGAGACAGCCTTAGGCTCCAACCCTTCCTGCAGGAAGAAAAGCACAGCCCTGATCCGGCATCTCCGGGGGGTTTTCTCAATGAGAAAAGCACAACTCGACGAACAGGTTCCACTTCAAGGCGTACGCGTGCCTGTCCGAGGATTCAACCTTCCTGTGCCCCTCAGGTACCTGATGATCAGGTCGTGTCTTCCCACAGATTTACCATTTACTGGATCATGATGTGCGGCAATAGCAGCAACATACACTTTCAGGATGGAGGGAGACAGCCTTAGCTCCAACCCTTCCTAGAGGAAGAAAAGCACAGCCCTGATCGGGCGTCTCCGGGGGGTTTCTCATTTAGAAAAGCACAACTCGACGAACAGGTTCCACTTCAAGGCGTAAGCGTGCCTTGCGCCTTGGTGATTGACCCGAGGCGGTGGTACATACCATCACTTTGATGGTATGTACCAAAGTGATGGTATGTACCACCGCCTCGGGTCAATCACCTAAGTCCTCCGTGTTCCGTGTACAAACCACATGTGGAGGTTCCAGATGTCTGGACATGGTTGCCATAGGGTGCCCCGTCTCTGAGAAAGCAGGTCTTACCACAGAGGAATGCGGCAGGGAGTGGCTGTCGCGAGGAGCATTAGTTCTGGGAACCAGGTCCAGTTGGGCCAGTAGGGCGCAACTAGCAAGACCTGCTCCTCGTCCTCCCTGACTTTGCGCAGTGTCTATGCGAGTAGGCTCATTGGGGGAGGGAGTAAAACAACCGACAATGGGACGTGTCCAGAGAGGCAAACAGGTCTACCTGTGCGGCTCCGAAGCGTCTCAAGATCAGCTTGGAACACCTGGGGATGGAGTCTCCACTCTCTCGGAAAGCTTGGGCTGTCGTGAGAGCTCGTCAGCTGTTCGATTGAGCATGCCCGGAATATGAGTGTCACGAATCTACCTCAGATGCTTCAGACTCCAGAGAAGGTAATGGCGGGTGAGTTGCAACATGCAACAGGAGGGTAGATCAGTGGCTTTCAAACTTTTTTAAGAGCGACCCCTTATTTTTCTTTTTAAATAGATGCAACCTATATAGGCTATAGGCTACAACCATTTACATGCAATCAAATCAAGCCAAGCATAAAGCCAAGAACACACCAAGCCTAAGGAGTAGAATACAACAAGTATAACTGTTTTGGGCTTTGACTAAACATGTTTTTGTAAGTGAAGCCCTGCAAGACCCATATGTAAATAATATATGGATACATTTATGTCACGTTCTCGCTCGTAACTTTATGACACATGCTCCAAATGTCAATGGTGATTGTAAACCATTATTTACAGCAGATTCTCATGATAAAAATAAGTCCAAAATCAATATAATCCATTGCGTCGATCACAAAATATTTCTCACTGAGTTACGACACAAAACACAGGCGCACATGTAGCTAAGTAAAATCAAATGTAGCGGTCGCGGTGCTGTCCGTACGGACCAGTACGTGCTTGCCTTGCAGCAGCGATTTGAAGCTTGCATGCCAATGTGCATTGGCTCGTTTAGTTTACACTCGAAGGTGATTGGTAGAGCCCGACCGATTTATCGGTCTGCCGATTTAATCAGCCGATATGAGCCTGTTGCAGATATATCTATATAAGAATTTTCTTTTACAGAACATATAATGAAGATAACATGCTTGTAAATTGTGTAATTACGTAGTTTGTCCAGCAGAGTGTGTCCATTGTTTGCTACTGGCGACCCAGGTCACTGCTCTTAACACATTATAGTCCTTCACATCTATTACAATCTCAAAACTCTGGCCAGTTGATAATACCTAAACTATCAAAATCGACTGCTGGTGGTAGATTATTTTCCTATTTAGCACCTAAACTCAGGAACAGTCTTCCTAACATAGTCCGGGAAGCAGACACACTCTGTCAGTTTAAATCTAGACTAAAAACACATCTCTTTAACCTGGCATACAAATAGAAAATTATACATTATTATTATTCAAATCAGTTAAATGTTTATTAGTCTGCATAAATTAGGAACCGGGAACACTTCCTATAAGACCCGATGTACTCGTTACATCATAAGAAGAATGGCATCTCACTAATGTTAGTCTTTTTGCTTATTCCGAGGTTTACTGTAATCAACCGGATCTGGGCCGTATCCAGACCAGATGGAGGACCTGCAGCTAGACACGACCACAACGCATCCCTGAAGTGTCAGCAGAGGTTGTGTCAACTAGACTCTCCCCTGTGAAGGCCTCATCGACACGACAGCCATCGGCACTGATCCTCAACAAACCGTCTCCATACCGGCTTGACTCCGATCTTCAAACAGATGGAACTGGATAATATTCTGATTGTTCCAAACTAATCTGACTTCTGACCTATAATGCTGCCTGAAACATAATCATAAACTGTTCATTCATTGGCCAGAGGAGAATGGGTACCCCGACTGAGCCTGGGCTCTCCCAAGGTTTTTTTTTCTCCATTCTGCCACCTGATGGAGTTTTGGTTTCTTGCCACTGTCGTCTTTTTCCACCTTTGTTGCCATTGGCTTGGCTTGCTTCGTTGGAGACATTACATTTAACATTTAATTTAATATTCAACAATAATATTGATCTGCCTGCATTGACACTATTATACAAGAACTGAACTGAGCTGGACGATGACATCACGGTTTACTCCAGAGCGGCTATATATAAATGAACTAAATTAACCCCCTGGGGTCGGCGGTCGCGCCGGCGATACCAGTTCGCTTTTTTTCTTATCAGTGCCAAATAAACTCAAAATACTCTGTTGATTTTGATTTTACATATAAGTGTTAAACATCATTCAAAACTGTTAAATGTCTTCTTTTATTTGTGTACACTCACAATGAAAACAAAATGTTGTGTTTTTCGTAAAATAAAGAAAATAAACATGATGCGCGTTCTGCCGTCTCTCTCAATGTGAAGTTCATTCTGAAACGCGACAGAAAATGAACTGTAACTCAGCGAATGTTTGTCATACAGACTTGAGACATGTCTTTACAAAGCTTGAAGTCTCTTTTTTCAAATGATGTAAATTATATCAAAAACAAATATTCTCTGTTTAAGTAATCCGTATGACGGCAACGACATGTGCAGCTTCTTCAGTCCGTGTTAATTTCTCTAATGTGACCACACCCACGCGCGCACAAGCGATTGACATACAAATAATCCACATGAAGAATCAGAGAATCAGAGACTTCAGTAAAGTACTCCTCTGCTTTTCATCGAGTTTGGAAGACACGTTGTGTTTGTGCTGTGCTGTTTACCTTGGATTTACCTCAGAAGAATTAGAAGAACGCGATTTGAAGATGAGAAAGATTTTTAAGGTAAGACATGTCCAATCATAATAGTAAGCATGTTATTATTATATAAACTTTACATTGTAGCAACTAGTCAAACTGGTGCCAGACTAAAATGTTTGTTATGAAATGAGATTGGAGTAAAAACATGAAGCCTAATGTAAAATTTATGTATGTACACGAGGATGTTTTTATGTTCGATAATAAAACACAGCATGCTATAAAAGTAGGCTAGTATGAGTGTTTAATATGGTGAATATTATAATGTTTAGACCCGTGTTTACAGTTAAATACTGTGTTTGTGGATATCTGCTCAAACGTAGATATGTATAATGTGGTAACAATAATGTTTCATAGTTTGGAGCGGCTTGATCGCTTCAGTAAATGTTCTCTGCACACGCTGTTTGAGTCACTCGCGCTGTGCGTTTGAAAAGCAAAACGCGCCAAACATTAGGCTTCATGTTTTACTCCAATCTCATTTCATAACGTCATAACGAATGGAAAAATTTGAAGTAACATGATAATCCATATATTTTTCACTAGTGTAGTGTTACTAAAGTGTTCATTTTTAACGATTTATAGTCCGCCTGCAATAGGCTATTGTTATTATTTTACGCAGCCCTACACGACACGTATATGGCTACAAGGCACAACAAACCTGGTGTTCATTTTATATATATATATATATATATATATATATATATATATATATATATATATATATATATATATATATATATAAATATATATATATATATATGTGTATATATATGTGTGTGTGTGTGTGTGTATTTTATACATTTTAAATCACAATTTTAACTAGAAAAAACTAAAATATATTTCTAAGATCGTGCAGCCTATAGTTTATCTTGATATCAGCATGTTCACAGTTGTTTAGGTTTTTTTTAAAGGGACCAGATGTCACTGATGAGTCCTGCTGACTTAAACATTCACATTAGTCTCTGTACATGACCATGGTAAAACGAAAAATCAAACACATTGGCAATGACAGGTATGTACTATGTTTCAGGAATAGCAAAAAGCTATGTGACTGTTCAAGTCTCGGTCTTTAGATAAGTGTGTTCAATAATGTGCTTTTTTCTCCTTTGTTGTGTATCTTTGGATTATGTTGTGTTGTAAATAAATCCAAACAATCAAAAAGCCATTATTTTTTAAATCTCTACTCATTCTTTGTGCAAGATTCCTCATAATGATAGGGCCTGATAGCACCTGATAGGGCCATTATAGGAGGGTCTTTGTCTTTCTCAGGTGTGAAACACATCAATATTCATGATGATTCACGCCCTCCTCACATAGAGCTTTTCTTAAACAAAACATGTCTTACACATTTTAAATCAATATATTGTTTTATCTGAATGAGAATGCAGGATGATTTTCACATAGTTTTGAAGCAAATATTCTAGGCTGCGTGATACAATTTTCAAAAGTCTTGTGAAGAAAAATCAGTATGGGTTTCATGACCTTATTTCAGTGACAATATTTTTTTTTTCACAAACCACGCATAAACGTCATTATCTCAAAACTACAAACTTTTACATACATGCTGCTGACCAGGGCCGTGCATAGGGGGGTGGCCCGGTTGCTAGAGCCACTTCCCCTCTGCCCTCATCAACTGAGGTGCCCCTCTTCCCTCATCAACTGAGGTGCCCCTCTTCCCACCCGCACCGCTCCGCACGGCACCGCACAAAGCATTCCGCTGATTCCGCTAATCCGCTCCAGGTTTTCCCACCCCAGAGGGCAGCATCTCTCAGTATGTGTCTGTGGCCGTGCGGGTGGTGCGGCGCTCTCTTGCTTGAAACTGAGAGTGAACATGACAGTTCACGAAAGCTGTCGCATTAACAGGTAGGCTATGCAAGACAGTGGTTGAATCTGCGAAATTATTCTTTTTTTTATTTTTAATTTTTTTTTTATGTCGCGGTAATGTTTTGCTCTTGGTCTTCTACTAGTGCTAACAACTTGTACAACATATCCACGTTCTTAGAATTAGCTGCTTGTCTAATCAAATTATTGTACTCTTGATCAGATCTAATACAAACAACTACATTTTCTGTTGTTGGCACCCCCAACATCACATCATATAATTACTTGTCTTAGTTAAGAATAACACATCTGCTCTAAATGAGTTGTATATTAGCATAGTATATAGATGTATGCTGTATGCTAATATGAAATTAAAATTATATTACTTATTACTTCATTGAAGATGAGGCAGAGGCAGGCTCAGAGAGTGAGGGAGAGCCCATTGAGCATCAGAAAAATCAGACACTTACAGGTAGTAACTGACAGTAAAGAATTCTGAATATGCTAGAGTTTGATAACAAGAAAGATAGACATTACTTATTTGAATGGAATAGTAATTATATTACAAGAACATAAATTGAATAAGCACTTGAATAAGCCTTAGCCTAAGCACGAAGCCTAACAATTGTATTTAAAATAAGATTTTAACAGGTTTGTTATTCATTCTCTATATTAAGATGAAACTGCCTCAGAATCAACTCAACAGGGTAAAAGTGAAGGTCTTGGAACTGAGTAACAAATAAAAAAGTGTGGACAGGTAGGCTAAATATAAAAATGTAAAACAGCAAATAGTTTATGTTATTATCAGCAATGTGTAATTGTGATGTTCTATCAAAACATCTACAATTAAGTCTAAAATCTATTTGACCGTGTGCTGTCTTCTCTTTTAATTGTATATTTTGTAATAACTGGATAATTTGTGTTAACAAGCAACCACCCCCTTAGTGCCCCTTTTTTATTTATTTAGGCCACTGCCCCTCAAAATGTCTGTGCACGGCCCTGCTGCTGACATATTATTGTAGCAGAGTTTGTGCTAAATACAGTGTCATCAGACTTTAGCCATGAAACTGTCACAAGTAATAGAAATAAGCACAAACGTCAGAGCATATCAGAACACCTCCAGGACCCAGAAAACACCTCAGACCCCAGAGGGTTAATAACTTTTTTTAAACAAAAAAGAAACATCACTGAACTTACTTAAAAGCACACCGCGGACTTTGTGACCTAAAGAGTTGACGCATATGAGTTATTTTAAATGATTCCTCAGGGCAATATACAGCGCTTGACACTATCAATGCTCCGAGCGGGGCTGCCCTCTTGAAATAACGCCTATGTAAGTTTGGAGAAGGCGCACCGTCTTTGGCCAGGTCATGTGACCTGGAGAATGCCTGGAGAACGTATCGCTTTATGACCGTCACGTGACCACAGGCTCTGATATACTCATGGAGCTAAGGCGACGTCACACACATCAACAGCAACATATATGAAGCACCCAGAAAACACCTCAGACCCCAGAGGATTAATAACTTTTTTTAAACAAAAAAGAAACATCACTGAACTTACTTAAAAGCACACCGCGGACTTTGTGACCTAAAGAGTTGACGCATATGAGTTATTTTAAATGATTCCTCAGGGCAATATACAGCGCTTGACACTATCAATGCTCCGAGCGGGGCTGCCCTCTTGAAATAACGCCTATGTAAGTTTGGAGAAGGCGCACCGTCTTTGGCCAGGTCATGTGACCTGGAGAATGCCTGGAGAACGTATCGCTTTATGACCGTCACGTGACCACAGGCTCTGATATACTCATGGAGCTAAGGCGACATCACACACATCAACAGCAACATATATGAAGCACGAAGACACTTGCGCGCATTTCAGACGTGATACTCGACGATGGAAAAAGCTAAGAAAACGCGGTCGGAAGAGACTTAGGAAAAGGAAATCTGACCGCGTGAGGAACCGGACAAGAGTCCCACTCGGTCGGGCTTTCACTAGTTGGCGCGAGCTAAAAAGCAGCACTGGATGCAACAGCGATGCTGACCTGGCGATCTTGTTGATGGACTAGTAAGTAAATCTCTTATTTCTAAACTTGTTTGCGTTCTATGTTGTATGTTGTTGCGCTTGCTTGTAGTATGTCATTTTTTTACGATGCTGTTTATTCATCCATTGTTGATAATTATACCAGTCCAATAATTTCCACATATGTCTAGCTAGCTATTTACGACAGTGCAAGTATTCCACAGTGACTATAGGGGTCGCTGTTTGACAAAAACACAATTTCTTCATAGTGTGCCTTTAAGCTAGACTGTGATGCTATTTTCGTTTGGAAAGAAACTTTTTTGCATTGTTCCTGTTATCTCTGTAAAGCTGCTTTGAAACAATCTGTATTGTAAAAAGCGCTATATAAATAAATGTCACTTGACTTGACTTATGTATATACTGTATTCTAAATACACTACCAGTCAAAGGTTTGGACACACGAATGGGAAAGTGTGTCCAAACTTTTGACTGGTACTGTACTAAAATATACACAAAGTATATCTGCCTATATATCGATACTAAACATAAAAAAAATCCATTTCGGTCGGGCTCTAGTGATTGGGCTCTCAGACGAGATTTGAGTAATTCGTCAGTTCAGTTCTGACTTAACATCCAACGTGACTGACTGATAGGGAACTACTATGTCTAATATTATTCATAGTTAATTTGTAAGAGCATAGTATCTACATGGACATCGAAAAAACAATTATACAATATGGTGTTTCATTTATGAAAGAATCAATGACTTTGAATATTTTTCTTTGTGTACAACTTTCTTTTTTCATGAACTGAGATGAGCTGGGTCATCTAATTGTTGAACAAAACGAATGAATAGGGGCACAAAACTGAATCTCTCCTGTGAATGGGGATCTGCTGACCAATTAAATATTAAGGATATGCTTTATGTAAATCACTTGTTCACAGTAAAGAGAGAAAGGGCTCAGAAATATTATCTACATGTAAAAATGACTGATAACAATTAAAAATATACCTGGAAGAGGCAATTATCAAACCACAAACGACTCATGTAAACGATACGCCGATACATGGCCATGTACTTATGAGTGCCTTTAGGGAAGTATTATTCTATGTATTATGTTAAAAGAGACAAAAAATATTGTATCTTCATTGAATTGGACATGGACTTTAGTCATGTCTGGCAACATTTAGTTTTTACAAACTGATTATATTAAACTCTCAAACTATATTAAAATAAAATGTATATATATATATAAATATTATATTTTATCTATGAGACATAAAAGGCTTTCTTATCCTTTGGCTCTCTCTGGTGGACAACATTAGTTTCACGCCTTAATTCCCATTGACATACACTTATCAGTCAAAAGTTTTTAATCGGTGAGATTTTTAATGTTTTTAAAAGAAGTCACTTCTGCTCACCAAGGCTGCATTTATTTTATTAAAAATAAAATAAATAAAAACATTAACATTGTGAAATATTATTTCAATTTAAAACTGCTGTTTTCGATGTGAATATATAGTAAACGGTCATTTATTCCTGTGATCAAAGCTGATTCATCAGCATAAATTTTCCAGTTTTCAGTGTCACATGATCCTTCAGAAATAATTCTAATGTGATGATTTGATGCTCAAGAAACATTACTCATTATTATCAATGTTGAAAACAGTTATTTACATTTTTATTTCAGGATTCTTTGATGAATAGAAAGTTTAAAAGAACACCATTTATCTGAAATAGAAAGCTTTTGTAACATTAAACACTACTGTTCAAAAGTTTGGGGTCAGTAAGAATTTTTATTAATTAAATTGATCAAAAGTTACAGTAAAGACATTTATACTGTTACAAAAGATTCTATTTCAAATAAATGCTGTTCTTTTGAATTTTCTATTCATCAAAGAATCCTGAAAAAAATTGTACACAACTGTTTTCAACATAACAATAATGAATGTTCCCTTTCGAAGGGAACTCGCACTGCGTCGAATGACGCTTTGGGGAACGCAACATGCGTGACAGGTGTCTAAAATCACTATCAAATTACGTCAATCACATTGACCGGCGACAGCCCGTGAATCATTAACGTGAATGATTAAAGTGCGACCTGGAAGTATATAAGGGCGCCTTGCAAACATGACAAATCATCTTTTCGTCTTCAGGGACTGTTTTGTCTGTAACCGCTTTGAAAATCAGGTAATTATGAAATGCTTTCAGAAGTGTGCAGACCCGTGCTCAAGATATCAGAAGCCGGGTGACACACACGAACTGTGAATTTTTCTGTCTGGGAAGGAAGTGCACACAGGCAGTTCTCGAGGGAACTGCCTGTACAAATTGTGATCGCTCTGCTCTCGCCTGTCCCTCTTCTCGAGAGAAGAGTGTTCAGCGTCTGGATGTCACAGATGAAGCTCGCCGATCGCCTTGAGAGGGGTGTAATCCTCTCAGACGATGTGGCGGCTGACGAGGGTAAGCTGCATTTGGATGAAGTTTTTAAAAAAAAAAAAGAAAAAAAAAAAAAGGAAAAACTTAGTCTGGCAGCGAGCGCTCTCCCGGACAAACAGGAGATGGCTGATGAGGGTGGTAATAATAGGATATTTCCTGTATCTTCTCAGCCACCCTGCCCCGTGTATGCTGAGCTGGTTGGTAGCGGGCAGGCTGCAGCTGCCGTGGCTGCTCGTTGGGGGAGAAATCGCTCGCGATGAGAGCGTTTTTTCCCCGGTCATAGAACCACCAGCTCAGGTGAGCCTTTCATTTCTTCCTGATCTCATACTGAGATCGAGAGGACATGGAAGAACCCATACTCTGCCTGTATCCACCAACATCAGCAGGCTAGTCTCGCTGATGTTGAGAGGATAGGAGAGCGTGGGTATGCATAGATGGGAAAACAATCGACACTGAGAGCTCAAACCCTGCCAGTTGAATGGCAGAGCATACACGTCAGCGGGTCAGGCCGGTGCTAGCCTGCACATCATGGCCCCTCGACCAGGGGGTGGGGCCCCTGAGGCGGTTACTGAGCTGCGCCGCAAATGAAAAAAAAAGAAATATATATATATATAGCTCTCCGGGCCACCAAACAGACTGCTGCCGCAATCTGCCAGTCGATGGCGACGATACTGGCCACGGAGAGACATTTGTGGTTGAACCTGGCCGACATCGGGAAGAAAGAGAAAGGCTTTCTCCTCGATTCGCTGTATATCTTAGCCCTTTCCTCTCTTCCCCGACTCCCCAGGCGCTTCTTACATCAGGCCTGAGGCTGGGCTCATGGTTAGAACAATGTTCTGATGGCCCGCCTCAGCTTGGTTAGTGAGAGTGCCTCTTTCAGGTATGTAAAGGTGGTAGACCCCATGTTCATGAAGAACTGCCTGGTGAGTCTTCACTTTGCACGCCGCAGGTGAGCTGATGGTCTTTCAAAGAGTATTTTTTTGTGATTAAAAAATATGTTTCTCTTTACAGACCTCGTTCCCTGTATAGAGTAACTTTTTTGGATTATCAGGGCCCTGAAGTTCCCTGTTAGGTGGCCAGAACGATAACTTTGTTAGCCTTCGGGCTATTAGCCACCTCAGGGTAGAGTAGTTGGTCTCTCTCTGATAGAATGTTTTACTTAGAGTGTTGACTGACGCTAGAGCTTCAGATAGATCTTATGTCCAGCCCATGGGACAGTTTTGACTTTTCTGAGTATTTCGCCCCTTGAGCTCTGTTGAGTTTTCATTAGGTTGAGCTTTTCGGCAGCCCTTTGTACAGACTATATTCTTTAGTAGGCTGTGGCTCCTCCGAGCCCTCAGATAGATCTATGCTTACAGGCTGGCCCTCACCAGGGCCGCCTCTGTAGCGGGCCTAGGCTGTACCAGGGATATTAGAGGCGTTCTGCTATGAATGTAGGTTTCTGGCATCCCTGTATAAACAGCCTCCTCCAATGGGAGACATTAGGCCAAGGCCCACCCCCTTCTCTGCATTCTGGGGTGACTAGAGTAATGCAGCGTGGTGCAGAGGATGGTTTATAAGGACATGGTAGGCCTCAGTTAGGCCTCCGTGGTATGCAAGTCCTTTTGAGCAGGGTTAGGCCGTCTTTCGCTTCACGGAGAAGACTGAGTCTCCTGACCGACCCTGCCGTGCAGAACTGGCCTATGGATTTAGGCCGCCAGTATGGGCTTCACTTACCTCGCTGAGCTACTGCTCGAGCACCGGGTTGTAGGTGGTTGGCTTTCATTCAAGCCCCACTCCCCTAGGTTGGGCACAGATACATTTCTGTTACCCCTAGAGTCGCTGGCAGGCCCGCCCCCTGGTAACCTCAGGGTGAGGTGTGAGTATTCCCCTGTGATGCAGGGTAGGTCTGAGTACTTCACTCCCAGTTATGTTTATTCTACCTCGCACCACTATGGCTCGGGTCGAGTATGAAGTAAGCCTTCACTTCTTCTTTGGTCGAAGTACGCTCCCCTGTAGCCAGAGCATTGCCCTGAGCTGACGCCCATGCATAGATGGTAGGCCCCTGACTAACTGGGGCCTCCGTTGAGGCAGAGTGGCGTATGTTGTACTCCCCTTGTTTTTAAGGGTGCTAAGCTCTCTTGCTGAGTACACTGCCGTGGCCAATGTGATTAGGCACCAGGATGCTGTAGGCGCTGTGTAAACAGCTCATCTGCCAACGAAGGCTGCACCATCAGGTAGTAGGCCTCAGCAGGCCTCCTTGTATGGGCAGCCCCCAATAGGGCGCTGTAGGCCACTTCTCGAGAGAAATGGTTGGCCTTGGTGGTTCGGGCAGTTGACTCACCGGTGGGTAGTAGGCCTTAAACAGGCCTCCTCGGAGGTGAGTCCCAACATTGTGGGACATACTTTATAGCCGCTACAGGTAGCTAGCCGTACTAGGCCGCCTGTGGGTGGGCCCAATAGTTACGTTGGTGTAGTATGGTTCCCAACAGTGTTCCTATGTAGCAGAATTGACTTGCTATCAGCTAGTAGCCCCAACCAGGCCTCCCTGATAGGCGAGTCCCCAGCTGGCTGGCCTTAGCAGGCCGCCTTGGAACTGTCACCCAGACTCAGCTACCAGTTGCTATCAGGTGGTAGGCACCTCAGGCCTCCCTGAAGGTGAATACCCACTTAAGATGGTTATCAGGTAGTAGGCCTCTCCCGGCCTCCCTGAAGGTGAATCCCCACCTACATTGGCTATCAGGTAGTAGGCCTCACCAGGCCTCCCTGGAGACAAGCCCAAGGACAGATAACTGGACAGCTAGCCTGACTTACTATCGGGTAGCAGAAAAAAGCTCCCAGATATTATGGCTGCCAGGTAGTAGGCCTCACCAGGCCTCCCTGAAGATGAGTTCCCACATGCTGTGATTTTCAGGTAGCAGGCCTCATCATGCCTCCCTGAGGGTGAGTTCCCCACGTACTATCGTTATCAGGTAGTAGGCCTCTCTAGGCCTCCCTGTAGGTGACCACATACTGTTGCTATCAGGTAGTAGGCCTCACCAGGCCTCCTTGTGAATGGTTCCCTAGCGGTGCTGGGTTCAGGAAGCTAGTGGCCTCTTGCTATCATTTCAGCTGGCCTTATCAGGCAGCTGCTGAAGGCGAGCTTGCGCCCTGGCTCGACTAAAGTGTTTTTCTCTTCTACTGGTTCCCTCCCGGAACCACTTTCCTGCCTACAGCCTGGTTTTGCCTACCAGGCGGACCATGTGCTCCCCTCATTGAGGGTCACTTGGAGCACACGGACCCCTGAGTCTGGTCAGACGGTCGCAGGCCTCTCGTGAGGCCTCCCAGTTAGATCAGTCCTTAGGCCTTCACAGGCCTCCTCAGTGTTTTGAAACACAGACACTGGGTTGATCCGTGGGTCGAGTAGAGAAACTCCCCTCGCTAGCAAGGGTTGTAAAGCACTATGCTGAGTCATACTCTCCGGGATATCCCGTCTCTGAGATCCGGGCCGAGCGGTTCACTGCCAGCTTCGCAGTCCCTCGGGTTGGATGCCTTACCTAAAGGCATATTCCAGAGGCTCTGTCTTCGGACAGACAGGAAGTGGCCAGACTAAGTGTCTATGGTGGCATTTCGGGGTGAGTACGTTCCCCTGAATAGTGACTGACTGAGGTTCCTTCGGGTTCCCTAGCTACATTCCCTAGAAGGGATCCCTTTTAATTGAAGTTGTGGTCCTAGGCCTTTGAGCAGGCCCAGGTAGGCCTTTCATTTAACCTGTTAACCGTTGCCAGAGCCCTGGCGCACTGAAACGTTTTTTTTTTTTTAAATAGTTCAAAGTTACTATCATAATTTATGTTACTACCTTGACAAACTATACATCATTAAAAATATATAATACTCAAGATTCAGTATTTGACCACTATTGTATTCTGAGAAACTTATGGTGACAGTTATGTCTTAATTTGTGCCAGGAGTTATGTAATTAACCCTCTGGGGACCAGAAACGCATCGGCGCGTTTTGCCGTTTTTTTTTCACATAGCAGAAAAATAGACTTAAAATACTCTGTTGATTTTGATCGTACATATAAGTGTTATACATCATTCAATCCTGTTAAGTGTCTATTATTTTTCTGTATACTCACAATAAAAACAAAGTTTTGTGCTTTTTGTCAAATAAAGAAAAATAAACATGATGCGAGTTTTGTCTTCTCTCTGTCAGTGCAGTCCATTCTGAAACGCGTCCGGAAATTAACTATAACTCCGCAAATACTTGTCATACAGGCACGAGAGATTTTTCTTTATGAAGCTTGAATTCTCTTCTTTTCAATGAAGTAATTTATATAAAAAAAACAAATATTCTCAGTTTATGTAATCTGTATGAAAAGAGAGTGCTGTCAGAATTTTTTCCCCAGCTCATTACACTTCATTACGCGTTAATCTGACACGCCCACGGAGGACGCGAGCTATTCAAACGCAAATGTTGAGGCAAGCCATGACAACGCCCACATCAGCCGTTCCACCGTGGCGGTAAAATGTGGGGTGTATTTGCTGCCTTTTACCGCTAAGAGGCGCTACAATCATAGACTCTGAAAAGTGTTCGTTTATTCTTTCTAATGCGTAACCTGCCGCTGCACCATTGAAAGCTGGTAGCAGATGAATTCAACAAGTGAAACGTAGTTAAAATAATTCATAATCACAATACTGAAATCAGGCTACTGAAATTAAATTGAATAAATAATGAAAACATAAAACATTGCAATAAAGACATTTACAGACGTACAGACGGTAGCTCAGTGGTTAACGCAACAACACGCGCTTCAAGGAGCATCAATCGACCCGAGATCGAATCTCAATGTAGCATACATGATGTTAACCGATGTTGGCCAACAGTGTTTATATTTTACCTTCTTGATGCTTAAATAGCTAACTGTTTATAACTGTTTGCTTATTTAAAGTCAAGAGTTTTGTTTAATTATCATTAAAACATACATTTGCTACATTCCTGTAGAACCGCAGCCGCTGCACAAACGACACAAACTGATGAAGGAAGATTGTCAGCCGATTGCATCAGAAAATGAAAATAAAGAAGCTCGTCTTTAGTCTGCTAAATTATTGTGTAATGTAAAAGAACACTAAAATTACTTAAGTTTGAAACCAAGTTCGAACATTTCAAGGTTTAAATAAAGTGTCGGAACAGTTTTTTTAAAATTTAAAACAGGGTTGCATCGGGTTTAGAGTTTATTTCTTTTCCGATGCAAAATAAGAAACACTAGGCTAATCTTATTCTTGCGACATTTTAAATTTGTATTGCCAAAGAAATGACAGCTATATTAAACAATTAAAACAGTAGGCCTACAAAACGAAAATTGTCCAAAGCAACATAATAAATTAAAAACATGCGTTTTTCTTTGCCTCTCTCGCGCTGGAACTCTTTTTAACAAGTTTATTTAGTCTCCCTCGCTGCGCGCGCCGGGTCTCTCTCGAAATTAAACATTTCAGGGTAAAAACACATCATACAGCTGATAATACTGTATATGTCGCTGCGTTATCCGACACTCTCCATATGAAAGAGGAACATTAACACCTAGGCCTATTGTCCTGCGCGCACGATACAGCACTGAACTGTCCCTCCAACTCCCCAACAGGCTATCGGAGTCTGCGAGGCTGACTTAACACAAAGAGAAGTCGCAATTCACACTTAAATCGCTATTCTAGACAGTGTTGATAATGAAGGAATTAAATGATTTAAGTTACATGTAGCCTAGTGATATTTCTGTCATAAAAGTTTATTACTAAATATTTCATTATTTCAATAATTGATGAAATAAAACTGGTTTGGGCCAGCTTTTTCCAAGCAAAACTAAATATAATCTGAAAAAACGCATGTTAATTTGTTGTCATGAACAAAATGTTCAACTCAATATTAAATTCTACAGGGATCTTTGGATCCTTACAACCAGGCATGCAATTTCTGAATTAAGTTTTTTTATTTTTTTTATTATTCAAATAAATATCGAACCACGGTGCTTCGTGGTAATGCTGCTAAATTAAATAACATGTATAGAATAATTATGAACTTAAATGAAACAATATCGCAACATTTCGACAAATACATCATTTGATCTGTTTTTACATTTTAATTCAGGGCGATTTAGCCTGCTACATTTAATCAGAGCGAGATTTTCACCCTTGTCTTGTAATTTTCTCATTGGGAAGCGCTTACATAGGCTACATGTTTGAGTAGATCCTCTGTACCTCTCGTTTTTATATGGATTACATAATCAGATAACATTTATTAGCCTGAATATTTAGACATTTAAAGGCTTTAGACATAGCCGATTTCTTATAGTGACTGAGCTGAAGAACAGAGACGACAGATAAACTTTTGTCGTTAGCAAAAGTTCGAATAAAACCCGACTTTAGAAAATTGCATAGGGCCACTCGGCGTGGTGTGCCAAAACACTTAATTATAAACTTCAATATTTCATTCAAAATAATCTCAAAACGCTTTGTGAAATTTTTAAATCCGTGCATGCATTAAGGCCACTTGAACTAATGAACAACTGAAACGCTGGTTTTGATTTAATTGTTTGTCGTTTAAACGTGCTTGTTGCATATCTCTATTTTATATTTGATATGGTCTATTGGTGAAGTAGCCTAGCATGATTACTGTGGAGGGAGGGATGTGGGGATTCAAATAATTCAGCAGAAGCAGGGATGTTTAGACCAGAAGGAAATCCCCGTCCCCCCTGGCAAATCACACTTTACTTAAAACCATGTTTTTTAAAAACTCTAGGTTGTAGGGAATCAAAAAAAAATAATAATAATAGGCCTAATTAAAAGTATATATATATATATATATATATAGGCTATATATATATAATTACTTTTTTTACAGAACTGCTTTTGAAATTACGATTGGTAGCCTATTATTATACAGATGCAAAGTCGTTCTGTCAGATACTATTGTTCAGTGTAAAATGGAAATGCATGGTAATTTTATTTTATAAATATAAGCAAAAAACTGTATATATGGTGTAACAGAGTTTTAGAGCTAGACAAATCTCTCTGCATTAATAAATATAAAATTTACAGTAGACCATGTTTGATCGGGATTTGAACCCGTGTCATCTTGATGATCGAACTGTAAGTTCTACCGCTCGGCTATGAATTTACTCACTGAGAAATGCCCAAACGTTTGTTTCTAACATGAGCGAGAAAACGTTTTGTCGTTAGCCTGTGAGTGTAGGCCTACTTTAGCCTACCCTACATGAATAAAAGTAGACCTTTTACAGTTTTAAAAGATGATATCTTATCTGTATGATCAACAATTACACAGTAAGTTCTTTTAGCTGTTATGAGAAAAATAAATTCAAATGAACGCGCCGCCGCGTTTGTCAAACTCTAATTCAACATGCCAGAATAAAGCCAGATTTTAGAATAATGCATAGCGCCACTCCGTGATGTGCCAAAATATCCTAATTATAAACTTCAATATTTCATTCAAAACCATCTCAAAACGCTTTGTGACATTTTAAAAAGCCGTGAATGTATTAAGGCCACTGGAACCAGGATCGTAACTGAAACGCGCTGCATGTCTCAATACAGGAGCAGAAGCGCTGGTTCAGATTGTATTGTTTGTTGTTTAAACGTGCATGTTGCATATTTAAAAATATTTGTTTAAAAATAAATGTTTGTTGTAGGCTTATTTGCAAATTACCATAACTTGTAGAATTTCATCCTTACTGTTAATTGACATTAGCCCCACTTACGTTTTGATAAATGTCCCTTTGCGCCACCTGGCGGTCATTTCGCGAACGACTTTGAAATGCGACTGGTTTATTTTTATTGTATTAGTCTACTTTAAAAAATAATACTTTATAAGACATTTATGGGAAAAGACTTTTTTCTTTTCAAGATGTTTCCAACTGTAACTTTGAACCAATTCTGTAGAATGGCCCATATAGCATTTGACCAGGATTTGTTTCCAGGTATGACTAAAAATGTGCTTTTGGCTTTCATTTATATTTTGATTGTTTGTATATATATATATATATATATATTATATATATATATATATATATATATATATATATATATATATATATATATATATATATATATGTAGGCTATATATATATATATATATACAAGAAAGAATGTAATGACAATAAATATATATATATTGTCCTTGCATTCTTTCTTGTGTGACAACCCTGAATGAAAGGCTCATTATTATGCAGGGTCACTGTCTGAGAACCACTTAATTATTCACGATAGGGGTTGGGCCGTTCCGGCCATCCGCATATTGCCTTGGCAAGCAAAAAAATGTTTTACACAATTTAAAACAATCTATTGTTTTATGTGAATGATTAGGAAGGATGATTTTCAGATCATTTTGAAGCAAAAACTCTAGGCGACAACGTCCATTAGTCAAAAGTCTTGTGGACACATATTTAGTATGTTTTTTGTGTCCTTATTTCAAAAATTTTATTTTTTAGTTTTTTCAATAACCACACATAAACAATATTCTCTCAAAAATACAAACATGTACATACATGTTGCTCACACATTATGGTAGCCCTGTTTGTGCTAAATAGAGTGTAATTCACCTGTGCCATTAATATGTTTATAAGCAACTGAAAAAAGCACAAATGTCAGAGCATGTCAAAACATCTCAAGGACCCCAAAAACACCTTGGTCCCCAGAGGGTTAAAAAATGAGTCGATACCTTTAATATGAATTATGACCCTCAGCCGCTTCCATTCAGAAAAAAACTCATGTGGTGTCGTCATGACAGCGCTTGACAAAACAACGTCCCTCAGGGCTTTTAGCTCAACAATGTGCAGATTTGGAGAAATATTGATATATTCTCATAGGTCTAGATCAGATTTCTATAGACAGGAATAATATTTATTGAATTTATACCCAAATGCGTCGATGTAATAATTATGAGCGCTGGATACTCTGATGTACTGTGTTTTCAATCCATACTGGCAGCCTGAGGGCGCCGGCGCCCGCACAGTATATAGTCCATATATGGAACACACGAAGAAGAGCCATAATCATGTGACATTCCAGGAACTGCCTGACAAACAAAGCTTTCAGAGATCGCTGTAACATGCAGATAAAGATGTTTTGAAGACAATAAACATGATTGCAATGATATTTGATTTACCTGTGTTCTTCGAGCCATGTCAGGTATTTTCATAATAGTAGATTATATTTATAATGTAATGCTAATTGATATAGACTATCATTGTGCAGAATACTATAAAATAATATATTTTCTGTCTGATTTTTTTATCTGAAGCCAAATCAGATCACAGGAGGTTATTTAAAACACTCGACTTGCGTTATAAAGTAAGTTTGAAGCACAAACATGGTTTTAATCTCATAAATTGTCATGTATTGATGATGTGCTAAGCTACCATGCTAGCTAGCTCTAGGAGGTGCACCTGCCATCTAGCTATTTTTTTTATGCATTTTTCTAAATATAAATGCTTACTGAAATATTTCTTTTTTCAAAAAGGGCATTTGATACAGTTGCAAATGTGAAGTGAAAACTTTGATAAAAGAGATTAGGGATTGAAACAGTGTGAATAGCCAGTCGTTAGTGATTATAATGCAGACAAAAGAAAAGCATATTTAGAGCCATAACCAGGCCGGAGAGGTGTGAATGTGTGCAGGGGAGACTGACACTGAATGAGGCTCGTTTGCACCACAAAACAATAGAGACAATAGTCTGAATAGATGCTAGAAGATGACAATAAACATCAGTGTGCATTGTAGAGTCAAATCAAAATAAAGTCATATGCCATGATCTTGAAAAACATTTAACTAAATGCAGAGTTTTAGACTTATCATCTTCAAATTTTAAATATAACATGGTCAGACAAGTGGCTTTAGCTGCAGTGCATTTCTAGATTGATACAATGCCAACTTCAGAAGATGAAGATGAAGATGCACCTTCAACTTTTATGAAGATGTTTCATAAAAATATATTTCTAATAACTTTACAAAACTTTGAAGCTATTTATAACTTTTTTTTTCATTATGACAATAATTAATTCTACATTTACAATAAACTGCCAGGTGTCAGCTTTCAAATGAGATCATACTTGTGCTTTTAGTACAAAGGGTTCATGAACTGTATCTGTTTCAGTTTGGGTATGCCATTTCTGGGGATTTTTCGAAAGTGGGGTTGCAGCTTAACAGGTTAACTATGTTTATGGAGGTTTTCCTGTGTGGCTTATAGCTTAGGCTATGACCGTAGGGAATTATGTCACTGACAGCCCAGTGTGACCTGAGGGTGAGTGGTTCTAGCATTTCATTTGAATTTGCTGGTTCGGACAGTTGTCACTGCCTGAGGGCATGCACTCCCCTTAGCATGGCGGCGTGGGTATATCGTTCCACAAAGCGTCATTCGACGCAGTGCGAGTTCCCTTCGAAAGGGAATGTCTCAGGTTACGACTGTAACCTTTGTTCCCTAAGAACAGGGAACGAGACACTGCGTCTCCTTGCCATGCCTCGGGGCCTGCCTGCCGTACAGTCCCTTCAGACGATAAGGTGATTTGTCATGTTTGCAAGGCGCCCTTATATACTTCCAGGTCGCACGTTAATCACTCACGTTAATGATTCACGGGCTGTCGCCGGTCAATGTGATTGACGTTATTTGATAGTGATTTCAGACACCTGTCACGCCTGAGGCGTTCCCCAAAGCGTCATTTGACGCAGTGTCTCGTTCCCTGTTATCAGGGAATATAGGTTACAGTCGTAACCTGAGACGTTTTTTGAGCATCAAATCCGCATAGTAGAATGATTTCTGAAAGATCATGTGACACTGAAGACTGGAGTAATGATGCTGAAAATTCAGCTTTGACCACAGGAATAAATTACATTTTAAAATATATTAAAATAGAAAACAGATATTTTAAATTGTCATAATATTTAACAATATTACATTATTTTTAATCAAATAAAAGCAGCCTTGGTGAGCAGAAGAGATTTCTTTTAAAAGCATTACAAATCGTACCGATCCAAAACTTTTGACTGGTAGTGTATGACTGATAGATTAGAAACTGCTGTTAGCCCCATCACGCATTGTAAATTAATTCATCAGAAATGTGTTGTTTAGATGGCCTATTTGTCGTAGTTCAGATTTGACCAACGCTATTACACTGATGTTACCTGATGGGGTCTGAATCCTTGACCTGGTTCTTTCTAATATATTCTTCAGGTAGAGCACTCCAGCCAAACACCAGTGGCCATCTGAAAATGCCTCTTTGGAAGTTATCAACAAGCATGTAACTGAAACAAAACAAACAAACAAATAAATGCATTTCTGTGTATGAATGTTAACAGTTTAGTGGAGCAGTGGAGGACCTATACACTGGAAATAGCTCTTTAATCTCATGAGGACATGGTTATTACACCATGGTATTCTTTGAAGTGCCTTGTACAAAAGAGGACCCTTACGGAACGAAAATATATTTCCCACATATGAATGATCAATATATTAAATAGTTTAACAGTATATTTGAAAATAAACAGAGTAATATATTACAATACATAGGAATATATTTACTAATATATCATAATGTATGTAATTTTATATTCAGTAATATACTTCATAATATATAGATGTATATGTGATATGGTACTGCATGTGTGATATATTGCAGATATATTTACTCATGCAAAATAAACACATATATAGAGAAATATATAATGTAATATATTTCTTATATTTTTGTTATTATTTACATTATAAATGTTTCATACTTTCAAGCTAATTAACAAGAGTACAAGCACACATGCATGTACTAAAGTATTAAGCCAAAAGACTATCATTGTGATGAGGAATGCACAGCCATTACTTTAAAAATATAGTAATTATTATAGTCTTGATGATCGGCCAATCGTCAACCGAACCACAGGCTACTCTTCAGCACAATGGAAACCCCAAAAACTCACACATACCAAAACATGTTTTAAAATCCAAAATAATAGAACACTAACAGATCCCCCCCTATATTAATATTGAGCAAAACACATTAAATAATACTTAATTTTAACATTTGCTCCTCCTTTCAGAAGTCAGTCAGAAGCAAAGCATGCTGGGAACTAGAAATCTTGTTGTAACTGATTCCGTGAATGTGTGTGTATATATATATATGTGTGAACAACATGCATTCACATTTATATGGGAACATGTATGTGTAATATATGTACACAATAAAGGATACAACTTTGTGAATATTACATGTACTGCTATTTTTGTCTTCATTTATACATATTCATTAATATATAGCCATACATGGTCAATGCATATATTGCAGTGTATTGAAAAATATAAGCACTATTTCCCATATGGAAATGTATTATGTAATATATTGCATTATATTTTGCAGTATATTCCCATTTATTTTTGTTCCGTAAGGGGAGCTCAACAGTTATTTAATTGCAAGACTGAATATACTTCATTACCTCATGTCCTTATCGCTGATGACCTCAATAACAGGACAGACCACTTTTTTGCGGTCCAGGTAAACTCTTTCTAACAGTGGCTCCAACCACCCCACGTTACACTCAATATGAGAGTCCAGGAATGTCAACACTTCACCTGCAGATGAAACAACATATGTTGAAACAATCATTACAGCCAAACACTAAAACAACATTCATTGTTTATAGCAGAGATACCAGCTGTCTATGCTATGTATCCCAATTTCCAAACCAATTCAATTAAGCACAAATCCAAGGACAGTCCTTACGCATATTGCTACTGTATGGATTGAAGCTTTCTCAGTAAAATAAATTAGTGCGAGTGTACAGTACCTGTAGCAGCACTGGCCCCTGCAATCCTGGCTCTGATGAGGCCTTGTCTCTCTTTCAGACGGATGATTTGTACTTTAGGGAACTGAGCCATATAAACATCCAGCTGCTCCTTCAGGTAGTCTAGAACAAAAACAAAATCCCTCATAGAGAAACAAAACCACAGAAAGGTGAGGACTAACATATCTTCAGTTGCTTCTTTAATTAGAAGGACTTTTCTGACTTCTATGACAATTTGAAAGCAAAAATACTTAATTTTAAAGAACAGATTATAACATAAGTCTATAAGTCAGAGGCGTTTACTAACTTTTTCTTCAATGATTAAATCCATGCTTATATTTTTATTCCTGGACTTTTGATGTTTTGCCATAGATTAAGCATTGTTAAGTTAAACTTGTCAAGATTTTAAGTAGTCAAATGAGTTCCTTATTGAAGAAGTAAACAGTTATTCTATGGATGACTGTGAAACATAAGCCTGTTTTGTATCATGTTTACCCTTGTATTGAGTGCTTATGACTTGTGAGTTTGGATCACCCAAAATGGATCTTAACACTATGTGTGAGGTCTAAAGCTTTTAACTATTAGACATAAATCCAGTCACTGATCTCACATAATTCAAATAATTTCTTTAAAATTAAAGTAAATCAGCACAGAATTGTCCCTCAGACCTTTGGTGCTGCAGTCGTCCACCAGAATGATCTCCTTCAGCAGGTGTGTAGGAGACCTGTTGAGCACACTGTGCACTGAGCGTAGCAGAGTTGACCACACCTCATCCACAAAGCAAAAGATCACGCTGGTGTTGGGCAAGTCATCATGAACAAGATTTTCTGAACATCTAAACAATACAGGGTATGGAGGTGTGTTACACAGTGGTACATCTGCTTGCAATTACCTCCTCGAATACAACAACAATATTCTATGGTTCAAACTCACGTTTGGGGTCTGGTGTCTGGAATGGCTCTATCTATTGGTATCTGTTCACTCAGGAATACATTAAAATATCCTTCACTCCAGCGTCTTCGACTCTCAAGTTCTTTTTCCCTGGGAACACTGGCAGGCTGTCCAAACTGTCCCACGGCCTGTGGATCTCTGGGCAAGTCTGTCACATCTAGAGCCATAACCTTATGAAGCTCTTCTGACCTCCTCACTCGCAGACTAGGAGAGTGTGCCGTTTCTACTGGTTTTATAGTAATATCTGGTTTAGTTTTGTTCAAAGTATCGGCATGTTTTTCTCTATTGTCAATAATATTTGTCGGTTTATCAGTCTTTGTTGGTTTGAGAAAATTGTTACTCAAGTTATTTTGTAAACCTGAATCTACATGTACTTTCTTATGTGACATTACTAGTGTGTCATTGGTACGATTTACTTTCTCCACAGTGTTTTCTTTGAGCGCAGGAGAATACATTTTCTCCTGGACAGCAGGCAGTGCTTTAGTAAGTAAATGTGCTTTAACATCTAGATTTGCTTCTGTTTGTCCAACAGCAACATTTATTTTGTTCATCTTTGCAGATATGCTGTTCACTTTGCCGTTAATTTCAGTTTTTGTCTCATTTGTTTTTGGAGGGGTGCTAATAATTGTTCCTTTCACAGGTGATTTCACAGTTAGATTCACTTTGGTTTGATTAATTGCATCCTTTTGTTCCACAAAAGACTTGTCATCCATTAACCTTGAATTCAAATTTTTATCATCGTTTAGCAGAGCTTGGGGTTCTGTCCTAAACTTTGGCCACTTTCTGTAAACCTCATCAACTTTCTTTCCAAACCTTTTTTTGTTTTTTAAAAACCTCTTTTCTACGTTTACTTTTTGCAGAGGATGTTTAAAGACATTCTCTACATTGCCTTTACTCCTTCCCTGTTTTAGTACAATCTCTCTCTCTTTGAGATCCTGATTCACATCATTGAAGGATATCCTCAGTGCTGCGATATCAAAGAGGAGCCAGATTACAGATGCGATAAACACAAACGCTAGGACCCTCCCACTGCCTCTGAAATACTTTCTAAACTTCATTTTTTTTAATGTTCACACTCAGTGCAGTACTGACTGACTCCACATTCTTAAACTGATGTGACTACCTGAAATATTCACAAGTCGCAACTGAATTAGAAACAGAGAGATTATTTATGTTCTATGTGGGCCATTATGGAACAAAAGGAATGAGTTCAATTGGAACCAAAGTTTTAACAACGTAGCAGAGAAGCAGCAAAAATTAGCAGAATGAAACAACTCTGCCACTACAGTTACAGTCGTTATTCAAGCTATCGCGATAATAGAAACGGGATTTGATTGTGGTTTACCTGGGCATGATGTGTATTCCACTTGTGACTGGTGGTGTAAATAGACAATTGAATATGTTGTAAATGTTGTTTCCTAAACACCAAGTGTGAGAACGTAGCCATGGAGGGGTAGCCTAACTACTTCACTAAACATCCCGAACTCAAAAACGACTGCGTGGCAACATTTCTGCAGTAGGCTATGACCTAAAACTCTGTTGTCCTGGCAAACTTCCGCAGTTTTGCACTGAAAGACATTAGATCCACAATAAATCCATTTTAGATATTTCGTTTCAAAGAACGCTGAGATAGTCGCGTGAAACTTCCAATTGAGATCGTCGTTGCAAAGTTTGTCATCACACAGGTGCTGCTCCGGTCTTCTCAAATGAATGTTTTCTGCACTCGTTTTGACATTCTAAAGGTTTGTTTCGACAATTATCCGGTGCCACTTCTAAGCACACACACACGCGCGCGTTCCACTGGGTTAAGGACATCCTCCTTTACGCCCGTAGTTCCTGCTGGCGTCCTGCACATCAGACCTGCCCTGTTTTACACGTAGGCTAAACACATTTATGTGACGACGTGTCAATATACAGCGATATTTTGGACGCACTGACAAATTAAATCCTGTTCAGGGTGTGGTAGGCCTACGAGTTAGACATATAACTGTATGTTAGTCAATACACTCGTTTAAAACATAAAACATTATATCACTATAGTTGTTTTTTTTGATACCATGGTAATATCATGATTGAAGTAATTTACTTGGTTAGTGCACACCTACTTGTTCCATATAATAAGTATTTTACACATATTAGAATAATAGGCTAATACGGGAATGTAAAATGACCAACAATGTCCTTTAAAATAAAATATAAATCTTATAGGCCTATTTTAACTTATTTGACTATTTGTGTATGGATATTATCTCAACCAACTTAATGAGGTAGCCTACATAAGAATGCTTTTTAGCATTAAGTAGGCTATGCTGCAACTAATCCATTTAGTAAAATTAATAAATAAAAAAGAAAATTATCCATGATTCATTCACTATTGCCTGTTTGTGTACAAAACTAATTTCAAGCATTAGTCTTTAAAAAAAATAGATAAAGTTTTTTAAGACCAAGAGAAATATAAATTCAGTCAAGTGTGTCCCAAACTTTTGACTCAGTGAAAATACCATATAACTTGCCCAGTGCCATGGATGGGCATTCAGTTCCATAGTATATTTCAAAGTATCACACTATTACCATATAATACCTTGTACCATGGTCCTGCCAAAGTATTTTTTTGAAGAGTAGGTGGAGGATTAATATTAACATGGTTATAACTTATATCTTTGTATGCTCATAGTCTGAAAGATTGTGAAAGATTTAAAAGCTGCTATTTAGATCAAGTCTGGTCTAACATGTTCTCTTACGAGAGGTTCTTGTCACGGTTGATGAAATCGCTATTTCCTTCTTGTCTCTTGTATATGTTGTGGGTGTGTGTTTATGTGTGTGGGCGGCAGCGCTGATCACTACCTCTGATCTTCACCAGCTGCGGCTCATCAGCACGCCAGCTGTAGTCGATCAGCGCGCCCTATTTAATCCCTCTGTTTTTACCTTGTCTTTGTCAGTTCGTTGTTGGATGTACCAGTGGTCCCGCCTGTCCCTTGTTCTCCGTGTTTCCGGTTGTTCCAGTCCTGTTGGTTTTTCGCTCGTCTTGGCACCCTGGTTGTCTCAGCGATTCCTCCATTCTTCCTGTCACTTGGATTTACTGCACGCTCTTCAGTTCAACTCGTCTACCGTTTGTGGCGGACTCACCCACAGCGTCCCTGTGCTACCTTGTGCCTTCTACTAGAGACTTCCATCATTCCTTCTGTGTTCCTCAAATAAACCACGTTTACTTGCACTTGAATCCTTTGCCGTTTACTTGCACTTGAATCCTTTGCCTCTTTGCCGTTACAGAACGAACTGACCAAGGATGGATTCAGCGAGTAGCACGTCGGACTTAAACGAGTTCCTATCTCGTAATATGGCCAGAATGGATCAACAGGAGGAGAATCTGGCAGTCACCGGACGTGCCGTTCAAGCCTTGGTGGCACAGGTGTCCGAGCTCACCCAACAGCTCCAACACCTGGCTGGTCCCACAGCGCCCAGCCCATTGCCGATTCCCCCACCCCCATCAGCACCCATTCGTCAACCTGAACCACGACTACCCGCACCCGAGATGTATGCTGGGGAAGCGAACTTTTGTAGAGCATTTTTAACTAAGTGCTCTATGTTTTTTTCCTTACAGCCCTAAACCTTCAGTACTGAGAGAGCGGGGGTGGCTTTCGTCTTGACACTACTCACAGGTCGTGCAGCGCTGTGGGGGACGGCGGTGTGGGAAAATCAACATCAGTGCTGTTCCTCGTTCCAGACACTATCGGAGGAAATGAAGCGGGTCTTTGATCGAGCCACTACCGGACGGGAGGCGGCTCGTCAGCTCACCGATCTTCGCCAGGGGAACCGCTCCGTATCTGATTACGCCATCGATTTCCGAACCCTGGCTGCCGAGTGTAACTGGAACGAGGAAGCGCGGTGGGACATGTTCCTGCATGGGTTGGCTGACCGCATCCAAGAACAGATCTTCACGCTGGACCTGCCTGGGAGTTTTGACGGACTCGTTGAGCTAGCGTTAAGGGTGGACGCCCGCTTACACCAACTGGAGCAACGTAACAGAACGACTCAGCGTCCCGCGAGAGTCAGGGAATTTCCGTCCAGCGGCAGTGATGCGGTCAGCCCAGTCTGCGATCCCGAGCCCATGCAGGTGGGTAGAGCTCGGCTTTCCTGGGAGGAGAGAGAGCGTAGAAGATCCTGAGGTCTTTGCCTCTATTGCGGTGAAGCCGGGCATTACCTGAACACCTGCCCGGTAAAAGACCGAGCCCGGCAGTGAAAGAGAGGCTACTGTCTGGCGGAATCACCGTAAGCAAGACCTCGTCCTCTACTCTCCTCCCGGTAAGACTGCTGTGGGGAGTCCGGTCCCATCCCACTCAAGCCCTTCTGGACTCTGGAGCGGAGGGTAACTTTTTAGACTTCACCTTGCCTCACACACTTGGATTACCCGTCACCACTCTTAAGAACACCATCGCAGTCAGTGCACTCAATGGACAAGAACTCCCTGCTATAACTCACTGCACTCACACCCTGACACTGGTCACTTCCGGCAATCACACCGAACAGATTTCATTTCTTCTTCTGGACTCACCCATGGCACCCATTGTCCTCGGTCACCCCTGGCTCATACAGCATAGCCCGAGGGTTGACTGGGGACACAACTCCGTTTCAGCCTGGAACACTTTGTGTCATAAATCTTGTCTTGTGTCTGCCTGTTCGTCTGTGTCCAGTTCTGTCTTTCAGAAGGAGGCGGCGAATTTGTCAAACGTGCCCGCGGAGTACCACGACCTGCAGGAGGTGTTTAGTAAGTCCCGTGCTGCTTCTCTTCCTCCACATCGTCCCTATGACTGTGCCATAGATTTACTCCCAGGTAAGTCTCCGCCTAAAGGCAAACTCTACTCACTTTCTGTCCCAGAAAGGGAGGCCATGGAGAAATATATTTCTGATTCTCTAGCTTCCAAATTCATCCGTCCTTCCTCTTCTCCAGCGGGGGCGGGATTCTTTTTTGTGGGTAAGAAGGATGGCTCCCTGCGACCATGTATTGATTACCGAGGGTTGAACAACATCACGGTAAAGAATACTTATCCTTTGCCGCTGATGTCTTCAGCTTTCGAGCGGTTGCAGGGAGCATCTATATTCACAAAACTGGATTTACATAACGCATATCATTTGGTTCGCATCAGGGAGGGGGATGAATGGAAAACCGCGTTCAACACCCCCAGGGGTCACTTTGAATATCTGGTCATGTCGTTCGGGCTGTCCAACTCCCCAGCGGTTTTCCTGGCACTCGTTAATGACGTGTTGAGAGACATGGTAGACCAGTTCATATATGTTTACCTGGATGACATATTGATTTTTTTCATCGTCTCTCCAGGAACATGTTCAACACGTCAGACGAGTGCTTCAGAGGTTGCTAGAGAATGGGCTTTTTGTCAAGGCGGAGAAATGCGCGTTTCATGCACAGTCTGTTTCCTTCCTAGGGTACATCGTCTCGTCTGAGGGAGTGTGTATGGATCCTGACAGAGTTAAGGCTGTGATGGATTGGCGAAGTCCAGATTCCCGTAAGGCCCTACAGAGGTTTCTGGGATTCGCCAACTTCTATCGGCGTTTCATTCGCAATTTCAGCCAACTAGCCGCACCACTGACCGCCTTGACCTCTCCCAGGGTGACGTTCAGGTGGTATGACACAGCCGAGTCTGTGTTCACTAAACTCAAAAGCCGCTTCGTTTCGGCTCCTATCTTAGTCGCCCCTGATTCCTCACGTCAGTTCGTGGTAGAGGTCGACGCGTCAGAGGTGGGGGTAGGTGCAGTGCTTTCTCAACGCTCTTCCACAGACGACAAGATGCATCCTTGCGCGTTTTTGTCCCATCGTCTATCGCCTGCCGAACGTAACTATGACATTGGTGACCGAGAGTTGTTGGCGTTGGAGGAATGGTGTCATTGGTTAGAAGGGTCGGGGGTACCTTTTATCGTTTGGAACGATCACAAGAACCTTGAATATATTAGATCTGCTAAAAGACTCAACTCCAGGCAGGCTCGATGGGCACTTTTTTTCGGACGTTTTGACTTTTCTCTCTCGTACCGCCCGGGCTCCAAAAACATCAAGCCCGATTCCTTATCTCGTATTTTTGATCCATCCGAACGCCCAGCTACTCCCGAGTGTATTTTACCCGAGAAGATAGTTATCTCCACACTCACATGGGAAATCGAAACGAAGGTCAAGACGGCCTTAGAAGGGGTAACGCCTCTGCCCGGGTGCCCACCGAGTCGTTTATTTGTGCCGGAGGGGTTACGGTCCGACGTTATTCGATGGGGTCATTGCTCCAACGTGGCTTGCCATCCAGGAGTAAACCGCACCAGCTGTTTAGTAAAGCAACGATTCTGGTGGCCATTAATGGCTCGCGACATTCACAGTTTTGTGCTGGCGTGTTCGGTTTGTGCCATTGGTAAGACGTCTAACCGTCCTCCTGATGGGCTGCTCCAACCGCTGTCTGTCCCTTCGAGACCCTGGTCCCACATAGCGCTAGATTTTGTCACCGCCCTCCCGCCTTCTAATGGCATGACAGTTGTTTTAACCTGTTAAGCTTCACCAGGCGCACTGAAGCGTTTTTTTTTTTTAAATAGTTCAAAATTACTATCAGATTTAATGTTATTACCTTGACAAACTATACATCATTAAAAAGATATAAGACTCAAGTTTCAGTATTTGACCACTATTGTATTCTGAGAAACTTATAGTGGCAGTTATGTCTTAATTTGTGTCAGGAGTTGTGTAATTAAAAAAATGAGTCGTTACCTTTAATATGAATTATGAGCGTCAGCCGCTTCCATTCAGAAAAAAACTCCTGTGCGATCGTCATGACAGAGCTTGACAAAACAACGTCCCTCTGGGCTTTTAGCTCAAACATGTGCAGATTTGGAGAAATATTGATATATTCTCATAGGTTTACATCAGATTTCTATAGACAGGAATAATATTTATTGAATTTATACCCAAATGTGTCGATGTAATCATGAGCGCTGGATACTCTGATGTAATGTGTTTTCAATCCATACTGGCAGCCTGAGGGCGCCAGCGCTCTATGCACAGTAATAGTCCATATATGGAACACATGAAGAAGAGCCATAACCATGTGACATTCCAGGAACTGCCTGACACAAACAAAGCTAACAGAGATCGCTGTAACTGCAGATAAAGATGTTTTGAAGACAATAAACATGATTGCAATGATATTTGATTTACCTGTGTTCTTCGAGCCATGTCAGGTATTTTCATAATAATAGATTATATTTATAATGTAATGCTAATCGATATATAGACTATCATTTCTGCAGAATACTGTAAAATAATATATTTTCTGTCTGATTTTTTTATCTGAAGCCAAATCAGATCACAGAAAGTTATTTAAAACACTCGACTTGCGCTATAAAGTAAGTTTGGAGCACAAGCATGTTTTTAATCTCATAAATTGTCGTGTATTGATGGTGTGCTAAGCTAACATGCTAGCTTGCTCTGTGCACCTGCTAGCACATTAGCTGTTATTTTTATGAATGTTTCTAAATAAGAATCCTTACTGAAATGTTTCTTTTTTCGAAAAGGCCATTTTATACAGTTTAAAATGTGAAGAGAGAACTTTGGTAAAATAAATTAGGGATTAAAACAGCGTGAATAGCCAGTCGTTAGTGCTTATAATGCAGACAAAAGAAAAGCATATTTAGACCCATAACCAGGCTGGAGAGGTGTGAATGTGTACAGGGGAGACTGACACTGAATGGGGCTCGTTTGCACCACAAAACAATAGAGACAATAGACTGAATAGATGCTAGAAGATGACAATAAACATCAGTTTGCATTTTAGAGTCTAATCAAAATAAAGTCATATGACATGATCTTGAAAAACATTGAACTAAATACAGAGTTTTAGACTTACCATCTTCAGATTTTAAATATAACATGGTCAGACATGTGGCTTTAGCTGCAGTGCATTTCTAGATTGCTACAATGCCAACTTCAATTTTATTTTCATGAAGATGTTTCATAAAAATTAATTTCTAATAACTTTACAAAACTTTGAAGCTATTTATAACTATTTTTTTTCATTATGACAATAATTAATTCTACATTTACAATAAACTGCCAGGTGTTAGCTTTCAAATGAGATCATACTTGTGCTTTTAGTACAACGGGTTCATGAACTGTATCCGTTTCAGTTTGTGTATGCCATTTCTGGGGATTTTTCAAAAGTGTGGTTGCAGCTTAACAGGTTAACTGTAGTGGACCGGTTCTCGAAGACGACACATTTCATTCCCTTGCCTAAATTACCCTCTGCCAAGGAGACAGCGGTGACTGTCGTAGATCACGTCTTTCGTTTACATGGCCTCCCGATGGACGTGGTTTCCGACAGGGGCCCCCAATTTGTGTCCAAATTCTGGCAGAAGTTTTGTAGATTACTGGGAGCTACTGTCAGTCTGTCTTCTGGTTATCATCCCCAGAGCAATGGTCAAACCGAGCGAGCCAACCAAGATTTGGAAAGAGTGTTGCGATGTTTGGTGTCCAAGAATCCTTCTTCCTGGAGCCAACAACTGTCTATGGTTGAGTACGCTCACAACTCGTTACCAGTGTCTTCCACGGGCCTCTCTCCGTTTGAGTGTAGTCTAGGGTACCAGCCACCAATTTTTCCCAGTCTGGAATCCGAAGTCGCGGTCCCCTCCGCTCACGCCTTCGTCCAGAGGTGCCACCGTACATGGACCAGAGCCCGTGAGACTCTGCTCCAGGTGGGGGCGCGCACCAAGGCTAAGGCCGATCGCCACCGGTCAAAGCCTCCCGTATACGTCGTGGGTCAAAAGGTGTGGCTTTCAACCAGAAACATTCCGCTCCGCTCCGTGTCTAATAAACTCACTCCCAAATTCATTGTCCCGTTTCCTGTCACCAAAATCCTTAGTCCGGTGGCAGTCCGACTCAAACTTCCTCCGGCGTACAGGAGAATTCATCCCGCCTTTCATGTTTCCAAATTGAAACCTGTATTTCATTCTCACCTTAATCCACTGGCCCCGGTTCCTCCACCGCCGCGACTCGTAGATGGGGAACCCACGTATTCGGTCAATCGTATTCTGGACTCGAGACGGAGGGGATGCGGATTTCAGTATTTGGTGGACTGGGAGGGTTACGGTCCGGAGGAGAGAAGTTGGGTTCCTGCTAGGGACATACTGGATCACTCCCTGATTGATGATTACAATCAGCAGGTAAGGAGTTCTGGGAGGGAGGGGTACTGTCACGGTTGATGAAATTGCTATTTCCTTCTTGTCTCGTGTATATGTTGTGGGTGTGTGTTTATGCGTGTGGGCGGCAGCGCTGATCACTACCTCTGATCTTCACCAGCTGCGGCTCATCAGCACGCCAGCTGTAGTCGATTAGCGTGCCCTATTTAATCCCTCGGTTTTTACCTTGTCTTTGTCAGTTCGTTGTTGGATGTACCAGTGGTCCCGCCTGTCCCTTGTTCTCCGTGTTTCCAGTCCTGTTGGTTTTTCGCTCGTCTTGGCACCCTGATTGTCTCAGCGATTCCTCCATTCTTCCTGTCATTTGGATTTACTGCACGCTCTTCAGTTCAACTCGTCTACCGTTTGTGGCGGACTCACCCACAGCGTCCCTGTGCTACCTTGTGCCTTCTACTAGAGACTTCCATCATTCCTTCTGTGTTCCTCAAATAAACCACTTTTACTTGCACTTGAATCCTTTGCCTCTTTGCCGTTACAGTTCTCTCGTACAGCGTAATATCTTACGCTAGGGGAAAACCTCTTTTCCTCGAGATATTGAAGCCAAAAAATTATCCTTAATTTCGAATTATTGCAAAACGTGTTGCAGCAGCATACAGACATAGGCAGGCGGCTCAGCGTGCCTATTGGCTGTCCTGCGGCAACTGCAGCAGCCTATCGAGAGCACCCTTTGGTGACGGTCCAATGGGGGAACTTCGCGCCCATTGTGTCACGCTCGCGCGTGGTCTAGCCCTATAAAGATAGCTTGATGGGCTGATTTCATTGACTTTTCATCTCTTCAGCGAAGCTCTGCATCGCTGGATCCTGAGTGAAGAAGCCACTCCATCGAGACAGCATTCTGCGGGACGAGCCTCTGCACTGAAGTCACTGGCCTTCAACTCGCCGCCTTCAGCCGCCGTTCCTGCTACGCTATCCGGCGTACTATATATCCTTTACTCTGCTCTGTGTGTGTTTGTGTGTGTTCGCCCCGCCACTCACACGTCTATCATCTAAAAGAGCCGGGTCTTTTTAAAGATGCCATCCTCCTGTGGCTCGTGCCGAGCCCCACTCAGCGACGGGGACCGCCATGTGATATGCGTTTCCTGCCTGGGAGAGGATCATGCAGCTCTCGCGCTCTCCGACGGCGGCTGCCCTCATTGCGAGCTATTGCCTATGGTGACTCTGAGGACTCGCCTGGCATTCTTCTCTGAGACTGCACTTCCACCCGCTACAGTGCCGCGCCGTAAAAGTGCCGTACTCAGTGGGTCCCCGAGCCTTCTCCAGCCCGTGAAAGCTCGCCGGTTCGCCCGCCAGCTTCACTCGAGTCGCTCACTGACGGATAACGGCCCCCGTGCGCCGCCGCTTCCGCCATAAATGATGACGAGATAGCTGCATCTGTTGAGAAGGCCAGCTGCTCTATCCTGGCGTCCGACAGTGAGGATTGGGCGAGCTCTGTTGACCTCTCCCCCTTCTGTCCACGAGTCGTCAGGGAAACGGGCCAGCATCAAGACCGCGCGGCTAGCTTTCTTTACGTTATAAGAAAGCTACCCCGCCCCCCGTGGGCGTGCGTCACCGGCAAAATGAGGAAAGGGTGTGTTTTAGTCCCGCCGAGGCCGGACTCCATTTCTCAAACATTTCTCAGCTCCTCTTAGTCTGAGCGGCTGAAAATGTCAATATTGCAGCAATGAGCCTGTTGTATAACACGCACACCTGCAAACAAACGCCGACACACACAAAACTGTGATGATGCTCTCTTATTTGCTTGAGCTAATGTCGTTCCCCCCTGTGGCTCAGTGGCGGAACCCATTGTCTATGCGCGAGAGACCCGTGTTCGATCCCGGCTCTCGCAGCAGATAAGAATTTAGGCTCGCCGCGGCCAGACTTCCACCGAAACTTTTCGCTCGTTCAGTTCCAGAAAATGCGACTGTTCCAGTGTATTTAGCAGTAAATGTTGAAGATTTTATTCTTTACAAAACAAGTAATTTAGCTATATAAGAATACACAATTATTTCTTGTATGAGTTATTTCCTCTAATATGACTCTGTCTAGGTGACTTTGAAAGCTGCAGGACCTTCTGTAAAAAGACCCTGAATGTCAATTCTATTTCAGTATGTCAAATGGTACAAGACCTTCACCCAAAACCATCTATAAGTGTATGACCATTTTTGGAAGGGATCAATGGCATATATGTGAGGAGCTGAGGACTCATCTGGAGTGATTAACCTGCAGGAGTCACTCGGCTTTGTTAGAGCGCGAGAAGGCCGAGGCCAGTGGGCCGGAGGGCCAGAGCGTTAGAGTGCCGTTCTATGGAACGGAACGGCGTTCGAAAATAAAGTCTAATTATTTCTGGCATTAAAGATCTCTGCTAAGTTATTTACAGAACAATTGAAACCACTTCATAAACAAGCCGGTACCACGGCCCGCTTGCCTGCTCACAAATGTCGTTTCCACGGCGACCCAGAAAAATCCCACAGCCCAGTGTTCATTTCTACACACAAACACAGCCCGCCACGGTACGGGGCTCGCACAAATGAAATCGACGCATGTCAATTGTGCATTTAATGTAGTGAATGTGCCCCACAACCAAGTCAAGTCATCTTCATTTATATAGCGCTTTTAACAATGGATTGTTTCAAAGCAGCTTTACAGAGATAAACATATAATTTAAGGTTACAGATTGTTTTGGCGTTATAGCGGTTCTTGAATAATGTTACTTCCAGCTAAAGTTACAACCCAGTGTCCACAAATACTACACACTGCATGTACCACGGTGTCTGTAAAACGAAACCAACACAAGTCTTCCTAGCCGCCTAGGAAAACGACGGTGTTTCAGTCTCGCCACGGCCAGACTTCCACCGAAACTTTTTACTCGTTCAGTTTCAGAAAATGCGACTGTTCCAGTGTATTTTGCAGTAAGCAAGCCGGTACCACGGCCCGCTTGCCTGCACACAAATGTCGTTTCCATGGTGACCCAGATAAATCACGTAAGCAGTGTATTTTCTGGTATTCTGGCCACAAGTCAAGTCATCTTCATTTATATAGCGCTTTTAACAATGGATTGTTTCAAAGCAGCTTTACAGAGATAAACATATAATTTAAGGTAACAGATTGTTTTGGCGTTATAGCGGTTCTTGAATAATGTTACTTCCAGCTAAAGTTAACTTTGATTGATTCACCTCCATTGAAATGATCAGACTTTAAACGCGAACCTGTGATTAACGCTGACGGCGTTCACATGCTCATTCAGAATTGATTCTATAGTTATGTGCTTTTTAAAATATGTGCGCAGGTTTGTAATTCATACAACCCAGCCTAAACAAACTACTTTTCTTGCCTATAAATTTTGATACAGAATTTTGTTTTATTTTATCACTTCGGGGTACGTGAGCCGAAATTCACAACGCTTTATCTGTAGAGTGGGAAAGGGATCCTCCATAAGGGAGAGGATAGTCGATACTTCAGCACTGCATTGTCATCGGGTCCAGGCGGATCTCCTTCGTCAGATCTGGACACGGCCTGGATCCGGCAGGCTGCGGGAAAACCTCGGGATAAACAAAGACACTAATATTAGCGTAGATGCCATTCTTCTTATGATGTAGCGAGTACATCAAGATTTATGGGAAGTGTTCCCAGTTCCGGCTGACCTAATCTATGCAGCCTAACATTGAATTTATAGAAGTCTATAATGTATTATGTGTATGCTAGGTCAAAGAGATGTGTTTTTAGTCTAGCTTTGAACTTGACAGAGTGTGTCTGCTTCCCGGACAATGGTAGGAAGACTGTTCCAAAGTTTTGGTGCTAAATAGGAAAAGGATCTACCGCCAGCAGTCGATTTAGATATTCTAGGTATTATCAACTGGCCTGGAATTTTGAGATTGCAATACACGTGAAGGACTATAATGCGTTAAGACCTCGCTCAAGTACTGCGGAGCTAAACCATT
This sequence comes from Tiaroga cobitis, assembly GCA_030578255.1. NCBI lineage: Eukaryota > Metazoa > Chordata > Actinopteri > Cypriniformes > Leuciscidae > Tiaroga > Tiaroga cobitis. Next base: position 12,306,780 of record CM060599.1, on the reverse strand, counting down.
TAGTGCTTTGTAGGTAATCAACAATATTTAAAAATTTATACGATGTTTAATAGGGAGCCAATGCAGTGTTGACAGAACCGGGCTAATATGGTCATATTTCCTGGTTCTGGTAAGAACTTGAGTTGCAGCGTTTTAAACTAGCTGTAGTTTATTTATTAAGCGTGCAGGGCAACCACACAGTAGAGCATTACAATAATCTAGCCTTGAGGTCATGAACGCATGGATTAATTGTTCCGCATTTCCCAATGAGAGCATATGGCGTATTTTGGATACATTTTTATGGAAAAAATGCAGTTTTACAGATACTAGACACGTGGCTTTCAAAAGAAAGGTTGGTATCAAAGACCACACCCAGGTTCCTAACCGACGACGAAGACTTGACAGAGCAGACATCAAGTGTTAGACAGTATTCTGGGTTATTGCGTGTGGAAGTTTTTTGTCCAATAATTAGAATCTCTGTCTTTTCAGAATTTAGTAGTAGGAAATTACTAGTCATCCAATTTTTTATATCAGCTATGCATTCCGTTAATTTTGTGAATTGGTAAGTTTCGTTGGGTTTTGAAGAAATATAGAGCTGAGTATCATCGGCATAACAGTGAAAGCTAACTCCATGTTTCCTAATGATATCTCCTAATGGTAGCATGTACAGAGGGAACAGCAGCGGTCCTAGTACTGAGCCTTGTGGTACGCCATACTGAACTTGTGATCGATAAGACATCTCTTCATTTACTGCTACAAACTGATAACGGTCAGTTAAGTATAATTTAAACCATGCTAATGCAATTCCACTAATGCCAACATAGTTTTCTAGTCTATTTAAAAGAATGTTGTGGTCAATGGTGTCAAATGCAGCACTAAGATCGAGTAACACTAATAGAGAGATACCACCACGATCCGATGATAAGAGCAAATCATTTGTGACTCTAATGAGAGCGGTCTCAGTACTATGGTACGGTCTAAATCCGGACTGAAAATCCTCGCAGATATCATTTCTTTCTAAAAAGGAACATAGTTGTGAAGATACTGCTTTTTCTAATATATTTGACAGAAAAGGCAGATTCGAGATCGGCCTGTAATTGACTAATTCTGTAGGATCAAGTTGTGTTTTTTTAACAAGCGGTTTTATCATAGCCAGTTTAAAGGTTTTTGGTACGTATCCTAGAGACAAAGATGAATTAATGATATTAAGAAGAGGATATATGACCTCTGGAAACATCTCTTTCAGTAGCTTAGTCGGTATAGGATCCAACATACGATGTCGATTTAGATGAATTAACGAGTTTGCAGAATTCTTCCTCTCCTATAGCAACAAATGAATCAAATATTTCCTCAGGGAGACTACAATGCACTTCCTGATGCGATACAGTGGTAGACGGTTGTATAGTTATAATTTTGTCCCTGATATTATCAATCTTATAAGTGAAGAAGTTCATAAAGTCATCACTGCTGTGTTGCTTTGACACTTCTGAGCTTGAAGCTTTCTTTTTCGTTAGTTTAGCCACTGTTTCAAATAAATACCTTGGATTATGTTTATATTCTTCTAATAGGTTTGAAAAATAAGCAGATCTAGCAGCTTTTAAAGCCTCTCTGTAAGCAATCGCGCTCTCTCTCCACGAAATCCGAAATACCTCTAGTTTAGTTTTCTTCCAGTTGCGCTCCATTTTTCTGGCTGCTCTCTTAAGGGCCCGGGTGTGCTCGCTGTACCACGGCGTTGGACTATTTTCTTTAATCTTCTTTAAGCGCAACGGAGCAACTGCGTCTAAAGTGCTGGAAAAGAGAGAGTTAAACGTTTCTGTTGCAATATCAAGTTCTTCTAAGCTATCCGGGATGCTGAGATGATGAAACTGATTAGGAAGATTATTGATAAAGCAATCTTTAGTGGCCGAAGTTATAGGTCTAACGTATTTATAACACGGAGTCGGCTTTGCAGCCTTGGCTAAATGTAATTTACATGAGACTAGATAATGATCTGAGATGTCATCGCTCTGCTGCAGAATTTCAACGGCATCAACATCTATTCCATGTGATAATATTAGATCTAGAGTATGATTACGACAATGAGTAGGTCCTGACACGTGTTGTCTAACTCCAATTGAGTTTACAATGTCTTTACATGCCAATCGCAATGCATCTTTTTCATTATCTACATGTATATTAAAATCACCAATAATTAGTACTTTATCTGCAGCCAATACTAATTCTGATAGAAAGTTCGCAAATTCTTTGATAAAATCGGCCACAGCCGATGGTGTTATGAGTGTAATAAAAATGCCCACAACCCAGTGCTCATTTCTACACACAAACACAGCCCGCAAAAATGCAGGGTTCGCACAAACAAAATCGCCTCTTGTCGATTGTGCACTAAATGTAGTGAACGTGCCCACGTCTCAGTGCCCACAAACATTACACACCACATGTCCCACGGTTTCTGTAAAAACGAAACCAACACACATTCAGTCAGCTCAGGCCGACGGTGTTTCCAGTGCAGGAAATGTGCCCGCTGTCCCGCGCCCACATTCACTCACAGACATGTTAAGCCCCACGGGGCTCGTCCCGCTCTCCCTTCAGCAAACTGCTATAAGGGATTTGAGTGCGGCCAGGCTGCCCGCCGCGATCGGAGCGCCCCCCGCCTCACACACTATAAACACAGTGTCTGCGTTACAGCACGCCGGAGCTCCCTTGCCGTCACTATGTCACGGCCAGAGCCCAGATCTCATTCTACCTCTAGCTATTCACACGAAAGCATGGGCACAGCTTCCTGGGGTATCAGAATGGGTGCTGAACACTGTTTCACGAGTTCACACTTACATACAATTAAAAGGGGATGGGTATAATGCGTATTTGGCGTGCTGTCCGGGGGGAGGGCTCCGAGCTCGGAATTCGGCCTGAACCCAGAATACTCCCCCCCCTGTATGTAAAGTGGTTTAGGATTAGAAAGGTGGAGAAGGGGTGGTGGAGGGACGCTGCTAAACTCTCAGAGAAATGAGGTGAGACTGCTGAGTCTATATATACACGATTTAATCATGATTGCTGAGTGCTCTCCACCTGTGTTAATTATCTGAACGTGCTTCACCTGAACTTTGTTAATGAGACATCATTTAATCATGATTGCTGAGTGCTCTCCACCTGTGTTAATTATCTGAACGTGCTTCTCCCGAACTTTGTTAATAAAACATCATTTCACGAGTTCACACTTACATACAATTAAAAGGGGATGGGTATAATGCGTATTTGGCGTGCTGTCCGGGGGGAGGGCTCCGAGCTCGGAATTTGGCCCGAACCCAGAGTACTCCCCCCAAAAAGGCTAGAGAGCAGAGGACAGCCGCCGGACTAAAAAACCCCCAAATGAGTGCCGAGATTGGCGGGCTGGCATCTCGTGAAAGGGTCTGGGCGCTTGGCCGGGAGGGTGGCAGCTCACTGCGCTTGACCTGAGAATAGGGAGCAATTGTAATTTGGAATGGCAAATTTAGGAGAGTTGTGCCTTCTTGATGGGAGCTGTTCGCGCAAATCACGGATGATAGACCGAGAGGCCCATGTAGCTTTGACAGGGGGGGCTTGCGGTCGTTGGGGCTTATCTGCCGACTGTGGAGTGGCCCTTCCGATCAAGGCTTACGGGAAAGTTTCGCTGCATGGGCTGTTAGACAAAATGCTTGCGGGAAAAGAGGAAATGGGAAAGAGAAAAATGAGTACTTAACCGGGAGATTTTCTCACACTGCGTCGCTGGACGAAATAGAAAACATAAGTGCTCTACCGGAAAAGTTCTCACTGCGTCCGCTGTGGGAATGGAGCTTGCAGGGCAGAAAGAGGAAACTGGAAAGAGAAAAATGATTACTCGACCGGGAGATTTTCTCACACTGCGTCGCTGGACGAAAGAGAAAACATAAGTGCTCTACCGGAAAAGTTCTCACTGCGTCCACTGTGGGACTGAAGCCCGCTGGCCAGAAAGAGGAAACTGGAATGAGGAAAATGAGTACTCGACCGGGAGATTTTCTCACACTGCGTCGCTGGACGAAAGAGAAAACATAAATGCTCTACCGGAAAGTTCTCACTGCGTCCGCTGTGGGATTGACGCCTGCTGGGCAGAAAGATAAAGAGGAAAATGAGTACTCAACCGGGAGATTTTCTCACACTGCGTCGCTGGACGAAAGAGAAAACATAAGTGCTCTACCGGAAGTGTTCTCACTGCGTCCGCTGTGGGACTGGAACTTGCTAAGGCAGAAAGAGGAAACTGGAAAGAGGAAAATGATTACTCAACCGGGAGATTTTCTCACACTGCATCGCTGGACGAAAGAGAAAACGTAAATGCTCTACCCGGAAAGTTCTCACTGTGTCCGCTGTGGGACTGAAGCCTGCTGGGCAGAAAGATAAAGAGGAAAATGAGTACTCAACCAGGAGATTTTTATTTTTTTTTAACCAATGAGGGTTTGTTGGGCTTTTTTTATTTTATTTATTTATTTGGTTATTTTTATATGGAACCGGTTGGTCCTAATATAGGTTCGGAAAGCGTCTGAGGACCATCTCCCGAGAGTTTGGATCTGTTGTTGGGAGAGGCCTTTTTGAGCCGCTGAAGTTGCTGCTTCGATACGGAAGGAGTGGTTTGAAAAATCCTTTGGTGGAATACCTGACTGTTGGAGGACGGATTTGAGGTGTTTTTGAAACCAGAAGCGTGTCACTGGTTTATTGGATTCGTCGGTAAACAGGGGGTTTGAAAGGAGTATTAGCTTTTAGTGGGTGGGTTATGGGAATATCAGCTTCGAATAGCGAGGTACTGGATTTGGGAATTGGTTTGCCTCTGGAGCCAGCATCCTGAATTTCTGAGAGAATCTGTGCGCGGATTCTTTGGGAGACTGGTGGTGGTTCCATGGCGATGGCATTGGACGGGATGGGCATCGCAGATGCTGTGAAAAGAGAATATGAAGACTTGGATTGAATGAGAGAGCTGTGAAGGGTATGGGCCGGGGCTGTGAGTGTTGGCGGCAGCCTCACAGTTGGGTTACCTGCTGGGGCTTGAAAAGGAAAGTTAGTTGGAGGATGAAAAGGATAGGAAGGGTGGTAGGAAGAATAGTGGGCTTGCGGTGCAAGCTGAGGCAGGCTTACACTTGTCTCAGCTGCTGGAGCTGCAGGCCACTGGATGTGGACGGGGTTGAAACCTGTTGGTTGAAACTGTTGAGGGGAGTGGGTTAGTGAAGCTAGCGGCGGTAGCCTCGCACTAGCATCTGCTGCCGGGACTGGAGGCCACTGGAAAGAAAAAGGGTTAAGAGCAGTGTGAGAATGGAACTGAGAGGCTGTGGAAAATCCGCTGAGACCGGCTGCATGCGGCTCTGCTACGGCGGGAGCCGTGATGGAGGGCTGAGCCTCGTCGATGGGTGGGAGTTGGCCTGTAAAGGCGGAATCTGGGGCGCGGCCCAGGCTCGCTGAAGGCCTGCGACTCGGTGGGCGAATCGAGCCAGAGCCAGATCTAATGCGGGAGGATGACGGTGGTGGCTGGACTGGCGATCTTTGGGCCCTGCGGGCTTTGCTCTGACTGTGAGACTTTTGGGAGTGGTTAGCTGACTGGGTTAAAGTCACATACAGATCGTACAGCTCCGCTTTGTTCATCTTCCGCGAAGCTTGTACTTCTGCGTTGCCCAGTGCTTGTCTTAGACCAGCGACGGTCCATTTCCCGATAGGTGGGATCGTCGGGACGGCCGAGCTGTATGAGGAGGCCGGGGAGGAGGGTGGAATCCTCGCCGGGGGCGGTGAAGAGTGGCCTCGACGTCTTGGTGAGCGCGGGGCTGATCGGGCCGGTGTGCGGCCGCGTGAAGAAGCCTGGGGCTCAAGTGCAACGTCCGGCGTAGGATGAAAGGTTGAAGGGCCGCCAGAATGGGAGGGCGCATCCGTGTCGATGATTAATCCTTCGTCGGAAGAGCTTGATTGCTGGGACATGGTAGCGGCTATGAACCAGGAAGTAGTACGCTGCTAAACTGTCAGAGAAATGAGGTGAGACTGCTGAGTCTATATATACACGATTTAATCATGATTGCTGAGTGCTCTCCACCTGTGTTAATTATCTGAACGTGCTTCACCTGAACTTTGTTAATGAGACATCATTTAATCATGATTGCTGAGTGCTCTCCACCTGTGATAATTATCTGAACGTGCTTCTCCCGAACTTTGTTAATAAAACATCATAAAAAGAGGCGATTCGCTACAGTTCGCTCGACGCCTCCGCCATTACACGGCGTGCCTCGAATCCACGGTGAAAACAGAAGTAGCACATCTACTTCGAGCCGAAATAGCGACACTATTGAGCAAAGGGGCGATAGAGCCCGTATCTCAAGCTCAGAGCGAAGGGATATACAGTAGATATACAGCGAATATACAGCAGATATTTCCTGGTACCAAAGAAAGACGGGGGTCTCAGACACATTTTAGATCTAAGACAACTGAACAGAGCGCTTATGAAACGCCGGTTCAGAATGCTCAGACGATCATGTCGATAGATCTGAAGGACGCTTATTTCCAGATACAAATAGCGTCACGTCACAGGCGATTTTTGAGATTCGCCTTCGAGGGCCAGGCATATCAATACACAGTCCTACCGTCCCTGGCACCCCGTATATTTACGATGTGCATGGACGCAGCTCTCGCGCCCCTGAAACTTCAGGGCATGCGAGTTTTGAACTATTTGGGCAATTGGCTGATTCTAGCTCGATCTCATTCAGAGCTCATAGAACGCAGGACCATATTACTCGAACACCTCGAGAATCTTGGTCTCACAGTCAATTTGGCGAAGAGCTCGCTGTTACCCTCGCTGTCAATGACAGCGTGATTATCGCCAGAGCGCATGCTGAACATTCAGCGCTTCACAAAATCCTTTCGCTGCGGCACTATAGTCCCGCCCAAGAGATTTCAGAAAAGGCTGGGCCTCATGGCCTCATCACCATCAGTACTCCAGCTGGGTTTGCTTCGCATGCGCCCACTGCAGTGGTGGCTGAAAGCACGAGTGCCGTCTCGAGCTTGGGCCTCCGGTCTGTTTCGCCTCAGGGTCAATCAGAAATGTGTCGCAGCTCTGAAACCTTGGGAGGCGACCGACTGGTACCAGTCAGGTGTAAACCTGGGGACTTCCTTGAGTGTGCAGGTGGTGTCCACGGACGCCTCCACCTCGGGATGGGGAGCACTGCACGAAGGCAGACCGTTCTTCGGCCTATGGTCAGAACAAGAGAAGCTCCTACACATCAACTGTCTAGAAATGATGGCAGTCGATCATGCGCTGAGGCGCTTCTGTCTCCGAATAAGAGGTCACCACGTCTTGGTCTGCTCGGACAAGTGGTAGGCTGTCAGTGGTAGCCTACATAAATCACCAGGGCGGCGTCAGATCCCGAAACCTTTACAGGCTGACGGAACGCCTCCTTGTCTGGGCTCAGCACAATCTGCGCTCTCTGAGAAGAGCACATGTGCCTGGTCACCTGAATTTGGGACCAGACAGACTGTCCAGGAACAATGTTCCAGCAGAAGAATGGTCTCTGCACCCGCAGACGATCCTCCTGCTGTGGGAGACATTCGGCAGAGCGCAGGTAGACCTGTTTGCGTCCCAAGAGAACGCTCACTGTCCGAAGTTTTTCTCCAAGAGCAGGGATGTACTGGCCCACGTCTGGCCCCGCTGCCCCCTCTATGCTTTTCCCCCCGTCTAGCTCCTGCCTCAGGTATTGGAACGAATAAGGGAAAATGGATCCTCAGTGCTTCTTGTGGCCCCGCTCTGGACAAACCAAGTGTGGTTTCCAGTCCTGATGCAGCTGGAGAGCACTGCCCCATGGCCAATACCGATGAGGAAAGACCTCCTCTCTCAGGCCGGGGGCTCAATTTGGCATCCTCACCCGGAACGGTGGGCCCTGCACGCATGGGCCATCAACGGGTACCCGCAAACCTCCCCGAGGGAGTGCTAAAGACCATCACGCAGGCCAGAGCACCATCTACCAGACGACTCTATGCCTCCAAGTGGTCAGTGTTTGTTAACTGGTGCAAAACCCGAGGTTTTCCACCTACAAGCAGCGGGGTAACGGAAGTACTTTCCTTCCTTCAAGAGCTACTGAATAAGGGCAGGTCCCCATCCACGCTCAAAGTCTACGTGGCGGCCATAGCAGCGTTTACAAAACCTGTGTCTGGTCTGTCACTGTGGAAAGATGATCTGGTCATTAGTTTCCTAAGAGGAGCTAAGAGGATGAATCCTCCCAGAACCCCATCTATCCCCATGTGGGACCTTTCCATGGTGCTAGAAGCCCTGAAAGGAGCCCCATTCGAGCCGATTCGGACATCGGATATGAAACACTTGTCTTTCAAGACAGTGTTTCTCTTGGCTCTTGCGTCAGTAAAACACATAGGGGATCTACAAGCGCTATCAATAAGCGCAACGTGTCTGGAATTTGGGCCTAACGACTCAAAAGTCATACTCAAACCAAGACACGGATACGTACCTAAATCCCTAAACACACTGTTTAGGGCCCAGGTTATCTCCCTGTCTGCCCTACCGGTTCATAATGAGGAGGAGAGCACAGGCCTCCTTTCCCCAGTTAGGGCGTTAAAGGCCTACGTATCTCGCTCATCTGTTTTCAGACAGACTGAGCAGCTTTTCGTTTCATTCGGCGGCCGCACTAAGGGCCTAGCCGCCTCAAAACAGACCCTATCCAGATGGATAGTTGATACCATAGCAATGGCATACACTACAAAGGGACTGGAGCGCCCCTTGGGTGTTAGAGCACATTCCACCAGAGGCATGGCCTCATCGTGGGCGTGGTCTAGTGGGATCTCCTTACAAGATATCTGTATGGCGGCAGGCTGGGCCTCCCCGTCTACATTTATAAGGTTTTATAACCTAGAAGTTCCCGCCTTACAAGCTAAATTGCTGTCGGTTTAAAGTCAAGCACCACCTGCCCCGTTGTTCGGCGCAGAGTACTGCACTCGCTTGAGCACTGCTCAACGGGCTGTGAGTTTTTTCCCGAGGAAGAATAATGCCCATACTATCACTCAGTACTCTTCTCTTCACCCTAACTGTGTGTAGCACTATTATAATAAATAGCCCTTCTTATGGCAAAATTATTTAGAATGATGCTTCTAGCCTCTCTTCTCGGACTCTCTGAGTTCATGGTGATTATGCACTATATGGGCCCAGGGTACTGCCGTTGGGACCTTGGTGTTGGATCCCCGCATGCACAGCGTTTTGCATAGTGTTCCCCTAGCGTAAGATATTACGCAGTACGAGAGAACCTCTCGTAAGAGAACGTACTCGGTAACTAACGTAACCTCAGTTCTCTCTAGAAGAGGGAACGAGTACTGCGTATCTTGTCGTGCCTGCTACGCCCTGGTTCGCTTCGGTGATGAAAAAACAGTGAAATCAGCCCATTGAGTTCCCTTTCGAGGGAACTCCAACTGCGTCGAATGACACTTTGGGGGAAGCCCCTCAGCGTAGCGCCTCTGAAGCATGAATGAAACTGAGCCGATCTCCGATTGGTGCAACGTCATGACGTAGTGTGTGACGACACACGGGCGGAACTATAAAGGCACGCCGGCAAAACAAAATGTCAGCTTTCTGTTCTTCAGCAAGCGCTATTTGTGACTGTCTGTCCTATTTATTGTTGTCTGTTTGAAAACTGAGTGGAAATGGCGAGTGTGAGCTTCAGAAAGTGTGTGCATCCTTGCCCTCGTTACATCACGGGCGGGGACACACACCGACTGTGCACGCATTGTTTGGGAATGCAGCACGCTGTAGCCATGATCAGATGGTCAGATCTGCCATTTTCCTAAACTACTGGTTTTGCATTATTTTAATTCAGAGACTGAGAAAAGTAGATGTCCTGGGGCTGTTAATTAAGTTACTGAGTCACTCACAAAGCCCCTCTGTTTGTAGTTTGCCACACGAAACGGAGGGTGCCTGGACGGGATTGAATTACTGACAATGATGTGCTCATGAGTTCTCGAATTAGTAAACAAAAAAAGAACTATATGGCACATGTGACTCAGCACCATTAAGCTAAAAGCAGTGACCCCCCCCTGGGGGCTTTTCGCTTACACACACAGAAGAGAATTGTGCCATAGGACAATTGGCAGTTGTCGCAGATATTAAACTCATCAAATTCGAAGCACACACACACCCAAGACACGGGACTGCAGATGACCAGAAGTTCATCCGGCTCACTCATGACACAAAGCAGCCTGAACTCTGAAGAACAATCACATACACACACATACATGCTTTAATGTACACTCATACACAAACTTTGAATATTAAAACTTAGCATATAAGCATGTCATATTTCATGTGTGTTTCCCAGTTTATAGTCACTTTGTGTATGACGTGTGTTTGAAGGAATGGACTTGCATTGAAGGAACTAAATGCTTATGATATGCATATCTCTGTATTCCGATAATCTTCATGTGACGTGTTTGATATGTCTGTAATTCCCTCAATCTAACGGAGCCGAATTCCGATAGAATAATGAAGTAAGGTGCATTATTTTACACATTTCATATTTCAGGAGCCGAACGGCTCAAATACCATCTCCTCACGACTCAAGCGGGCATTCCCCCACAAGACAAAGAAGAACTTTTCCCGCTCGAGACACTCTAAGATAATTGGTTCACGTACGTGAAGCAGAGTGAACCCCTCCACTCCATAAAAGACTGACACAGAGCCCTTACGTGGCGAGAGAGTTTTTCCCTGTGAGAGGTTTCCGGTTCCATGGCTCCTTAGGGAGCTTTCTCCGTTTTCTTCATTTTCGTCTTCGGACCTTTTCTTACGTTTAGTTTCAGTGAAATGAACGTAATCGGCAACTTCAACTTTAAAGAGACTCTTTGAACCTTCTCGCCCGGAAGAGCTGACAAAGCACGCACCCGCTCTTAAGGACACACACACAAGACGCGGTTCTCCTCAGGAACACAAAGAGAACCATTGTGCAACTCAAACTCTCCTCTCCCTGCATTGGTCCCTGGCCATTTCTGCTCGCGAGGAAAATGGACACAGCCCGATCTCAGCTGGCAAGCTTCACCTCCAAGGACATTCAAACATGCCGCGCTCACGCGCGCTGGACGAACCCGAACGCTCGGAATCCACATGACCGAGAGAGACACGCCGGTTTCTCATCACCCATCCAAAAGAGTTTTACCAGTGCAAGTACCTGTTTTACTATGCTTTCAAGGGTTAAGATCTGTTGATTTTTGTTGTCTCAAAGGTTCTGTGTCTGTGATGAATTTTGCAAAACTCATGATCTTTCCAGGTCTTCTTTATTTCTCCCTCTCTGTCTAGCTCACATGATCTTTCGATCAGACCACTCTCTCAATCTCTCTCTCTCTCTCTCTCTCTCTCTCTCTCTCTCTCTCTCTCTCTCTCGTTGTTATTTGTTTGTTTCGTTAGTTTTACTGTTAATGTACATATATGTATCCTGGGGTTTTTAATGTAGAATTCTGTATCCGTAGTTTCAATTATTAAAACCATATTCTTGATTGATTTCTGTCTAGCTCATATTACAAGTCAATGAAATTCTGATCTCATAGCTACAAGCTTTACAAGTTGTTACTATTTCAGTAACCTAAATTTTATAAACACAAGAAAATTAATGTTCATGGCCGGAACATTGAGATTTCTTGGAGTTTATAAAAAGGGATAACTTTGTTGAGAAGTTGGTAAGTTAATCTTACGGCTGTTTGCTGGACAAACCGAGTGTTTGATAACTAAATTAATTCCCTTAAAGTTATCTCATATAATCGATCTATAATGAGACCATTGATGTATGAATGAGGAATTATAATTCGTTATGATGTATCCTTCATATATTCGATCGCTCTATTTTCAATTTCGATAATTTGACTGCAACATGCAAGATAATAATCATATCCATGATTAATTATGAAAATTCCCTATGAATAATTTGAGCTAATTAAGGCAAAAAGTCATTGTTGCTACAGTTTATATGGTGGAGAACGCTTAGCACATTTCAAACGTTGTTTTATGAGCAAATTCAGTTTCAATCTGTTTATATGGTTATTAATAATTTTGTGCACGCACGCTATGGAATTTTGTAATTGTGAGATAAGTCGTAACGCGAACTCACTCCTAAGTAACTGACTGAGGCAAAAACCCGACGTCAGTCAGTAACATTACATTTTAACAGCTGCTAAAGTATGCATAGACATGTTTCTTTTGTCACTGTTAAATGCTGAGTACACTGCAGTATTAATATTACAAATGTCCTGTTAAGAGATGAAGAAAACTCTCTGCAGGTGATACATTTAAATTTTTTTTAAAAACCGCCTATTAAGACGAAGAAATCTCTTTTTAGTGCGAGACGTAAATCTGATCAGAGCGAGATTCCTTTGATTCAGTAGTAAAAAGGCCTGATATATAATCGTTAGATTAATGATAACTCCTGGTAAAAATTGGCTTAGCTAACCAATTGTAAACCTAACACATTTGAATCATAAGTGCTATATTGATTGTGTGTACGGAAGTCGAACAGCAGCGTACATTCCTGTTGTCCACAATTTACGTGTAGTGCAGCGAAGAAATCCTGCCACACACTTTTGTGAAATATAGCACCAAAGATCCACCGAGATCTGTTTGTTTATTTGTGATTCATTGCAGGAAATCAGCGCACGACGCGAGTTGAACGCTCTTAGTTTGAATCACATTAAAGTCGGTTGTAATTCCGCCTGCGAAACACCGGAGGGCGTCCTTTAGGTATTTAGAAGTCTCAAATTACGCCCCGCCTTCTGACTTCAGCATGCATGAGGACAATTACGCCATCTCGTGGCCGTTTCAGATAATGCTCTCTTTACTGCTGAATTCATTTCCCTGTGAATTAGCCTGTCTAAATTCTCAATAATTATTTGCATTTATAGCTTTGCTTGTGCGAATATTATTTTGTGGTAGACAAAATTTTTCTGCTCCTGACTGGTACATTTACTTTGAGTTTGGTTCAAAACAAGATTTGAATTAAAACTTAAACTAAATCCCAGCACAGCCAGAGAGAGCCCACTTAGAAGTCCCCCACCTAGTGGCCGCCGCCTTCTAAGTCCGCTCACTCAACTCTCCTTGTCTCTCTTTTCAATTCTGTTTTGAATTGCCTATTTCTACTTCTCTCTTTGGACTTTTATAGTTATTGATGATACTTCACTGTTATCGTTAATTATTATAAAACTTTATCCTGATTTCTCAATCCCCCTTCACGCTTATTAGGGCCCAAGCCTTGAAAAGGCGAAGGCCCTATTGTTTTCCTAAGGATTATTATTATTATTATTATTATTATTATTCTAACGACTATCCGGGCACTTTTGGGGCTCTTAACGTGCACGAAAACTCTTGAAACTTTGCACACAGGTCAGAACCCGCGGCCATCAGGGCCGGGCTGAAGCTGGTACCCGGGCGTGGCAGGGGGGCTCGACAGCGCCCCCTGGAACGAGGTCCGAAAACTTGGTCCATAAATCAAACACGCTTGCATGTAATAATATGAAACTCGGTACACATATAGATCTCATCGGTTTATATATCCTTTGTACTTTTACTTTTTACCCCAGCCCAACAGGAAGTCGGCTATTATGGTTTGTTTGGAAGCGTATGCCCCTGGAATTCGATATACTCCTCCTAGAGAATTCAACCAATCGCAACGAAACTCGGTCAGCATGATGTCAAGACATTGAGGATGAAAAATTGCCAGGGGATTTCTGATATCTCGAACGGTTTGGCCGTGACGAGGAAACGAATTTATGGCGAATAATGGAAACAGGAAGTGTGTTATAACTTCTGCATACATTAACTGATCTTGATGAAACTTCAACAGTGTGTTCGCTGTGAGAGGCCGATCACATGGATGTGACTATTGTGAGTCAAAGTTATAGCGCCACCAACTGGCAGCAGGAAGTGTGTCACTTTCAAAATACTTTGAAATCACCCTCTTATTTTTACCCGATTTGCTTCAAACTTGATGTGTATAATGTAAATACACGGCAGATGTAGACCTGTGAAAGGATTATTGATATCTTAGATACTGTTGCCATGGCAACGCATCAAACTTTAATATTCTTTTTGGATGCTTTTGAGACTCTTAGCATGCCTGAAATTGCTTGAAATTGCATGAAACTTGACAGACAGATCACATTTATTAGCCAGTAGACATGTGCAAAGTTTAAGAAACGGGCGTGGTGCAGGGGCTCAGTAGCGCCACCTTTTGTGACAAAAGTGTGTGTGGGGGGGGGGTTAGTTTCATCTACAGTTACAAAACTTTTTCAACTTGATGAAAATACATTAAAGATGCTAAATTGTGAACGGATATTGAATATCTCAAACGGTTTTGCTATGGCGAGGGATTATGTCAAAAAAAGAATCAGGAAATGTCTCATATCTTTCTAAAATGTAATTATACACCATTTATTTTTCTATAAAATTATACTAATATTAGAACTAAACCCATTGTATTCCTTTTTTTCAATTTAAGATTTATGTTTAAGATTAAAAAACAGCCAGAATGGTTGTTTAGCCAAAAAAATAAAAAAATAAAATTCATTCATAGTGCTTTACTGCCCTCTTGTGTTCAAAATCAGGTAGGCCAATTGATGCTACTATGGGAATATTTTCCCACCGTGACTCCGCTGGGGGCTTTAAAATCGCTAACTTGAAAGCGAAAGTAACGGACGTCTCCACAAGACGTGCAGCTGTGAGCATTTTCGTTTCATTTTAAAAGAAGCCCCATTTCGGGGGTGGATTTCTTGAATGTATTTTACAAAATCACAATGTTGTGTTTGATTGCGAGTATCCAAAAATAAGTAAACACTTTGCAGTTTGAATGATCTTCTTGAATAAAATGACGGAGTAGCCAATGTTTCCACTGTTCGCGGACGTCCACACGGACATTGATAATGGTGGCGCGTGCAGAGCGCTCGAGAGAATTCCTATGGAAGTAGGAATGAACTAAAAAACGTTCGCTCTGTTCTGCTCGCTCATCGCCGTGGACGCGCACCGTTATGAATGCCAGTGCAGCCGCATACTTTTTAGTGTCACTTTAAAATTAGTGCAATATCGGGGGCCGATTGCTTGAATTGTGAGTTCAATAGTCTATTATTTTTCACGGAAAACACAACAACAAAAGAGTATAATGATAGATTCGCTTAAATAGGCGCTTTTACATAAAATAGCCTATTCCGTCATCATCTTTTCAGTCAGCTCTTCACTCTCGTGATTAATGAAATTTGACTCCTGTTGCTGATATTTGCTGCAACTTTCGTTCAGCTCACAATTTAGTAAGCAAACACGCTTCAAATGTGTTTATTTTATTTTTGTGTATATATATGTGTATATATATATATATATATATATAGGCTATATATATATATATAGCTTATGTTTCAAATATGAGTTAATTAACAATCGTTGGAAAGAATGATACTTTTAAACATATCACTAAACCGTCATTAGGTGTCGCCAGGCGACCGTCTTAATGAGCGAGTCATTGATTCATTCGTTCAAACGATTCGTTCGAACGGCTGAGTCATTCATGAATGAGACAGATTATGGATTGGTCGTTGAATCTTTGAGTCAACCGATTCGTTCAAAATGCTGAATCATTCAGTAATGAGAACGCGTTGCTGTGAGATGCTCGATGGTTCTGCTGTGATCTTTGTTGAACTATTTTCGCTGCTGAAACAGAAAAAAAGTCAATATTGCATCTAAAATGTAAGTGATTTGACGTGTGTGTGATTGTGTCTGTTACAGTGATTGTTTAACCCTTGTTAAAGTTTAGGCTTTGTATTTTTGGATATATATCTTTTTATATATAAAAAAATTGCATACAACCCATATATTTTAAAATGTATTGTTTGCTTTAAATTACATTGAGATTTGTATGTTTGGTAATTGAACCTGAATGAATTTTAAATGAATGTGCGATATTTCAGATCATATTTTTGTTTTCCTTAAAATTTGAACAAACACTAACTTTACTCTCATCTGAATGATAGATTATTTATTTATGTATAAAATAAAAACACATTTGATTTTTCTTTTTTAATCAATGTAGAATGTGTAACTGAAAAAATAAACAGATTAGGGCTCTGTTCGAGAACAAGAAATGAAAACCAATGCAATATGATGAATGTCCAAAAGATTTTTTTGCTTTTAAACTATGTGTGTGTGTGTGTGTGTGTGTAAGAGATTTTGGTTGGGTGACAGTTGTAATTTACAGTTTGACAAAAGCACAATGTTGTGTTTTATTGCGATTGTACACAAATATAAGTAAACACTTTGTAGTTTGAATAATGTCCTGTATGAACAAAAGGACGGAGTATGTTTTTATGTCTACATTGTTCAATCACGCCTCACACACACACACACACACACACACACACACACACACACACACACACACACACAAAAACTATTTTTCTAATCAGATCAGGCAAATATTCTGTCTTGGCACACTTCATATAACTTTCAAACTTGTGTACTTATTTCATGTGTCCATTAAGTCCATGAGACCGTAGGGTGTCTCATTTTTCATTTTATGTTTCAGAAGGTTGCTCACGCATACTTTGTGGTTGATATGTGCCCTCAATGCACACTTTTGCAGAGCCCACACTGATGCAAGCTCTACAGCACACATCTTCTCAAAGGTCAAAGCGGGGTTACGTTATTGCCCGTCACGCACAGTAACCCTAAAGGCACCGGGGTGGCGGTGCCACCGGCTTGTTTATATATATATATATATATATATATATATATATAAATATAGCTGCGAGCAGCGATGAAGGGCCAAAGCCGGCGGCACCGCCACTCCGGTGCCTTTAGCTAAAGGAACCGGGGTTGCGGTGCCACCGGCTTGGGCCCGTAATCGCTGCTCGCAGCTATATTTATATATATATTTTTAATTTGGTTTTGAACCAGTGTAAATTTATGTCGTGTTTGCCTGTCAGCCACTGATATCCATGTGGAGGAAACAGCGCCACCCTATGGCCTTCCTCGAATTGGACATCCATCTCATCCTCCCCTTTTGATTATTTTATAGGCATTAATGATGTTATTAGCTATTATAGGATATCATTCTAATTTCCCTTTTAATTCTTTCCTGCTTGTTTTAAATTTTAAATTCAAACAAGATTTGAGTTTTGAATTTGAATCAAGTGTTCTGTTTACCCAGGAAGAGCACGAAGAAGGAGTACGCCCCCTTTGTGGTGAAAACCCACTACTGCGGCCTGCTTCTCCTACCGTGTTTCAATCCTGTCTCTTCATATTTAGATTTTTATTATTTTCCCTCTCTTTTGGGTTAGGTTATTTTGATAATTACCAAACATTATCATAATTCCCTCTCTTTTATTATTATTTAGTAAAACCTTCAACTTTTATTTGCTACATAAATAATCAATCCATTTGGTTTAAACAAGCAGGCCTTAAATCCACTTTAGGTTTCACTTGTTTAACCTTTGTGTATTTAGAGGTGGCATTCACCAGAACACTGTGGTGAGGAGCGGCATTCTCTGATTGGTATCCCGCAAGCGAGGTTACCCGACCGGCGGTACTGACGCTGGCCGTGTGTGAGTTTCGGGCACTTCCAAATCCCGTACCACCGTTGCGGCACGCAACACGACTCAGCAATTTGGCACGCGAAAGGGAAGTCAACCACGCTAGCTGACACACAAGGCAATGTTGGAACAAGTACCTGCACCGGGGCCTGAGAAGGGGCCACTCCTTCGGGAGGGTTCTGGGGAAAATCCACTTTGCTGTGCCGTCTGGCAGTTGACACCCTGGTATTGCCGGTTGTGTTTAAAGTCAGTTGTTTGAGAGGGCGCAGCAAGGTACAGGGAGACAACGAAGTTGCCCGAGAACACTGCGGTCAGGTGTTGGGAACCGTCGGAGGGGCTGACTGAGCCACGGGCTCCAATCAGAGATGACCTCAATTCACCCAGGCAAACTAAATAAGGTAAAATCCATCCACTTAGTATAGGCCACAGAATATTAGATATTCCCCCAGTCATTTAAGTGTTGAGCCCATCTTCTCTTCTCTAAGCCACACCCCCTTTCTCCTAGGTTTTCCGCCGGTAAACCCACTAGCCCGTGGGCCCGGCTATAAATCCAGCTGGATAGCAGGCTCAGGCCTCCTTACCCCCTGTAACACTCTCTGTGTTAGTATATCTCCCATTTTATTACAGACCTATTAATTTGTTTTGTTTCATTTTACTGCAATCTTTTCTATCTCGCTCTTTTTCCGTTCTGTTGTGATTTGTTTCTTTCAGTTCACCTAGAGACAGAACCTATGACACAAAGGAGACCTAAATAACAGATCGACCACTGAGCAGCTAGCGTCAAAATCTTTATTTAGGCTCTGCGCTGACCCACGCAAATTGGCCCAATCTAACTGTCTGCATCAGTTAGCCAAAATTCTCATAGACGGCCTATGCCGTATTAGCATAATTCATTAGCTCGTAAACGAACTTGCACTGGTTTTGTTCCTTTGTATGTGTGCTGTGCTCTTTTCGCCGCAGAGAGCCAACCTGTTCCGGTCTTCCAGTCCCGCAGCCCGCTGGGACAACCTGGAGACATGGCTGAGATCCACAACACCTCCATTCCTGCCCAAGGTCGCCAGTGACTCAGAGCCCCCGAGCCAAGAGCAGCTGGATGCAGACTTGGACAAGCTGATGGCTCACGAACCGAGCCAAAGCCACAACGACAAAGACTGGGTCCGACACGTCGGAAACCTCGCTCACAAGCTCATCGCACCAGCACGGCTCCACGAAAGGAGCCGCATCGCCCTGGAGCACAAAGTAGCAACGCTAAAGATGCAAGCGGAGGAAGCCCCGATCCACAGTCGTCTAGATCAACTGCTCCTTGAAACCGAGGAAGAGGATGACACCGACCCCGAGCTACAGGAGAAAGTGGAAAGACTTCAAACTGCCCTGTCTGATCTTCGTCTACACACAGACCGAAAAGAGCAGTCAGAGAAAGAAACCAGAGAGGAACTCAACGAGAAACTCCGACAAAAGTGAAGCCCCTTGCAAAGAGCAGAGACTGAACTTAAAGAGACTCGAAAGCCAAGGCCTGCGAAAAACACTTGCAAGCGGCCCAAGCTAGAATTCACGAACTTGTTCAGCAAAGACACTATCTCGGATGCGGACTTGACATTGTTCGCACAGAGCTGAAACACTCGTATAGACTGCAGAGTGACCGGGAAGGGGAAACACACACCACAAAGTTTCCCTTGACCAGCCAGCCCACAAGAACCCCCGCCAGCAGCAAGGGGGGGGGGGGGGGGGGGGGGGGGGGAGAGCCTTTCCAAAGAACCCCTGCCACTAACCACGGCATGGCTCCCCAAGAATTTGACAAGCTGGCCAGAAACATCCCGACGTTCACTCCAAACCCTGCAAGAGGCCACGACGTGCACGCCTACCTGCAGGACATTGACTTTCACTTACAGACTGTTACCAACGCAACCGCGTGGGAGAGATTTTACCTGATAAGGATTACGTCCAGCAGTGAGGTGCGCAGCCTCCTAGATCGTCAAAAAAGACACTGTCAAAACTGACTACCAGCAGCTGCAACAAGCTTTGATCCGTGAATTCTCTGATCCAGAATCAGACCAAGGGTTATTCACCGCCATGGACCTCAAGCAGGCCCGACTTGAAACCCCACAGACCTTCAACAACCAACTCCAACAAGCCTATTTCGGAGCCCAAAATCACCCAGGTATGGAAGAAGATTTCAACTTCAGAACTCTGTTTCCCCGAAATCTGCATCCCACGGTGAGTCATCACCAAGGTGTCCTGGCCTGTCCCCGTAGCATGTCTACCCAACAGCTACGAGACTTGGCCCACAAAGCTCACATTAAGCAAAAGATTGTGTCCGAAAAGACTTTGAAAGACCACACAATCTACTCTGTCTCTGAACACTACTCAGAGCTGCCCATAGAGGGCGCCCCACAACACCCAGCCACGTCTGAGACGGCAGAGATCCTGAAGGTGCCGAAAGAGCTTCTTCACGGGAGATCTCACAAGAGAAACAAGAGGTACGAGCCCGACATCCTGTGTCTAAGCACCCTGAACACTGCTCGTTGGCCCCAGGCCACAGAGCCAGCTGTCACACCACAAAGTGACAGCATCACCCAGCCACCACAGCTGACCGCTGCACAGCCTGAGCATGACAGCACAGTGTCACACAACTGGGACCAAAGTCCCGAAAGACCAAGCAATGCTGTTTTGGCTACCTGCCTCCGCAGCGACCCACACAAGGCCGGCCCTAACCGCCCATCGATCAACACACCAGCCCCAACGCCAAGACTTCTGGGAAACCTGATCCAAAGGGGGGGGGGTGGCCCGAAAACTCTACCTAGCCATCACGATAGGCAATGATTTGAGCATTAAAGCCCTGCTAGACACAGGCTCAGACCTCATTTTGATATCAGCTGAACTTTTTTGAAAGACTCAACGCTAAGAGACAAGATACAACTCTTACATCTCAAACGTGTGAGCTGAACGTGCAGTCATACAGCCAGAACAACATCTGGCTAGAACAGGTAGCTCACATCCACCTGACAATTGGTCCTTCGAGTCCAGCCCATCACGTGCTCATCTCACAGATGAACACTTTTTCACTTCGAAATGGCGAAGAGCTGCTAGATCGATTTGAGCCTTTAATAGACTTCAAACAACTGCAAGTTTGGGCTCAAGTGCGAGAACCTGACCCCCTTCAGTCACACAGGTCACCAGAGCCAGACTGGCAGGCAACAGAGATCACAGGAACTCCTACAGCCAGCCATGAAAAGACACAGACTCAACACCAGGTCAAGGTTCAACTGTGCTACCCTGCACCTTACAGCTCACTAAAAGACTTTGACACCTGCTACCCAAAGGTCATGACTGACCTGCAGCTATATGATCAAACACATGCCTTTGCCAAACCCGGCGCATTAAACAACAAGCTGGGGCCACTTTCAACCCTCAAGGTTGAGGTGAATAAACACTGCTTGGCAACTTTACGAACTAAACTGCCTACCTCAGAGCCACTTCCGCTGGCTCCGCTGTTTACGACAACCAAAATAGCGGATGCGGGCTTCTGACATAATAAAGACTTTGCTTAACCAATTCTTGACCCCCTCCCTCTTGGTTTCACTTTCACTTTCAAATTGAAACCCAGATGCTTTTGTTTTCATTTTTATTTTTTATTTTTTTTTTTTTTTTTTTTTTTATCTTGACTTAAGGCAACCACTATTTTATTTGTGTGTGTTTACACCTGTTGAGCCTGAATATTCCCATTCAGTTCAGTTGAATTAAATTAAATTCAGGATTTAATTAAATCATTTTGCTTAGTCGATATTCCATTCTAGTCACTAGAGCTATGAGAACACTCGATGTTTACCCTTTTATTTTGATTTTATTTCAATTTATTTACTATAAGGTTTCCACCTGAATCCTTATTCAGCTCAATAAAGCTTAGCTAGGTTTGAAATTTAATTACATTGCCTGATACGCTCTCCCTTTAGTCTCCTAGAGCTATAAGGATGTTCTAACTTTACCTTTACTTTATTTTAGATAAAGTCACTATCACTAGTCACTATCCTCATCTTCTTTCTCTCTATAGGATTACAATATCTAGCGACTGTTGTTTCCTTAGCGAGTTACACAGGTCATGAACATTCTACTTCCTGTTTGTGTTTCACCCCTCCTCACTCCGCAGCACCAAGCTAAGTACATGAAGTACGGCTAACACAAATGCAAAGTAGGCCCCAGACAGAACTGCAAACACTTCCCGTGGTTTCTTCCTCTGTTGACCTTGATGTTTGATGTGTCCCTGCCAGTTTAGTCTAAACAGCAGCTAAACTTAAATAGGTAAAACACTCCTTTCTTCCTCTTCATTTCTGGTTTCATCCTATCTCTTATTTTTGGTTTCACTCTATTTGTTACTCTCGAAGTGTAACATCTGAAAAGAACCAACAGCAATTTTTTTTGGTTTTTGTTTTGAGTAATAGGTTATGACATGTAAGAAACCAGTCATCAGTCGACGCTGCTTAATGCACATCTACTAAGATAATCGAAACCTTTTGTTGTGTGTGCTCACCAACTCTTAAATTTTAGCTGCATCTACAAGCAGAGAGATACCTAGCGGTCAAAACTGTTCACTAGCTGAAAAGTCTGCTTTTATGCATAAGAGGGACGTAACTATATAGGCTTAGACAAGCTTTGACTTACAGCTAACCTAATTTCTTACTCTGTAAACAAATAGAATAAGTTGTTTAAAGTAAAGAGCAGAGCTCCATGAGTAAAAGTAACAAATGCCAAAACACATTTGCATTTTACTGAATGCAACACCAAGTTCTTGAAAGACTTAAAGTATAGGAGTCCCCTTTTAACCCGTTTAAACATGCATAACTCAGTAAAATGTGCAGACACTCTGCAGATACTGTTGAATTGTTCTGACATGCTCTGGTTCCCATGACAACAACTGATCACAGGAAGTGCTAACTTGTGATGTCACGTTGTAAACACACCAGCCTACATGGCTAGGCTAACCTACCCTAGCATTCACCCAGCTTAGGCTAAGCTAAATAATAACTTCTACAGTTACCAGTTAGCATCATTCACTGAAAGCCTTAATTGCAGCTTTTGTTTACACAATTCAAAGTATTCTAGAATACTTTCTTTTACCCCAGTTAGGGTTTGTAATTCCTCACTTTCCTTACTTTCAATTCTTCTCAGCTAAACTTTCACCTTCACTAATTAACCATAGTCCTGGCTGAGCGCTGTAAGCTAAATTTGCAGATGCCCTGTCAATTAAACTTAAGTTTAACTACATGTTAACTGTGCAGCTAGAGAAGAATTCGTATAGTAATGAGAATTTCCATCAGCATGTTGACTTAACATTTGGAGGGACACACAGAGTGTGACCTTGAACACGCAACCGCTGTAACCCACTGTGGAGTGTTGGTCTGGGCAAATCCAAAGTTTAGTCACTAGTGCTACTGATTATTATCACATTCAGATCATTACCGCTGTTTTGATTACTTACTTTGTTTATTTATTCTTTTCAATTTTTGTTTTCATTATTTATTTATTTATTTATTTACTTTTTCCACTTTGATAATAATAGCAGTCAGCTATTCCCCGGTCTATTTGGTCATCTATATGATTTAATTTAATTTCCTCTCTTGTTCGAATGTGGTTCCATTTCCCATTGGGGCCCAGAAAGGAAACAGAGACACCTTTATTTGTGATTGTGTTTACTTTCAACAAGCGCACTCATTTTTGTGACCCTGCAACACAAGTTACTTCAACAATTTACTAGGGCACAACTATAGTCCAAAGGATTGATAATAGGCTTAATTTGAATAGAAAAGCTGTCCTTTTTCTCCCCATCATTCACTTCGTCAAGCCGTAGTGAACCACTACTTAAGTCCAGAGAAATAATTTAGTCATACGAACCATCTTAAGTCATTTATTTCATCTCGGCTATGCCCTTTCCAGGAAATACTCCCGGAACCACATAAGTCTTAGCGTCCTAACATCCACAGCTAAGATGATAAAGATACAAGAGAAATATCACTAGCTAGATACACATCACTAGCTAGATACACATGAAACACCTAACTTTATGCTACATATCCAGCGAACTGCCTGAACTTTTAAGGTCAGGCATTAGTCTCTCACCACAAGTGTGCCAACATGTCACAGAGCCCCTGCTTCACCTGACCTTAACCTTCCAGCTTACCAAAGACGATGACACAAACAATGGAAACTATGAGAAACCACCCTCCAACCCCTCCAACCACCCACGAACGCCGTCTGCACACAGCGACAACCGGTGCCCCAGACAACCTACGTCAACAAGCACCCGCTGCGCACACAGGACAACATTCAGCGTTCTGCACC
Source organism: Tiaroga cobitis (assembly GCA_030578255.1). Lineage (NCBI taxonomy): Eukaryota > Metazoa > Chordata > Actinopteri > Cypriniformes > Leuciscidae > Tiaroga > Tiaroga cobitis. Next base: position 12,282,909 of record CM060599.1, on the reverse strand, counting down.
TGATGCCATCACTGCGCCACAGCTTGTGGTGCCACAGTGCAAAAGGGGGGTCATGCCAATGTACGCCCTGGATGCACCATGTGCTGCACACCGCAGCACCAGAGACACTTCCAAGACACCGAAGCGAGTGGCATACCGGCGTCCTCAAAGCGAAAAGACTGTCCTAGCCAACCGAGGACGACACTCGCTGAAATTTTTCCTCCCTTTCTCTTTCTCTCTCCCTTTCACTTTTACCAGGATGCTGCTGTGGTTCGCGATGCCTGTGCCTCCAGCCAACCAGGGGACAGCCGCAATCGGACATCTCACCAAGTCCGACCGCAGGCATCGTCCGGAGAGGACAACAACTCCTGATCACCAACTGCAGGAACCACACCCAGAAAGTGTGTGTTCGACGCAACCCCCGCAACGTCTACAGAGCACCTCACCCCAGCACAGTAGCCCAATACAGCTGGACCCGTGCCGATGGACAGAAGACTCCCTCGCTCACGCCAAGGCCAATGCCGAGCACATGTACAACCAACTTGATAAAAGGACTGCCGCACAAGCGGATTTAGGTGGACACAACCACCGTTTCAAACGGCTCCTGGGAGCTTTGCTCGGAGCCGCCGCTGCTGTCAGAACTCTATTTAGCATTGGTATGCCCAGTGCCAACGCAGTGAACCATGTGACTGAAATTCGGACTGAGGTCCCACAGCTAAGACTGCAACTCGCAACACAGAGTGCATCCCTGCAGACCATCGAAAAGACATTTATGGGAACCGTGGTAATTCTCAACACCCACAGTGCTCTGCCGAACCAGACAGTGAACTCCATGAAACAGCCGTTTACTGTCTACCAGAAGACTTTGCTCAAACTCCGCTGGTCACAGCCCCGGACGGGGTGGCCTACCACATGACCAGCGACACACCGCTGCACCTGGCCCTACATGTGCAGCCCACGACCAAAGACATTCACTATCTCTGCCCTAGCAAACCCTTCCTCAGAGACAACACTGACGGAACCTGAGGGTTGCAACCCATGATCAGCGACACACGCTGCCTTGCAGAAGCCAAGCCTCGCACGCAAGTCACCGAGATACAAGCAGAGACTGTAGGTGACAGATGGCTCGTCAACACTCCCGTGCGAACAGCTACTCGCACTTACAACCAACGTGACACTACCACCCGTGTCACCTTGCTCAAACAGAGCGTGTGGATTCAAGTACCGAAAGGTGCCATCCTTCACCTGGATGACCTGACATTGTTCCATCTTCCAAGCAAAGAGTAAAAATTAGAACTGGAAATCCCATCCTTCCTCAGGAACCACACTGTCACCCTAACTCCAGAACGGGAATTGTGGTTTGCAAAAAGGGGGGGGGGGGGGGGGGTCCCAGTGAATGGACACTGCTCCTATCGACACAACCCTCCGAGCTTCGTCTCGACTGCCAAGTCAGAGACCACGCCGAACCCCATCGAGCGGAGCCCTCAGTCCTAACAACCACCTGCCATCCTACCATCATGATCCACCTGCTATCCTACCATCATGATCCACCTGCTATCCTACCATCAGGTTCCACCTCCCATCCTACCTTCATGACTGACCTACCATCTGACCCATGTGATCGTGATGGCTCAACAGGCCCACCCATACGGGTCCTGCCGAACCATCAAGGGGGGAATGTAGCCATGATCAGATGGTCAGATCTGCCATTTTCCTAAACTACTGGTTTTGCATTATTTTAATTCAGAGACTGAGAAAAGTAGATGTCCTGGGGCTGTTAATTAAGTTACTGAGTCACTCACAAAGCCCCTCTGTTTGTAGTTTGCCACACGAAACGGAGGGTGCCTGGACGGGATTGAATTACTGACAATGATGTGCTCATGAGTTCTCGAATTAGTAAACAAAAAAAGAACTATATAGCACATGTGACTCAGCACCATTAAGCTAAAAGCAGTGACCCCCCCCCTGGGGGCTTTTCGCTTACACACACAGAAGAGAATTGTGCCATAGGACAATTGGTAGTTGTCGCAGATATTAAACTCATCAAATTCGAAGCACACACACACCCAAGACACGGGACTGCAGATGACCAGAAGTTCATCCGGCTCACTCATGACACAAAGCAGCCTGAACTCTGAAGAACAATCACATACACACACATACATGCTTTAACGTACACTCATACACAAACTTTGAATATTAAAACTTAGCATATAAGCATGTCATATTTCATGTGTGTTTCCCAGTTTATAGTCACTTTGTGTATGACGTGTGTTTGAAGGAATGGACTTGCATTGAAGGAACTAAATGCTTATGATATGCATATCTCTGTATTCCGATAATCTTCATGTGACGTGTTTGATATGTCTGTAATTCCCTCAATCTAACGGAGCCGAATTCCGATAGCATAATGAAGTAAGGTGCATTATTTTACACATTTCATATTTCAGGAGCCGAACGGCTCAAATACCATCTCCTCATGACTCAAGCGGGCATTCCCCCACAAGACAAAGAAGAACTTTTCCCGCTCGAGACACTCTAAGATAATTGGTTCACGTACGTGAAGCAGAGTGAACCCCTCCTCTCCATAAAAGACTGACACAGAGCCCTTACGTGGCGAGAGAGTTTTTCCCTGTGAGAGGTTTCCGGTTCCATGGCTCCTTAGGGAGCTTTCTCCGTTTTCTTCATTTTCGTCTTCGGACCTTTTCTTACGTTTAGTTTCAGTGAAATGAACGTAATCGGCAACTTCAACTTTAAAGAGACTCTTTGAACCTTCTCGCCCGGAAGAGCTGACAAAGCACGCACCCGCTCTTAAGGACACACACACAAGACGCGGTTCTCCTCAGGAACACAAAGAGAACCATTGTGCAACTCAAACTCTCCTCTCCCTGCATTGGTCCCTGGCCATTTCTGCTCGCGAGGAAAATGGACACAGCCCGATCTCAGCTGGCAAGCTTCACCTCCAAGGACATTCAAACATGCCGGGCTCACGCGCGCTGGACGAACCCGAACGCTCGGAATCCACATGACCGAGAGAGACACACGCTAGTTTCTCATCACCCATCCAAAAGAGTTTTACCAGTGCAAGTACCTGTTTTACTATGCTTTCAAGGGTTAAGATCTGTTGATTTTTGTTGTCTCAAAGGTTCTGTGTCTGTGATGAATTTTGCAAAACTCATGATCTTTCCAGGTCTTCTTTATTTCTCCCTCTCTGTCTAGCTCACATGATCTTTCGATCAGACCACTCTCTCAATCTCTCTCTCTCTCTCTCTCGTTGTTATTTGTTTGTTTCGTTAGTTTTACTGTTAATGTACATATATGTATCCCGGGGTTTTTAATGTAGAATTCTGTATCCGTAGTTTCAATTATTAAAACCATATTCTTGATTGATTTCTGTCTAGCTCATATTACAAGTCAATGAAATTCTGATCTCATAGCTACAAGCTTTACAAGTTGTTACTATTTCAGTAACCTAAATTTTATAAACACAAGAAAATTAATGTTCACGGCCGGAACATTGAGATTTCTTGGAGTTTATAAAAAGGGATAACTTTGTTGAGAAGTTGGTAAGTTAATCTTACGGCTGTTTGCTGGACAAACCGAGTTTTTGATAACTAAATTAATTCCCTTAAAGTTATCTCATATAATCGATCTATAATGAGACCATTGATGTATGAATGAGGAATTATAATTCGTTATGATGTATCCTTCATATATTCGACCGCTCTATTTTCAATTTCGATAATTTGACTGCAACATGCAAGATAATAATCATATCCATGATTAATTATGAAAATTCCCTATGAATAATTTGAGCTAATTAAGGCAAAAAGTCATTGTTGCTACAACGCGCAGGCAGCTCTCGAGGGGGCTGCTTGCGAGGATTGTGATAAGATGACAATCCGTGTGTTGCGTTCCCGGCTGGCTATCTTCGACGAAGATGGTCAGCCTCGCGAGCCCCGTGGTGCGGGCGACGCTCTTCATGGGGCTCGCAAATGGATCTGTCCGGGGATCTCGAGGCTGCTGAGGCACCTTCTCGGGATTCATCGGGCAGTTCCGAGGATCCGATGCTCGAGCTGTCTGCCTCCGAGGAGATGCTCAGCATCGAGGGCGGGGATTTCGGGGACGACTCGCCGCCCCGTGTCCCCGCGTATGAGGAGTTGGTGGAGGTCGTTTCCCGTGCAGTGGCCCATTTAAATATCACATGGCCACAAGATAAGCAGGAAGCGCATACTAAAAGTAAGCTGGATGAGCGCTTCCTGCAGCACAGGGAACAACCTCATCACCGGGGCTTGCCGTTTTTTCCCGATTTGCACAACGAGTTGTGTAAATCGTGGGAGAAACTGCATTCCTCTCGTGTTTCCAATCCCCCTGTGTTAAATTACAGTAACATCATGGGGGCACGAGAGAAAGGTTATGGGATGATGCCGCGGGTTGAACAGCCATTAGCTAACTATTTATCTCCCGAATCGGCATCATCCCTTAAAGCCCCGGTGCTGCCCACTAAGCCATGTCGAGACACATCTTTGCTGGTGGGCAGGGTTTATATGGCCGCGGGTCGGGCTGGTGCGAGTCTTCACACCATGGCTATGCTCCAAGCGTACCAGGCCGACCTTCTTAAGGACATCGATGAGGGCGAGGGTCCAACTCCGGAGGATATTGCGGAGTTGAGGAAGGTCGCTGATTTGTCTCTCCGAGTCACCAAGGAGACGGCCCGCGCTGTCGGTCGCTCCATGGCGGCGATGGTGGTCTCGGAGAGGTACCTATGGTTAAAACTGACGGGCATCAAGGAGAAAGACAGGGCTTTCCTTCTTGATGCCCCGATTTCGCCTTCTGGTCTGTTCGGCGACGCCGTTAATACCGTCGTCGACAGATTTCAGGAGGCGAAAAGGCAATCAGCGGCCTTCAAACAATATCTCCCTCGCCGCTCGGTGTCCAAGAAGTCTGCCCCCAGTGGGCAGCCGCAGCCACAGCCATCCTCCAGCTCCTCTGCCTATAGACAGGCCCAAAAACAGAGCGTTGCGTCTAGAGCCCCCCCTCAAGGAGCCTGGGGGCCTAGACAGCGCGCTCAGGCGAAGCCTCAGCAGAAGCAGGGTGACCTGAGGGCCGTCCTGCAGGCTAAAAAGGCTTCGTCTAAGAGGTCCTAGCTGGTCTAGGATCTCTGCGGGCAGCCCCACCTGTGGTGGAACGACCGAGGTCGTCTCCTTCACGGAGCCCGCAGGAAATCGATGTTGCTCTCCCGCCGTTAAACACGCTTCGGGACACATCGGTATCCAGCGAACGCAGGCTGCACTGTCCGCCCCACAGGCTTGCGGTCAGGCAGCATTCGCGTCCGCCCATCGAGAATCGTTTTCGGTTCAGCCCTGCCGGGAATCCGCTTCAGGGGGCCGAGAACGAATCCCGATTAATACCCGAAGCCAGGCTCGAGAGCCTGGTTCCCTTGGTAAAATATTTCGATGCATGGAAAAATCTGGCGAATATTTCTCCTTGGGCCCTGCGCAACATTCAAAATGGGTACAGGCTGCAGTTCAGTACCCGCCCACCCAGATTCAACGGGGTGGTCTGGACTGTAGTCGACCCAGTGCAGGGTCGGGTATTGGAACAGGAAGTAAACTCCCTGCTGGCAAAGGAGGCTATAGATCGTATTCCTCCACCGGACAGGGAGTCCGGGTTTTACAGCCGCTACTTCATAGTTCCCAAGAAGGATGGGGGGTTGCGTCCAATAATAGATCTCAGGCACCTGAACCGTTCTCTGAGGAGATTCAGGTTCAAGATGCTCACTATTCCCAATATCGTGAGTCAAATTCAGTCCGAGGATTGGTTTGTCACGATAGATCTAAAGGACGCATACTTCCACATATCCATCCTTCCATCTCACAGGAAGTTCCTGAGGTTCGCTTTCGGGGGCGAAGCGTACCAATATCGGGTTCTTCCGTTCGGCCGAGCTCTCTCCCCTCGCAGATTTACCAAATGTATGGATGCAGCTCTGGCACCGCTGAGGCTTCAGGGCATCAGGGTGCTCAATTATATCGACGACTGGCTGATTTTAGCACAGTCACAGGAGCTGGCGGTTCGGCATCGAGATGTCGTCCTCGCCCACATCCAGAGCCTGGGGTTAAGACTCAACACGAAAAAGAGCGTGTTGACACCAGCCCAGAGAACCACGTTCCTGGGAGTGGTGTGGGACTCGGTCACGATGCGGGCACAATTGTCTCCCGCGCGGATCGAGTCCATCCTGACCACAGTGTCCGGGATGAGGCTAGGCCAAGCCATCACTGTAAAGCACTTCCAGAGAGTGTTGGGGCTCATGGCGGCAGCGTCCAGTGTCATTCCATTCAGCCTGCTGCACATGAGGGCCCTTCAGTGGTGGTTAAAAACCAAGGGGTTCTCCCCGAGGGGAAACCCGTTCCACATGATCAGGGTTACGCGCAGATGCCTTCGTTCCCTATCTATGTGGAAGAAAGCTTGGTTTCTGTCCCAAGGGCCGGTGTTGGGAGCGCCATGTCGCCGGAGAACCGTTTCGACAGACGCCTCCCTCACGGGCTGGGGCGCGGTCATGGACGGCCGCTTTACGTCAGGCCTATGGCAGGACCATTATGCCTCCTGGCACATAAACTGCCTGGAGATGTTGGCGGTGTTCCGAGCCCTGAGGGGCTTCCTGCCGGACCTCAAAGGTCATCATGTCCTTGTGAGGTCAGACAACATGTCGGTAGTGGCCTATATAAACCATCAGGGGGGTCTGAGGTCTCGCCCTCTATGCAGACTGGCGCATCAGATCCTCCTGTGGTCCCAGGGGAAACTGTTGTCTCTAAGAGCGACATACATCCCGGGGAGTCAGAATCAGGGAGCAGACATCCTGTCGAGACAGGGGCTGAGGCCCGGGGAATGGAGGCTCCACCCCGAGGTGGTGGAGTCAATATCTCAGAGGTTCGGCCCAGAGGAAGTGGACTTGTTTGCGTCTCGAGAGACGACCCACTGTCCACTGTGGTTTTCCCTCACCCATCCAGCCCCGCTGGGGTTGGATGCCATGGTGCAGACATGGCCGAGGCTACGTCTGTACGCTTTTCCCCCGATCGCTCTGCTCCCGGGAGTTCTAGAGAGAGTCCGTCGCGACGGGATCAGTCTACTGTTGGTAACCCCGTTGTGGCCGGCCCGAGTATGGTTCTCCGACATAATTTTGCTCCTGGACGGCCCTCCATGGGAGATTCCCATCAGGAGGGACCTGCTGATACAGGCAGAGGGCTCAATATTTCACCCTCGGCCCGAGTTATGGAAACTGTGGGTCTGGCCCCTGAGGGGGCACAGTACCTAGAGGCCGGCCTATCAGCTGGAGTTGTGGAGACCATACTCAGTTCTAGAGCTCCATCCACGAGGAAATTGTACGGCTTAAAGTGGAACGTCTTCACCGTTTGGTGTAGGGAGCGTGAGGTGGACCCAGTTAACTGCCCAGTGGCTTCAGTGCTGGAGTTCCTCCAAGATCGCTTCTCCACTGGTCTTACCCCGTCCACACTCAAGGTTTACGTGGCTGCCATTGCGGCTTTCCACGCTCCTCTGAGTGATGGGCCTCTGGGGAGACACCAATTGGTCGTACGTTTCCTCCGTGGGGCTTGGAGGATGAGACCTGCGGCTCGTACCAGGGTTCCCACTTGGGACCTGGCAGTGGTTCTCGAAGGGCTGGCCGAGGTCCCCTTCGAGCCGCTGGAGTCGGCTGAGGCCAAGAACCTTTCGTTGAAGGTGGTCTTTTGTTGGCCATTACTTCTCTGAGGAGGGTAGGAGATCTCCAGGCGCTCTCCATATCTAACGAGTGCCTGGAGTTTGCTCCAGGGAACATTAAGGCCATTCTTCACCCTAGGCCCGGCTATTTGCCTAAGGTGCCGTCCAGTGCGGCACGGCCTACGGTTCTGCAGGCTTTTCATCCTCCACCTCACGTGACGGCAGATGAAGAGAGACTTCACATGCTCTGCCCTGTCAGAGCATTGAGTATTTACATTCAGAGGTCCTCTTCATGGCGGAAGTCGGACCAGTTGCTGGTGTGTTTCGGGTCGCCCAAGAAGGGGCTTCCCGCTTCAAAACAGACCATCAGCAACTGGATTGTCCATGCGATTTCCACGGCCTACCAGGTGCGCGGTTTGCCTTCACCTCTGGCCGTGAGGGCTCATTCTACCAGAGGCATGGCGTCCTCTAGAGCCCTTCTCGCGGGGGCCCCCATCCAGGAGGTCTGCGATGCAGCGGGATGGGCTACCCCTCATACCTTTATTAGGTTTTACAGTCTGGACATTCCGTCGACACCCGGCTCTCTTGTGCTCTCGTCCTAAGTGTGCCTGTGAGCAGCTTCACACTAGGGCAGGCAGGGCACGTTGTGGCGTAGTGGGTACTCGTTCCCCCAAAGTGTCATTCGACGCAGTTGGAGTTCCCTCGAAAGGGAACGTCCTCGGGTTACGACTATAACCCTTGTTCCCTGAGAAGGGAACGAGAACTGCGTCCCTTGGCCACGCCTTCCCCTGCCTGGGAGCGCTTGCTTCATCACGGAAGCTGACATTTTGTTTTGCCGGCGTGCCTTTATGGTTCCGCCTGTGTGTCGTCACACACTACGTCATGACGTTGCACCAATCGGAGATCGGCTCAGTTTCATTCATGCTTCAGAGGCGCTACGCTGAGGGGCTTCCCCCAAAGTGTCATTCGACGCAGTTCTCGTTCCCTTCTCAGGGAACAAGGGTTACAGTCGTAACCCGAGGACGCTATCTTTATAGGGCTAGACCACGCCCCTTTGGGCGTGAGCGTGACACAATGGGCGCGAAGTGCCCCCATTGGACCGTCACCAATGGGCCGCTCCCGATTGGCTGCTGCAGTTGCCGCAGGGCAGCCAATAGGCACGCTGAGCCACCTGCCTATGTCTGTATGCTGCTGCAACGCGTTTTCCAATAATTCAAAATTAAGGATAATTTTTTGGCTTCAATATCTCGAGGAAAAGAGGTTTTCCCCTAGCGTAAGATATTACGCATTACTCGTTCCCTCTTCTAGAGAGAACTGAGGTTACGTTAGTTACTGAGTACGTTTTGTTGCTAGAGAAAACCTGAAAGCCTATTGTTCATCTAGAATAAACTAATGGTTTTGAAATAAACAGCACAGTATTATTACACTCACAACACACCTTTAAGGAGAAACATGCTTAAGTGTCATTAGTTAACATTAGTTAAGGTATTAACATGAACTAACAATGAGCAATACATTTGTTACTATATTAGTTAATCTTTGTTAAAGTTAGTTAATAAAAATACAGCTGTTCATTGTTTGTTCATATTAGTTCACAGTGCATTAACTAATGTTAACAAATACAACCTTTGATTTGAATAATGTATTAGTAAATGTTGAAATTAATATTAACTAAGATTAATAAATGTTGTAGAAGTATTGCTCATTCCATGTTAACTAAGGTAGTTAACTAATGTTAACTAATGAACCTTATTTTAAAGTGTTACCGAGACTAGATAATATATAAATAAAAAGTAGATAATATTAAATTAAATTAATATTAAAGATTAATAAAGTCAAGCTGCCAATAAAGGAAAACAGAATATAGCAAACAGTCTAAAAACTAACAAATTCCAAAATCCATGCTATTTTTACAGTTAAACTTTACTTATTAAAAAAAAATATGATAAAAAATGTACATGAATTAGAAAAAAATAAATAATCACTTTGACTGATTGGTTAAATAACCTTGGAGAGAATTGTAAATTAGTTTATATGTTACCTGTTTATTCCAAATGTATAATAGTAGAAGATGTAATTACTGTGGTTGAACATGTTATCTTGAAAAGAACCCTGTAAAATGCAGACAACCCCCTTAATTGAGATATTTTCAGATCCCGAAAAAGTGACTCTGGCATGTCTTGAGTTGAGTGGAACAATCGTGCAATATGTCTTTATAACATGCTAATTAGGGATTTGGAATTAAAATTACAACAGTTGGTCTTTCATTTGCATAGAGGTCATGTTTAGCTAATGTGTCTCTTGTTAAAACCGACAGCCAGCATGACTATGGTTAAATCTGACCCAGTGACATTTCATGTTTCAAATTATGCACAATGTGTGAATTAAATTAATTAGAGAATTCATTAAGAAATATGGCTCATGGAAACGACCATAATATTTAGTTATGTGAGGTCATTTTCTTTCATTGTTGGAGCTAATTTGTTTCATAACATTTCCTGCTGTAGGCTACTATCTGCCCATGTTAACTATGATGTATGCAATTTGTTAGGGCTTTAATTAATTTTGATTACATTTTATACTAAATGTTCAGCTTGTTTGGAGAGATGGCTCCCATTGAGAAAACCTTTCAAACAATTAATTTGAAATCAATTGCTTCCTTTTTCACCCCCTTTAACTAGTATGGCACCGTGTGGGAAATCTGTATGCTATTTCCTGCAGCTGTGATTAGCTATAAATAGGCGTAATGAGTGATCATCTCCACCTCTGCTATACCGCAGCAGTCAAATAAATGAATTGGACTGTTGTAATGGTTGTTGTTAGTTGGCTACCCATCCTCACACCGCAGCAATCTTTTTAATTAGTCCTGGATTGCAATGTTTGGGCCTGAGATGGTGCATCTATTATGTCTAGCGCTATAGCCTTTAAACAGGACCTCGCCTCAAATATGTAAATCTCTCTTTTGCAGGCAGAGACAAACCCAGCCCATCAGTTTCTGCCAATCAGCTTGAGTGACAGAGGAAAAAAAAGTAACAAAATAAAAAAAGTCTAGTTATGTTGTATAAGATGACATTCAATGTTATAAATTAACTTGCTCTATTAGGGCACAATATTTTCCCACCTAAAATTGATTTTCATTTTGATAACATGAAAACAGCGTTGCATACATTGATTTACAAATGCTTCAATTAAATCGTTGTGTTATAAATTCTCAAAACAATTATTAAAATCTTTTTACCTATATAATATTGCACATTACAGGTGTACTCAACCCAGATAACTAAAGCACACTTTTTTTTAACGTTCATTTATACGTGTCATGACAGATTTTGATGTAATCACCGTTTTATCAAAAGCACTTTAATGCACATAAAAAAAAAAACACTTATCCATGAGACAGTAAATCAGGACTAAAGATATAATACCAATACCTTGTTATGCAATATAAAATGATAACAGGTTAGAAACATAATTGATCATGAGCCCTGGGTTATTTCTGATTACATAAGGGGTGAATTTAAGTTAATTGGGACACATTCCCATTCATCTCAATGGCAAAAAGTGTCGGATAAAGCTGTGTTTAAATTAGAGAGGGGACTCTGCAGGGAAGTGGGGAAATTCATTCCTTTATCAGCTGTTGAACACTGTCACTAGATGGCAGCTTAGTTCATTTAATGACAGGTAAATATACCCAGCGTACCCGAAATTTGGTGCTAAGAAATGATTACATTAAGGTGCGTCGCTAGACCCCTTTTACTGGGCACAAGCCTATTACTTTTGAATATAATTACTTATATTAGTACCTGTAAATATTTATAATATAAATGTATGACAATGGAGCAGTACACCTACCTAAAAATACATGTTTTTGCTGTTTAGAGTACACAAAAGCAGTTTTTAGGACAGCAGCCACTGGGCAGAAGTGAGGGCAGAGCCTACACAGTCTTTATAGAGTCACGCCCCATAAGTCAAGTAAGTTTTATTTACATAACGCTTTATACAATACAGATTGTTTCAAAGCAGCATTTTGGCTGTTGTTCAGCTGAAGTAAGTTCAGTGTTGATTCAGTTCTGTTGTAAAGATAATCAATTATTAAATTAGTTCATTTCAAGCAGTTCTGCAAAAAAAAAAAAAAAAAAAAAAAAAAATGGCAGCATCCACCTCAGTTCAGTTCTAATACAACAGTGTCAGTACAGTCAGATCAATAATATAGTTGAATATAAAGTATCTCCAACTAAGCAAGCCAGAGGCAACAGTGGCAGGGAACCCAAACTCCATCAGGTGACAGAATGGGGGAAAAAAAAACCTTGGGAGAAACCTGCCAGGAGCCAGTTCACCTCTGGCCAGTGACCGAACACAGTGTGATTATGATTCAGGCTGCATCAAAAGTCAGAATTCAGAGCGGAATCGGTAGCATTCAAATATTCATCCAACCACAGAGTCATACGTCACAGCAGTCTGTGGACAGCAGCACCAGGCCAGCAGTTTCAGGCCTTGTCCACACTAATTCTCCACCAGGCACTGTAGTTGTGCGAATGAGCGGGCCGTAGCGCGTTAAGGGTTTTCTATAAGAACGGTGTCGTGTTAGCGGCCCCTAAGTGAATAACGTACTCGGTTACTAACGTAACCTCGGTTCTCTCTAGAGAGGGAACGAGTACTGCGTAATAGCTTACGCTATGGGGAAAAACTCTTTTCCGCGAGATATTGAAGCCAAAAATTATCCTTAATTTTTTATTAATGTAAAACGCTTTGCAGCAGCAAGCAAACATAGGCGAAACAGCTCGCGCGCCTATTGGTTGCTCTGCAGCAAATGCAGCAGCCTATCGAGATAGACTCTGCGTGACGTAGAGCTTAGATTCTCTGCCCGAGCCCGAGCCCGACCCGACCCGACCCGCGGGCCGGGCCGGGCCGATATTTCACGCCACTATGCTCGGGTCGGGTCGGGTCGGGCCCTTGATCAAGCACGTCACGTGTCACGCGCAGCGTCTCCTCCACTCGCGCGCTGTGCTGTATTGTGTTGTGTACTGTAGGCCTAGCTTAAGTGCAATATGGATTTTGTTTAAAAAAGATTCTATGTTCTAAAACATTGTTAAATTATATTAAAGTAGCCTACTCCTAGCTAGGCCCTCCAAAGTTAATTATTTTTCATTTTCTGTGTTCGTTTTTTTTACGTTACTTCATTCGGATCCATTTGCGATCCATTCCATTCTGAATAAATAAACAACACAGTTTACATGCTTTGTCCTTGTTACTTTATTCATAAAGATAATAATTAATAAATGCACGCAATAAAGTCAATAGGCCTACATGCCTTTCAATTTATGTGTGCAAAATTCAGAATTAAATGAATGTGCAGCAATTTGTACAAATAGAGAGTCTGTAGTATGTGTTGTAGCCATTAAATAAACGCATTTATTTTCATATTTATTCAAATATTATAATGTTATTTTTTCCCATCTATGTTGATTATGAAAGTGAACATAGATAGGAGGGTGCGCAATATCGGGAGACATTGAGTGGTTCAGGCATGACCACTTCATTATGTTCTGTTTTGTAGAAAGCCTTTCTTTAAAGTGAATTTCGTTTTGTATAAATTGTATCTTAATTTTAATACATTTTTCATTAACCAATTACCTGGAATAATAAGAAGCAAATATAGCAAACTATAATCATGACATGGAAGCGCCGGCGAGCCGCGGTTACCATAGCACGTGAACTGAAGCCATCTCATCATAAATTAAATCAATTTTTGGCACGCTTGTCACCGAATTTACAAATGCACATCTTGCTTGTTGCACGCGCACACATATGTCGAAATAACATTATAAATAATAATGAATCTTTAAGAATATTTGATTGAATCCTGAATGTTGTGCTTGTTCAATTTAATAAAATTAAAACTTTCATTGTGATAATTGAAATAATTTATTATTAAATATTAAGTGGGCAATTTTTGCACATTTATTAATAGGCAAGTATTTATAATATATATATATAACATTGCGCAGCTCCCCCCTGTCAATGGTCTAGCACCCAATCAGCACCTGCATGATCTGGGGTCGCCCCTGGTTATAACGGCCCAAAATGTTCGGGTTTAAATCGGGCTCGGGCTGATAATTACAGTTAATGTCTCGGGCCGGGCCGGGCTCGGACACAACGTGCACGGGCTTGGGTCGGGTCGGGCTTGATTTTTTGGGCCCGATCTAAGCTCTAGCGTGACGTAATGACCAATGGGGGCAATTCGCGCCCATATCGACACGTCTCGCCAGAAGGGGCGTGGTCTCGCCCTATAAATATGCTCGTTAGGCTGATACAAGCTGGTTTTTACCGCTGAAGCGAACCAGAGCGTATTCCACGCACGGCAAGATACGCAGTACTCGTTCCCTCTCTAGAGAGAACCGAGGTTACGTTAGTAACCGAGTACGTTCTCTTACGAGAGTATCTCTCGTACTGCGTAATAGCTTACGCTATGGGGAACACAATGCAACACGCCGTGCGTACAGGGATCCAACACCAAAGTCCCAGGGGCCAAAGCCCAGGGCTCATGTAGTGCATAATCACCATAAACTCACATAGAGTAAAGGAAGTAAAGGAAGAGAGGCTGGAAGCGTCATTCCCTATAAGAAAGCACCCAGCGGGGCTATTATACGACAATCAAACGCGCAGCCAGGGTGAAAGCATTCAGCCTGATCTGGGCGGCCATACGTGAGTCAATACTCATGGGGCTGCAGTAAACTCAGCATCTGGGCCGCACAGCGGGGCAGATAGTACTGAATTTAGACCGCCAAAAGCTTAGCTTGTAAGGCGGGTACCTCCAGGTTATAGTATTTTATAAATGTAGACGGCGAGGCCCAGCCCGCGGCCGTACAGATATCTTGCAGGGAAACCCCGCTAGACCATGCCCACGAAGAGGCCACGCCTCTTGTGGAATGCGCCCTGACACCCAAGGGGCACCGTAAGCCCTTCGCAGAGTAAGCGAGCGCGATGGCATCCACTATCCATCTGGATAGGCTCTGTTTTGAGGCGGCGAGTCCCTTGGAGCGCCCGCCGAACAAAACAAAAAGCTGCTCCGTCTGTCTGAAAACAGACGAGCGTGCCACATAAGCTCTCAATGCCCTGACGGGGCAAAGGAGACTTGCATCCTCCTCCTCACTGAGAACCGGAAGGGCAGACAGGGAAATGACCTGGGCCCTGAACGGCGTATTGAGGGATTTCGGGACGTACCCGTGCTTCGGTTTGAGAATGACCTTTGAGTCATTAGGCCCAAACTCCATACACGACGCGCTTACTGAAAGCGCCTGTAGGTCCCCTATGCGCTTCACTGAAGCGAGAGCCATGAGAAACACTGTCTTGAACGACAGGTGTTTCATGTCCACCAGCTGGATCGGCTCGAACGGGGCGCCTTTCATGGCCTCCAGGACCGTGGAAAGGTCCCACGTCGGGACTGAAGGGGGCCTTGGAGGGTTCAGCCACCGAGCTCCCTTAAGGAAACGCACGACTAAGTCGTTTTTCCCAAGCGACTGGCCAGACACCGGTTTTGCAAACGTTGCTATGGCCGCCACATATACTTTGAGCGTGGATGGGGTCCTGCCCTTATCCAGTAGCTCTTGAAGGAAGGAAAGCACTTCCGAAACCCCGCACTCCACAGGTGAAAGGCTCTGGGCCTGACACCATGCAGAGAAAACAGACCATTTCGAGGAGTAGAGCCGCCTGGTAGACGGAGCTCTAGCCTGCGCGATCGTGTTTAACACTCCCTCTGGGAGGCTAGCGGGTACCCGTTGATGGCCCATGCGTGCAGGGACCATAACTCCGGGCGAGGGTGCCAGATCGTTTTCCCTGATTCGTTCCAACACCTGAGGCAGGAGCGAGACAGGGGGAAAAGCATATAGGGGGCAGCGGGGCCAAACATGAGCCAGCGCGTCCTTGCTTTTCGAGAAAAACTCCGGGCAATGAGCGTTTTCGTGGGACGCGAATAGGTCCACCTGAGCTCTGCCGAACGTCTTCCACAGCAGCTGGACCGTCTGCGGGTGCAGCGACCATTCCCCTGCTGGAACATTGTTCCTGGACAGTCTGTCTGGTCCCACGTTCAGGAGACCAGGCACGTGCGCTGCTCTCAGTGAGAGCAGGTTGTGCTGAGCCCAGACCAGGAGGCTTTCCGTCAACCTGTAAAGGTTTCGTGACCTGACGCCGCCCTGGTGATTTATGTATGCCACCACCGACATGTTGTCCGACCGGACCAAGACGTGGTGGCCTGTTATCTGGGGACAAAAACGCCGTAGCGCTTTGTCGACTGCTATCATCTCCAAGCAGTTTATGTGAAGGAGCTTTTCCCGTTCTGACCACAGGCCAGCTAGCGGTCTGCCCTCGAGCAGTGCTCCCCACCCCGAGGTGGAGGCGTCCGTAGACACCACCTTCACGCTCGAAGCGGTCCCCAGACTCACACCTGACTGATACCAGTCGGTCTCTTTCCAAGGTTTCAGAGCTGAAACACACTGAAGGTCGACCCTGAGGCGAAACAGACCCGCTGTCCATGCCCTGGGTGGAACCCGCGTCTTCAGCCACATCTGCAGTGGGCGCATGCGGAGCAGGCCCAAACTGGAGTACAGAGGCTGCTGAGGCCATCAGCCCCAGCATTTTCTGAAACCTTTTGAGCGGGACTATAGCGCCGTGGCGGAAGGATTTCACGCCGCGCTGAATATTTTGCACTCGCTCTGGTGACTGGCGTGCTGTCATGGACAGTGAGTCCAACACGGTTCCCAGAAAGGAAATTTTCTGACTGGGAGACAGTGCGCTCTTTGCCCAATTGACTGTGAGGCCCAGCTTCTCGAGGTGCTCGAGTAATGCGGCCCTGTGTTCTATGAGCTCCGATCGTGATCGAGCTAGAATCAGCCAATCGTCCAAGTAGTTCAGGACTCGCATGCCCTGAAGCCTCAGGGGCGCGAGCGCCGCGTCCATGCACTTCGTAAATGTACGAGGCGCTAGGGACAGGCCGAACGGCAGGACTGTGTATTGATATGCCTGGCCCTCGAAGGCGAATCTCAAGAATCGCCTGTGATGGGACGCTATTTGTATTTGGAAATAGGCGTCTTTCAGATCTATCGACATAAACCAGTCCCCGTAGCGCACCTGCGCGAGGATTTTCCTGGTCGTGAGCATTCTGAACTGGCGTTTCACAAGCACTCTGTTCAGCTGCCGCAGATCTAAAATGGGTCTGAGACCCCCATCCTTTTTCGGTACCAGAAAATATCTGCTGTATTCTGCCCTGCAAAGGCAAAAGACCTTAACTCGCTAGAGTGTGAAACTGAGAAAAATGACTTTAAAGTTTCTGTTTTGTCCAGACAAAACTATTATAGGTAGGACTCCCAAAATTTGACAACTAGTTGCTATAATGAAGAAATGTTTGTATGCAAAAAATCTTGAGCTCAAAATTGACCTTTGACCCTTGTTTGGCAGTTACTGTACTCTGCCTTTGTATTATGTGCCAAAAATAAGGAGTCGTGCAAAGGCAAAAGGCAGTAACTGACATACAATCAATATTTGCTTGCTGTTCCCCATACTTACATCCATTATAAGAACACCTAACCAAGGTCTAGTCATCATGGTATGTGTTTTAAATTATATAGAAGACCTTTGGTTGTTCCTATTTAGTGCTATAATGATCATGATAGTCCGGCAACACTAACACAGTTAAACAGTATGACAGATAAGTTACTTTGCAGTACAGTATGTATGAATAGCCTAAATACAATAAATATTTCCACAATAAAGATAATTTAATTATAATTGAATACAAAGGTATATTTATTTAAATGCAAGATATAGAGTAATAATTAATTAAACATAATTTATCAATTTGCAACAAGAATATTTCATATTCATTAGACGTCTTTGGCCTTTATTTTGAAAAAGCAATAAACATGAAAAATCATGAAATTGGTAGAAAGCTCAGTTTGTTTTCATACCAAGAGTTCAAAAAATAACACAATTCAATTTTATTTAAAAAAAAGTCAGAAATCTTTTTTATATATATAAACAAAAATATTATGGATTCTCGATTTGTGATGCTGCTGCCAGCTGTAAAGCACATATATGCTTGTTTTATGCGTTTATTAGAGGTTGAATTCAAATCAAATACTGCCAAACAACTCATACTACTTCTGAATAGGATTTCTACTTCATAAATTGTATGCAAATTATGAAAATACTTGGTTCAGATCACTCAAAGCTTATATGAAAATGGAGGCATCCTTATATGGTCAGTAAGGAAGCTTGGCTGTCCATCTAGTGACAAAGTTTGTTACTGCGCCCAAATAAAATCTTACTAAAAGCTCATTTTTTTTAGATATCAACCTAAAATTTGGAACACAATTTGTCCATAGGTCTATTACAAAGCATTATTATATTACAACCATTTAAGTTTGGATAGTGATTTTCATGTCTATGCGAAAAAAGGGAGGGGAGGGGAGAAGGGGAGGGGTGTGGTGACAATTAAAGGGTTATGGGCCACCAAACTGCTCAAGATGCACAGTCAACGAACTTGACTTGGATTACTGCTTTTTAATTCTGAGATAATATAGACAGAGTCAACCGAAAAAAAGCTGGAATTACTTTTACCATTTAGGTTAGCCTACTTTGTACGGACTTTAGTGATAACTAGCTTAGTGCTATATGGATTTGAGTAAGATCTGATATGGAACACCTGCAAGAAGGAATATGGCTCAAACACGTATGAATTGTTGTGGATACAGCAAATGACGTGCATTGCTATATGGATTATGGATTTTCCATGGATTATATCGGATTGCATGGAAAGGTAGGATGCCTGTGTATTTAATAATTCGTTTTTGGCGTCTCTGAACGTTAGCGCTAATTTACGTGACACAGATTAAATTTAGCTAGCTCCGGGCTGTCACTGACATTGACAGATCTGAACCAATCGCCCTGAACGAAAAACAACATTTATGACAACCTATTAGCTTGCATCTAAGTATGGCTTGTTCACCTTGCTTTGTTTCTGATTGCATACTTAGCAGTTTGTCTGGCCAGCAAAGTTGGTGGTATGTTGTTTTAGCAAACTGAATTAAGCAGAATGCAATCGAAAATGTATCATGTTTATAATAAAATTTTTGGTATGTTCTTAACAAAGATGTGTCGTGTGTATGTTACGTGGTTTGAGAGCGGCAAAATTTGACAGTATGACAAAGCCAGAGTACAGTAACATCACAGCGGCACCGTAACATCTCTCTTGATGCCAGGCTAAACAAAGCCAGAACACCTTAACTCAACTTCAGCGTGCTGGAACAAAGGCAAAGAGCCGTAACAGCTGTTACGGCGTTCTGCTGTGGTTTCTCACATGGTTTTGGATGTTACGGTTGTCATATCCCTTTATTTTCTCGTTAAAACAATCAAATTGACTCACGATATTTATTCACATGATAAAGGAGGTCTCAAATACCACAAAAATGACACTAACTCATTTTTGACGAAACATGATGTTACGGCGTTTTGCCTTTGTAGGGCAGTATAGGCCCCCTTCGCTCTGAGCCTGAGATAAAGGTTCTATAGCCCCTTTGCTCAGTAGTTTCGCTATTTCGGCACGAAGCAGATGAGATGCTTCGTTTTTCACCGTAGTTTCGACGCGCGCCGTATAACGGCGCGGGCGTCGAGCGAATTGTAGCGAATAGCCTCTCTTTATAGTGTTCAGCACCCATTCTGAAACCCCGGGAAGCTTTGACCACGCATCTGCGTGAATAGCTAGAGGCAGAATGAAATCCGGGCTCTGGCCGCGACAAAACGGCAGCTCGAGAGCCTGGGCATACTGGGAACACAACACCGTGTTTACAGCGTTCGAGGCGGGGGGCGCGCTGATCACAGCGGGCAGCCTGGCCGCGCTCAGCTTCTCTATGGCAGATTGTGCAGAGAAAGTGAGCGGGGGAGATCCCGTGGGAATCGGCATGTCTGTGAGAAAATGTGGGCGCGGGGCTGCGGGCACATTTAATACACTGAAAACACTGTCGTTCATAGCCGACTGAATGTGTGTTGGTTTCGTTTTTACAGAAACCAAGGGACACGCAGCATGTAGTGTGAGCGGGCATGTTGACATGGGCACTTGCACTACAGTGTTTGCACAATCGACCGGAGTCGATTTTATTTGTGCTAGCCCTGCACCGTGGCGGGCTGTGTTTGTGTGTGGGAATGGGCACTGGGTGGGCATTCTTACAACACTCATAACACCATCGGCCGTGGCCGGAACACCAGAAAATGCACTTTTTATTGGATTTATCTGGGTAGCCGTAAAAACGGCTTTTGTGCGCAGGCCAACGGGCTGTGACACCGGCTGGTTCTCTGCGAAATACACTGGGACAGTCGCGATGTTTGGAACTGACCGAGCGAGAAGTTTTGGTGAAAATCCGGCCGCAGCGGGATCTGAACACCGTCGCCTTCCTAGAATGGCTAGGAAGATTTTGAGGCCTCGGGCTTGATCTCAATCCTCGGCCGGGGCCCGCGCTGAGGGGGGCGGCGTCCAGCAGAGCGAGAGCGCGGTCTTTGGTCTCGGGCGTGGCGGCGCTGTGAAGCGGCAGCGGCGGGCGGTGCAGGCTGCGGCTGAGAGCTGCGAGCAGGCGGCGGTTTAGAGCGACCTGCAGCGGAGCTCGAGCGCTTCGGAAGGAAGTGCTTCATGGCCTACGAAGTCTTTTGCACCTCCATGAATCTATCCGCAAAGTCTGTGACGGCAGATCCGAAAAGGCCCGCTTGTGAAATGGGCGCGTCGAGGAATACAGAGCGCTCGGCTTCCGTCATCTCGGACATCGTCAACCATAAATGAATCTCAGCCACGGTGAGAGAGGCCATGTTTTGTCCTATGGCCTGTGCAGCGGCTTTAGTAGCGCGAAGAGCGAGGTCTGTAGCGCTTCTCAGATCCGCGACGCAGATCGCTCCGGGTCCTTCCTCGTCCAGTTTAAGGAGAAGGTCGGCCTGGAAAATCTGCAGAACGGCCATAGTGTGCAGCGCTGAAACTGCTTGCCCGGCGGCGGTGTAAGCGCGACCGTGCATGGAAGACGTCAACCGGCAGGCTTTAGAAGGAAGCGTCGTGTGCGCGCGCCGTCCAGCGGAGGGCGGGCAGAGATGAGACGCTACAGCTGGTTCAACAGGAGGAACAGAAAGGTATCCTCTTTCCTTCGCGCCATCCACAGAGGAGAAAGCAGCAGAAGCAGAGGTACGAAGCCTGGCAGAGAAGGGGGCGTTCCATGATTTCGTCACTTCGTCGTGAAGTTCCGGGAGGAAGAGCCGTGATTTCGACGGAGCTTCGTCACTTCCGAGAAAGCGTCCGTCCATTCTGTTGCGCGGCGGCTGCGCGGGCGCCTCCCAATCGAGGCCGATGCTTTCAACGGCCTGAGAGAGCAGACGCATCAGCTCAGTCTCAATGCCGGCTCTCTTACCAGTGGTCTGGCGGGAAACACTAGCGGAGGGGAGATCCACGGAGCTCGCCCAATCCTCACTATCGGACGCCAGGAGAGAACACGCCTCGGAGAGTTCGTCAGGCTCGTGGATGGAAGCGGCGGCAGGCGGCGGCCGTTGTCCGTCGGAGAGCGATCCGAGCGAAGCCGGCGAAGCAGGCAGGCGAACCGGCGAGCTTTGGCGGGCTGGAGATAGCTCGGGAGCGCGCTGGGCGCGGCGCTTTTTACGGCGCGGCGCCACGGCGGGCTGTGGTGAAGGCTCGGAGAATGATGCCAGGCGCGTCCTCAGAGTCACCATGGGCAAAAGCTCGCAATGAGGGCATCTGCCGTCAGCGAGCGCGATAGCCGCGTGATCCACACCCAGACAGGCAACACAGATGACGTGTCGATCTCCATCGCTGAGCGGGGCGCGGCACGAGCCACATGAAGGCATCTTTAAAAAGACGCTGCTCTTTTGTGAGGAAATGCAACTCGCGTCAAGTAAGCGACAAACACTTCACAACAGAGAAATACACACAGAGTATTGAAAAGGATATATAACGCCGGAAAGCGCAGCAGGTACGGCAGTTGAAGGCGGCGAGGCCAGCGACTCCAGAGCTCGTCCCGCTGAAAGCTTGCTTCGACGGCGCGGCTTCTCACTCCGGATCCAGCGATGCAAGAGCTTCGCTGAAGAGGTAAAAATCAGCTTGTATCAGCCTAACGAGCATATTTATAGGGCGAGACCACGCCCCTTCTGGCAGGACGTGACGATATGGGCGCGAATTGCCCCCATTGGTCATTACGTCACGCAGAGTCTATCTCGATAGGCTGCTGCATTTGCTGCAGAGCAACCAATAGGCGCGCGAGCTGTTTCGCCTATGTTTGCTTGCTGCTGCAAAGCGTTTTACATTAATAAAAAATTAAGGATAATTTTTGGCTTCAATATCTCGCGGAAAAGAGTTTTTCCCCATAGCGTAAGCTATTACGCAGTACGAGAGATACTCTCGTAAGAGAACTAATGATCTTTGCAACGGAAGTGAATCGATCAAAACTAACTTAAGCTGGACCATAACTTTATTCTAGAGCTGCTATAAAGCCAATACAATCTCTGTTACTTTAATTTCCCATTAAACAGGAAATTTTAAAATTTCCTATTGACACAATCCATATTGTTAAAAGCGCTATATAAATGCAGGTGACTTGACTTGACTAATACGATTTCGTTTGAAAACGCATATTTTTCCTTCCGTTTTGGCCTCCCGTCCACTGAGACAGCATTTTTATTAATGAAAATTAAGCTTTTTGAAAACGCTGTCCAAAGTGGATAAATTTGAAAATGCCGTTTTCACGTTGTAGTGTGGACTATCAAAATGGAGGTATTTAAAGGGCACCTATCATGCAAAATTTACTTTTACAGTTTGAACATAAATGTGTGTTGGCAGTGTGTGTACACAACCACCCAATAATGATAAAAAAAAATCAATTAATCCTCATAAATCATAAGCAGTGTCTCAGAACAAGCCGATCAGATTATGGGCATTTTATGAATAAGACTTTAAAGGGATAGTTCACTTTGAAATTAATTTTTGGTATGTTTTAGCTTACCTCAAGGGCATCCAAGATAGGTCTGTTTGTTTCCACAGTAGTTTCAATTTTGATATTTTTAGGTCAAATCGTTCTTGTCTGTCAGTCATATAATGCAGGTCTATGGTCACCACCTCAAAGAGCATGCACAGAGAAGTCCAAATTAAACATGATTTACATTAAACATGACTCGTAAATGTAAGTATCTACACATTGATGGCCTAAGACACGAAACGAGCGGTTTGTGTGAGAAAACGAACAGTATTTATATAGTTTTTAACCTCTTGTAACCACAGCCACGTCCAAGTGATCTGAGGGCGCTTCGGTCTGCGCAAGCGCCGGAAGTGATCTCTCGCGCGTGTACGTCACTCATTGTTTACACAGAGATTTCGGAAGTGTTACCTTTCATGTGAAGATCTAAACATATTTAGATATACAGGAAATCGCAATGGAAGCCGATTTTACGAAGACGAATCTCTGTGTAAACATACACTGAGTGACGTACACGCACGAGAGATCACTTCCGGCGCTTGCGCAGACCAAAGCGCCCGCGCCCTTAGATCTGTCTCAGGCCATCAATGTGTACTTAGATTTAGTGGTGGGCAGATCGAGGCTTCGTGAAGCAATGAAACAGTTGAACCAAATGTGCCATGTTGTGTCGAGGTTTCGAAACAATCCGACACCCGTCTCAACGGTGATACCTAGTGGTCACTTGCAGGTGTTGATCTGAAACAACCTTGACAAAAAGCTAATACAAATGTGTGTGTGTTTTTTTTTATTGTAGCTATTTTTTTTATATGTGAAGCTTGTAACCTGTAGGCTCCTTACTGTGCAGAATGTTATTTTGGTCCTAAATGAATAATAAAAGTAATCAAGCCACAATGTCTAACTTTTTAGAGATTCTTATTA
Organism: Tiaroga cobitis; assembly: GCA_030578255.1. Lineage (NCBI taxonomy): Eukaryota > Metazoa > Chordata > Actinopteri > Cypriniformes > Leuciscidae > Tiaroga > Tiaroga cobitis. Next base: position 12,259,291 of record CM060599.1, on the reverse strand, counting down.
AAAATATTAATTTCTCTTCTGGAAGGCTGGAAAATTGTCTTTGGTCTCACCAGACCTATAAAAACATCACTATACAAACATATATAAACATACCAACATCATATCATATCAGTGCCATACATCTGTCCGCTCATCACATCACTGCAGTTTAGCCCAACGTTACCCCATACACACTGTGTACATACATACTCTCTCTCTCCAGAAAATTACCATTTAGTGTGGTTTATTCCAGTCAAAAAAACTCCTCTCACAATAACCCACGAGGTCAAGATGAGTTGACTTCTCTTTGCTCTTATCATCGGATCGTGGTTGTATCTCTCTATTAGTGTTACTCGATCTTAGTGCTGCATTTGACACCATTGACCACAACATTATTTTAAATAGACTAGAAAACTATGTTGGCATTAGTGGAATTGCATTAGCATGGTTTAAATCATACTTAACTGACCGTTATCAGTTTGTAGCAGTAAATGAAGAGATGTCTTATCGATCACAAGTTCAGTATGGCGTACCACAAGGCTCAGTACTAGGACCGCTGCTGTTCACTCTGTACATGCTACCATTAGGAGATATCATTAGGAAACATGGAGTTAGCTTTCACTGTTATGCCGATGATATTCAGCTGTATATTTCTTCAAAACCCAACGAAACTTACCAATTCACAAAATTAACGGAATGCATAGCTGATATAAAAAATTGGATGACTAGTAATTTCCTACTACTAAATTCTGAAAAGACAGAGATTCTAATTATTGGACAAAAAACTTCCAAACGCAATAACCCAGAATACTGACTAACACTTGATGGCTGCTCTGTCAAGTCTTCGTCGTTTTTCCATCTTAAAAATATATCCAAAATACGGCATATGCTCTCATTGGGAAATGCGGAACAATTAGTTCATGCGTTCATGACCTCAAGGCTAGATTATTGTAATGCGCTACTGGGTGGTTGCCCTGCACGCGTAATAAATAAACTACAGCTAGTTCAAAACGCCGCAGCTCGAGTTCTTACCAGAACCAGGAAATATGACCATATTAGCCCGGTTCTGTCAACACTGCATTGGCTCCCTATTAAACATCGTATAAATTTTAAAATATTGTTGATTACCTACAAAGCACTAAATGGTTTAGCTCCGCAGTACTTGAGCGAGCTCTTAACGCATTATAGTCCTTCACGTCTATTGCGATCTCAAAATTCCGGCCAGTTGATAATACCTAGAATATCTAAATCGACTGCTGGCGGTAGATCCTTTTCCTATTTAGCACCAAAACTTTGGAACAGTCTTCCTACCATTGTCCGGGAAGCAGACACACTCTGTCAGTTCAAAGCTAGACTAAAAACACATCTCTTTGACCTAGCATACACATAATACATTATAGACTTCTATAAATTCAATGTTAGGCTGCATAGATTAGGTCAGCCGGAACTGGGAACACTTCCCTTAAATCTTGATGTACTCGCTACATCATAAGAAGAATGGCATCTACGCTAATATTAGTGTCTTTGTTTATCCCGAGGTTTTCCCGCAGCCTGCCGGATCCAGGCCGTATCCAGATCTGACGAAGGAGATCCGCCTGGACCCGATGACAATGCAGTGCTGAAGTATCCACTATCCTCTCCCTATGGAGGATCCCTTCCCCACTCTACAGATAAAGCGTTGTGAATTCCAGCTCACGTACCCCGAAGTGATAAAATAAAACAAAATTCTGTATCAAAATTTATAGGCAAGAAAATTAGTTTGTTTAGTTGTATGAATTACAAACCTGCGCACATATTTTAAAAGCACATAACTATAGAATCAATTCTGAATGAGCATGTGAACGCCGTCAGCGTTAATCACAGGTTCGCGTTTAAAGTCTGATCATTTCAATGGAGGTGAATCAATCAAAGTTAACTTTAGCTGGAAGTAACATTATTCAAGAACCGCTATAAAGCCAAAACAATCTGTTACCTTAAGTTATATGTTTATCTCTGTAAAGCTGCTTTGAAACAATCCATTGTTAAAAGCGCTATATAAATGAAGATGACTTGACTTGACTATACAGATGTGCGATTGTGTGTTCTGTTCCCGACCCTGTCAATCAAACGCTGAATCAGCGGAGCACTCCACCTGTCGAAACACTCAGAAGCTTCATTTAGCCGTAGTCACGTAACATGGGTGTTTTGAATCACGCTTCGGATCAATGTTTCGAAACACCTGCGCTTCGGCATCTCGAAAAGCTTCGGAACGACTGTTTCGCGTTAGCCATCCCTACTTAGATTTACGAGTCATTGAATCATGTTTAATTTGGACTTCTCTGTGCATGCTCTTTGAGGTGGTGACCATAGACCTGCATTATATGACTGACAGACAAGAACTGTTTGACCTAAAAATATCAAAATTGAAACTACTGCGGAAACAAAGACACCTACATCTTGGATGCCCTTGGGGTAAGCTAAAACATACCAAAAATGTATTTAAAAGTGAACTATCCCTTTAATGCGCACTTCTTGTATTGTTTTATTCAGCTCTTTCTGGACAAAAACAAATGCTTCACCTTTTGTGTGAAGTACAATAAACTTCATAAAACTCATCAATACATTTTTTGCCATCATTCGGACGTGGTCCACTACAACAAGCTTGTACTAATTGTGGATAAAAGCAAGGTGACAAATAAGTTATAACCGTAATATAATCGTGGTTAAACTATACCTCTTCTATCTCCATGCAGCATAAATTCTCTGGATCTGTTGGTATTATTGCCTGACTGCGGTTCGAACTGAACACTTCTAGTACAGTTTCTGTTCTGACATTTTCATTCCGTGAGATGAGATCAGTAATCAGCCAACTATTTTCAAAGGAAAGTAGCTAACGCCTTCCCTAAAAGTCGCTAAATGTCGCTAGATGACGTCATATGACAATTAGTAGATGCTAATATGACGCCATCGCGTCGTACTTGCGTTCTGCCTGCCTAATGTGTTTTCACTGTAAATTCATGCTCACATACTGTATTTTAATATAATATAATGTAATGGGGTAGAAGGTGAAGGACTACAAACTAGATGGACTACAAATCCCATAACTTATGCTATAAAGGGAAACCAAACTGTTTAGACTACCTCTTTGTGGTAACTTACTATGTGGCAAGCAGGAAAAGCTGTTTGGAGTCTTTCAAGGCTGTGTAATAGCAGATGAAAAAACAATCAGAGACTTATTTTACATCTTGTAAAAAGGGGCATAATAGGTGCACTTTAAAGTCCCCGTGAACCGGAAGTTGCAAACGACTTTTCTCCAGTAACGTGACGTATTTCCGAGAGAAACGGAATACTAAATGAGGCAAAATAGTGGGCGTGGCTTTTTTTTCCAACTAGCACCTGGTTGGATCTAGAAAAGTAGGTGTTTTCATTCCCCCTGTCTACTGTCAGTAGGAGGGGTATGGTTACGAATGTTAAGCATACACCCAAACCGTCAAACCTACGTCATCAGGGAAGGTCCTCCCATGCAGAGGGGAGGGGAAATTTCAGATTTTGATTAATTTTGACTTGCATGGATGAATTGTTCACCACAAAACGATCAATTAAGGCAAACAAAGTAAGTATGGTCAATTTTGAATTCATGGGGACTTTAAAACTATGACGTAAGTTTAGTCATTTGACGCATATTGTACCAATAGATATTCATGTTTATACCGGTATTGTGCCTGTTATGTGCTATTTATTTTCACACTGTTGCTAAAATATGTTACTCTGCACACTCTTCATATCACAGTCCTGCAAAGATGACAGAACAATTGAAAACCCTAATAAGTTGATTGTACTCAATTGATTTGAGTAAACTCGTTCCCTCAATTTAATTGAGTAATGGGGTTTCCCAAAACGTGCATATTTAAGTTTACTTAACTTGGTGCTTATGTAGACTTGACTTAAATTGTTTAGTTCACCAAACTTGACAATTAATTAATGTACTTAAACAATAAAGTTCATTTAACTTAGTGTTAATTTCAAGTGTACTTGTATATTTAAGTAAACTCAACATGAAAATTTTACTGAAATTAGAATTTAATTCTAAATTTAAAAGCTATTATTTTTGACAGTAAGCTTTGTGCACACTGCACTTAAATAAAACAATGAACAACATATTGATCCTTTGAGTCTTTATTGACCAAAATGTGAAATGGAAAAGAGTCACACCCTGTACATAACTCTAAAGGTGGCAACAATGTCCAACATTAAGTAGTGCACTACATCAATTTTACAACTCTGATCACTTAAACATTACACGTAAAGGGTTAGTTCACCCAAAAATGAAAATTAAGTCATTAATTACTCACCCCCATGCTGTACCAACCCCGTAAGGCCTTCGTTCGTCTTCGGAACACAAATAAAGATATTTATGATTAAATGTGACAGCTGGATCACTCAAATGTTTAAATATTCCATGTCGCAACAGTGGCTCAACTATAAGTTTATCAAGCGACGAGAATACTTTTTGTGCGAAAAAACTAACAAAAATAACGACTTTATTCGACTATTCCTTTTCTTCCTTGTAGGCCTGAAACGAGACTTCAAGAGATTTCCACGACGCATGCGCGAGAATTGCGATCTCCTTCAACTACTTCAGTTCTCGCGCGTGCGCGTCGTGGAAATCTCTTGAAGTCTCGTTTCAGGCCTACAAGGAAGAAAAGGAATAGTCGAATAAAGTCGTTATTTTTGTTTGTTTTTTTGCACAAAAAGTATTCTCGTCGCTTGATAAACTTATAGTTGAGCCACTGTTGTGACATGGAATATTTAAACATTTTCTTCATTGACTTTCTGGGACGTCAGGTTTCAATCCCTTAGGCAGTCTATGGAGGAGTGATCCAGCTGTCACATTTAATCAAAAATATCTTCATTTGTGTTCCGAAGACGAACGAAGGCCTTACGGGGTTGGTACAGCATGGGGGTGAGTAATTAATGACTTAATTTTCATTTTTGGGTGAACTAACCCTTTAAGTCTCACATTGTGTTAATGTACTAAACATGTAAACGCAATGTATACATTCTTTTTAAATTTTAAAATTTGGATAAAATCAAACGTTGGATGGATGAAATCAAACGTGTTGGCAAGTGATTTTGGGTAATTCAGTTCTAGAGCGTAGATCAGACCGAAGAGGAGACACCTAGCCTGTGGGAGGTCCTGCATTTTTTCCATCACCACTTGACCTTCAAGTATTATTCCAATCGTAGAAGTTAAATGCAAGGAATTGGGGGGCTGGAGTTCAGTATCCTTAAATAAGATGCCCACTGGCACATCAAGGATGGAGTTGTGATGATCAGACACCTAGTGAAAAAACAGGCATAAATAGAGTATTGAGATCAGGAATCAAATGTGTATCAATGCATGTTTATCAGAACGTGCAATAGATTTATTAAAAACACAAAGCACTAACCCTAATCCCAAATTATATGGACAAATATGCATTTGACTTTATGAAAATGTACATGTTTCCAGCAAAGACAATACTTTTTTTTTTTAAAGTATGCAGTATAAATGACAATTAATTAATTTGAAGACTTGGCCACATTTGTATTTTTAAGGAATAGTTCACCCAAACATGAAAATGGACTCACTCTCAGGCCATTCAATATATAGGAGTTTTTTTTTTTTTTTTTTCATCTGAAAAGATTTGGAGAACTGTAGCATCACATCACTTGCTCACAAATTGATCCTCTGTAGCGAACGGGTGTTGTAAGTAAGAGTCCAAAGAGCGAACGTGTGGATTAATTGTGGATTATTGTGATGTTTTTATAAGCTGTTTGAATGAGTTTGAGCACCTGTTTGCTAAAGAGGATCAATTTGTGAGCAAGTGATGTAATGCTAAAGTTCTCCAAATCTTTTCAGATGAAGAAACAAACTCATCTTCATATTGAATAGTCTGAAGGTGAGAATATTTCCTGCAAATTTCCATTTTTGGGTAAACTATTGCTTTAAAATCAACATGATTTTCAAATGCTTGACAAATGCTTAGACTAATGGGAGCACAGGTGGTTCTTTTAATGTAAACAGGTTAAGAACAGATGAACTTACTTTTCAACATGATTTGAAGAAAGAGTCATCATCATCTCCAAGCATGATAGGTAGTCTTTGAATCACAAGGGTTCGGACCTCCGTTGGCTGGGCTGACTTTAGAGGAAAACACGAAATTCCATTACCGCCAGAACAACTAATCAATATATTTGAAGCACTTTAATGAGAATAGGCTATAAGATTAAATGCTGACAAAATTAAATGCTTTTAAAGGGATAGTTCCCCCAAAATGACATTTCTGTCATCATTTAGTCACCCTCAAGTTATTCCAAACCTGTATAAATTTCTTTGCTCACCTGAATACAAAGGAAGAATACATTTTGAAGAATGTTTGTAACCAAGCAGTTGTGGGCCATCGTTGACTTCTACATGCTAAAAAGAAATACTAAGAACATCAATTGTACCCAAAATTGTTCAATTACAAACATTCTTCAAAATATCTTCCTTTGTGTTCAGTGTTCAAGAAATGTATACAGGTTTGGAACAACTTGAGGGTGAGTAAAGGTTATCCATTAAGTTATCTTAAATAAGACAAAATTACTAACCTTTATTTGATTTAAAAAGTTAGCCAAGTACCGACCAGGAGTCCCCCTTTTGGCTTTAAAAAGGCCCATGAACCGTGGACTATATCTATCAAGGTTCTCGTAGAATTCCTGCTTTAGGTTTTTGCCAGTAATTCTGTTGAACTCCAAGCAGATCTGGGGGAGACAAGGGCAGGTCACATAATCACATTAGCGTGCACATAGAAATAATTTAAATAATTAGGAAATAATAAGTCGATTTCTCAATCAATCAGAAATCTATCATGAAAATATTGTCAATTACTGGTGAAACTGACAAAGTTTGCCCGGGAAAAATAACCCACATAGTAGTAGCTGCCATGTTCTTTCTTGCACAGAAAAAAATTAAATCAAATATGTATGCATCTCACAGGTGAAATAAGAAATAAGCTGTTGACATTTCAATAAATATACCATCACAAAATCATGAAGAAAATATCGTTAATTAATGTCGAGGTTGTCAAAGTTTGACCAGAAAAAAAAACATCACTAACGTTAGCTGCCATGTTCTTTGGCGAGAAATACACGATTACACAATGATTAAGTTTATATTTGACAAATTACTATTACTAATAAAATAAAGAATCGTTTGATATCGCAGTTATCATATCATCACAAAACCATCAATAAAATAACGTTAATTAGTGGCTAACGTTATGTTGGAAAAGTTTGACCAGGACATATTGTAGCCCTAATTAACATTATGGTTGCGTTCTCTTTTATTATAGAACCGTGCAAGGATTTAAATGAACATATTTCAGTTTTAAAAAGTACACAAAATAACTTTATATCTTAATAATTGTACTTACCGAGAATGGTACACAAAGAAAAGCTTCCGTCTTGAAATTAGCACAGGTGGTGTCAGCAACGACGATGCGAAAATCAGCACTTTTGTAATCCACCAATCAGTGCATTAGTTCTCTTGTTGCCAGGCAGAACTGCTCGCGTGGCCAATCGCATCAAAGGAAGACCAGAGAGACATTTTATTTAAACCGATTTGAAATGAATTTGATTTAACGTTAAACATAATGTGTCGTGCTGCATTTGTTATTTTGTATATTTTTTAATGAGACTTGGGAGGTGGCTGTGAGGAACTCTTTCATGCATTTTGGCACACAGTGTGGCATATGTGCACCTGTTTATACAAATGTATGAGCTTGTTTTAAAAGGCTACTGAGTAAAAAACTGTGCAACCCTCAGTATTACAAAAACACTTGTATATGGGTATTAAAGTTTATTTATCAAGTTTAAAGTATCAAGTTTTAAAAATAAAAATCTGTTTATTTCCATTACGATCAATAATTGTAATATAATGAAAGCCATTTGTTTTCTTGTAAAATAAGAATGACACCTTGCACTTGAAGAAAGCATGTATGAATGTATTAATTTCACAGCCAAGAAAACAACATTTGTGAAAATGACCTTTTGTTAGGATTAATCATGATTTTGAGCTCACAGCACTTGAAATCTTAAGTTTGTGTATTTTGAAGGTAAATAAGTTATTTGAACTTATATTTTTGAGTGACAGGGCCAAAATGCAAAATTTAAAGTAATGTTTAGTCAAGTACACTCGATTGTTTAAGTAAAGATAACATTAGGGTTTACAGTTTGCTGTCCTGCTACAATACATGAGAGCACTTGTTAGACCAAACATATGGTGACTGAGTGTTTCCTGGACGCATCAGTGAATGGTGAGATATTTTGCTAAATAAAATGATCCGTCAGAAGAATTTGCGATAACTTTATTATTTATTATTATTATTTATCCATCTGTATCATCTCAGTGAGCTTTTGTGAGGTTTTACGCATGCGCAGTAATGTGAATTTAGCGTTTTCAGGCGTTTTCCAAAAGTTTTTCATCCACACTGTAACGTCGGAAAATGCCTGAAAATGCTTGTGTGGACGAAGAGCGTTTTTGAACGAAAACGCCGTTTTCAAATGTATCCGGATTAATGTAGACATAGCCTCAGACCAGTGTTGGAGTGTAGCTTTTAGTGTCATTAAGGGTAGGTTTAGTGGTTGGGTGGGGTTGGGAATTCGTTAAGATATAACTAGTTATAGTAAAGGGTAGGGTTTGTGGTTGGGGCAGGATATGCGATGGTCAGCCCCACCTTAAATTCTGGTCTGAAGCTTCTGTCCTCAGACCACCTATAAACCAAATTGAAGGCAAGCCTGCAATCTTTTCTGAAAAAAGCACAATACCTGCTGACGCTATGGTACGCAGGGAAGGAGACCAGAGGCGTTTTTTTTTTTTATGGATGTCAATGGAGGAGAGGCTTCACAATGCTAAATAAACCGCTTTTGTGAGGAAATAGCTTATCATTTAACCTCAGGTGCTCTTCGGACATCTGTGACCGAAAAATGTTCTGTTTTGAATTTTAAAAAAAATCACAGCTTCATCGGAATGTTACGAAACGACTTTCATGGCATTAGGTATGTGAACACAAACACACAAAAAATGAGGTCATGATCCGAGCAGGCTAAGTGGTCGTAAAAAAAATTGTGCCTTTTGTGCTCTTCGGTCAAAAATGACCGACCATAGGAAATGAATGGGAATTGACAAACACAAAAATTATAAGAATTTTTGCATGCACAATCTACAAATCGGCCACGATGCAGAAAAAAAGTGCTCAACAATGAAGGGGTGGCACTCTAAAACATCAAGAGTGCAAAACAGACACCACACACACATACAAACACACTTTTATACACATACACACCAATGTATTGTGATTAAAAAAAAACTTTTTTGAATTTTTTTAAATCACAGCTTCATCTGAATGTTATGAAACTTGGTGACGTTTATGGCATTAGGTATGTGAAAACACAAAATAATTTAAGGCATGATTTGAGCAGGCTAAGTGGTCGTACAAAAATGTGTCACACTTGCTCTTCGGTCAATAATGACCGACCACAAGAATTGAATGGGAAATTGACAAAAACACCAAAATTCTCAACAAATCGGCCACGATGCAGAAAAAAAAAGTGCTCAGCAATGAAGGGGTGAAACTCTAAAACATCAATAGTGAAAAACATAACATAATTAATAATTATAATTAATATATATAATTATTATTAAAATAATAATTAATATAATGTTAAAAATAACAATATAAATAATAATAAGCTTTGATAAAGCATTACTGTTTATTTATTTATTTATTTTTTAAATGGAAATTAATGAACATTGACCTTGCTTAAGCTGGATAATGACACAGTTTTCTTCTAGAGCTGGTGTACAGCAAAACAAACTTTGTCGAGGCGCTAGCACGGCCGGTTACGCAATACTCGTTCCCTCTCTAGAGAGAACCGAGGTTACGTTAGATAACCGAGTACGTTCTCTTACGAGAGGTTATCTCGTATTGCGTAAGTTTAGCTTACGCTACGGGAACACTTTGTCAATGCCGTGCGCGCCCAGCATCCACTCTATGAGTCCCAACCCGGGGAACATTAAAAGTGGGAAATTCAGGCGGCCAGCAAGCGAGCCGACACATGTATAAACATAAGCACCCATGGGGAATGCAGAGCGGCGGCGCCGGCTGCATGTACATGTATATCCAACCATATTAGTGCAGCTCAACCAGGAGAGCTAACGTTGAGGTAGCCTGCGCAACAGTGATGTGGGCAGATCATACACACATTAGACTGATAGAAATCTGGCCTGCAAAGCGGGAACTTCCAGATTATAGAATCTCCCAAATGTAGACGGGGAGGCCTAGCCCGCCGCCATACAGATGTCGTGAATGGAAATTCCACTGGACCATGCCCACGACGAGGCCATGCCTCTTGTGGAATGAGCCCTGATGCCCAGAGGGCATTGCAGACCTTTTGACGCACAGGCAGCAGAAATCGCGTCCACTATCCATCTGGATAGGGACTGTTTCGAGGCGGCGAGACCTTTGGTGCGTCCGCCAAATGAAACGAAGAGCTGCTTGGAGCATCTGAAGGGGGCGGAGCGCGTGACGTAAGCTCTCAGTGCCCTGACAGGGCAGAGGAGGCTGTCGCTGCTCACGCTGTCGGATGCTGGCAGAGCCAACAGAGAAATGACCTGCGCTCTGAAGGGAGTGCCAATCACCTTCGGGACATAGCCATGTCTCGGTTTGAGGATGCATGTACGACTGAGCGACTGATAGTACATGCGATGACTTAAGAGTGAGCGCTTGTGAGGGGGCACGAGACTTACACTCATAACCTGACTTACTTGAGATTGAAATGGCCGTGTGACAGAGCGGGCATGAGATGGACGCGAGCGCGAGTTCACGGGCGCGATGTCTACATCTAACACTCGAGCGGCATTTGCCAGCTTTATGAGAGTGGGCTCTGTGGGCCTGAGGGACACATGTTTTTGAGTGCTTGTGTGTAGGGGTGAACACTGGGACGTGGGCACATTTTCTACACGTAAAACACCATCGGCGTGAGCCAGATACACAGAAAATACACTCTTTATTAGATTCCTGTGGGTCGCCGTAAAAACGGCGTATGTGTGCAGGCGAGAGGGCATTATAGCCGGCTCGTTGGCTGCTAAATAGTCTCCTGCAGTAGCCCTCTGTGGGGGGGGACTGACAAGGCGTGGCGTTTCGACGGTGGTCCGGCTGCAGCGGGACTTAACCGTCTCTTCTCCCTTGGTGTTAGGAGGTGTAGCAACTATGAGAATGAACCAAACACAATTGAAGCTTTCATACATAATCACACGAAAGAGGCTTCACATTCCAGATTACCCCAGACTCTACAACCAAAAAAATACTTTTTATTGTTTAACTAAAGGAAGAACGTTGTCAATGTTTTATAATTTGGCAAGAACAGATCTGTTCAGAAATGGTGAAACAAGAGGCCCTAACAAGAGGTCACCAGACCCCTGCGACTAACAGACTACTCTTTCTTAAGGTCCAAGGTCCCATGACATGGGGACCAAATAGACATCAGCAAAAAGGACCTCAGACTGGAATGGCTTAAACCCCCTAAACTTTACACACTAACACTTTACATATCAAAATCATAAAACTCATCCCAGAACAATTCTCGATGGACTTATAATCACATCATGCAACCACATAATTCTATGTGATATGTGTATGTCTCATATGCTTAGATGCCATACAATTCATAATTGTTATAAATATTAGGTGTGTGAATGAAAGTGTGCCGTGTTTCCTGTCAGCAGGATCGTATTTTTAATTCAAAAAGATGGTTTGATTTGAAATCTGTGTAAAATGTTTTGTATTCTTATAATAATAATAATAATAAAAATAATATGTTTATTTTCTATAGCGCCTTTCAAGAACCCAAGGTCGCTTCACAATGTAATACAAAAAACAAATAGCAAACGAACAACAAGTGAACAAATACAAAGGCCATCTGCTTACGAGAGACAAAACAGATGGAAACAAGCATACACTTGTTTGCATGAAAAGAAGGAGATATTGCATTATTTATCAAAATATGCTATTATGATAAAGTAATAGAGTTGGAAAAGTGTAGAACAGAGAAAACAGTGATAAGGAAGATGATTTATTGGGCAAGCTTGAAGAAATGAGTTTTCAGATGTTTTTTGAAGGACCGGATGTTGTCGTTCGCACGAAGACTCTGGGGCAGCTTGTTCCAGAGCGTAGGGCCAGCAACATTAAAAGCCCTTCCGCCCACCGTGGAGAGTCTGACCCGGGGTACCACGAGAAGGTTTTCCGTGCTAGATCTGATCTTATAATAGTAATAATGTCTAAACTGTGCCCTATTGTTCTCTCTGCTGGTGCTGGACAACAAGGAGATCACAGATAACTCATGACTTACGATAAGAAGAAGATAGGGCCACCTCCTAAGTGGCCAGAACCCATCCAGGAGGTTGGACAAACTTTGAGTTTAAAATCTTAGACCCGAACACAGAATCGCTCTCTCTTGTGCTCTCTCTTGTGCTCTCTTGTGCTCGCTCTTGCCCTCTGCTCTCTGGAGCTCTTGCTCTCTCTCTCCCCTGGGAAAGGTCTCGGCAGAACAGGTCGGATGGAGCAGACGATGGTTAAAGTAACCATGTAGACGAACGAAGACAAAGAACCCAAATTAAGATCAGAAGAACATGGGTTAAACCACAGTTTCATTCAAACCATCTAACTCGTCTCACTTCCTTTCTTTTCCTTTGTTTTCTTTTCCGTTAAGAGTCTCGGTTCTAAGTTAAATTTTGCTGCAAAGTTTCATTTAAACGTTTCGACTGCAAAGCGCTTCCAACTTCAAAGACTTTCATCAAGTTGCCAATGCACCACGTGATTGGCTGCCCAGCCAAAACCCCTTTACACCGACCAAAGGGAACCCCAAAGCAAGGACAAGCAAGTAGCCTCTAGACTTTTAAACTGAACTAGTGTATTAATACAAATTGAATAACCTGCCTAAGAAACGATAGAAGGGTTAAATCGGTGAATGGTGGTTCGTTCAGGTCATGTCTTTTAAGTGCATATAGAAACTTGGGATCTCACCATCTGACTCCTAAAACTCATTTCTTCCTTACTCTCTTTCTTTCTGCAACTCGTATGAATGTGTGTGTGTGTGTGTGTGTTGGATATTAGTTTTATGTGTTAGTCTTATAATCAATAAGGTATTGTCTGTGTGTGTTAGATATTAGTTTTATGTGCTAGTCATAGGCTTATAATCAATAAAGTATTGTTTGTATTTGAAAAGAGAAGCATTACTTGTGTTATGTGCTTACGAATTTATTGTCTTGAACTGCGATCTATAAGCTACTTATGCTTTTAACCTTGAATTATTTCTTAATTTAGCTGTTAGCTGGGAATTAGTCTTTCTTGGCCAGGAAGATATTATATTTCCTAGAATTAATAATTGTTTATGCTTTCCGTTCATTGGATGAACTGATAAAATGATCATACTATTGATTCTGCAACAGTAAATTCTGAAAATAATCAAATTATTAATTATTGATCATAATCCGTTATGAATAATAATTAGTTATATTTATACGGGCGTATAAACGCTACAGAGTGCTTCGCTTGCTCGGGTTTCAACACAATCCTCGGCCGGGGTCCCCGCGGGGGAGGCGACCTGTGGCGGCTGTCCGAGCGCGATCTAGGGCGGCCGCCCCGTCGACGCTGCGAAGCGGCAGGCTTGGCTGGACGCTGAGTGGAGCTTCTAGCAGGCAGCTTGTCACGTGAGCGGCCTGTGGCTGAGCTGGAGTGTCGTGGCAGAAACAAATTCATGGCCTGCGAGGTCTTCTGTACTTCGGAGAAGCGATCCACGATGCCGTTGACCGCTGGGCCGAAGAGACCGGGGGGGTCTTTGTAGCGCGGAGGGAAAGGTCCGTCGCGCTCCTTAGATCAGCGATCGCAGCTGGATCTGAGCTCTTCTCGTCCCCTTCGCGGAGGAGGTCGGCTTGCAGGATCTGCAGAACGGCCATAGAGTGCAGGGCGGAAGCAGCCTTTCCGGCGGCGGAGAAGGCGTGGCCGACGAGAGCTAACGTGTCCTGCAGGCTTTAGAGGGGAGCGCAGACTTTGAGCGCCATCCAGAGGAGGGCGGGCAAAGGTGCGCTGCTACTGCTTCTTCCACTTGGGGGATGGTGACATACCCCCTCTCGGCGGCGCCGTCCACGTGGGAGAGCGTCGCAGAGATACTGGTGTGGAGCCTCGCGGAGAAAGGTGCATTCCACGATTTAGAGAGTTCGGCATGGAGCTCCGGCAGAAAAGTTATGTGAACAATGCGTGCTGATCCAGACCACAAAACAATATCTGGTCGTAGTTTAGTGGTGGCAATCTCAGGTGGAAAAATAAGCCGTTGATCAAGATCAGCCAGCATCTTCCAGTCCCTAGCAGTTTCCAGTTGTCCTGGGCGAGAATTGGTGTTAACACCTTTTCTTGGTGGTTGCTCGCCTGGGCGGAGGAATATTGTCTTCTGCGTGTAATGTTTTGCTAGAACAGGCGGCAACTTATTGGTCATACTACGCTTGCCTTCCAATGCTAAAGCCAAACTTTGCAATACTTGGTCATGGCGCCAAGTAAACCGACCTTGGCTAAGAGCCACCTTACATCCTGTCAAAATGTGCCTTAATGTGGCAGGTGTTGAACACAAAGGGCAAGAGGGATCCTCTCCTACCCAGAGGTTTAGGTTCTGCGGTGATGGGAGAACATCATATGTTGACCTAATAAGGAAACTGATCCTACTCTCTTCCATTGACCAAAGGTCTTGCCAGCCCATTTTGCGTTGTTCCACACTCTCCCATCTCATCCACTCTCCCTGCTTGGCCTGGGAAATGGCCTTTATACACCTCATCCTCTCCTCTTGCTTTCGCACCTTGTTGACTACCAGCTTCCTCCTTTGAGCTGGGCCTGCCTTGTGCCATTTAGGAGGAGCTAAACTGAGCCCAAAACCCCCTCTTCCATGCTGTACCTGTCCCACGATATCCCCAATTTGAAGGTCAGCCTTTGCCTCTACTACAGATTTCTTTGATGACCACTTTCTACCAGTTTTTAACACAGGGGCTGCCTCCCTTACACATTTGTCGCGTGACTCTACTAAGGTAATTTCCAGTCTGACCTTGGCACACTTAAACTCCTCGGTTAAAGCAGAGACTGGCAGCTGCAATATTCCTTTACTATAAAATCCCACTCTGCTGAGGCAGCGTGGAACTCCCAACCATTTCCTGATGTATGAACTTATTAACGCTTCCAGCTTATCCACTGTTGTCAAAGAAACCTCGTACACAGTCAGTGGCCACAGCAACCTCGGCAGTAGACCAAACTGAAAGCACCAGTGTTTTAGTTTGCCTGGTAGAGCACAGCTGTTTATGCTCTTCAACCCTTCCACTGCTTGTCGTCTAACTTCTCCCACTCGAACTGTGTCCCACTCGAACTTTAGATCCCCATCGTACCATCTCCCAAGACTCTTCACTGGCTTCTCAGAGACTGTTGGTATTGCCTCACCATTAATGAAGAATGTTTTATCTACTACCTTTCCTTTAACTATCGAGATGCTTCTGGATTTAGAGGGCTTAAATTGCATTCGTGCCCATTCAATATTATCTGTTAACTTCCCCAATAACCGATTAGTGCAGGCTACTGTTGTAGTCATGGTTGCCATGTCATCCATGTATGCTCTGATTGGTAGTAGTCGCATCCCAGAAGCCAAGCGCTCTCCTCCTACTACCCATCTTGATGCCCTAATGATTACTTCCATTGCCATGGTAAAAGCCAGTGGAGAAATGGTGCATCCTGCCACTATTTCAACCTCTAAGCATTGCCATGCAGTGCTGAATTTTGGAGTTGAGAAACTAAATTGCTAATCTCCAAAATAGGCTTTCACTAAATTTGTTATTGACATTGGTACTCTGAAAAAATCAAATGCTGCCCAAAGAAGCTCATATGGCACTGTTCCATATGCATTAGCCAAATCCAGGAATGTCACATGGAGCTCCTTCCTCTCCCTTTTAGCTGACTGAATTCGTTGCCAGATAACATTGATGTGTTCTAAGCATCCTGAGAACCCTGGAATGCCCGCTTTTTGAACTGAAGTCTGATCGCTGATCGATTGCTCCTGTCTGCCTCGCTGCCTGCTGTGTGTTTGTTTGCTTCGAGGCTGTAAGCTTCGCCTGAGCCTCGTATTTCTTTATGTTTTGAGCCATCATTTACTATCTAGTTGTTTATACTACTAAATACAGCTTACCCAACATCTCAGATTAACCTTACATCTCTAGCTTCCGTTATTGTTAACACAGCACGCTAGTAACTCGCTAACGTTAGCCTGCTAACGCGCCACCCGTGCGCTCATTTATTTATTTATTTTCTCTCGCGCGCCCGCGCCTTTGAGTTCATAAAGTCCAGGTAAGTAAGAAATCAGTCAACAAACACGGTGAGTAATGTCTTCTTGTCCTGTTATTGTCACCTGTGTCACATGTCATATGTTTAGTATAGCCTTCTCCGATGGCAATATAGGATTTATATGTGATAAATGCAAGGAGACAGTCAGGCTGACGGAGAAGATTTCAGAACTAGAGACACGCATCCAAACTTTAATTGAGGATGGTAAGAATGCTAGATCTTTAGATAGTGTTTTGGATGCGCCTAGCATAGTGAACTCTTTACATGATTCGGTTCCGGCTGAAGTAGAGCCCGTGCAGCAGGGCAGATGGGTGACCGTGAGAGATCGTTCTAGTCGCGGATCAAAGAACCACTCTTCCGTTCCGATTCCCATAACAAACCGATTTGCCCCACTCAGTGAAACACCCACTGAGAATTCTGTTGATTGTGCCCTGGTAATTGGTGATTCGATCACACGGAACGTGAAAATAGAGACACCAGCCACCATAGTCACATGTTTGCCGGGAGCCAGAGCGCCTGACATCAAAGCAAATTTAAAAGTGCTGGCTAATGCTAATCGTAAATTCTCTAAGATCATTATTCATGTCGGCACTAATGATGTTCGACTCCGCCAGTCGGAGATCACCAAAATTAATATTAAAGAGGTGTGTGAACTCGCAAGTACGATGTCAGGCACTGTAATTTACTCTGGCCCCCTTCCTGTACGCAGGAGTGATGAGATAGTTAGCCGATTGGCCTCACTGAACGGTTGGCTGTCGAAGTGGTGTCCGCAGAATAATATAAAATTCATAGACAATTGGACAGTTTTTGGGGCAAGCCTGATCTGTTGAAAAGAGATGGTATCCATCCCTCCTGGGCTGGTGCTGCTCTTCTCTCTAGTAATTTGGCTCATAGTCTTAGAGATAAAACATGACAATCTGGGGCTCAGGTCAGGAAGCAGACAGACTGGCTAAACCGACCGTCTGCTAGCGGCCTCACGTCACCAAGGTCAGATAAATCCCATCACATAGAGTCTCTTTCACCTAGATGTCATCATATAGAGACTGTGTCTGTTCCCCGAATTTGGAAATCCAAAAAACGTCAGGTTAAAAATTTAATTGATGTTCAACAAATAAAAAACAGATATAATACAGATGAGCAAATGATAAAGCTTGGGTTGCTGAATATTCGATCCCTTACTTCAAAATCTCTCATAGTTAATGATATGATTTCAGATTATAATCTTGATATGCTGTGTTTGACAGAAACCTGGCTAAAACCAAACGATTACATCATTTTAAATGAGTCAACCCCACAAGATTATAGTTATAAACATGAACCTCGTCTGAAAGGCAAAGGGGGAGGTGTTGCTGTAATTTATAGTAATATTTTCAAAACCACTAAGAAATCTAGCTTTAAATATACTTCTTTTGAAGTATTGGTGCTTAATGTAAAAATATATAGTGTAAACGATAAATCACATTTGAGAATTATGCTGGCTACTGTATACAGGCCACCAGGGCACCATAAAGATTTTATCAAAGAATTTGCGGACTTTCTATCAGAATTAGTATTGGCTGCAGATAAAGTACTAATTGTTGGTGATTTTAATATACATGTAGATAATGAAAAAGATGCATTGGGATTGGCATTTAAAGACATTGTAAACTCAATTGGAGTTAGACAACACGTGTCAGGACCTACTCATCGTCGTAATCATACTCTAGATCTAATATTATCACATGGAATAGATGTTGATGCCGTTGAAATTCTGCAGCAGAGCGGTGACATCTCAGATCATTATCTAGTCTCATGTAAATTACATTTAGCCAAGGCTGCAAAGCCGACTCCGTGTTATAAATACGTTAGACCTATAACTTCTGCCACTAAAGATTGCTTTATCAATAATCTTCCTAATCAGTTTCATCATCTCAGCATCCCGGATAGCTTAGAAGAACTTGATATTGCAACAGAAACGTTTAACTCTCTCTTTTCCAGCACTTTAGACGCAGTTGCTCCGTTGCGCTTAAAGAAGATTAAAGAAAATAGCCCAACGCCGTGGTACAGCGAGCACACCCGGGCCCTTAAGAGAGCAGCCAGAAAAATGGAGCGCAACTGGAAGAAAACTAAACTAGAGGTATTTCGGATTTCGTGGAAAGAGAGCTCGATTGCTTACAGAGAGGCTTTAAAAGCTGCTAGATCTGCTTATTTTTCAAACCTATTAGAAGAATATAAACATAATCCAAGGTATTTATTTGAAACAGTGGCTAAACTAACGAAAAAGAAAGCTTCAAGCTCAGAAGTGTCCAAGCAACACAGCAGTGATGACTTTATGAACTTCTTCACTTATAAGATTGATAATATCAGGGACAAAATTATAACTATGCAACCGTCTACCACAGTATCGCATCAGGAAGTGCATTGTAGTCTCCCTGAGGAAAAATTTGATTCATTTGTTGCTATAGGAGAGGAAGAATTCTGCAAACTCGTTAATTCATCTAAATCGACAACTTGTATGTTAGATCCTATACCGACTAAGCTACTGAAAGAGATGTTTCCAGAGGTCATATATCCTCTTCTTAATATCATTAATTCATCTTTGTCTCTAGGATACGTACCAAAAACCTTTAAACTGGCTATGATAAAACCGCTTGTTAAAAAAACACAACTTGATCCTACAGAATTAGTCAATTACAGGCCGATCTCGAATCTGCCTTTTCTGTCAAAGATATTAGAGAAAGCAGTATCTTCACAACTGTGTTCCTTTCTAGAAAGAAATGATATCTGCGAGGATTTTCAGTGCGGATTTAGACCGTACCATAGTACTGAGACCGCTCTCATTAGAGTCACAAATGATTTGCTCTTATCATCCGATCGTGGTTGTATCTCTCTATTAGTGTTACTCGATCTTAGTGCTGCATTTGACACAATTGACCACAACATTCTTTTAAATAGACTAGAAAACTATGTGGGCATTAGTGGAATTGCACTAGCATGGTTTAAATCATACTTATCTGACCGTTATCAGTTTGTAGCAGTAAATGAAGAGATGTCTTATCAATCACAAGTTCAGTATGGCGTACCACAAGGCTCAGTACTAGGACCGCTGCTGTTCACTCTGTACATGCTACCATTAGGAGATATCATTAGGAAACATGGAGTTAGCTTTCACTGTTATGCCGATGATACTCAGCTGTATATTTCTTCAAAACCCAACGAAACTTACCAATTCACAAAATTAACGGAATGCATAGCTGATATAAAAAATTGGATGACTAGTAATTTCCTACTACTAAATTCTGAAAAGACAGAGATTTTAATTATTGGACAAAAAACTTCCACACGTAATAACCCAGAATACTGTCTAACACTTGATGGCTGCTCTGTCAAGTCTTCGTCGTCGGTTAGGAACCTGGGTGTGCTCTTTGATACCAACCTTTCTTTTGAAGGCCACGTGTCTAGTATCTGTAAAACTGCATTTTTCCATCTTAAAAATATATCTAAAATACGCCATATGCTCTCATTGGGAAATGCGGAACAATTAGTTCATGCGTTCATGACCTCAAGGCTAGATTATTGTAATGCTCTACTGGGTGGTTGCCCTGCACGCTTAATAAATAAACTACAGCTAGTTCAAAACGCCGCAGCTCGAGTTCTTACCAGAACCAGGAAATATGACCATATTAGCCCGGTTCTGTCACCACTGCATTGGCTCCCTATTAAACATCGTATAAATTTTAAAATATTGTTGATTACCTACAAAGCACTAAATGGTTTAACTCCGCAGTACTTGAGCGAGCTCTTAACGTATTATAGTCCTTCACGTCTATTGCGATCTCAAAATTCCGGCCAGTTGATAATACCTAGAATATCTAAATCGACTGCAGGCGGTAGAT
The DNA here is from genome assembly GCA_030578255.1 of Tiaroga cobitis. Classification (NCBI taxonomy): domain Eukaryota; kingdom Metazoa; phylum Chordata; class Actinopteri; order Cypriniformes; family Leuciscidae; genus Tiaroga; species Tiaroga cobitis. Next base: position 12,239,007 of record CM060599.1, on the reverse strand, counting down.
CCTTTTCCTATTTAGCACCAAAACTTTGGAACAGTCTTCCTACCATTGTCCGGGAAGCAGACACACTCTGTCAGTTCAAAGCTAGACTAAAAACACATCTCTTTGACCTAGCATACACATAACACACTATAGACTTCTATAATTCAATGTTAGGCTGCATAGATTAGGTCAGCCGGAACTGGGAACACTTCCCTTAAATCTTGATGTACTCGCTACATCATAAGAAGAATGGCATCTACGCTAATATTAGTGTCTTTGTTTATCCCGAGGTTTTCCCGCAGCCTGCCGGATCCAGGCCGTGTCCAGATCTGACGAAGGAGATCCGCCTGGACCCGATGACAATGCAGTGCTGAAGTGTCCACTATCCTCTCCCTATGGAGGATCCCTTTCCCACTCTACAGATAAAGCGTTGTGAATTCCGGCTTGCGTACCCCGAAGTGATAAAATAAAACAAAATTCTGTATCAAAATTTATAGGCAAGAAAAGTAGTTTGTTTAGGCTGGGTTGTATGAATTATAAACCTGCGCACATATTTTAAAAAGCACATAACTATAGAATCAATTCTGAATGAGCATGTGAACGCCGTCAGCGTTAATCACAGGTTCGCGTTTAAAGTCTGATCATTTCGAGGGAGGTGAATCAATCAAAGTTAACTTTAGCTGGAAATAACATTATTCAAGAACCGCTATAATGCCAAAACAATCTGTTACCTTAAATTATATGTTTATCTCTGTAAAGCTGCTTTTAAACAATCCATTGTTAAAAGCGCCATATAAATGAAGATGACTTGACTTGAAGTGTCAATGAAGCCATTGTTTAATACAATCTATGGACAATCTATAGGCAATAATGCTGAAGAAAATCTTACCTTCAACGTTTAATAGTGAAATAGGAAGAAAGTGACTGATGCTTGTAGCATCTTTTTCTTTAGGTATAAAGACTCCACCTGCTCTGCCCCATGCTTTAGGTACAACCTGTTTTTCCCATGCCACTTTTATCAATTTCCACAGAATTCGCAGAACTCCTGAAGCACTCTTGTACACTCTGTACAGAACTCCATTAGGCCCTGGAGATGATGAAGCCCTTGCCTTTCTCACAGCCTGCTCTACCTCTTTTCACTTAGGTGCACAGACCTCCATTTGGTATTCTGGTGGGTTGATAGGTGGTATGTCTGATGGAATTGACATAGGCTCATGCCTTTTTGCATCTGCATCTTCAAATATCTCTCTAGCTCAACCATAGATGCTTTTAAATGCCATTCTTCTCCCTGGTGAATAAATCCTTTACGAATGTGAATGGGTCTTTATAGAAATTAGCCCTCGCATGTTCCTTCTTTTTGTAGCGATTTCCGTAGATGCTCAACTCTGCGTAATGTTGCCAACTTATCTTTTATGGCGCTTTGTAAGAGACTGAGTCCCTCCTTCTGACTTAGTTCTGCTCTTTTCCATTGCTTCCTTAGCTGTCTCCTTTCTCTAACTAACCCTTCAATTTTCTGCTGCCGTCTAGACATTCCAGGAGTAGTTTGTACTTTTTCCTTCCTTTTTTCCACACCAAACCTCTCACTTCCATATGCGTAAATGATTTCCCCAAATTTATTCAGCTTCTTTTCAACTGTACCAGTTTATCTTTCCAATGCAAAGCATAGATATGTGTTTACCGTGTCCCATGCAGTTTTCTCAAAAGCTCTTGGCCATCTAACTCCAGGCCTATGCCCATTAAGGTTCTTTATCTCTCTTATGCTGGTTAGTCTGACCGGGTTCACAAGTATGAATATTGTTCATCACTAATTGTGCAAGCCTTCCTCTCCTCTATGACAGGGGTGCTGATATCCTGCGAGCTCTGGTTTGTTTCCTGTCGCTGGATTTCATTCGACTGACTTGACTGACTTCGTAAGAAGTACTGATCAATGTGAGGCCCTTGTCCCTTCTCCCTCAAGCATTTCCTTTTCCCTTGATGAATCTTCAAACCCCTGACCGTTGTCGCCTTGCTCCAGCCACAGACACAAACTTGGAGTTCAATGACTTTACTAACTGCAGGTCTTGATTATATATACCTCATACTGTGTTGTTTTTGTGATCTTCAAATTTGACTGTCCTGCAGCAAGGGGTTGAAGGGCCCTCCTTCCCAAGTCTGACAGATACATTGTCTGTCTCAAGCAGTCTAAGCAGCAGTGATTCTGGATCTCAATTGATTCAACCTTTAATGGACAGTGTCCATGCAATATTTTTTTTTAAATTGCATACAAATAGATCTTATGCTTTAGACATGACTGTTGAAAAAATGCATTTTGAAAGTATATATGGTTATTAAATTAAGATAAAAAAACAGGTTTAAAAAACAGGTCCAAGTTTGGTTTACGTTTTTTTAAATAATGTTTTCTTTGTTTTGAGAAAATTCTCACTTCTAAGCCAGCAGGGATGACTGTGATAAAAAGAGTATGAAGAGACTAAGAGTTTGAAATATTCCACAAGGTGGTTAATGGTGAACATTATTGTAGCTCACATGCATGAAAAAGAAGGCTAAGAAGCTTTAGGAAGACATGACTTTATCCCTTTTTTTTGTTGTTAAAAAAATCAGACAATAATCTTAAAACAAATGTTTTCACCTTTGCAGGAGAGATGTTACTAAAGCAACAAAGAAGTTCCATGCCCTCGGTATTGTGTCACTGTTCTCATGTTTGAAAGACCCATACTCTAAAAAAGGATATGTAAGTTTGCCATAAACATCTTATATGCTCTTGAGCCACAGCAATTGTATTATTTTGTCCAGGAACATTTCTATGACATTCAGAGCAACAAAAGTTTTCCTGGGTGGCGTATAAAGACTGTGCAACGTAAATCCAGAACCTCCTCTACATCACGGAACAGAGTGGAGCTAGAAGGAAGTGCCACATTATCAAGAATGATTGGAACCATAGATGACCAGCAAATGGGAGATGAATGTATGGAAGCCTTGTCTCTCCTCCACCACACAACTGATCGTGTTCCAGAAGATGAGAGAAACTTTGCACTATTCGATTTCGCAATGGTTGTCTTTCCTTGTTTTTTTTTATTAGATTTGGCAAGACTTCTCACTGATGTTTGGAGCAGAGATTGCGTCAAGGTTCCTGGAAAAATGGAACATCAGTATGAAATAAAAAGTCATCTAGGAGGCCAGAAACCTTAAAGAGACTACTCTCCTAAAACAGCATCTGAAAGCTGCACTGAATGAAGGATCTGACACTACTGATGATCCATATACATTCATCATCAAAATAGTAATGTTGTTACTTGAGTCAATCAATGGTTAAAAAGTTTTTATTGTTTATTTTAAAGTATTTTCACCAAAAGTCTGCTAAAAACACTTAATACATAGTTATTTCTTAAAGCTGCAGTCCGGAGTTTTTCCTCTTTGTCGCCATCTCTGTTCGAAATCTGCAATTGCAGTCATTTGCGGAATTATCAACTTAACGTGAGTTATAATTCGACACGGCACAGCGCGGATGAACACAATGTTTGAGGAGAGTGTGCAGCTGTCAATCACCGCGCCGTTGTGGATACTGGCATTCAGAATCACAGATTATTCTTTTTGGAAGTATGACCAACATAATAATTTTCACCGGAAAATGTCATCTGAACAAGTAAGTAACATCCACTTTTGTTGTGGTTCTGACATTGCAGTAAATCGCGCTGATTAAATCTAAAAATCGCTTATCATATCAGGCAAAACCCTGCAAATTATACTTTGTTCTCAAATTGTTAATGTTAACAACGTCAGTATCGGAAGGACATTACTACATGTAATGTCCTTCCGATATTTATCCTTGTTTTCGCGTGGGTCCGGTTGCAGTCTCTTTTTTTCTGTAACGTTAGTCACTCCGAAGTCCGAATGAAGTCTTTTGCATTTTACAACGGGTGAATCTCCAGTTGTCACTGGTGATTGTCGTTTGAACCTTTCCGCCATCAAATTGATAAGTTTAATTATATCAAGTGCTGTGAGATAAGGCTATAAATCTCCACCTCCAGCATCCTCACTCGCAATATAGCTTATACTAGCCGAGACTCCTTCTTTTTGTGTACAGATGTGACGTAATGACACAAAGACATGCTCGAATCTCCCGCGGAAATCCACCAGTACCACTGAAATTAAAAACATTATTACAAGTTTACCGCTTTGAATCGAGCTAAGGCAAGTAGATAGTTTTGAACACTGGCTGGTTATGTGTTTTCTCAAATATGTATTTTGGATAATTTTTAACCCAAAAAAAGCTACGGACTGCAGCTTTAATAAAGGCATAATGAAAGCTAATCAGTAAATTCATGCTTTGTGAATGCTGTTCATAACTATTTACATAAAAAAATCATGATGCGTGTAAGAATATAGTAAGAGTAAAAGTCCCCTTGGCTTTGGGCATATCAAGTTTGCCTTCCAGCACATAAATATAATAGTTACCCCAATAATAGTTCGTAATTTTAAGATATTATGATACACAGTACACAGGGGTAAATTAGAGATGTTATAAACAGACATTGAAACAACTACTGTTATTTTCTATCTCCAAAATGGGACAGCAACATGGCTTCTCTACTTGTCCTGCTGCATGTTCTCACTCCACAACCAGCTGGAAGAAAGCAGCCCAAGAAGATCAGTGTTGGAGAGACAACAGATCATCTGGTAAAATTTCATAATAACTAAGTTAACTATCCTACTCAAAATATTGTAGTTAATGCCTATTTTTAAACAAATTGTTTATAAAGGGACTTCAAAAGTACAGGTTTTTACCTTTTACATTGTCTTGGACTTGTCAGTCATGTACATCATTGGGTGCTTTAGATGAGCTGTTCAAGTACCATTTTGTTTTCGGTGTGAGGTATGATGATGCTCTGTCCAGCCTGTACACATTTGTTGCAGACAACTGTGTGCAATATTGATATAGGTACAACTGAAACAACTTCAAAAGTCAAAGAGCTGAGAGCAAGGCTGTTAAACAAGCAGTAATTGTCTTATTCAACCAAAATGTTAAGTTGTTTCTTCCGCACTTCATCCTTTGGTTCAGCTTTGCTTTTGTTCAGGCACCTAAAACTAATTCATGGAATGTATCCTGGGAAAAATCTAGTGGCTGTTTACACCTGGCCACTTCATGCGTTGTCTGTGATCGGATAGCTATCCGATCGTGAAAAGACCAGGTTTAAATGCCATCCGAAACGCATTCGAGACGTATTTGAATCCGATCGGTCAAACCACTTCAGGAGGTGGTTTGGGCCGCATTCCAGACGAAACTGGACAAGTCTAAATGCATCTGGTTGTTGAAACCACATATGTAAATTTTACTCCTCACGAGACCCCATCCATTTATGACAATGAAGAACACAATTCTCATTCCTTAAATGATGAAATACCCCCAGCTTAATCTCTGTGGATTTCTCAATTTGTGGAAGATCTGCAGTCTAATATTAAGGACCATGTTTTAAACTTACTCCCAGGTAACAATCCATCCAGACCACCCATAGAAGAGTTATTTAATAGTTTGGACAACCCTTTCAGCCAACTGAAAATTGATGGAAGACATATTTCAGAGACAAATGGGGAGTAGTACAGGCCGTTGAACTATGCCTTGATGTTAGGTATGGTACCAGGATAAATAACAAAACTGGAACTTATGAACAAGTTCCTGTTAATGATAAATTCATATATATTCCAATTTTGAAAATACTCCAGTTCATTTTCAGAAATGAAAACATTTGTGTGATGATGCAAATATGTACTCAGTCTGGAAGTATGAAGACTTCTGTGATGGTAGCTACTTTAAAAATCACCCTTTATTTTTGACTAATAAGTTTGCTCTCCAAATTTAATTGATTAGTTTGAATGTGAAAAACCTCTTTGGTCCAAAAAAGGTATTCATAAAGTTGGTTGCCTTTACTTTATTCTCAGAAATCTTGCTCCATAGTTGAATTCTGCCCTTATGAACACCCATTTGGTATCTTTGTTTTATGCACAATATGTTAAGAAATATGGGATTGATGAAATACTGAAACCCGTAATAAGGGACTTGAAAATATTAGAAACCGTTGGGGTTGCTGTTCCATTTGCTGAACAAGATGTATATTGCACACTTGCTCAAACTACTGGTGGTGACTTAGGTATGCATAGAATTCTTGGTTTCTTGGAATATTTTAGTGCAAAGTATTTCTTTTAATTTTGCTTATTTGATAAATCTTCAGCTCAGTCAGTTTTCTCAGAGGATGACCTAATTTTTACTTTTAGATTACTTGTACTGAATGATCAGCATTATGCCAGTTTGGTAGATGATCCAACACTAACCTCTTCTTTTAACACCAAGAGGAAAAGCACGCTCAATACTTTGCAGTATTTCAATAAAGGGGGAAACTATGCTGTTGACATCATGCAAGGCATTTTGGAAGAGGTTGATAAATATGAGATGAAATATGAAATATCAAACTACTTTTTAAATATCTAATTGAACATTTAATCTATAAATAAAGCTTGTTAAACGGGACTTCTAAAATTCTTTTAATTATGGCTTTTGGCAACTAAAAACAAGCCAACAAAAATTAACCTTGTCTGTGAAGGAGATGGAATAGACATGCATCGCAAACACTGTGTTTAACATATATTTGATATTTGGTGACCTGGTACCAGAGGATGATTTACATTTACTTGTTGTTCTTGTTGTTGAACATGATAAACATTTTCATCCCCTCAGTGAGTAAGAGAACACAGTGTATTTAAAGCATCTTATTGTTGAACATCAACAACTCTTCAAAGAACTGTAACAGCCAAAAAACTTGCTTCCAAAACATAATTTCTGTCAGGACAACTCTCTTAGTGTTTGGCATGGTAATGGATATGACAATGTAGATGTGTTTGGTCTTGGCGGAATAGATCTGCTACGCTGCTGCTGCTTTTATTGCTGGTGCAGCAGAGCAACTGCTGGACTTGCTACTGCCAATACATGCATGAAACGCTGCTGTTTATCAAGATGTGCATTCAGAATCTCATACATCTGCTAATAGAATTGTGTCCAAACCTCTTCATTCTGATGTGGAACCATTTGTTCCTTCAGCTAGTGTACCAGCGGCATTGAGTCCTTGCCTGCATCTTGTACATCACACGTTGACAACACAAAGAATTTCAAATGATTCTCAATCCAGTCAGTACAACAACCAGGGTTCTCAAGTCTCACGCATTGGCCGTGAGACACATGCAATTCAACTAGTTCACACGCTCACACGCCACACATATTTCTCACGCTAAAAAGGAATGCCAACCAAGTTGTCCTGCGAGCTTTATATATAACGTTGTATTCGAGGTGCAGGCACACAAAGTGAAGTTTCCTGCCGCCAGCACGTATCTCGGCCAGATTGCGTTCGTTACTAGCTAGGCATCATAGATGCGCGAAGCCGCGAATACACGGAAGTTGACGGAACATTCTCGGCCTCCGTATGTTCGTTACTAGGTAACCAACAACATCGCGCGAACACACGTCGTGATGGAGAAGGTAGGTCGTCTAACATTTTTAGGCTAGAAGATTTAATATATAGCCCATCCTATACATTATTATTGATGCAGTCAAAAACTCTACAACTACTTTGCAACCAGGCTAGAAGCGCTCAGTTTGGCTAGCTTACGTTATCTGAAACTAAGGGAAATGTTAGTGGGTATGGGAAGGAATGAAGATGCATTTCTTCATTTTATTTTAAATTATATATTATACTGTATTAATAGTCTTTCTAGTTACATTAAGGCTACATGTATTAAAGCAAAGTGCTCTAGGTAATATTTTATATCCTGTCAAAACATACATTAATCATTGCCATTGCATTTGTATTTTTCAATTATTTCAATTATTTTTCATTATTTTATTGATGTATGCCATTGACAACTGGCCGGGGACTACAGCTGGAAATTAGCCGTAGAGGCTAAAGCTGCTCTTTTTCTTTCAAAAAGGGACTGTCCACGTTATTAAAAACCAAATAAACTAAACTAAACTAAACTAAACAAAGATGTCAGGGAAAAAGCAAAAATATATTTTATCATTCTGGGCATCAAAGGGTAAGCCCCCTAAAAAGGTTGCAAGGCATCAAAATGTGCAACTAACACTTACAACACAAAACACATTTCATAAGCTGGATCGTGTACTCTTGTGTACACACACACACACAAACACACACTCAGACACACATACTCTAATATGTCCATTTGTTCACAATGTCCCACCACACAATAATTCAAAATGCAAAAAGATTTGTTTTTCCAAACTGTTTGGAGCAATTTGTTATGGTAAATTTTGTATATTTGTAATTTTTAAATATAACATTAAAGAGTATATTTGATGTGATGAATTGCTCTGTCATTTATCAGATTTACCAATTGTTATAATTTCAATTTGTGCTGGTTAATTATGAACAATGGGTAAAATTGGGGGGCGGGGATGGGCGGGGGCGGGGCTCCATTAGGGCTCCTCCCCTAACCGCATGTGATCTCACTCCAAGCTTTTGATAAAACTTGAGAACCCTGAACAACCATCAACAAGATCTAAAATGAAACCTTCACAATCTACATTGCCTAACATGTTATCATTGGATAACCAGAATATTGGATATGCTAATGGGTCAAGTTTTCAAAATGATGTGAGCCACACAAGCATGCTTAAGCTTATTCTTAATCCAATACTTCAGTCTGATATCATCAGGGTTGGTGGACGTCTTGAAAAAGTGTTGATTCCTGAAGACTTGCACATCTTTAACTTGATTCTGCGACAAATTCATGAAGAAGTGGGGCATAGTGAATGGAACTACATGTTGGTTACCCTTCGACAGCGATATTGGATCCCAAGACCTAGTGTAGCCATAAGAAGAATTCTATCAAAATGTGTAGTGTGCAGAAGGTTTAGTGGAATTGCAGGCCATCAACAGATGGTTGATTTGCCTCAGGATCGAGTTTCACCAGACAAACCACCCTTTACTCTTGTTGATTGTTCCTGGATTGTTTCGGCCCTTTTGAGGTAGTCTGCCGCTATAACAATTTATTTGTGTTTAGATGTTTAGATGTTGCTTGTATTCCCTTTTATCACTGTAAAGCTGCTTTGAAACAATCTGTATGGTAAAAACAGCTATATAAATGGTAACTTGACTTGACTTTTATCTTTAGATATTTCTATTTTGTTGGAGTCCCGTGAATCGTTTTATTCTCCCGCACCCCCCAGCCCCCCCCCCCCCCAACACACACAAGTACCTTACCGCCCGCACCCTCACTTGTCCATCAAATCTTGTTCCGCGCCGCACTCTGCTACGGCGGGTCCCTCTGCGGGAGTGCAGTTCTCTACCAGCATGCATAGGGGTTAGTTGAAGCAATATTACGCACCCATATGAAAAACAGCGGTACAGCCGGTGTTTATCACAGAATGCAACGAAAGAGCGAGTGGCCAGAGCATTTTGGGCCTTATACAGGACAGACCGCGATTCTGAGATGGGGTGCTGCTTATTTTCATGAGTGAGTGGCTGGAGCACTTTGTACTCTATGCATGACAGATCGCCGCTCTGAGGCGGGTAGCCGCATATTATGAGATTGAGCAAGCGACAGAAGCACAGAGCATGAGAAGCCGAGCTTATGTCCCAAAGGGTTGGGTGAGAGGAATGCGGACACTTAGTTATCATGAGCTCATCACCGTAGTCTTAAAGGGATAGTTCACCCAAAAATTCAAATTCTGTCATTAATTACTCACCCTCATGTCGTTCCAAACCCGTAAGACCTTTGTTCATCTTCGGAACAAAAATTAAGATATTTTTGATGAAATCCGATGGCTCAGGGCGGCTCCATTGACAGCTATTTAATTAACACTTTGAAGGCCCAGAAATGTATGAAAATACATTGTTAAAATAGTCCATGTGACGACAGTGGTTCAACCTTAATTTTATGAAGCAACAAGAATACTTTTTGTGCGCCAAATAAACAAAATATCAACTTTATTCAACCATTTCTTCTCTTCAGTCTCCGACGCGCGTTCACGACACCACCACGATGCATGCGCGTGGTAATGACGCAGGAGCTATCCCTTTAAGGTCCACGGCTGATTGAGAGGAGACGGACTCGTGCAGCGCTGCTTCTGAGTGGGCATCTCCCAGCAACACCGCTGTCCAGAAGGCATGTGAAAGAAAAATATCATACTCGCCAGAATGCTGCAGGGGGGCGGCAATCCAGTTACCATCCTCTAATGAGCGTACCTCAATGGCAAGCTGTAGATGGCTTCTTGTAGCTTGTGACGGCCCGAGTGGTGGCCACACAAGAGTGGTAATGTGGATGTATCATCTCACACATACATGCTTCCACAGACACACACACACATACATATACACGAAGGACATGCATTCATTTAAGAATAATCTTTATTTAAACTTCTCTCTTTCCTCATTCTCATTTATTTGTTTCAGTATAATGATAGCTCATAACCACACAAAAACAACATTCATTTATTCTTTATTGTTAGGTTTGCATATGTTTACATTTACAACACATTGTTACTGATTTGAAGTTCACACAAATTAGTTACGTTGTATCTGTCACTTATATTTGTTTGTACTTTGAGTTAAAGTTTACCGGTGATATTTGGTGATGAACTGCAGCAGCTGATCCTGGCGTGACGAAAATTAGAGTTACGAAAGTTAGGACATTAGGACATACCATTCACTGGGAGTTGCCCAGGGGAGGAAGAAAAGTTAATATCTTTATTAATTGATTTCTTTAGTTGTATATTTATGGTATTTAATTAAATTTAGCCTTTCTCTCTTTATTTAATATATATCTCTGTTTCATTTGATTTTGATTTACTTAAGGTTATATGTTGAATGTGTAGCTAAATTGTTTTCTCTCTTAATTTGTAATGGATCCATCCTTTCCTTTATAAGCTGTTGCTTTGTTCATTTGAGCAGGTCAGTTTTAGTTTGTTTGGTTGTTTTTTTTTCTAACTGTTCCTTGACCTTATTGTTTGTTTATTTTATTTTTGGGTTAAAAAAAATACCCTTTTTCCGTAAAAAAGCTTGTGTTCCTTGTTCCTCTTGGTCCCTCACATAGCTGAAGGAGAAAGATTCTGAGGTAATGGCTTCCAGCGCCACCTTATAGAGCGGGGGAGCCTGCCTTTATTTCACGCACTTGAAGGCCATTGGCGGGTGACCTCTCGCCCACGAGATTTCATAAGGCTTCAGAAGATTAGAGGAATGAGGGGAAAGCGTCAGTGAACGCAATGTCAAGTGAACCAAACTCAAAAGGGAACCTGTTAATTCAGATGTTACCGCAGAACATTTTAGTGTACAATGATTTTGGCCTGACTGCGTGTGAGTTGGTCTGATAGCAGTGGCAGGTGTTTGCATGGCAGCAGTGTTAAATGTCAGTCTGTAATGCAGCTGGACAGCATCTTAGAGCTTGGACAGAGACTTTATTGGCCCCTCCATGCCCTGTGGCACGCCTGCAGCCTCATGAACAGGCTTGCTTCAATACAGAATTGGAACATTACTCATTCTCAAACACCTGTTAATCCATTTGTGAAGGAAATACACAGATATAATTTTCATAAATATTAGTTGGGTACAACAGGGCTAAAGGCTCGCTTTAAGAAAAATCTGCTTTTCACTACTCCCAGAATTGCAGAAAAAAATATATGTTTATATTGAACATTGATGGAGCAACATATTTTGTGTGAAAGTAAATCAGAAAGGGGTTTATTTTTTTTTTAAAACGTATAAATACATGCACGAGGTAAGGTGGGCCTTTTAACCCGCACATGGGCTAAAAGGCTCACCAGCATGAGGCAAAAAGGCACAAAGTATTGAAACAAATACTTTAGTTAAAATAATATGTTTTTAACAATGTCTAGGTTAATACAATTACTTTATCAAAGATTGAGCTATTTTCGGCTTCAAAACACATTCATTTTAAACATACAGAGACAAAATTATTAAAAAAATGTAAAGCTTCTGAACACATCGAATGGGATCCCATAATAATTTAATATGGCTTTACAGTAGTAACAAATACATATGGTATTTTATGATATGATTGATATCATATTTTTAAAATATATTTCATTATAATATGGTGATTATCTCTAAGGTGGACATCCAACTTGATATATGATATTTACCAGTGTCAACTATCCTCTCCCTATGGAGGATCCCTTTCCCACTCTACAGATAAAGCGCTGTGAATTTCGGTTCGCGTACCCCGAAGGGACAAAATAAAACAAAATTCTGTATCAAAATTTATAGGCAAGACAAGTAGTTTGTTTAGGCATGGGTTGTATGGAATTTACAAACCTGCGCACATATTTTCAAAAGCACATAACTATAGAATCAATTCTGAATGAGCATGTGAACGCCGTCAGCGTTAATCATAGGTTCGCGTTTAAAGTCTAATCATTTCGACGGAGGTGAATCAATCAAAATGAACTTTAGCTGGAAATAACATTATTCAAGAACCGCTATAAAGCCAAAACAATCTCTATTACCTTAAATGACATGTTTATCTCTGTAAAGCTGCTTTGAAACAATCCATAAATGAAGATGACTTGACTTGACCATCTGAATCTAACCATGTCATGTCAACAAAAAAAAACAAAAAAACAGCAGCAGCCAGCTCTTTATTATCATGTTCAATATTGTGCCTTTTGCCCCAACAGCTTTTACCCCAAATATCATAAATTTACATATTCTTCCGTTAATAAAAAACTGTTGCATTACTCTGACTATATTTTGAGACAAGGGTCTTGTTAATGATTTTCAGTTCCCTTTCAAGGGATCTTCGAGCTGCGTTTGAGACGCGGTGGGAACGCTCTGCGTGATTGGGTCATGAAGCACGTGTAAAATCAGTCCAATGGAAGCCCGATACGTCATGGGTGACGTCATAGACCAGGAAACTATAAAGCACCCTTGAAAACAGACCGCGACAGCTTCTGTAGTCTTCAGCAAGCGCTCTCTGTGATTCTGTCCTTGTCTATTTATTGTTGTTTGTCAAGCCCAATATATATATCAGTATCTATCATTATGGCGAGCAAAGCAATATTATAGACGTTGTGTTGTTCCCTGCCCTCGTTACATCACGGGTGGGGACACACATCAGCTTTTTGTTGCTGTTTGGGAGTGGAGCATGCAACAGTCATTTCTCGAGGGATCTGACTGTGCATTGCGAGAAGCTGTCCGTGAGGACGCTCCGCTCCCGCCGGGCGTTCTTCGAGGAGGACGGTTCGGTTCGCGTTCCCCGAGCGGGTCTCTCTGTTGCCGAGGCTCGGAGACGGCTCGTATTTCGGGGTTCGAAAACGGATCTGACAGCGGGGGTTGGGACGGGCTCCGCCCTTTCTCAGCTTTCACATGCCAGATCTAGTGTGCTGCGATTTCCAGTTCCGAGGAATTGGTATCGTTAGTGTTTTGTTTTAAAAGAACGAGAACAAAACAAATACAAATCTTTATAAAAAGGCAGATGTTTGAGTTTTCAATGAATACATTTTCCAGCTCATAACTCTGTTGAATAAAGAGGAGCTTTTTTAAAGAAAAAGGAAGGTTTTATCTAGTGCTGTTGCCAGTTAAATATTTACTGGCCAGCTGAACATTATGAGATTGAAAATAAAGAAGAGTTTGTTAAAGATGAACTGTATCTTAAACAGGGAAAACTCTGTATCTCAGCCTCCTCGTCGGGGACTGTGGTTTTTCCCTATCTCCACACTGAGGTGTCGAGATCGTGGAATAAACCGGTTTGTATTTTATGTGTTTAATCCCCAGATGTCTGACTAGTAATGTTTGGGTATTAAGTATCATAGTATGACATTGCCTCGGGTTAAAGAGACGCTTACGAGCTTTCTCTCTCCCGAGTCGGCGTCATCGTTATTAACCCCGACGTTACCCACCAGCCATCTTAAATAATGAATACATTTTTTATTAGGCAGCGCTGGTGGGTAAAGTATGTAAGGACATGGATGAATGTGAGGGGCGACTCTCTGAGGAGGGTCGCAGCGCTGCCAGTTCGGTTGTTTCCTGCTGGTGGCCACAGAGTGATATATGTATGTATATATATATATATATATAAGTTTTTCTGATATAAAGATAAAGGAAAATAAAGATATAATTATGTCTGTTCTTCTGGACGCTCCGCTTTCAAGAAAACTGTGATATAAACCTTTCATCATTCTTCCTCACCAATCTAATGTTCCTGAGATATTAACCTGTTAACCTGTTAAGCTTCAACCCCACTTTTGAAAAATCCCCAGAAATGGCATACCCAAACTGAAACAGATACAGTTCATGAACCCTTTGTACTAAAAGCACAAGTAAGATCTCATTTGAAAGCTGACACCTGGCAGTTTATTGTAAATGTGGAATTAATTAGTGATACTGAAAAAAAAATTATGAAAAATGTCTTCAAAGTTTTGTAAAGTTATTAGAAATGTATTTTTATGAAACATCTTCATGAAAATAAAATTGAAGTTGGCATTGTATCAATCTAGAAATGCACTGCAGCTAAGCCACATGTCTGACCATGTTATATTTCAAATTTGAAGAAGATAAGTTTAAAACTCTGCATTTAGTTAAATGTTTTTCAAGATCATGTCATATGAATTTATTTTGATTAGACTCTAAAATGCAAACTGGTGTTTATTGTCATCTTCTAGCATCTATTTAGACTATTTTCTCTATTGTTTTGTGGTGCAAACGAGCCCCATTCAGTGTCAGTCTCCCCTGCACACATTCACACCTCTCCAGCCTGATTATGGGTATAAATATGCTTTTCTTTTGTCTGCATTATAATCACTAACGACTGGCTATTCACACTGTTTCAATCCCTTTTTTCTTTTATCAAAGTTCTCACTTCACATTTGAAACTGTATCAAATGCCCTTTTTGAAAAACGAAAAATTTCAGTAAGCATTCCTATTTAGAAAAATTCATAAAAATAACAGCTAATGTGCTGGCAGGTGCACAGAGTTAGCTAGCATGTTAGCTTAGCACACCATCAATACACAAGAATTTATGTGATTAAAACCATGTTTGTGCTCCAAACTTACTTTATAACGCAAGTCGAGTGTTTTAAATAACCTTCTGTGATCTGATTTGGCTTCAGATGAAAAAATAAGACAGAAAATATATTAATTTATAGTATTCTGCAATGATAAACTCTATATCGATTAGCATTACATTATAAATATAATCTATTATTATGAAAATACCTGACATGGCTCGAAGAACACAGGTAAATCGAATATCATTGCAATCATGTTTATTGTCTTCAAAACATCTTTATCTGCATGTTACAGCGATCTCTGGAAACTTTGTTTGTGTCAGGGACTTCCTGGAATGTCACATGATTATGCCACTTCTTCATGTGTTCCATATATGGACTATTACTGTGCATAGAGCGCCGGCGCTCTCAGGCGGCCAGTATGGATTGAAAACACAGTACATCAGAGTATCCAGTGCTCATGATTACATCGACGCATTTGGGTATAAATTCAATAAATATTATTCCTGTCTATAGATATCTGATGTAAACCTATGAGAATATATCAATATTTCTCCAAATCTGCACATGTTTGAGCTAAAAGCCCTGAGGGACGTTGTTTTGTCAAGCTCTGTCATGACGATCGCACAGGAGTTTTTTTCTGAATGGAAGCGGCTGACGCTCATAATTCATATTAAAGGTAACGACTCATTTTTTAATTACATAACTCCTGACACAAATTAAGACATAACTGTCACTATATGTTTATCAGAATACAATAGTGGTCAAATACTGAAACTTGAGTCTTATATCTTTTTAATGATGTATAGTTTGTCAAGGTAATAACATTAAATCTGATAGTAACTTTGAACTATTTAAAAAAAAAAAACGCTTCAGTGCGCCCGCGCTCTGGTGAAGCTTAAGCTCCTCTCAGCACAAAGTGCAAAACAGAGCGTCGCCATTCGGGCTCCTCCGCAATTGAGGGGTACCTGGGTGGCGGTCGCAGTCTAGCCAGTTAGAGACATGCAAGATCTGAGGACTGTTTTATCTCTAAAATAGCTTTGACAAAGAAGAAGCCCTGACGCCGAGGCGATCAGGCTTCTAAGGGTGGTCCCCTCTGGGGTAGGGACGGTTTTGAGAAATCGTTTCTCCTCAGCGCCCTTTGGGGTGCGACTCTCTGAGGAGGGTCGCAGTACTGCCAGTTCGGTTTCCCTGCCGGTTCGCCGTTTCAGGGGACCAAGGTGTCAGTGTCCCCAAACGAGCCTTCAAATAAGAAAAAAAGAAGAGCAGTCAGTTCGGTTTCCCTGCCGGTTCGCCGTTTCAGGGCGCCGAAGTGCCTGCTTTTTTCAACGATCCTCCGAGGAGGGTCGTAGGAACTAAGCTAGTTAGAGGTAGGCAAGATCTGAAGACTGTCATCATCTCTAATAAAGCTTAGACAAGAAGTCCTGTCGCATGAAAACAAGGCTATCAGGCTTCTGAGGGCTCCTCCGGGGCAGGGACGGTTTTGAGAAATCGTTTCTCCTCGGCGACCTCTGGGGTGCGACTCTCTGAGGATGGTCGCAGCGCTGCCAGTTCGGTTGTTCCCTGCCGGTTCGCCGTTCAGGGCACCGAGGTGTCAGCGTCCCCATACGATCCTCCGAGGAGGATCGTAGAGCGGTCAGTTCGGTTGTTCCCTGCCGGTTCGCCGCTTCAGGGCACCGTAGTGACTGTTCAACCAAGGGACGGTTTTGAGAAATCGTTTTTCCTCTGGGGTGCAACTCTCTGAGGAGGGTTGCAGCGCTGCCAGTTCGGTTGTTCCCTGCCGGTTCGCCGTTCAGGGCACCGAGGTGTCAGCATCCCCATACGATCCTCCGAGGAGGGTCGTAGAATGGTCAGTTCGGTTGTTCCCTGCCGGTTCGCCGCTTCAGGGCGCCGTAGTGACTGTTCAAATAAATCCAGAGGCCAGTCTTGAGAGACTGGTTCCCCTAGTAAATTTCTGGCAGCGTGGAAACTACTGCCACATATTTCTCAGTGGGTCCTGCACACTATAGAAAAGGGTTTCAGAATTCAGTTCGGTTCTCGTTCGCCCAGATTTCTAGGGGTCCTCCTTTCATTGGTGGACCCCGAGCAGGCTTTGGTTATGGAGCAGGAAGTACTATCACTTCTGCAAAAGGAGCTGTAGAAGGGGTTCCTCCTCCCAGCAGACAGCCATTACTTCATTGTTTCCGAAAGAGGATGAGGTGTTTCCCGAGGTTTGCTTTCGGGGGCGAAGCATACCATTATTGGGTTCTTCCATTCGGCCTAGGTTTATTACCCCACACCTTTACAGTATGCGTGGATGCAGCTCTGGCTCTTCTGAGACTCCAGGGCATTCGCGTATTATACTACATCAATGATTGGTTGTTCCTAGCTCAATCTGAGTTTATGGCAGTTCGGCATCGAGATGTCGTTCTGTCTCATTAAGGATGTTGGGGTTGCCTCTCAACGCCAAGAAGAGTGTGCTCTGAGGACCACTTTTCTAGGTGTAGCAATTCTACAGCAAACGTAATGGGGTATATCTAGGCCAGTCACTCACTGTGAAACAGTTTCAGACGGGTGGGTCTCATGGCAGTTGCGTCCAACGTTTTACTTTTGGCCTTCTGTTCATGAGACCCCTGCAGTGGTGGCTCAGGACCAAGGGGTTTTCTCCGAGGGGAAATACGTTTTCGCATGATCAAGGTCACGCGGCTATGCCTTCGTGCTTCGGTCATGTGGAAGAACCTTGGTTCCTCGCCCAGGCCCAGTGTTGGGGGCTTCTTGTCGACGCATATTGCTATCGACGGATGCTTCCCTCACAAGTGGGGGCGGGGCGATCATGAGTGGTTGCTCGGCGAATGGCGGACAACACACTGATGGTCTCGTATATCAGAGCAGATATCCTGTTGAGGCAGGGGCTGAGGCCCAGGGGATTGGAGACTTCACCCCGAGGTGGTGGAGCTTCTTAGGGAGAACTTTGGTCTAACTAAAGTCAAGTCGACCTTTCACATCGTTTGTACAACGCATTGCTCTATATGGTTCCCCCTCACGCAGCCAGCTCTTCGCGGACTGGATGCGATGATGCAGGTGTGGCCGAGGCTGCACCTGTACGCATTTCCCCCGATATCTATGCTCCCGGAGATTCTGGAAAGGGTTCGCCGGGAAGGGGCCCGTCTGTTACTAGTAGCCCCTTTCTGGCCGACTCGAGTTTGGTTCTCGGACTTGGTGTCTCTTCTGAGCGGCTCTCCTATGGAGATTCCAATCAGGAGGGACCTGCTGTCCCAGGTAGAGGGCACGATATTTCACCCTCGACCGGAGTTGTGGAAACTGTGGGCCTGGCCTCTGAGGGGGCCAGGCTCATAGAATCCGGTCTCTCGACTGAGGTCACTGAGACCATTCTCCATTCCAGAGCCCCTTCCACGAGAAAACTGTATGCGCTGAAATGGAAATTATTCTCCACCTGGTGTGGTGAGCGTCAGTTAGATCCTGTTAACTGCCCTGTTGGTTCAGTTCTCGATTTTCTGCAAGACCGTTTCTCTGCTGGATTATCTCCTACCCCTCTGGGGGGTACTTCTATTGGGAGAGATCCTCTGATTACTCGTTTTCTCCGTGGTACATTGAGGTTGAGACCTGCACTGCACTCCAGAGGACCGGCTTGGGATTTAGCCATTGTACTTGAGGGTCTGGCTCTGGCTCCGTTCGAGCCCATTGAAGAGGTTTCAGAAAAATTCCTCACTTTGAAAGCTTTATTTCTCCTTGCTATTTCATCTATCAAGAGAATTGGAGATTTACACGCCCTGTCGGTTGCTCCGTCATGTTTGGAATTTGCACCTGGTATGGTGAAAGCATTTCTATACCCTAGACCAGGTTATATTCCTAAGGTCCCATTCAATGTTGGGGGCCCAATAGTGCTGCAGGCCTTTTTCCTCCACCTTTTAATACCCCAGATCAGGAACAATTGAACCTGTTATGTCCAGTTCGGGCATTGGATGCCTACGTTCACAGAGCTGCCCTGTGGCGTAAGTCAGAGCAATTATTTGTATGTTTTGGGTCACTCAGAAGAGGGTGCCCTGCATCTAAACAGGTTATGAGCAAGTGGATAGTCGAGGCTATTTCACTAGCTTATGAAGCGGCCGGTCAGCCTTCACCTATGGCTGTACGGGCCCTTTCTACAAGGAGTATGGCGGCCTCTACGGCCTTAATTTTGGGTGTTTCCCTTCTTGACATTTGTAATGCGGCAGGTTGGTCCTCTCCACATACATTTGTCAGGTTTTATGACCTTGACCTCTCCACTCCTGGGGCGAGGTTGCTTGCTTCTAGTGTGCGCAAGGACTTCACACAGAACGGGCATTTGTCACTATCGCGTAGTGGGTATGGGGTTCCCACCGCGTCTCAAACGCAGCTCGAAGTTCCCTTGAAAGGGAACGTCTCAGGTTACGTATGTAACCCTGGTTCCCTGAGAGGGAACGAGACGCTGCGTTTGCCTGCCATACTTCCTGCATGCCCTGATCGACTTGCTTCAGACTTTTTCAGAAGCTGTCGCGGTCTGTTTTCAAGGGTGCTTTATAGTTTCCTGGTCTATGACGTCACCCATGACGTATCGGGCTTCCATTGGACTGATTTTACACGTGCTTCATGACGCAATCACGCAGAGCGTTCCCACCGCGTCTCAAACGCAGCGTCTCGTTCCCTCTCAGGGAACCAGGGTTACATACGTAACCTGAGACGTTTTGTTAAATCATTTTATCAATTTTCATTTGTTACACACATTAACAACAATTTAAAAAAATTAAATATTAGATCAAATTAGAGCAGAATCAACTTTGCATTGCTGTCCTTGTCAAGAATCAGCCACATTCCCATGTGCATCATCAAAAGCGGCTGTTTAGAAAAGTTCTGAACTGAATTTTTGTTCCATCTAGTGGTTTAAAAGAGAAAAAAGTCAAATGCTCCTTTTACCCCATTGGGCCTTTGGCCCCGTTGTACCTTATACAAACATCTTTTTTTTTTAATTTTTTTTTTTTTATGGATGTTAGTTAGTTAGTTAGTTAGTTGGTTGAAAGATTGAGGCTAATTACTTTTCAGAATTTGAGAAATGTAAGAAATTGACAAGCATTAAACTGTTGAAGAATTCAACAAGAACATATAAAAGTCTCTGTTTCACATCTGTTTGTTGAGGAAAAAACATGGATAAAATATACTCATCATTCCATCACAAACGGATGTCAAATATTATTTCACTGAATTGGCCTTGTGAGTGTCTCACCAAATGACAGTGTTTTAAGGTCTAAAAATCATGGAGAGAAAAAAGCAAAAAAGACATCCAGACTGCCAAACAGCTAAAACCCAGAAAGCCTTGAGATTATAAGAATTAACAAGTCAAATAATTCTACAGCAGAAGCTAGATGACATGTGGCAGTTTTGAAGGAACTTGACTCCCTTTGTTACATTTGTATGAGGCCTACTGCCATACATATCTTTTTTATTATCATTCAACGGAGAAGATGATGAGCACACAATGTGTCTAAATTAACTTTCCCAATTTGGCAGTAAATGAAATCAATTCTATCCTTTATGTTACTTTTTTCATATGCCTTTTGTCTTGTTGTGGAATCTTTTCTCTCTCTGCCTCATTCATCTGTTTTGCCCTTTCCTTGATCTGATAGCATTAAACATATAATTAAGCCATAAAGGAAGGGCTGATGAGCGTCGCAGATGGTAATTGCGTCCCACGTTTGAATGAAATGATATGCATTGCTACAATTTACAGCCTGTTCCTCATATTTTATTCAGAAACCTTTTATCTCTTTTCCCTCAGAATTATTCTGCAATAAATTTAGACATCTTATCAATAGCTCAGTGATAGAGGCAGACACCTGGAGACACTAGGGAGGGGAGGAAAAGAAAAGGAGAATTGAAAAAAAGAAAAATGTCCAATATTTTGCACTGTTAGAAATAGTCCTCAAAGAGATGCTTAATATTGTTGCCTCTTGTGCACCGGTCTTACATTTTGAGTTAAAGAGAGATTGCTTCAGCTGGACATAAACACTTTTAAAATAGCTTTTAAGTTTTAATTAATAATAGTTTTGTGTGTATCATCAGAGAATTACATTTGATCCTGTTGTATAATGTTCCTCTAGCTCAAACAGCAGAGTATACTGGTGCTTGAAATGACAAGAACATGTTCAATTCCCAGGGAATTCATGCTAAAAATATGGGTAACACTTTGGAATACTGTTCCTTCATTAATGAATAACTACACAGGAACAAATGAGTAACACACTATTAACATTCTAGTTAATACTATTAACTAAGAAACTCTGATTAACAAGTTAGTAATTAATAGCTCAGTTGAATGTGGTAGTTCACTATTAGCTAATCAGTAACTACTATTTTTTCATACCTCCCAGAGAACTACTATATACAGGTTCATAATTAACATGAATAATGTATGATTTTAATTTATAATAAAAGGTAACGGTAACCCACTAGTAATTGATTCTGAATAGTAATTCCTTCCGATTTGGCAACACTTAAGTAATTACTAGTGTTTCCTAATGATCTTCACTTTAGAAAACTGATCCAAATTAATAGTTCCTTTAGAAGGATGTAGTAACACTTAATTCATAACTAATGGGTTACCAATACCTTATATTATACATTATGCATTATTAATATTAATTATGAACCTGTATATTAGTTCTTAGTAGTCTTCAGTGAGGTATAAAAAAATAGTAGTTACTGATTATAGCTAATAGGGAACTACCACATTCAACTGAGCGCATGGAAAGAACCTATATAAACATATGTTTTAATATAGGTTTTGATATAGGATTTCAATATATGTGACATATATAAAATTGGCCGTTTCCTATATTATATGTACATATATGCACATACATGTACATATATGTGTGCATATATGTGTTCATATATACGTCCATATATGTACTTATATAGGTACATATATGCACGTATATATATGCACCTATATACGTCCATATATGCCTATATATGTACATGTACCTATATAAGTACATATATGGACGTATATATGTACACATATGCACACATATGTACACATATACGTCCATATATGTATATATAGGTGCATATATGGACGTATATAGGTGCATATATACGTGCATATATGTACCTATATAGGTGCATATATATGTGCATACATGTACCTATATAGGTACATATATGCACATATATATGCAGCTATATGTTTACCTATATATTAGTATAATTATTAAAATCCATAGCTACTAGGCAACATAAATAATAGCCCAAAATGTAGAAATTTTTATTATTTATTTACTTAAGAACAATCAAATAGTACAAGAACAAAAATAAGACAAAAAGCTGAACAGAAAAAAAAACAAAAACAATTTATCTTGTTGATCTTCTCAGCTCCGTGAGCTTCGAATTGATAGATGTGCCTATCTGCCCTCGGCTGGCTGCCGGCCACTTCTTCAATGTAGCATCTAGAGAGAAGACAAAAATAATAAGACAGTATAATAATAATAATAATAATAATAATAATAATAACAATATAGTGCTTCATCAGGAACCCAAAGTGCTTCCAGTACAGCTGCGATTAGACACACATTTTGGATAAAGGGCTGATCATAATAAAAAATGCGTCATGTAAACAAGTCAATTGGAAGATTTTGATTGGATTCTGCTAAATCTGAAAGAAATTCTGATAGGAAACATCGTCCCCCCCTTTTTTTTAGCGGCATTGTTCTTTTATATGCACATGTCCGTCATGGGGACTGCATTGTTAACAGTCACAGGGTCAATCATGTGCATCCAAAGCAGAGAAAATTCATGGATAGAAAATTTTCAGAAATGTGGCTTTAGAAGAGGAAAGGTAGGATCAAGAAGTGAGCAAGCAATGAATTAGTATTATAGGTTCCAAGCAGATACAGAAACAATAATGGGTGCCCTAAATTATACAGTCTCCATTGATGCCTAATAAACATTGATACAAGTAGGCTATGGTTAAAGTGGTGAACTTATAAAGTCTTAAAAGTTTTGTTTTCCCTTCTCAACGCATTATGCATTTACTCACCAATAGTGGCTGCCTTTTTAATTTGGTCAAGGGCGACCAGCTGCTCCCCATCCCCTCTGGTTGGCTTCCCACCTTAAAGTAATATTTCAAAATTATTATGAAAGGGGGGTAAAATTAAGGTGGTGAAAACAAGAGATTTTTTATATAAACATCACGTTTACTTGAGGTGCAAGGAAATACAAAAATGGCAAGTAAAAAAGCGATGTTATGCCCGCACACAAACATAATTTATTCCACAGAATATGACTGACTTATTTTTTTCAAGGACAGAAGAGATTAGGAACATGTTGTTTTGTACCATTCAGGTTGCTTTTCAGCAAAGTCTCCAAATCAAAGGTGCCCAGCAGCAGATCCCGCACCATGGCAGTGGCAGAGGTGGCAAGGCGGGCTGCTTTCCACGCTTCTGCCTGGCAAAACACCCCAGAACCCTTTATAACTTCAATCTGAAAAATAATTTCACATCACAATATTAATTTATTGGCAACTTTTAGAAACTTTTTCATGTTTCATATTGATTCTTATGCTTAGCTTCCCAATAGTTAATAGGTTATGATGGATAAATGCAGATTAATGATAAAGATATGAAACAAATTAATCATTGCCCTAAATTCGCCATCAAATTGATTAGTTTAATTATATCAAGTGCTGTTAGAAAAGGCTATACATCTCCACCTCCAGCATCCTCACACGCAATATAGCCTACTAGCCGAGACTCATTCTTTATGTGTACAGATGTGACGTAATGATGCAAAGACATGCTCGAATCTCCCGCGGAAATCCACCAGTACCACTGGAATTAAAAACATTATTACAACCTTACCGCTTTGAATCGAGCTATGGCAAGCAGATAGTTTTAAACACTGGCTGGTTGTGTATTTTCTGAATTACAAATTTTGGATAATTTTTAACCCAAAAAAAGCTACGGACTGCAGCTTTAAGTAAAATAAGTACAGAAAAATCTGAGGTTTATAAGGGTTACACACACCTGTGGTGTGCGCTCAGTCACCATGGGACTCTCTTTAAAGGGCGCAGTCTCCTCTCTGGAGTCTTAGAGAAGAAAGACACTTAGTAAAACTCTACAACAATTTGTATTCATCCAAGCAAGCCACTATAGATTCTTATTTACAGGGGGGGCTTGGGCTTCTTCGGTCAAAAATGACCGAAAACTGTTACGTTTTGAAATGTAAAATTTTTTTGCTTGATCGGATCGGGCTGAAACTTGGTGACTTTTCATGTATTTCCTATATGAACACACACAAAAATCAAGGAGATGATTCTGATTTGTTAAAGGGTCGTAAAAAAAAAAGTCACACTTAGCTTCCTCCCGGTCAAAAATGACCGACATAGGAAATGAATGGGAAATACGAAAAAATAGGAAAACTCAGAGAAACTTTTGCTGGTACAAGCTACAGATCAGCAACTGTGCCGAAAAAAAGTGTACAGCAATGAAGGGGTGACACTCTAGAACATCAAGAGTGCAAATAAGATCACCCCACACACACACACACACACACACACACACGCACACAAACACATACACAGATAAACTGGCAAGACTGCAACAGCAAATTTGTAGAATATGAAAAATAAAATCAATAAATGAGAAAAAAATCTTGCTCAAATGCACACTCACACCCACACACGCATGCACGCACACACACACACACACACACACACACACACACACAGAGAGAGAGAGAGAGAGAGAGAGAGAGAGAGAGAGAGAGAGAGAGAGAGAGAGAGAGAGAGAGAGAGAGAGAGAGAGAGATAGAGAGAGATTAACTGGCACACTTCCAGTCTGCAAGAAACACACTGTCACTATCTGTTGCATCTGCAGTCATAAGTGAAACAATTAGCAGACAGTTTGTATGTTTATAGTTCAAATAATCTGTATTATTATTATTATTACCGTACTTTAAAAAAAAATCAATTTACTGTTTGATGATTATTGTTTGTTTTTATTTTAGAATGAGTTCCTGATATCTATTCCATATTCAACAATAAATAAAATAATTACAGTTTGTATGTATATAGTTAAAATAATGTTTATTATTGTTATTATTATTATTATTATTATTAACATTTTATTTTTTAACCTAGTAAATGATTGTTTGCTGTTATTTATTTTGTTTATTTACGTTCATCACAATTGCTGTTCCCTTCTGAAGTTATTACTACTTATTGAATTAAAATTAATAAAAAATACCAATTTATTGCAAAATGTCTGTATGAAGTGTTTTGAATTATCACTAACCATCCCTTTTTTTGTTAAATTATTTGAATGATCAAATACTGAGTAACAAAAATGTTTGCATTGTGTTCCCTTTCTAACCAAATGCTATAGTTTGATTGTAATCATAACGCAAAACCTAATACTTATCTTAAAAAATTTGTTAAAAAAAATAAATAATTAGTCTTTTAGAATATCTAAATGTATATATAAAAAAAAAAAAAAACGAATAAGATTGAGAAATCATGTCTAAACCAACAAAAAGAATCAAAAAGCCTTTCTATGTATTTATATAGGAAGCTATAGGCAGCCTACAGGCTGGTACAGGACATTGCACACATGTAACTATTTTTAAAGCCACTAGGTGGCGCTCTTCTACTTGAATTATTTTTTTTTATTAAGCTGACACTCTATTTTGATGTGAAATGTTGTATTTATTGAAAAAAAAAAATATATAAAATAAAAATATGTATATTAATTCTAATGGTAAAAATAGCTCATAAAAATTATATAATTAATGCAAAGTATCATAAAAAATTCTAAAAATTCTAAATAATAATCAGAAAATATTATAGAACAAAAATATATTTGAATGGTTATCCTGGGAAGAAGTAAAGTTCAATTTTAAGGCTTCGTCCGTTTTTGACCGGGAGGAAGCTAAGTGTAACCCATTTACGAAGAAGCCCAGAGGGTTAAACACGTCAATAAATTCATAGCCAAACATAAAAAAAACAATAAATCAGCCAAACATCATAAAAATCCATATAGCTCTGTTTGAGTAACAAGTAAACTAAATAAATAAATACAAATGCAAGGGGGTTACTTCTCCAAAAGTCGAGAAGGAGACATCTAGATCCTCCACAGGACTCCTTCCAGTCTTGTTCATAGAACAAAAATATAGTTATTCTCTTCAATAAATTAAAGTGCAAATACATCAAATAATTAACACTATCAATCAGCCCAACATCACAAGTCTCTACAGCTCTGCTTGAGAAACCATTTTAAAAAGCAATGAAAATCAGAGGAACTTACCTTTCGAGCAATAATGGTGAGGTCACTTTTCATTTCTAGAAAGATGTTATATAAAGAAAAAACAATTAACGTTACAGTCACTAAATCAAAATAGCACCCAGCAACTCAATGCCCTAACGTTACTCTTCGAAAGACATTTCCTGCAGCTGTGAACGCAAGCTACAACCCTCCAAAGCCCATTGATAAGGCTCTGCAGAGGAAACCTAGTTAATAAAAAAAAAAATGTCTTTCTCCAATTTCTCCCAAATTCAAATTCCCCAGGGTTTTTTTTTTTTCTGGAGCCGATTGCCTTCTTGAGCCGTTGAAGGCAGAGAAACATCATTTATTCTCATGAACTGTCTCTAGGCCATGACTTTTGTTAACCCTCTACGAATTCCTCCAGAAAGAGACAAATAAATATAATTCTAATTCTAATCTTATCAACGGCTATATTATGAGCACCCACACTACCGCACCAGCTAACAACATAGCATTTATTTTGCCAAACACGTGTTAAACTTTCAGCCCATACAATGTCTAAGTTTATACTTCTCTGCCACCGCAATATCCATCTCCAGAAAAAACCCTGCTAATAAATATTAAAATTAGGAATACTTACGATTGATAAGTAGGACATAGCGGATCTCCAACGCTGATATCGTCATTTTCACTCCCAGCCGATATCTTTCGACGCGAATCGTCAAACGTCAAGCGGATGACGTCATCAACTACGCGGCGCTGTAGCCATGGTAGCAGCCAGCAGAGTGGAGAATGTTTTTTTTTTTTAATTGACCTTTCGCCGGCCCCTCCCCCAAAACTGCCATTGTCCAATCACACATCATAGCAACCGTTACTATGTGAGCAGGTCCGTCAAACATTGACTCCAAGCAATATGGTGAAGTGCGCCCACGGCGTTTGTAAATCGGACACTAGGTACCCCGAGAGATTGTCTGGAGAAGGAGTTGTGTTCTTTCCGTTTCCAAAGCCGAAAACACAACGAGAGCGGTGCCTACAATGGATCAAACAGTGTGGACGGCCCCACTCCCAGTTAAATGTGTCGAACATGGTTAACTCGCGTGCAGTGTGCGTGAGACTGAGACACTGAGATTAGTCAAAGAAACATGGAGAAAGCAGATCAAGAGGATCCACAAAGGAATTACGTTTTCTTAAGGGTTGTTGTTAACATGATATTATCGGGGGGAAATGAGCAGCAGTCAACTAGCAGTGTAGCACCCGTAGAGGTCAGTTACCGCGGTCAAGCCATAGAGGAGTGCACGTTCGCAACGGGGAAAGCATGAAGCTTACTTGACAACATCAGTTCATATATCAATATCGTAACGAATAGAAATAACCTTAAATAATGTATGGTTATCTGCATCTTTCCGTCTCTTATGTATAGTTAAATTTTAAACACGAAAATCGCATTGAGCATGACACGCAAGCGGTTGCCGTGGTAATGAACAACCTGCTTGTTAAAGCGAATGTATAATCCTGTATCTGAGGCAAAATTACTAAATATGCAGCGCGAGTTATATATTTCTAACTCTAAACAATTAGCCACTGAACCAGCTTATAAAATCTTATTCAAGGCTGTGCTGGTTACATTTGATGTACAGGTCATGGGGTTTCTCCGATTTCGCTTGAGACCGGTAAGCATTAGCCTCGATAGTAGTCGTGTCTCCTTCATTCCGTATTTTTATATGTTGAATATCCACTGCGTCCTGTAACCCCTTTTGCCTCGATCTGGAGGATATCGCGGAGGTATTTGGCTAAAAAAAGGTCACTGACACGCACGGGTACACCTCTTCCCGTCATGGCAATCTGTCGCGCTGGTCGTGTTTGACCATTTGTTTGTCGGACGTAGCAACAGTAACTAAGGGGGGCGGGGCTCGGCGAAAGGCTAATTGAATTTTCAAAATTACAGTTTGATATCAAGTCCTTGACACATTTATTTTACAGATTTTCACATTTGATAAGTATAAGTTGAAACAACAATAATTTGGAAAAAAAGAAAAGAAAAAAAAGAAAAAAAGATAAAGGGCATCTCAAACATATATTCAATTCATTTAGCAGAGATACAGATCTTTGGGGTTTTCGATTTTTAAAAAACTTTACAGACTCAAAATACATGCTTGTCTTCAAATTCATTACATATGGAAATGCTCAGATGGATGGGATGATGATGATGATGATGATGAAGATGATTTCTTCAATGTATGTTCTATGTTCTTTTTTTTTTCTTTTTTTTTTTGTTGCTATATTTAGACTGTAATGACCTTTCAGCCATATTCATCTAGAAACTGCATTAAGACAATATAGAAAATATTGCATTTTGCATTGCATTTGGTGGAACGGTGAATGTGTGGATGTGTATGAGAGCTGTAATGTAAATCTGGAAGTGACTTGAAATTGAAAAAAAGGGCTTGATTGGCAAAATAAAAAACCGACAAACCATTTTGTTATTTCCTTCTTTTCCACTATCTTCAAACAAGAAAGAATTGACCTTGTAAATGTAGCTTTCACATAGCTTTCCATCTCCTCTCACTTAATTGCCATAGTTAAATTCCATAACACGCCAATTACATGTGATACCAATTTCACGTGTTCGCACATCCAGTTCTTGCATAATTTATTTTTTTAGTTAGTTCTTAGTTATTGCCTTGATAATAGAAAATATGAGCTAGGCATCATGTATGACAGTTGCCAAAGTGAGGTATGTGCTACAAAATGACCAGATCCTGCCATGAGCTACAGTATAGGAGTCATGTATGCACATATAGGGCTTATATGTGGATATAAAGAAGCAATATAGGAGACCTATATGGCCTGTATATGCACATATATGCACCTCAGTTTTGCCTATATGTGCAATATATACGCATATATAAAGCATATATATTATCATATATGTGCATATATGCTGTATATATGCAGCATATATGTGCATATAAACTGCATATAGGTTTCATATATGCGCATATATCCTCATATAGGTTCTTTCCCGCTATTACCGTATATACCCGAATATAAGACGACCCTGAAGATAAGACGACCCCCCCATTTTCCAGACTTATTTTAGGGGGAAATAGATTTTTGTGGAAAAAATCTGTTTTTCAACAGAAAATAATTTTAAGAGCAAATTTCCGAGGCGTTGTTCCAAATGCCTCGCATCACCTGTGCCTCGTGTAGAGGCCCGCTCGTCTGCGGAGACCGGCACATATGCGCTTCCTGATTGGCCATGACTGCGACTGCCCTGAGTGCGACGGTATGGATTTAACCACCCTGCGGGGTCGTCTGGCCGTTTTCGACGGCGATCCGGCTCCCGCTCTCTCTCTCTCTCCCTCTGCTCGAGCCGCGCAAGAAAAAGCACCGTTCACAGAGGATGCCAGAGCGGACGGAGACAAGCGAGCAGAGACCCCCTCCCCCTGTTCACATATCGCGTCTTTTGCGCGCTCAAGTTCGTTATTTCAAATGCTGGGGATATTCAAATTAATTAACCAATCATACCATTGATCAGCTCTACCAAACTTGGATGTCTTTTTTCCAGTAATAAACAAACATTGTTAAGTTGTTTTGATTGATACTGTGAAGCAGCTTTGATACAATCTGTATTGTGAAAAGCGCTATATAAATATATTTGACTTGACTTGACATGTAGGCGTGCGGTATGCGCGCTCATAATGTCATCTTCATTTATATAGCGCTTTTAACAATGGATTGTTTCAAAGCAGCTTTACAGAGAAAAACATATAATTTAAGGTAACAGATTGTTTTGGCTTTATAGCGGTTCTTGAGAATGGAAGTGTAACCCCTCCACCCGGGTCCCACTCAACCCGCTCCGAGCGGGCCTCGAACCCAGGTCTCCGGCATGAGAGTCAGGCGCTCTAACAAGGAGGCTAAAGACTGCTGGAGTGAGGTTTACTCGCACAGCAACTAGCTGGCCTTCGTTACAGAAGCAACGCGCTCGTTTTCTCCAAGCGCTTCCGCGCTGCATCGAGATCCTGGCCGCTCTCGTCAGTCGACGACGCGGGAGAAAAAAGGCTATCAATCGATTCCTCCACTCGAATATAAGATGACCCTGAATATAAGACGACCCCCCATTTTTCAGCCTATTTTTAGAACAAAAACCTTGTCTTATATTCGGGTATATACGGTACTTAATAATTCGTTAAACAGAGTTTCTTGTTAGTTAATAGTAGTTACTAGAATGTTAATAGTGAATTACTCATTTGTTCCTCCGTATTTATTCATTAATGAAGGAACTGTATTCTAAAGTGTTACCAAAATATGTAACATAGTTTGGGCATAAATGTAAATGGACGAGTGAAGACGTCCATCACCAGTCCATCCTTTCTGAAAGAAAGCAAAGACATGCACACTGATTAGAACAGCTAAGCATTTAACATCAGACTATTTTATCGTGCTGAAAAAGC
The DNA here is from genome assembly GCA_030578255.1 of Tiaroga cobitis. Classification (NCBI taxonomy): domain Eukaryota; kingdom Metazoa; phylum Chordata; class Actinopteri; order Cypriniformes; family Leuciscidae; genus Tiaroga; species Tiaroga cobitis. Next base: position 12,208,278 of record CM060599.1, on the reverse strand, counting down.
TATACTTAAAAGCATGAATTTCCATGTTGGTATGCTGCTTATTGCTGTTTACTAGAAAATCTTGCCGGTAAGGCTGGTCAACCAGCATGATTGTTTTTGTTTTCCTGACAAAACTGGTTAAGCTGGTAAAGCAGCCTGAGAGTAGGAATGCAGAGTTGTGCAAAGAGGGTACAGGCACAGTTTGGTACCTAATCTGATGCTGGTGTAGCTGGTGTAGCAGGTATGGCAGTGTCCAACCAAAATAACCATTCACTATTCAGACCTTAGTTTAAAATGAATCAATCCTAAATTAACAAATGTGTTCTGTAACAAATATTTTCAGTGTTGCCAACTATTTTAAAAGGAAAGTAGCTAAGGCCTTCCCTAAAAGTCGCTAAATGCCGCTAGATGACGTCATGCGTCAATTAGCATATTAATACCGTCATCGCGTCGTACTTCTATTCTGTCAGCGTTTTCTCTCCAAATTAATGCTCTATTTAATATAATATAGCCGAATGTCAAATAAAGCTGTTTTCATTACCTATTTTTTTTTTTTCAAACAATAGAACGAATAGCGATAATATAGTGAATGGTTACATTTTTTATAGGCCTATGTGGAACATTATCTGAATTGAGAGAGTTAGGGAACCGGATGAACTAAGCTCTGTGATAGTGAGTGTTACAATTAATAAGCACAAGAAAAGAAATACAATGAAAATGGTCAAACTAAATTCTTTAAATATAAAACAAAAGAAAAGCAGAGATTAGTGATAAGTCCTTGGAAAAACACTGCTCATTCGCGTCTGTCATCGGCCGTGCGCTCCTCTCAGCATTCACTGAACAGGGGAGACGCAGCTAGAGAGAGTGACGACAGGGAGAAAGCAAGAGCCCGCGCTCGCAGGACAGTACTGGCAACATTTGGAGGTTACTGAGGTTTGTCCAAAAAGTCGCTAAAATTGTCGCTAGTCGCTTTTTTGAAAAAATGTCGCTAAAGGGGTCTGAAAAGTCGCTAAAAATAGCGACAAAGGCGCTAAGTTGGCAACACTGAATATTTTCAGAGTTTCTGGACTATTTAAAGCTGTAAAGGAAATGCAGTGCACCCTAGCCGTAGAGGCAGAAATGAGTCTGCCTTGCTTAATTTTAGATTACCTTACATAAGGCAGCTACTAGTTAGTCAGATTGTGAACACATCCATACTTCTTTAACAGGGGACAGGAGGATATATAGAGTAGCGTACCAAATTAGTGAAAGTATAAATCCTTTAATTGAAATACACTCATGAAAATATATTTCTGTAGTGTTTGTTTATTCTGAGAATCAACATGGCTTTCTTTTCCTCACCCGAATTCCTCAAGAACTTGTAACTTTGTAATTAACATTGAGACTATGTTGTATAGTCTAAGGTTATAAATACTAAGGTTATTCTAAAGCCCTATTCAGATAGGACTATTTTTTTATAAACAACGTTTAAGTTACAATTCTTATCACTCAACGTCTGTGATTTCATGTACTGATTCGGACGGGACTAACATCTAGTCGAGTGTGTTTTTTAGACGTGTGTTACAGAAGGTCATGTGCTGTGCGTGGATGCATCACGTATGACGTATATGTCTTTTAATTTATTATTTGCTCATATAATTTTCATTTATTAATACAGGTATCTGTACTCGGTATCGCAAGTACCAAAAATGTAAGTATCGGTATCAGACTCGTTCTGGTTATTGCAGTGACTGTTTATAGTAAACCTACATACGTAAGCAGAGAAATCTAGACAAGTATCCTCTTTCCTGACACTGATTTTAAAAAAGGGAGTCTTCAAATGTTCCGCGATTTGGCTCTATTTATTGATTGTATATGTTCTTTTTTTAGTTGGATACCATTACCATCCATATTGAAACTAAATGAAAGCATGCCGAATATTGGTGCGCAAACGGTAGCATGGATAGGTAAAAAAAAAAACAGATGAGGAGAAGCGTTAGAATAATACAACATCACCAATCACAGACATTCGCATTCGGACGGGATTAGATTTCTCAGAGGACCGCTGAGTTCGCCGAAAAACAGTAGGTAATTTGCTCTGGAATTTTCCTGAGGTTGTGTGAGAAAAACACAGACTTGGCAGATTCGGATGGGATTAAAATCGCAAGTACTTTGCGTGTGTCCCAGTCTGTGAAACATGAATTTCCCTAACGACCCCCTGGAAAACTAGTCCCGTCAGAATAGGGCTAAAGATTATGCTCTTGTCACTGTCACGCCAGGCTCTTCCTCACTCTACCAGCGATCACAGTCCCTGGAGTTCTAATTACACGCACATGTCACTCATCACAGCCCATCAGTAACACTATAAATCATGCTCGCACATAGCAGTTGGTTTCTGGCCTCGACAGAGCATACAGACTAACTTACCTGCCTTACTCACCTGAGGATTCCTTTCATAGCTGACCTAAGTCTTCCTAGTCATCTTAAAAGTCTTCCCAGATATCATTCTTTCAAGTCAGTTATATCCTTGTCTTGTCTGCCGCCCAGTGTGTTGTTCTCATCTTCGGCCAACCTGCAAAAGATAAGATAGAATCACTATCCTTCACATTTAAGGGTGCTCCGATCAGGATTTTTGGGGCAAATCACCCATTAACGATCACTGGAAGAAGACTGATACTGATCACCGATACCGAAATATATAATAGGCCAACTATTCTTAACAACAATGTATTTAAGTATAAAAAATGTAAGAGATGAGAAAGTATCATGAATTGACAACTCTTTAATGGCAAGCAACATCAGACATCCCAACCTGCAAGAAGTCATTTCAGGGAGGTATATCTTGGTGACTGGATTGTTGACGGGGGGGGTTGACTAGCTTTCGTGACTGAGGCACACTCGCAAGGTCTCTCGCTCTCTCCCTCTCTGCCGTGCGCTTGCTATTTATGTTATGCGCGCAGTATGTTCTGTCTCGCATGCGCACTCTAGATTCCGGGGACCGGTTGCACCAACTGTGCGTAAGTTACAACTTAGCCTAGTTTTGACGTAAATGGGCACTTAAGCCCAATTTATGCTTCCGCGTCAAACTCACGCCGTAGCTATGTCGTAGGCTGTGTGTAGTGCGTGTACCCTTCGGCGTACCCTGACGTGCACCTCTCCAAAAATGTAACTACGCGTCAATTCTACGTATACCGCAAGCGCTGTGATTGGCCTGCTAGAACCGCTCCCCGGGTTTCACTTGCTCCCTCTGCACGTGTAATTGCGTGACAACGATGCGATAAATGAAAACCAACGCGTAGTCTATAGCGTAGAGGCTCCAGCAAAGGTCCGACGCAGAAGTATAAATCAGCCTTAAGTTACAACTTACGCACTACTAAATATTTTTACGTTGCATCATTAAACTTAGTTCAAACGTAACTCTACGTTCCAGCTAAATATTTATGGCAGCCTCCGATCAGGAGTAACGGTTGGAATAAAATATAAGATATATGAACTGCATCAATAAGCTCTTCTTTTACCTGACAGACTTCAATTCTTTAGACATATATGATAACTGTATGTTCACACCGCCGCCGACTTGAGCGTCAAAGAAGCTCTGGCCGCACTGTCAAGGACGCTTGTCAATAAGTGCGGGGAAGCATGTTGGAATGCTCTAACGTTGCAGGGAGAATAGAAGTATCACAACATGAAATGTAATAAACAGAAAAAACAAGCAATACATTGAAGAAACCTTTTATAATGACAGCATTTTTATAACCGTTTTGGTCACATTTGGTCGGGAGAAAAAGAATAGTTAGCTATTATTATTATTTGTGCTAGGCTATATATGCAATTGGTCAAATCGGTGTCACCGTGAGCAGATGAATTGCATTCCCGCCTTAAAACGAGCGTTCGTAAATATTTCAAATAAAAGTTGCGCTCATGCGGTCCCTATTAGCAAACAACGTCATGTCATAAATGATAGGAAACCCAGCAACGGCGATTATTAGCTTCTCTTCCATTTTCTCAGAACTAATGTTTTGGTAGGAACGAAAGTTTACATTGTATGTTTCTCCGGAATCTGCCAGCGCGAAGGACGTCTATATTCCGATTGGTTGCTGGCGTTTTGCCGCTGCTTGCCGCTGAACCGCGTCATAGCTCATTACCATAAAGTTGAGCTTCTTTCAACTTTCTGATTGATGCCCAAAACGCTCAAAACGCCCAAAACGCGACGCCGATGGATTTGACGCTCCTTGCAGCTGAGAAAAGCCAGCTTCCATTGAAAATGAATGACTTCCGGCCGCTTTGGAAGCTCAAGTCGGCGGCGGTGTAAACGTACAGTTATGCTGACATATACACTCGTTACATTTTAAGAGAGAGAACATTATGTGAAAAGATTACTTTGTTAGCGGCTCTTTAACATGAACCCGTCCTAAACAGCGCCTCTGTGTGCATCGGTCCATGTTGTGCATGTAAAATATCAGTCATAATCAATAAACGTAATTTCATGTTTTTGTATCAATATTTATTTATTGATCCTTATTAATTTCATTTCAAATACAGTTTCTGAATGTTATTTATATATAAAAACACTTATGTTATTCATGATCAAGTATCGTATTAAATGGAAACTTATTTTTACCGTTAGTAACATGAGGCAAAAGAAGTTAGAATGAAGGATAAACTGAAATTCACGGAATTTCAACAACTTCTGCTCACGTATTTGAAGGCTGCTATTGGTTCATCGAGGCTAAACGTCATATTATGCGACTACACATTACTTTACGGAGAGTTTACGACCTACTAGCTACATTCTACCTTACGAACAAATGGTGGAACGGAATAAAGTACAGAGTTAGTTACAAACTAGCTAGTAGTTCTTTACATTACAATTTAAGAAAGAACTTACAAACGGCTGGTGCAACCCTACCTGGGAGATTTGAACTATCATGGATCGGAGAGGACGCTGGCGCTGTCTGTTCGCCGCTTCTCCAGTCACGCCAAAAATTAAGCTTTTTAAGTTTTTATTTTTATTTTTAACTTTTTACTATCCGTGCCACCGACCAGCGGTCCTTTTTTAAATATTGTTTACCGTCTAGCTATCAGGTAACGTTAGCTTTCGAGTCTAGCGGTGGCTTACCTGTTGCCGCTAGCAAAAACACCTGCTCAGTGACCCCTTGGAATTGATCATCGCCGCTGCTACCGCGGTCTGAAAAGTCTCCCCCTGGACTCAGCTTGTCCATGCCATCGTGAAGTGTATCTGGGAAGCCTGATACCACCCATCGGCGCTGCTGCAGAGTTGAAAACGCTGCCACCGACACCACCACTATGTTGAGTTATTCCGTCAACCAGCTGATAAATCTCAACAGCTTTTTCACTCCACCAAGCAATGCAGTGATTAAACAATTAGGACTTCTCCGCCGTCCGCGCTATATCCATAGAAGTTCCCGCAGAAAGTTTGTCTGTTCACAGACAACCATCCCGGCGCTTTGGTCAGCAACGCGAACTGTCGCTTCACGCATACGTCATCTGAGCGCTGTCTCTTACCGGATAAGTAGTTTGGATGTCTCCATGGCAACACCACTCAGTGAGCTGAATGGGAAACGTGGAGTGGACTCCAGTCTGCTACGGCCAGTGCAAAGATTTGTTGCATCATCAAGTAGCAAAATCGAACTTTTAAATGCACAGTCTATTACAAACAAATCCTGTTTCATTTATGACCATATTCTGGATAAATGTCTGGATTATATGTGCATTACAGAGACCTGGCACAAACCAAATACCTTTTCTTCTTTAAATGAGAGCTGTCCCCAAGGATATAGTTACCTCCAGAAAGCTCGCAGTACAGGGCGCGGTGGCGGGCTGTCAGTCATCCATCGCAGTGATCTGGAGCTGTCTCTGCAACCATTACCTGAACTGTCTTCATTCGAATGCCTTGCATTTAAATGTAAGTCCCCTTCCCCTGTGCTTTTCCTCCTCATCTACCGACCACCAAAACCAAACCCATCATTTATTACTGAGATGTCAAATCTCCTCACAACTTTCTGCACATCCTCCGCCGATGTTATAATTTTAGGTGATATGAACATCCACGTTGACACCCCCTCCTGCCGTTTTGCAGCTGAATTTCTTCAACTACTGGACTGCTTTAACTTAAAACAACTAGTTGGTGTCCCCACACACACCAGGGGGCATACGTTGGACCTGGTCATTACAAACTCTGCCTCTCTCACCAACTTGCAGGTGTATGAACTAGGTGTGTCTGATCATAAGGCCATTTCTATGGATCTGCTATACCCATCCAGCCTCTCCAAGCCTAAGCGGAATATCTGTTTCAGAAACCTAAAAAATATAAATCCAGAACTCTTTGCAGCAGACTTTCAGCATCTTTCCACACAATTTTCGTCAGCCGACGAAGCAGTGGACTACTATAACAGCCATCTGAGCAGTCTCCTGGACCTTCATGCCCCTGTCAAAACAAGAACAGTCACCTTCACCCGCTCAGCACCATGGTTCACAGATGGGCTTCGTAGGATGAAGGCAGCAGGGCGGGTCCTTGAGCGCCTTTTCAGAGCCTCTGGCCTCACTGTCCATAAACAAATTTACCGGGAGCAACAACAAAAATATGCACAGTCCCTCTCAGAGGCAAGGTCACAGTGCCATCAGGAACAACCCTGGAAACTCCAAGCAGCTTTTTTCCACTCTAAACCACCTTCTCAAACCAAAATCTCCACCACTTACTGCCAGTACAGAAGAGCAGTGCAATAAATTCATGGATTTTTTCACATCAAAAACCACACATATTCGCTCTGCCCTTTCTGGTCCTCCCTCCCAAACTGCTTCCCCAACATTTACCATGGCCCAACCACTAAACTGCTTTCCTGAGGTTTCATTAGAAGAGGTGCAGAACATCATCAGGAAGATGAAATCCTCCACCTGTCCCTTGGACCCTCTCCTAACCTCCCTGGTAAAAACCCATACCACTGTTCTAAGTCCCCTGATCACCACTGCCATAAATCTTTCCCTCCAAACTGGTCACGTTCCCCCTGCCTTAAAAAATGCCATTATCACACCTTTGCTCAAAAAACCCACTCTTGATCCGGAAGTCCTATCAAACTATAGGCCCATTTCCAATCTCCCCTTCTTATCAAAAGTACTTGAGAAAGCAGTTTCCACTCACCTTCAGGACCATCTCAAACAAAACAACCTCTTTGAAAAATTCCAGTCAGGTTTCCGCTCTGCTCACAGCTCTGAGACTGCCCTCCTCAGAGTCACAAACGACCTCCTCATATCATCCGATGCTGGTTTTCCCTCCCTCCTCATCCTCCTGGACCTTTCTGCTGCATTTGATACTGTCGACCATGGCATTCTTTTAAACCGGCTCCACCTTACTACTGGACTAAATGACACTGCCCTCAGTTGGTTCAGATCATACCTCACAAACCGGACAGAATACATTTCCCTGGGCAAATCCAAATCAAATCAACACACAGTTACTTGCGGTGTCCCTCAGGGGTCAGTCCTTGGCCCCATCCTCTTCATCCTCTACCTCACCCCCCTTGGCCAAATCATAAGCCATCACAACATTTCATTCCACTGCTATGCAGATGACACACAGCTCTATGTAAATGCCACAGCTGCAACCCCACCCTCACAGTCATCTTCATCAAAACTCTCTGCCTGTCTGGAGGAGATAAAGGAATGGATGGAGCAAAATTTTCTTAAATTAAATAGCTCCAAAACCGAAGCCATACTGGTCGGCACTCCTCACCAGACCAAATCACCATCCATAACCAGCATCACCTTCTCTGGCACCAACATCCCCCTCTCATCAATAGTTACAAATCTTGGTGTAAAAATTGACGCACAACTCACTTTTGAAGCCCATATAAATCACCTATGCAAGACCTCTTTCTACCACCTCCGTAACATCTCCAAACTCCGCCCCATTCTCTCCTTCTCAGATGCTGAAAAGCTGGTTCATGCCTTTATCTCATCTAGACTGGACTACTGCAACGCAATTCTCATTGGGATTCCTGGAAAGAGTCTGCAGAGGCTTCAGTACATCCAAAACTCTGCAGCTAGGATCCTGATGAGAGTGCGGAAACATGAGCACATTACCCCCATTCTCCACTCACTCCACTGGCTTCCCATCTCCACAAGGATTGAGTACAAGGTTTCCCTCCTCACACATCAATGCATCCATTGACATGCCCCCTCCTACCTCAAAGAACTTATCAATCCACAAAACACATCCCGTTCCCTACGTTCCACTCACTCAAACCTCCTCCACATACCCAGAACCAGACTCAGGACTATGGGAGATAGGGCCTTTTGTGCTGCTGCCCCAAAACTGTGGAATTCCCTCCCTGACAACTTGAGGGCACCTCAATCCACTGTATGTTTTAAAAAAGGCCTTAAGACATTTCTTTTTAGCAAAGCTTTTGGTCCCTTTTAGATGTTTTTTTTATCTTTTATTTTTAATTTTTAACCTGTAGCAATTTGAGATCCTCTGATGAAAAGTGCGTTATAAAAAAATGTATTATTATTATATTATTAACTAATTTGCGGGCATCAGGGAGACGCTATCAATATGAGACTTGGGATGTCTGCAACATATTCCATTCCCTCTCCATATAATTAGTATAGCATTTCTGTGAAATAAATGAATTAAATCAATGTATTTATCAATTAATAAATGAATTAAATGAATCCTACCAAATCTACTAAACAGCAGTGAGTGATTTTATCTGTATTTTGTTGTTTGATTAACATAAATGCCACAGGCGGCAGCCGGGATATTAGTGTCACAATTATGTTCTGTCTTGTCTGCACCTGTTCTTGTTAATCCCTGGTTAGTTAAACTTCCTCCACCTGTGTCTATTTAGTTTCCATAGTTTCTACCGTTACAATTAGTGGTTGCTGTCACTTAAGGGCTGTTTACACCTGGCCACTTCATGCGTTTTCTCAGATCGGATAGCTATCGGATTTATCAAAACGATTCCATTTACACCTGGTCACATAAATGTGTTTTTGCAAAACGGATATAAATCCGATCTTCAATTCCCGCGCTATATGCAGATTTAATGGAGTGCACGTCACCGAAAGCAACAGATATGAGGTGCATTTTATAGATCATCAGCTAATTTCAAAATCAAAGAGAGCAATAAGAGAGAGCGGCAACAGCCCTCGTAAGATCTTTTCGTTTCTTTACTTTTAATGAAGATGATTGTGTGTTAAGCGTCTGTGACTTACTTTCACTTTGATTTGCTATAGTTTGCACGTTGGCTTGATGAATAGATGCTCAGCTGCTCATCTGCGGTAATGGGTGTTGCAGTAGCGTCGTCATATCTGACTATAACATGACATATAGCCTAGATAACATGCTCTCACACGTTTATTTTTTAGCATTTTTGGGAGGAGTAAAATTGACATATGTGGTTTCAACAACCAGATGCATTTACACTTGTCCAGTTTGGTCTGGAATGCGGCCCAGACCACCTCCTGAAGTGGTTTGAGCAATCGGATTCAAATCTGTCTCGAATGCGTTTCGGAGGGCATTTACACCTGGTCTTTTCACGATCGGATAGCTATCCGATCACAGAAAACGCATGAAGTGGCCAGGTGTAAACAGCCCCTTAAAGGTGCTCTAAGTGATGTCACGCGTTTTTTAGGCCAAAACATTTTTTGTCACATACAGCAAACATCTCCTCACTATCCGCTAGCTGCCTGTCCCCTGAACACACTGTAAAAGAATGCGGTTTCTGTAGACAGCGCAGGCTCCACAAACAGCAACAAAAACAAACTGCGGCGACCCGCTCCACGAAACAAAACAAACAGTGTTCCAGCCTGGGGGTGGGGTTAGTGAGCGTACATGGGGGGGTGTGGAGGAGAGAAGCATGAAGAGGAAAGTCATAATTTTAACTCTTTAAGTTTGATATGGCCGACACACGACCAAAGAGACGACGTTCTGATGAACAGATTGCAAAAATACAAAGAAGAGGGAAAAGGAGAAGGAACGCATGCCCGAATTTACACTGGAAAAGCCTTTGAAAGGTGGTGAGAGCTCCGCCGGCAGAAGGGCTTCCAATCCGACATTCAGGGAACGTTAGCTCTGTTTTTGCTGGAGAGGTGGGTCAATCCAGTTTGGTTTTTCTAAATGGACTTTCATGTTCGCCTAACAAACACAAGGATATAATTAGCTAGAACAATGCAGTCAGCGCTAACTTTGGTGAATACAACATATAGGTTTCTAGCAGCTAGCTATCGATCTCTATTGTAAATAATCAAGCAAACTCACAGTAGGGCGACAGTTTGTGTGAATGATTGTTTTCACCAACTATTTATTATGAAATTGAATGTTCATTCATAGCCTATTGACAACTTTGACTAAATTTGAAGCTAACGTTATCTTGCTATTATTGCATCCTGGTATGGGAGCTAAAGTTATAACCTCAGGTGGCGAAACGTTTTATCGTGTTTTTCTGGTAATGTTTCCATTATTTTTTTTTTTTCATAATATGAAAGCATTTATCTCACTTGGCGACATTACACCATCCTTGAAAGAAGTATCAGTAAAACTACAGAGGGAGGGGACGGGATGAGGAGGAGGGAAGGTCTAGCTAGCCTCCGTTTTGTTTGACAATACTTTGAACGTCAACAAGAAGTGACGTCACCCAGCATCGCTTTGAGCACCTTTAAAGACCGAATGCACAGATCCAATATATTGTTATACATGTTTTCCATTACACGAGAGTAGATGTTAAAACTTCATGCTGATTTGTACTCAGCTTTCGCAAAGATAAGCAACACTAAGACGTAGCTTTACAGGATACTATGCGTCACCCATTTACGCTTCTTTCCATATGGTGGTGTGACTCCCCTTCTGTCCGGCGTTAACGACTGCAGTGTACTTGGCGCGTCAGCACACACGACGGCTGCAACTACAGTGTGGTTTCCCTAGTGGACCAGCACGACAACTGTCTGGATTGAGCCAAGTAAGGGACATCTCTAGGGTCTTCAAGTGGGCACCTTCCGTCCTCAGTGTTTCGTCGACTAGCCCACGACACCTCAAGAGGGCTCGACAGTGACTCTGGCGTCCCAGAGTCACCCCCCTCCGTCCCCCACTCAACTCAGCCCAGCTTACTGACCTCTACATCCCTCCTGCTGCTGAGACCTAACCACAATCTCACAATCTCTCCGCAACCCAACCATACGCACCAACCCGTTTGACTAAGGCTGTCGAGCCCCACTGGTGCGATAATATGCAGTTTCAGTGGCAACGGTTCCGTATGGCATACCACCTACCGCAAAAACACAATATCTGCCCAACCACCCGTCATTCACGCAATATACACAGGAACATAATGAATGTAAATACTATACAACCTATACAAATAAACCAACAGACTCTTCAAGTTTTCAAGAATTCTACGAAACCGTAGCGTGGCAGCCTGTATACAGCCAGCAAGAATCTTTCCATCTCAACCACAGCCAGTTGCTGCTCCTTTCTGCTGCTTCATATAAGTTCTTTACTGTGCGACACAACTCTTGGCCACTGAATCCGACGTCTCTGAGGAACCGGGTTGTAGAGTGTGCCACAAAACCTCGACAACCCACTTCCACTGGATAAACCTGGACTCTCCATCCTCGCCGTTCTGCTTCAGCGGCCAGATGAGCATACCGCAGTTTCTTCCTCTCATATGCCTCATCTACCGCATCCTCCCATGGCACTGTTAACTCTATCAGTTGAACAATGCGTGCTGATCCAGACCACAAAACAATATCTGGTCGTAGGTTAGTGCTGGCAATCTCAGGTGGAAAAATAAGCCATTGATCGAGATCAGCCAGCATCTTCCAGTCCCTAGCAGCTTCCAGTTGTCCTGGGCGAGAATTGGTGTTAGCACCTTTTCTTGGTGGTTGCTCGCCTGGGCGGAGGAATATTGTCTTCTGCGTGTAATGTTTTGCTAGAACAGGTGGCAACTTATTGGTCATACTACGCTTGCCTTCCAATGCTAAAGCCAAACATTGCAATACTTGGTCATGGCGCCAAGTAAACCGACCTTGGCTAAGAGCCACCTTACATCCTGTCAAAATGTGCCTTAATGTGGCAGGTGATGAACACAAAGGACAAGAGGGATCCTCTCCTACCCAGAGGTTTAGGTTCTGCGGTGATGGGAGAACATCATATGTTGACCTAATAAGGAAACTGATCCTACTCTCTTCCATTGACCAAAGGTCTTGCCAGCCCATTTTGCGTTGTTCCACACTCTCCCATCTCATCCACTCTCCCTGCTTGGCCTGGGAAATGGCCTTTATACACCTCATCCTCTCCTCCTGCTTTCGCACCTCGTTGACTACCAGCTTTCTCCTTTGAGCTGGGCCTACCTTCTGCCATTTAGGAGGAGCTAAACTGAGCCCAAATCCCCCTCTTCCATGCTGTACCTGTCCCACTATATCCCCAATTTGAAGGTCAGCCTTTAGCCTTTGCCTCTAATACAGATTTCTTTGCTGACCACTTTCTACCAGTTTTTAACACAGGGGCTGCCACCCTTACACATTTGTCGCGTGACTCTACTAAGGTCATTTCCAGTCTGACCTTGGCACACTTAAACTCCTCGGTTAAAGCAGAGACTGGCAGCTGCAATATTCCTTTACTATAAAGTCCCACTCTGCTGAGGCAGTGTGGAACTCCCAACCATTTCCTGATGTATGAACTTATTAACGCTTCCAGCTTATCCACTGTTGTCAAAGAAACCTCGTACACAGCCAGTGGCCACAGCAACCTTGGCAGTAGAGCAAACTGAAAGCACCAGAGTTTTAGTTTGCCTGGTAGAGCACAGCTGTTTATGCTCTTCAACCCTTCCACTGCTTGTCGTCTAACTTCTCCCACTCGAACTGTGTCCTTTAGATCCCCATCATACCATCTCCCAAGACTCTTCACTGGCTTCTCAGAAACTGTTGGTATTGCCTCACCATTAATGAATAACGTTTTATCTACTACCTTTCCTTTAACTATCAAGATGCTCCTTGATTTAGAGGGCTTAAATTGCATTCGTGCCCATTCAATATTATCTGTTAACTTCCCCAATAACCGATTAGTGCAGGCTACTGTTGTAGTCATGGTTGTCATGTCATCCATGTATGCTCTGATTGGTGGTAGTCGCATCCCAGAAGCCAAGCGCTCTCCTCCTACTACCAATCTTGATGCCCTAATGATTACTTCCAATGCCATGGTAAAAGCCAGTGGAGAAAGGGTGTATCGTGCCATTTTTCCAACCTCTAAGCATTGTCACGCGGTGCTGAATTTTGGAGTTGAGAAACTAAATGGCAAATCTCCAAAATAGGCTTTCACTAAATTTGTTATTGACATTGGTACTCTGAAAGAATCAAATGCTGCCCAAAGAAGCTCATGTGGCACTGAACCATATGCATTAGCCAAATCCAGGAATGTCACATGGAGCTCCTTCCTCTCCTTTTTAGCTGACTGAATTCGTTGCCAGATAACATTGTTGTGTTCTAAGCATCCTGAGAACCCTGGAATGCCCGCTTTTTGAACTGAAGTGTCAATGAAGCCATTCTTTAATAGGTAGGTGGACAATCTCTGGGCAATAATGCTGAAGAAAATCTTACCTTCAACGTTTAATAGTGAAATAGGACGAAACTGACTGATGCTTGTTGCATCTTTTTCTTTAGGTATAAAGACTCCACCTGCCCTGCGCCATGCTCTAGGTACAACCTGTTTTTCCCATGCCACTTTTATAAATTTCCACAGAATTCGCAGAACTCCTGAAGCACTCTTGTACACTCTGTACGGAACTCCATTAGGCCCTGGAGATGATGAAGCCCTTGCCTTTCTCACAGCCTGCTCTACCTCTTTCCACTTAGGTGCACAGACCTCCATTTGGTATTCTGGTGGGTTGATAGGTGGTATGACTGATGGAATTGACATAGGCTCATGCCTTTTTGCATCTGTATGCGTTTTCTCCAAATATCTCTCTAGCTCAACCCTAGATGCTTTTAAAGTGCCATTCTTCTCCCTGGTGAATAACTTCTTTACGAATTTGAATGGGTCTTTATAGAAATTAGCCCTTGCACGTTCCTTCTTTTTGTAGCATTTCCGTAGACGCTCAGCTCTGCGTAATGTTGCCAGCTTATCTTTTATGGCCCTTTGTAAGAGATTGAGTCCCTCCTTCTGACTTAGTTCTGCTCTTTTCCATTGCTTCCTCAGCTGTCTCCTTTCTCTAACTAATCCTTCAATTTTCTGCTGCCGTCTAGACATTCCAGGAGTAGTCTGTACTTTTTCCTTCCTTTTTTCCACACCAAACCTCTCACTTCCATATGCGTAAATGATGTCCCCAAATTTATCCAGCTTCTTTTCAACTGCACCAGTTAATCTTTCCAATGCAAAGCATAGATCTGTGTTTGCCATGTCCCAGGCAGTTTTCTCACAAGCTCTTGGCCATCTAACTCCAGGCCTATGCCCGTTAAGGTTCTTTTCTCTCTTATGCTGTTTAGTCTGACTGGGTTCACAAGTATGAATATGTTCATCACTAACTGTGCAAGCCCTCCTCTCCTCTATGACAGGGGTGCTGATATCGTGCGAGCTGTGGTTTGCTTCCTGTCGCTGGATTTCATTCGACTGACTTGACTGACTTCGTAAGAAGTACTGATCAATGCGAGGCCCTTGTCCCTTCTCCCTCAAGCATTTCATTTTCCCTTGATGAACCTTCAAACCCCTGACCGTTGTCGCCTTGCTCCAGGCAGACACAAACTTGGAGTTCAATGACTTTACTAACTGCAGATCTTGGACTGGTCTTACTCTCCATACTCATATCCGTTTCCATTCCTAAGTCGTTAACCATGTTGTCCAACATTGAGTCATCTTCCGCCCCCGCTCTCGCAGACTCTAGGGGTATTTTTCTCTTTTCTCAGAAGCCTTGGGCGGGTGTCTCCAGCATTCTGTAAACACGGAGCTGGATACTGCCGACATGTGACTTATTTCCAAACTTTTTCCCCCGGTTTCTCAGACAAGGGTTAAAGGGACATTTTGTAGGAATTTCTCCCATCTAGCAGTGAAAATGTATTTTGCATTCAAATGAATAGTGCTCTCCAGTGCCTAGTTTTTTTAAATACGTGTTGCATCTACGGTAGCCATTATGTACCAAAAAACTATGACAGGATGTCTTCAAATGGCACTTCGTCGAGTGTTTCTTCGGGTGAACAGGTTTGTTATTTCAAACAAACAGCAACTTGACACAACGAACAAACGAATGTTACAGTATGAATGGCTGACTGTGAAAACATGAACTATTGTAATAAGTAATTATGCCTTTTTTCGTTATATTTTCTGAAGTAGGAAACGTGCATTTTTAGATATCATCATCAACTTTTAACTATAAATGTTCATCTGTCTATAAAATAAAGTACACAACCAAACAATGAAAAAACGCTTGTAATTAAGACTGGAACATTGACTTACCTGTCGAGAAGAAAGCAGGACTTCAGCGTCTCTTTTGAAATCTTTCTCCTGCATAAGCTCTATCCACCTGGAAAAAGCTATCCCAACATTAACTCGTGTTTTTTGTAATCTCCGGTCACGTTTCCTTTTACGATCTATTTTGGACTTTTCTGGCGACGAGGATTTGCAATGCAGGCTTTTAAACTTGCCGGGGCAGTGAAAAGCACCTCTCACTGCTCTGCTCCTCCGTTTCTGCTGCGTTCAGTTATGTGACGCTGGCTCTGAACGAAAACGTGTTGTGGAAACGCGTTGACCTAGTACTTTTTGTCCCTCTCTGCTATTATAGTTTTTCAAGATGGCGGAACTACATGGAAGCCTCCGTGGACCTACCCGTCCCATGTATATAAAGATAATAAATTCTTCGTTTACGAGGATAAGTCAGATAATTGGCAGAGATATTTGTACACCATTGAGGACATATTTATAAATAAAAATATTGATTTTAAATAATAAAATACATAAAAAAGTAAACATTGTCCCTTTAAAATGCATGACCTTTCTTAACCGAATGCAACTTGCATTGACATATCTGAAAATATGTCATTGCCATTGTTTTGTCTCAAGATGCACACCAGTGATGTTCTTTTCTAAGGCATATTTTTAAAAGCTACTTAAATTTCCTAATTGAACTAAGGCCTAATCCTGACTTATTCTAAGCCTTGTCTATGAAACCAGGCCATAATGTTCACTTAAGACATAACCAACGTGTTTAAGTGAAGACTCACCGAGCCGGGCATTTTGATATATTTCTGTGTGTAGGCTATTTAATTCTTTAGGCACGAACCCAAAACTCAAATAAAAAAGTTTGGCCCATCTGTTGATGATAACGGCCCTCCAGTTATCATCAACGGATGGGCCAATCTTTTTTTATTTTATTTCTCAGCCTTTTTTGTGTGTGCTTGTTTTGTTGTGATTCACTGCTCACTTCTAGTATAGATTGGATGATTTGCATTTTCATGTCAGAGCTGTGATCTACTTATTAAAACAAATCATCTTGTGCCCCCACCCTCTTGGGGGGCCCTATACCGAATGAAGGAAGGAAGCATTTATATTGCGCTTTACTATGTATTACTGTACGCATAAAGTGCTTTACAATCGGATCAGGGTTTCTCTCCTCAACCACCACCAGTGTGCAGCATCCACTTGGATGATGTGATGGTAGCCACATGTAACCCAGGTCATTAACTCGGGTCATGATGTTAATAATTAGTATTTATATCGATATAAAACCAATAGTAAGAAAATAACCTGAAGTAAAATGTATTTATTCTATTATAAATAATCCCAAAGAAAGGAAAAGTTCCTAAACTGATTTCTGATTGGTGAGGTGAAAGGTTAGCTCCGCCTCTCTGAAAAAGTTTTACGAAGATCGTGTTCAAGCAGAAATTAATTAGAGACATGAGTGATTTGAGTGAGAACAAACTGTTTAATAGTCCAGCAATAGATTATTAACAAGCGAGAAATATATTTATGAGGTATTAATTCTTTAGAAAGCTCACGCTTTAAGAGTGCGTTGTGAATCTGAATGCGACGTGAAGAAAACACACTGACGTGATAGGATCAATCTTCAAATATTTTTCCTTGAGAAACTATTTTTTTGTTTTTGGTTCTCTGATTTATATTTCTCCTTGGCCTTGGCTGTGATCATTTTTCGATCATTGATCAACATTCCTACTCGGTAATTTTTTTCGGGGAATCTGGAAAAAAAAAGACATTGAACTTGAAATTGAGACACTGTTTGAATCTCAGAAATTGACATTGGTAATTTTTGACTCTGTGTTATTGTCATCTATTTGTCTTTTTATTTTGTTTTTCATTCTCTCAATCCTTCCTTTTTTAAAAAAAAAAAAGGATACAACTCAGGCAAAATACCGAACAAAGAGAAAAAATACACTTACCTTTTCATTAATTAGCTGCATTCCAGTGGTCTGAGTGGTTCATTTGTTTTATTCTTTCTTATTATCTTCTTTGCAAATTTTTGCTTCAGCGAGTCGATCTAACTCTTCTGTTTATGGTCCATAGTTTTGATTTAATAGGATCTAGTAACTGAGCTGTGTGCTACATAAAACTTGGCGAGAGCCAGCCAGGAGCAAAATTACAGCAAAGTGTATATATAAAACAACTTGATAATCACAAATAGACAATAAAGAGTTTAAGAGAAAAGAAAGAAGGAAAAAATTAAGCCTGCTTGCTCAGTAGAATAACAGTTAAAACAGATAGAAATGGAAGTAGAAAACGTGAAGACATTAACGTCCGGAGAGCAGTCATTGTAAGTGGGTTAACCCTTTCTGACTCAGATTTAGAAATAGAAGACTGCCTGCTAAAATATGGGTCCATCAAACGCAACGTAATCATTGACGATCCCAAGTCAGAGTATCACCACAGTGCTATTGTGGAATTCTCACATGAGTCTGCCATGCACAACTTGGAAGCCTCACTGCCCTTGACTATCAGAAGCACACTAGATTCTAATGTTGTATTCCATGTACGCAGCTTGAGGAGTGTATATACTTCTGCAACAAGTGACAACATTACTGAAGGGTATTTGGAAGAACTGAAGGCTATCGCCCGAGACAGCGGAATAACCGTGCAGGAAGTGCTTCAATGTGAGCTGCAAAAGATCTCCGCACTGATGTTTCCAGAAAATGAATCCACGAGACCTGAGCAAGAAATTGAACAGCCTGCAAATGACAGCGGTATGCATGTGAGTACCCCTCCACACTTGAATCAAGAATACCAACCATCTGCTAATGTGCAACAGGGGCAAGCAGAAACAACAGTAATGTCCTCACCACGGATCTCACCACTACTGAGTGTTCCAACCCAAGAACCTGAAAACCCAGCCAAGAGGAGCACCCTGGCACAGTCCTCTCATAACATACGGAGTTCTGACGCCAGTGTTGCAGAGACTATGTCCTTGAACCTACCTGTTAGTGCTTTGAGTCCACCAGGAATCCAACGAGTAGTGATGGAGAATGTGGTAAAGACCAGTGAATCCTTGTCCTCTTTGCATGCTACTTTCCGACTGAAATCCTTTTCAGGAAGAATCCCTCGCCCAAGCCAGGAACCAGACTTCGACACCTGGCGTGTGAGTGTGGATTTCCTACAGAATGACAAGTCTCTCTCTGATCTACACAAGACTGGGAAGATTCTCGACAGCCTAGTGCCTCCAGCCTCGGATGTCGTCAAGCACATCGGTCCATATGCCCTGCCACTAGAGTGTTTGGAACTGTTGGAGTCTGTATATGGCTCAGTGGAAGATGGAGATAAATTGTTTGCGAAGTTCATTGGCACCTTGCAAAATCAAGGGGAAAAATCCTCCACCTACCTTCACCGTCTTCATGTAATGCTCAGTGTTGCAATTAGACGAGGTGGTGTTGCTGAAGCTGAACGGAACCGTTGCCTTCTCAAGCAATTTTGCAGAGGTTGCTGGGACAACAACCTAATCACTGAGTTGCAGCTGGAAGGAAAAAGAGTCACATCCTCTTCTTTCGCTGAGCTGGTAGTTCTCATTCGTACTGCAGAAGACAAACAGACTTTAAAAGAAGAAAGGAGGAGGAAGCATCTCGGACTAACCAGACATTCTACTGTTCCAATAAAATTTCGAACAGCAACCCATCAACAGGTTGTGTGCTGCTGTGATGTATCTGAAGATTCCACTGACGAGGTGCCAGGCCAGTCAAGTGAAAAGCCGAAGTCAGCCAAGTCCAAAAGCAAAGCTGAAAAGTCTGAAGTCGAAACCCTGAAGAAGGAGGTTGCAAAACTCCAAGCCCAGATCTCTGCGATAAAGCCACAGCCAGTTCGTAAAGAAAAGATCAGTCCTACTGTTGAGGAGTTCTCTGAATTGAGGCAGAAGATAGCTGAACTTCAAGCTCATCTTGTCCCAAAAGTGCAGAGGGAATATCTAGAGTCTACAGTTTTGAGCACTTTTACTGAAAAGTATCAACCCAAGCCGATGGAACCTGAGATGGATAGAAATTCAAGACACACATGGCAACCGCACAGCAGACCACGTCCTGGTTATTGTTACATTGTGGAGAGGATGGACATCTTGCCGTTAACTGCGGAAATGACCCAAACCCTCGCAAGGTTGAAGAGAAGCGCCGTGAGTTAAGAGAGCGACAAATCAAATGGGATCTGCAGAACCTCTCTCATCCTGTGCAGTTAAACTGAAATCCATCTCAGTTGCGGGGCGAACAGAGACGGGAAGACGAGAACAATGCCCTAAGAAGAATGAATATCTGTTACAGCAGCATGCACATGAATCTCTATGTTGTGAATTACCTACCGGATTAGTAGGCACCAGGTGCACCACCAGGATTCGAATTGAAGGGAGGGAAGTGAACTGCCTTCTGGATACCGGGTCGCAGGTGACAACCATTCCCAAGTCCTACTATGATTAATACCTGTGCAAGCACCCCATGAAATCCTTGGAGCATCTTCTTGAAGTAGAGGGAGCCAACGGACAAGCTGTACCCTATTTGGGTTATGTTGAGGTCAACTTAAAGTTTCCCGAAAGTTTCCTGGGGGTGGAAGCCGAGGTTCTGATGCTAGCTTTGATAGTCCCAGACCTGATAAACATACCACACATTCTAATTGGTACCAACTCGCTTGATGTGTTATATGCCAATTGCACTCAAGGGGGCACGGGTGCTATCAAGTCACTTTCTTATGGCTATCAAGCTGTGATAAATGTGCTGCAGAAGAGGAAATTGCACGCTTCCAGCGGAGCTGTGGGATGTGTAAAGTTGAAAGGGAATCAACAAGAAGTTGTACCGGCAGGGTGCACTGTAGTTCTGGATGGACTAGTCCAGGTTAGAGGTCCACTTTTTGAAAGATGGGTCGTAGTTGAGCCGCCTACCACAAATTCCTTACCTGGTGGTCTTATGGTGGCAAGTTGTCTGCACAGCCTACCTTCAAGGCAACGCGTTGCTCAGTTGCCAGTAGTAGTGAAGAATGACACCCAAACTGATCTAGTAATTCCCTCGAAGGCTGTGATAGCTGAAATCCATGCAGTCCAGCGAGTGATGGAAAAAGATTCTTCTAAAGCAGATACTGGAAGTGAGAAGACAGAGCCACCTTTGTCAAAGATTCCAATTGACTTTGGAGAGTCTTCATTAACGCCAGAGTGGAAAGCGAGAATAACATCACTGCTGAATTCGATGCCTGATGTGTTTGCATTACACGATCTGGACTACGGACATACCAACCATGTGAAACACCGAATAAATCTCAGTGATGAGACACCATTCAAGCACCAAGCCAGACCAATTCACCCTCAAGATGTGGATGTGGTCAGGAAACACCTGCAATAACTTCTTGAAGCTGGCGTTATCAGAGAATCAGAATCCCCATTCTCATCTCCCATAGTTGTGGTACGGCAAAAAAACATGTCCGATTATGTATAGATTTCAGGAAGTTAAACTCTCAGACAATCAAGGATGCATACGCCCTTCCTAACCTGGAAGAAGCTTCCTCAGTCTTGACCGGCTCTAGATGGTTCTCAGTCCTTGACCAAAAGTCGGGCTATTATCAAATTGAAATGGAAGAGTCTGATAAACATAAGACCGCTTTTGTATGCCCATTAGGATTCTGGGAATTTAATAGGATGCCACAAGGGATAACAAATGCACCTAGTACCTTTCAAAGGTTGATGGAACGTTGTATGGGATATCTCAATCGGAAAGAAGTACTGGTGTTCATTGACGATTTAATAGTCTTTTCGCGAACTTTGGAAGAACATGAAGCACGTCTGGAAGAAGTTCTCAAAAGGTTTAGTAAGTTCAAGCTAAAGCTTTCACCTGAGAAGTGCAAGTTCTGCCAAACCTCTGTCAAGTATTTAGGTCACATAGTTTCGCAGGGTGGAGTTGAAACTGAATCAGCGAAAGTGGAAACCCTCAAAACCTGGCCAAGGCCGAAAACGCTTAAGGAGCTCAGAGCTTTCCTCGGATTCTCTGGTTACTACCGAAGGTTTGTGCAAGATTATTCGAAAATGGTGAAGCCTCTTAATGATCTCACTGCTGGGTATCCTCCGTTACAGAAAGGTCGCAAGAAAAAAACAGACGAAGCAAAACAGTATTTCAGTCCGAAGGAAGAGTTTGGTGAAAGATGGACGCCAGAATGTCAAAGGGCCTTTGATGATGTCATTACGAAACTCACTTCTGCTCCAGTATTGGGATTTGCCAACCCCAAACTCCCGTATGTGTTGCACACGGACGCCAGTACCATCAGGCTTGGTGCAGCATTATACCAAGAGCAAGACGGACAGATGAGTCATCGCATATGCAAGTCGTGGACTTACCAGGAGTGAAGTAAGGTACCCCGCCCACATATTGGAGTTTTTAGCATTGAAATGGGCTGTGACCGCTAAATTCAATGATTATTTGTATGGGGCTACTTTTACTGTGATAACAGACAGCAACCCATTGACTTACATCTTGTCTTCCGCCAAGTTAGATGCCACCAGTTATAGGTGGTTGTCGAGTCTGTCAACATTCACATTTAAGATAAAGTACCGAGCTGGGAGTAGAAACCAGGATGCAGACGGGTTATCCCGAAGACCACAGGAGGAAGTTCCAGATGACCTGGAAACACAAAAAGAAATGGAAAGGATTAGACAATTTACTCACCAACACCTAACCGAAGACACATTGCAGGTCGTGTCTGCCGAAGCCGTAGACGCTATCTGTGAACTTCATCATCTTGGTAAATTGAATGGTCAGCTTGAATCCTTTCATCTTTCAGTGACTTTAGTAGAATCCCTTGCTATAGATGTGGACGTTTTACCACAAGCTTTCCAACAAGAGGATACTTACCAACGTACAGAGATTTCCCATTTGTCTGAAGAAGAACTGAGAAGAAGACAGAGAATGGATTCGGAAATTGGAGTAGTTATCAGACAGTTGGAATTAAATGACAAGCCCTGTTTCAAGACCAGTCCACCTGAATTAATTTTATGGTTCAAAGAGTGGAGCCGTTTGGAGTTGAGAAATGGAGTACTTTTTAGGAGAATTCAAAAGCAAGGAGTTTCGTCGTACCAGCTAGCATTACCTGCTTATTTTCGTTCTACTGTCTTAAGGGAGCTCCACGATGACATGGGTCATATGGGGATCGAACGGACTCTCGATCTTGTACGATCAAGGTTCTTCTGGCCTAAAATGAAAAGGTCAAAACCTGCGAGCGTTGTGTTCGACGGAAGACTCTGCCAGAAAAAGCTGCTCCATTGGTGAATATCAAGACTAGTAGACCGTTAGAGCTAGTTTGCATGGATTTTCTGTCAGTAGAATCTGACCTGAGTAACACAAAAGATATCCTGGTGATCATATGCTGTCGCTGTGCCAACGCGGAACTAGAAAGCTCAGACAGTGGCCAAGTGTCTATGGGACAATTTTCTGGTGCATTACGGGTTCCCAGAAAGGCTTCACAGTGATCAAGGCACTGATTTTGAGTCTCGCACAATTAAGGAACTATGTAAATGTGCTGGGATATCCAAGACTAGAACTACCCCATATCACCCGAGAGGTAATCCAGTTGAACGTTTCAATCGAACGCTGCTACAAATGTTGGGAACGTTGAGCAACAAAGAAAAGGCAAAATGGAAAGATTATGTCAAACCACTTGTCCATGCCTATATTGCACTAAGAGTGATGTGACTGGATTCTCCCCATACGAACTAATGTTTGGGAGACAACCTCGACTACCGGTTGACCTGGCTTTTGGGTTGCCAGTTGATGGTCCATCTGAATCCCATTCTCAGTATGTACAAGGTCTCAAGAAGTGACTTGAAGAAAGCTACAAGGTTGCAATGACAAATGCTGAAAAGGTTGCAGGACGAAACAAGAGGAGGTATGACAAGCGTGTTACTGCCTCTACCCTGGAAGTTGGTTACCGAGTATTGGTGAAAAATGTTCGCCTGAAAGGAAAACATAAGTTAGCGGATAAGTGGGAATCTGATGTTTACCTTGTGATCAAGAAGGCAAGAGACTTACCTGTTTACACGATGACTCCAGAAAGTAAGAATGGACCTCTGAGGACTCTGCACAGGGATCTGCTGTTGCCCTGTGGATTCCTGTCGACACCTGATCAGCCTGTTGAGAGGAAAGCAATTCGCAAACCCAGAACCAGAGCCAGACGTGCTGAAGAATCTGAAGAGTTTGAGAGTGTAAATGAGTGTTCAGAGTCAGATTATGACCCAGTAGACCATTATGTTCCCGAAAGTTTTTTTGAGGTTGAAACCAGGATTCTCCCAAATCCAGGATTTGTATCTTTCACTGGAGATAGGAGAACAGTCCACTTACCTAGTGCCGAAGCTGTGGCTGAAAAGGAGGAAGGATGTTTTACCCCGAAAGAACCCGGTGAAAAAAATGGGAACTTGCCTGATGTGGAATCCTCCAATGTACAGAAGGCTGATCATCCTACTTCAGAGGAATCGGCAAAGGGGGGAGGGTCATCTGGAAATTCGCACAAAGAAGGAAGTATCCTTTCCCCTCAAAGAGAAACTGCCACTCCTTGTGACTCTCAAAATAATCAGAGTGAATTAACTGAAACTGGAGGTCTTCGACGTTCAAAGAGACAATGTGACCCCCCCAAAAGACTTCAGTAACCGCAATTGGGTAATCCCCTTAGTTTAGTTATCCAATCTTTGCTATCAAGTCTGAGTACTGTGATAACTACCTCTTTGGAAGACCCTTTGAAGTGACTCTGATAGAAATTATCTTAGTATGAGCATGCAGAGGGACCTGCATACATTCAGGGGGGGAGAGTGTAACCCACGTCATTAACTCGGGTCATGATGTTAATAATTAGTATTTATATCGATATAAAACCAATAGTAAGAAAATAACCTGAAGTAAAATGTATTTATTCTATTATAAATAATCCCAAAGAAAGGAAAAGTTCCTAAACTGATTTCTGATTGGTGAGGTGAAAGGTTAGCTCCGCCTCTCTGAAAAAGTTTTCAGAAGATCGCATTCAAGCAGAAATTAATGAGAGACACGAGAGATTACGAACAACACGAGTGAGAGCAGATGCGATTTGAGGGATTTGAGTGAGAACAAACTGTTTAATAGTCCAGCAATAGATTATTAACAAGCGAGAAATAGATTTATGAGGTATTAATTCTTTAGAAAGCTCACGCTTTAAGAGTGCGTTGTGAATCTGAACGCGATGTGAAGAAAACACACTGACGTGATAGGTTCAATCTTCAAATATTTTTCCTTGAGAAACTATTTTTTTGTTTTTGGTTCTCTGATTTATATTTCTCCTTGGCCGGGTTTTTTGTTTCTTGTGTTTTATTTTTCTCTTTGGTGAGTGTCGGAAAAATTGCTGCTGAGATTCCGATTTCTGTCCTGCTGTGGAGTTCCTATTCCTGGTGAATGTGGAGTTCCTATTGACTGGCAAGCCATCCCATCTTCTTGTACCTGGAAACGAAGTTTCCTGGATTTCCCTGAAGATTTTTATTTTTTCTCTTCATGGACTGAACTGTGATAATTTTTCGTGAACATTCCTACTTTTTTTCGGGGAATCTGGAAAAAAAAAAGACATTGAACTTGAAATTGAGACACTGTGGTTGAATCTCAGAAATTGACATTGATAATTTTTGACTCTGTGTTATTGTCATCTATTTGTCTTTTTATTTTGTTTTTCTTTCATTCTCTCAATCCTTCCTTTAAAAAAAAAATACACTTACCTTTTCATTAATTAGCTGCATTCCAGTGGTCTGAGTGGTTCATTTGTTTTATTCTTTCTTATTATCTTCTTTGCAAATGTTTGCTTCAGCGAGTTGATCTAACTCTTCTGTTTCTGGTCCATAGTTTTGATTTTATAGGATCTAGTAACTGACCCGTGTGCTACACACAGAACAATGGTGCCAGTGAACTCACCACACACCAGCTAATGGTGGAGTAACTAAATATGAACTAAACGCCACAGAAGTTTGAAACTACAGTACATATTTATAAAAGTCCTAAACAATCTGTGAGTATATTTTTGCAGTACCATCTGGAGTTCACCACAATTCAAAAAGCTTCAAAGGTCCATGGACCGCTTTACTTCTAGGTCTATATGTGTTTGTGTGCATGTCTATGTGTCTGTGCTGTGTAAAATTTTTTCTTGTTTTTACTCAGAATGTGGATTGAGTGTATTATCTTTGTTGTGTCCCTAGAGGAGATTTACCCTTCAAAACATCAGTGTCTCATTTGGATTTCCACCATACAATCCCAAAGAAACCATGAAAGCCGTTAACACAACACCTTTAACACTGAAATGGATATTGCCCTGTCCAAACCACTTACTCCTATACAGGACAGACTTTCTTTTTAAAACTTTTCTCCTTCAATGAGCTGAACATGTTTGTGGCCCTGAAGCCAACACAAGCTAATAGAATTGAACTGTCCCTGGTGTCATCCTGCTCTCCGCTGATACTTGAGCAGGGATAACACAAGCCATATAGGTTTAACTCGTGTGTCTGTTTGACCTGCCAAGTGCTGAGATATGCCAGCTGGCGGGCTTACGCCTTGGGGGGTGGGGGGGATTGAGCTCTGCACCGCAGGCCCCTGCTGTTTAGTCATGGTGTAACTCCATTACCTTTAAGTACTGGTGCTTATGTCTGCTGGCTGACTTTAACCCTACCACCACTTTCAGCCTGGAATCCACTTCACCCAGACCCCTCTGTGGTCTCAATGCCTGAGGTGTAACTGGTAATAGACTGTAGAGAAAGGAGAGAAAAAAAAAAAAAAAAGATAATGCTTTTGATCGATCAGCATGAACACATTTCATTTCTGAGATCAATAACAGTTTTTATAGATGACAGAACCAAAGTAGTAAATTTATCTCCTGTCTGTGATTGAATCTCTCTGGCAAAGAAGAGGAGCCGGTCGCTGATTCTGTGTGCAGTGGGAACAGAACCCCTTCTGTTGCTTTATTGCTCACAATCTGTATTTAAAACTAATATCAGCCTGCTGTGCATGGCCCAGGGCAACAGCTGCATAACCTGATATATATGGAGCTCTTGTGTTCCCATTGTATTAGAATGTGAAAAATACCTTTTCCTCCACATTTCTCATTGGACATCAATTTCTTTTTGTTTGTGTTTGGAGACTATAATGATTGGTTTTTGTAGGCACTGGGATAGTGATTTGTAATGCCTTTCTGTATGATGTAGCCCAGGCATAATACAAAAACTGATTTCGGAGAATGGTGAGGCTGAGGATGGAGTTTGGGGGACTGGAGGAGGGAGATGCCAAGTTTACACTCAACCTTTCTCTAGTTGTTCTTCTCGTCTCTGTGTTGCAGGGGTTAATCCGGATATCCCCTGCAGACACGAGAGCCCTTACAGTGGTGCATTGAACGGTGGCTGATATACATCCACAGATATGTCATAGACAGAAAGAGAAAGCTCGTCCACATAGATAAATATTTACTGAATGAAGTGGAGCTTGAGGCAAGCTCCAGGAGGAATATACAGACCTCAAATGAGACCTGACTCATATCTTATGACTGTTCATAAAGGGTAAAACACCTGTTGAGAGGATTCACTGCAGAAATTAAGATAACTTATGCTCATACATTTGGATTATTCTCCTTATTAGTGGTGTTCAGTGTAAGATATTGGGTAACACTTTCCATGAAGCTTGTATTTGTAATGCATTGGGTATTCTTAATTCTTAATAAAGCCTTAATTGCAAAAATCTTTATAATATGCATCATCTCATAAATAATTGTAACAAAAGTTATAATATATTAAAATAATTACCTATTTGTGGATCTAATGTTTAAGCGGATGATCATTTATAACACATGAAGACCATGCTATATCCATTTAAGTTATTATAGTTCCAATTATTATAATGTATTATAAGTATCATATCTTGACATTGTTTAAGATCTACAAAAAAATCCTACTACGTATGAGTGGTCTTTTACTTTAAAGTGACAAATACAAAGTTTTATTGTAAATGTCTAAATGGCGTGTATAGTGTGGTCATATATTTTTTATAAGTGGTCTTTGTCTGCTTTGAGTAAAATAGCACAAGTCTTCTTTTAAACAGCCATTTGTTATATGGTTACGACACATGAACATGTTTAATTGTAATATCAACAAAACCATTTTGAATTGTTTCAGACATAAACGGGTGAGCTTCAGCTTCCTCACAATGGAATTAACATTCTGTTAACCGTGTGTTATGAATCATCATTATTAAAAGTTATAAACACTAAAATTAAGTATTATAAGGTATTATGTGTTGTTATGATTATTCATGGATACAATAAGTTATAAAGCTTTTTATAATGCATTATGCATATATTTTGTTGCATTTAGAATACCCTTAAACTGCATTATACATAGAAATGACCATATATATATATATATATATATATATATATATATATATATATATATATATATATATATATATATATATATGTATATATACACACACACACACACACACACTGCAGGACGTGGGGTTCAGAGGACAGTGAGACAATGTCCTCTTGTCCTGGTGCATTTATATTTGGCCCAGGTTGGGCAAAGGGCTGAGATGCATATTGTTTGTGTTCATTTAAATAAGGAGAAATGTCAGCTTTCCATGGCTGCAGGCTGCTTGCATGTTAGATGATCCAGTCATTGGTGCCTGTGGTTGTGAGGTCGTGGCTGGTCCTTCCAGGTCAGTGTCAGCCATGTGGCGGTTTCGGGCCATAATTGACCTTTTGACAGAGAGCAAAGAGACAGCTCCTCTCCCTCGGCTGGAATAATCACTTCGGATCTCCTGGTGCGGAAAGCTTACCTCAAGTAATTAAAAATGCTTGTTAAGAATAGATAGCTTTTGTTTTATGTTTTGAGAAAAAATAAATTTAAGTAACACATTATTTCTCTCTTCACAAGTCACAGCAAATGTATTTCCAAAGCTTCCGATTTAATAAAATGTATCATCTTGCCATTTTATCTGTACAAGTTTGGGTCTGCAGATGAATTTTTCTACTTTATGAATTATTTAATTAAACATAATTCAATAGTAAATAATCTTTCATTTTTCTATTATTGCTGCTTTGTGATATCCCTAACCCAGCGTAAGGCAAGTCGTTTGAATTAGGCTTAAGTGTGTGTGTGTGTGTGTGTGTGTGTGTTGTGTGTGTTTGTTCCAAGTGTGATATAGCCTCCATGAAACACATACGTCCCCAGGTCCGCCCTAAGGGTGCAGAGCTTCACCCGGATC
Organism: Tiaroga cobitis; assembly: GCA_030578255.1. Taxonomy (NCBI): domain Eukaryota; kingdom Metazoa; phylum Chordata; class Actinopteri; order Cypriniformes; family Leuciscidae; genus Tiaroga; species Tiaroga cobitis. The sequence continues at coordinate 12,179,604 of CM060599.1, read as the reverse complement.
TCTGACGTCTGATTTGTTAACCATGTGACCCATAGCAATGTCTCTCCCCTCACCCCTCTTAGACCTTTTGTTGTCCCCCAAATCAGCCCCCCCCCCCCCACCCCCTCCCCCTCCCCTTGGCCTCCACAGCCTTCATTCTTTTATTACAAAGCTTGCAGAGAGGATGTGGAATTCACTATTAAAGGGTAGGATTAGAATTATGGATTTTAAAGGGTACACAATGATGCATAAAACAACACAGGACCACTGAAACATGCCGGAATTCATTGTAACTGAAAACAAAATACTCCATCATATCATACCAGATACCAACAGCATGCAAAATAATTTACCACTATCATTTATACACAGGCCTTTTTTTAACACATCATATTTCAACCATAGTATAAAGCTGTGGTTAAAATTTTGAATAAAGCATATTTGCATGCAGTGAACTAAAGCCTCTCCTATGGCAAACCAAACAGTATAATTTCAGAGTGTGCAAAGGGAGAAAAAGGCTTCAAGCATTTTTCGTATGTCTTTAAAGTGTTTACAAGACATAGAAAAATAGACACAGCTTCAAACGCTACAGGCCTGACTGTTGAGAATGGAGTATTATGATATTAATTAAAACACAAATCGGCCTTCCCCCTCTCTGCGTATAGCCCGTGGGTATACAATGTTGTACACTTGATTGAATCAGGTAGTAGCAGCCAGCTAGGCCTTTCGTATTTTGCGCTTGAAGGGCTGAGAAAAATTTGAGCGCGGCTCCATTACTCTCAATTTGATGGGGAAGTGCTTTATGAGAGCAACCACAAGCTGACAGCTCAAAAGGCAGCAGCATAGTTTGAAACATACTTTAATTTTTAGTTGAATATCACATTTGCAGGTTTACCATTTGATGGTATGTGAATGTAGAGGAGACCAGAATAACCTGAAAGCTGAAAGTCGAACCCTGCCATGTATAAAATATCGTTGTTCTAAATTCATATTTTTTTTCACGTGTCGTCACACCCTTATGAACGCCCATTTGAAGAGCAAAACAAGACTTTCAAGTCAAGTCACCTTTATTTACCGGTATATAGTGCTTTATACAATACATATTTTTTCAAAGCAAATTTACAATGATAAACAGGAAATAAAAAGTGATTAAATGATGTAAACATAATTCAGTTCTGCTGTAAAGCAGGTCTATAAATAAAATAGTGTCATTGTTCAGCTGAAGTCAGTTTATTCAGTTCTGTTCAATAACTGGGTAAAATCCATCAATTATGGAATAAGTTAAATCCAGCTTTTCTCCATTGCCCACCAGTATTTTTTTATGTACTAATGTAGTAAGACAGTGATATTAAAAGACTAAATTCACCTTTTTGATGATGCATACTATGTACAGGCAAGCAGATTGTAACACAGTTCATTGTTGCGGGAAGAAGGAGGCGGGAACCGGCGAACATTTAAAGACTTTAATAACAAAAAAAAAAAAAAAAAAAAAATGAAAGTAAAGTCAGCAGCCCCTCACGGACGACTGCTGTCACATATAACAAAATAAAACACAACATAAATCCAGGCCTGGCCTCTCTCGTTCTTCACTGTCGTCGCTCCTCCGTTTATGCTTCCGCTCCTCCGAGTGAGATACGAGACCGGTGTGTCGCGCAGGTGTCGCTCATTAGTAATCACGCCACCGGCCTCACGCCGTCCTCCCACGGCCCTCGACCGCGTCCTGCTCGCCACACAGATGAAATCAGAATATAAACGCAATGGACAGTGTCTCTTTAAGATTTTTTTTCCCATAGTAAACCATTATAAAGAAAATGGTTAACCATTTAGCACGTTGCATTTGTATTCTGGGCTTATCTGCTCACCTGTACATAGTCATGAGTCATGCAGGTAGAGGTAGACTAGGGATCTATTGATAGATGAGAATCTATCAATATTTCTCCAAATCTGCACATTGTTGAGCTAAAAGCCCTGAGGGACGTTGTTTTGTCAAGCGCTGTCATGACGACACCACAGGAGTTTTTTTCTGAATGGAAGCGGCTGACGCTCATAATTCATATTAAAGTTATCGACTCATTTTTTAATTACATAACTCCTAAAACCAATTAAGACATAACTGTCACTATAAGTTTCTCAGAATACAATAGTGGTCAAATACTGAAACTTGAGTATTATATTTTTTTAATGATGTTTAGTTTGTCAAGGTAATAACATAAATTATTATAGTAACTTTAAACTATTTAAAAAAAAAAACGCTTCAGTGCGCCGGCGCTCTGGCAACGGTTAACAGGTTAAGACCACTTGGGTGCGAGTATGGCAGGCCTCCTCTTCTTAGAGTATTTCTGCTAGGCCTCTGCTCCCCATAACCCTGTGGAGGCAGTATGCGTCTCTGAATTTGAGACAGTGGTCAAGTCGCTCCTCTAGAGTAGGATGACGTACTCCCCTTGTTAGCAGGGTGTTTATATAGAGTGCTTAGTAACGAGCTAGGTCTCCTAACTATATCTGTCAGGCCTCCTCTCCTTTGAGAGTCATCCTGCTGAGGTCTCCATACGTACAGTTAGACTGTGTTTATAGCATGTGTCAGGCCTCCTCTCCTTCAAGAGTCATCCTGCTGAGGCCTCCATGATGACAGCATTTTATGTGGAGCTTGAGAAGTGGCCCCTCTCTCTCTGAGGAGGTGCTTCAGGGCCTCCGCTCCCTGAGCTCCGATGATCGTCGAGCTAGCTCTCCTAAATATGTGTCAGGCCTCCTCTCCTTCGAGAGTCATCCTGCTGAGGCCTCCATATATAACATTTTGCTGTGATTGATCTGTTTTATAGCATGTGTCAGGCCTCCTCTCCTTTGAGAGTCATCCTGCTGAGGTCTCCATGCAAACAGACGTTGCAGGTGGAGCTTGAGAAGTGGCCCCTCCCTTTCTGAGGAGGTGCTTCAGGCCCTTTGCTCCCGGAGCTTTGGTGATAGTCGAGCTAGCTCTCCTAACTATGTGTCAGGCCTCCTCTCCTTTGAGGGTCATCCTGCTGAGGCGTCCATATATTCAGTTAGGCTGTGTTATCTGTTTATAGCATGTGTCAGGCCTCCTCTCCTTTGAGAGTCATCCTGCTGAGGCTTCCATGCAAACAGCATTTCAGGTAGAGCTTGAGAAGTGGCCTCTCTCTCTGAGGAGGTGCTTTAGGCCCTTCGCTCCCTTCGCGATGATCTGATGATCGTCGAGCAGCTCTCCTAAATATGTGTCAGGCATTTTCTCCTTTGAGAGTCATCCTGCTGAGGCTTTCATATATACGGTTTGCTGTTTTTTGTTTTATAGCATGTGTCAGGCCTCCTCTCCTTCGAGAGTCATCCTGCTGAGGCTTCCATGCATACAGACATTGCAGGTGGAGCTTGAGAAGTGGCCCCTCCCTCTCTGAGGAGGTGCCTCAGGCCCGGGGTTCCACATACTGCCGGAAGGGGTTCTTCCTCATTTCTTGAGTAGTTGTTAGACCCCTCGCTCCCTGAGCTCTGGTGGTAGTCGATCTCTCTTTTAACTTCTATTACAGGTAGAGCTTGAGAAGTGGCCCCTTCCTCTCTGAGTAGGTGCTTTAGGCCCTTAGCTCCCTGAGCTCCGATGATCGTCGAGCTAGCTCTCCTAAATATATGCATCAGGCCTCCTCTCCGAGAGTCATCCTGTTGAGGCCTCCATATATTAAGTTCGGTAGAGCGTGGAGGGAGAGCACCCAGGCCCCCTCACTCCCTGAGCGCTGTAGCGGTGCTCTAGCATGTGTCAGGCCTCCTCTCCTTCGAGAGTCATCCTGCTGAGGCTTCCATGCAAACAGCATTCCAGGTGGAGCTTGATAAGTGGCCCTTCTCTATTTGATGAGGTGTTTTAGGCCCTTCGCTCCCTGAGCTCCGATGATCGTCGAGCTAGCTCTCCTAAAATATGTGTCAGGCCTCCTCTGCTTTGAGTCATCCTGCTGAGGCCTCCATATATACAGTTTGGCTGTGTTGATCTGTTCTATAGCATGTGTCAGGCCTCCTCTCCTTCGAGAGTCATCCTGCTGAGGCCTCCATGCAAACAAGGATTGCAGGTAGTAGGAAAAGGGCCATCTCACTAACAGAGTTGTTTAGGCCCCTCACTGCCTGAGTTCTGCATCATGAACTTTATTCACCCTATAAGGAAAAGCTCTAGACCACAGTGGTGTAAGTGTGGCAGGCCTCCTCTAATCTCAGAGTCATCCTGCTGAGGCCTCCACCTCCCATAGCACCGTGAAGGAGCTCTATCGTCTCTGGCTAGAGACTGGTTGAGTAATGTAAACCCAAACAGGTTGTTGGCTTCAGCGTTAAGCATGATAGCCTCCCTGGTGTGGGGGTTGACACCGTCCCCCCGAAAGTAGCAGGCTAGGGCCCATAGGCTCCGGGCTATACTCCTTTAAAGGGACCCCCTCTCTGAAGGTTGGGCTGTGGTTCCCATGCCCCCGAGCTGGCAAGCCCTCTGTGTGATTCACAGAGTTCCCCTCGCTTAGCATGGAGCTCGGGCAGTGGCCGTAGGGAGTAGTTCTACAGTTAGCCTGACGTCTAAACAATTAGGGGCTTTAACTTTGAGTTAATGTGTTTTTGCTTGTAGCCATAGTTGCTGAAGCATCCCCTTAGCATGGCAGCGTGGGTATCTCGTTCCCCATAGCGCTTGACGCAGTTCAAGTTCCCTTCGAAAGGGAACGTCTCAGGTTACGGCTGTAACCTATGTTCCCTGAGAACAGGGAATGAGACACTGCGTCTCCTCGCCATGCTCTGGTCTGCTTTTACAGTCCCTTCAGACGAAGAAGTGGATGACATGTTCTCTAGGCGCTCCTCTTATACTTCCTGGTCGCGCTAGAGCATGACGTCATGACTGACACCGGCCAATAGGATTGTGGTGATTCTGCAGTGTTTCAGTCATCAGTCATTTCAGTCATAGCGCTTGACGCAGTGTCTCGTTCCCTATTCTCAGGGAACACAGGTTACAGTCCCCTCATGTTCCCATTGTCTCTTGTCTAGCTTTGGTGTCCAGTATATAACCCACTGTTTGGTGAGACTGTTTTCATGTTTAAATCAAGTTTGTTCAAAACATGGTTTGTTTCTGTTTACTTTGTATGTTTAAGTTTCAAATAAACTGCACTTGGGTTCATTTAACTTGCCCTTGGTGGACGATTGTTATAGACAGGTTATGTGACATAACGTTATGTGACAGGTTAATATGACCCAAACTAAAAATAAATAAAAAGTTAAAAAATTAACTCACATTTCTGCTGCTGTTTATGCATGACTTTTGTCATGTCAATGTTACAAATTTTGCATATTGTTGGACTATGAGTGTCATGATACAGAAGGAGAACAACACAGGTGGTATCCAAACTCAGTTTATTCAGAAACAAGTTGCAAGATGGGAGGTGAGTAAATGGTTGGAAGGTATATACAATGTTACTGGCAGAATGATAACAGTTCATATCTGGATGTGGATGCAGAGGATGGCTGCAGGTGAACCGGGAGACAGGAGATGAGAAGGGGTAGTTTGAGACAGGAAACTTCAGGTAAGTATCCACAGGTCAATGGCAAATGGTAAATGGACTGCATTTATATAGCGCTTTCACATACCCAATGGCCACCAAAGCGCTTTACATTTGCCTAACATTCACCCATTCACTCACTCATTCATACACCGACGGCGGTGTCAGCCATGCAAGGCGCCATCCAGCTCGTCGGGAGCTGGGGTTAGGTGTCTTGCTCATAGACACCTCGACACTTGGTGAGGTGGAACCGGGGATTGAACCACCAACCTTCCAGTTTGTAGACAACCTACATGAACTGAGCCACTGCCGCCCCTGTGGAGGTAAGTAGTCAGCTGTTCAGGTTAGAACGACAAGACCAGACAAGGGTGTAGCTGATGATGCTACGAAGTGATGCTCGAGTGATCAAGTATTCCAATGTATAAAAAAGCTTTCATTTGATTCCTCCGTCCTCATTTTCTTACCTTGCAGCCTTCCCTCGCATCCTACAGAGGGTGGAGCTGAGACGCGAGGAAAGGAAGTGAGGAAAGGAAACGAGGATGCACAAACAAGAATTGAAAAGCACCCTAGGAATCTGGTGCTGAGGGTGAGGCTGACTCTGTGACAATTATGTGCATGATAATATTAATAGCCTAAAATTGTATTGATTTAGGATTTTATCAGGACATTTTTGCTTATTTTTGTACAATGTAGTCCAGTCAATATAAAGTCTAGGCCGTGCAGCAAACCAGTTTAAACCCAGTGCTTAAATTAGAACGGTTAATAACATTTATTTTTATTATGAATAAAGAATTTTAAATGAGTAAAAAACTACAGCTTAATAAGAATTTTGAATAAATCTTAATGGAACAAGGTAATGGACCATTTAGTTTGTGATTTGTATTCATAAATTTAAACATTTTATTTTTTTATTTTATTTATGAATATGAATCACATAAACGGAAATGGTCCATTCCCTTGTTACATTAAAATGTATATATATATATTTTTTTTTTGTTAAGCTCTAGTTTTTTTTTTTAACTTTATTAATTTGGGTTATTCATGCAATTGGATGGAATTTTACTATACAATTAAAATTCGTCAATCTTAAAAAAAAAGGCTTGCATTTTTTTTTTGAGGGCAGCATTTGATCACTGGATTTACAGAAATCATTTCACTTTTAAGTGTTTTCTCAGCATAGCAACATTGCATATCTAATCAACTTCTGACAAACACATTATTATTTGAATAATCACTCAGTAAATCATTTATCCATGTATTACTGTCTTTGGAAGGCTTTTGTGTTTTTAAAAACACATTAAAAAGTACAAATTCACGTCATTTCATTTACATGTATGCAGAATTCCCCCTTTTTTTTCAGCTGAACCTTTTTGACCTTATATATTTACTTGAAGTACCCCCTGAGATTGTAAGTTAAGCTATAGGTCAATAATAAAATTAAGTAATTAATAATATTAATAAATAATCAAGCTTATGGTTTTCTGATGTTGTTCACATGGTCACATGAAATGCAGGTAAACAAATAAAATATTTAATTTTTTTTAGTAGGTGTTTTATTTTGATTGTTTTATTTTAAAGTTATTTATTTTAATTTTACTTTTTTATTATTAATTAATAGCTTGTCATTAAACTCATGAACCCCTTGCAGTACCATCACGAACCCCAGTCTGGGAAACCCTGACATAATATAATATTTAATGCACTTCATGTTTTTGATAACAAAGAATGAAATATATTTGGTTCTACTTTATTTTGATAGTCCACTTTAAACATTCTACTAACTGTAAGCAACTTTGCAACTACATGTCAACTAACTCTCATTAGAGTATTAGTAGACTGTAGTAGACTCTCAGTAGACTGTTAGGTTATGGTTAGGTGTTAGGGTTCGAGTTTAAGTTGACTTGTAGTTGCCAAGTTACTTATAGTCAGTAGAATGTCTAAAATGGACTATCGAAATAAAGTGTTACCATAAATTTTCTTTCTCTTTTTTTTTTTTTTTTAGATCAATATGGTACAAGATTATCCTATTTAAATCAATGTGATTTAACGAGTTTGGTCAAAAGTAATCTAAAAGTAATAAAAAAGTAGTCAGATTATATGCAATATATATATATATTTATATATATATTAGGGGTGTAACGATTCCTTTTAACAACGATTCGATTCGTATCACGATTCGTGGTTGTCGATACGATTCAAGGACGATATTGGTTCATTTAGAACGATACGATCCGAAACGATTCAGTGACTTGAAATCGATTCAGTAACTTTTTAGCCAAAAATTCAACCAGTGTGACTGAAATAAATACCTGGATACTGGACAGTGCGGGTAAAGTTTCCCAGATTCATGTTGTTTCTTGTAAGGGAATCAATCAGGTATCAATTAATTATAGATATAAACTAGGGCTGCACGATTTGGGGAAAATGTCATATTGCGATTATTGAGGTCAATATTGCGATTGCGATATGCAATTGCGATATAATAAACAAATGATTTCATGAGTGAACTTGCTTGGTTCTCAAGGAAAATGCACACAATTAGTGATAATGCTGAAATGTGTGGGCTATATCTCAACTCAAACTTGCAACAACAACTAAATGATTAATAACACCTATAATGATCAATAAGCCATTGATGTCTGGATAAAAATGTCTGGACATTCCTGTCTAACAGGTAGGACATACAGACATTGAATTAAGTTCAACAGTCTACACTGCAAACATTATAAATTATAGAATAATCCTTATTAAAGTTACAAAAGTTATTTAGTCAAGAGCATTGAGTGTTTTTCTCTGTTCCTTTTGTTCTTTGATTAACTTTAACGACAGAGATAATTAGTGGCTACTGTGTACTGTCCCTTTAAGACCAACGCCGCTCCTGAGTCTGACAGAGACGCGGATCACACACGCGCCTCATTCTCTCATGAGTCACAACTCTTTACGGCCATCGTAAGACTGCTCTTGTGTTAAAATACTCGACAAAAAGACATTTTGGCATAATTGTGTGTTTTTGTTCGTTCAAGCGCGAAAGAGAACTGTATTCTGGCGTGCTGTCTTGTGCGCACGCACGATACTGGCGCGAGTCTTTCTCTGTGTGTGTGTCAGTCAACGCGAACTTCTTTGTCTTGTCACGAATCTTACTTACTTAAATCTCACGAATTTACTGAATCGAGTAACGTTTAACGCCTTTATCATTAAACGTGCTAAGAAAAAAACATCCATATAAAGTCTGACCTGCTTAAATCCAATGCGTTATTTCCTAGTATCGATAAAATCGATTGATTACCTTTTAAAACGATGTTAGATCGATATATGTCGTCCGGAAGGCCAACTTGCTGAGCACAGATCGATGTAGTTGGATCATAGGAATATAAATCGATTCACCGATGTAGTCAATGAATCGTTACACCCCTAATATATATATATATATATATATATATATATATATATATATATATATATATATATATATATATATATATATATTAGGGCTGTAACGATACACCAAACCCACGATTCGATTCGTATCACGATTTTTGACCCACGATTCGATTCGTATCGCGATTCTATCACGGGGGCGGGGCTTGAGGGGGCGGGGCTTGTGGTGAAAAAAAGAGATTTTGAGAGAAGAAAAAAAATACCGGTATTTTTATTAAATAACATTAGGAAAAACCTGTATAATCTAAACACCAAAGAACAATAATAACTATGCAAATTATTAAACTATACTAGGCAGTGTACGCTGCTGCTTTTGGGTTGTGTTCTGTGTTCCAACTAAATTGATTTCGGGATGGTGCCGTAGGATATGCATCTGCATGTTGGACGTGTTGCCGGTCAATTGAGGATTAATTTAATGCACTTTCTGAGAATTTATATTTCAAGTTTTGGCTGCAAATTTCACGTCCATAATGCTGAAATTGCCAAATTTTAAATAATTTATCCTCAACTAGTTTTGTGGTGTAGGTCTACGTATTTTATAATGTTAACTTCAAATAATACTATTAAAGATGTGGTAGTTCTCAGGGCCTGAATTTCGTTTTGGAAAATGGGGGGGGGGGAAATCCCCCCTTAGATGATTCTCATGGGGGGGGGATTTTTTTTTGTTTGGGGGGGAGAAAGGGGGGGGGGGGGGGGGCATTCTTTCCAAACAAAATTATTACATTTATCTTGCCTAAATGTTTACGCTCATTGCATTTTTACAATGGGGTAATATTGTTGTTAAGAATTTACACATCACAAGGAAGCTTGATTTAAATTGTTTAATTAAATTGAAAAAAGTAGCACAAATAAATACAATAGAATAAAGATACAAATAAAGACAATTAAAGAGTTTTTGAATAGGTCTAACACTAGTATTCACATACAGAAACTGAATAAAGTAATCAAATGGAAAATAACACTGGGTAGTATTTTAGTCCTGAATAAATTAAATACATAGGCTATTAATCCTGATTCCTTTAACCTAAAGCCGTCTTTTGTTGTTTTGACAACAAAATTAATGACAGACACATATGGCTTCCGTCACTTTAAGAGCTAGTGCACGGATCCTGTGTTCATTATACTGGCATGCGTTTTATGCCTATTCAAGACAAAAACGACTATGTTTAGAGTATAGCCTACTCACAAAGACCGAAATTGACAATTTTGCTTGTTAAAGCAATATAATCCGCGAAAAATAGTTACTGGCCAGCTGTTTTTGAGGCGGATTTTCTATGAATGTGCGCATAGAAAATAATCTCTCAGAGAGCGCGCGAGCACTGATTAGTTTAAAATTGCTTGAATGTTTAAACTGGTAAGACTTAAAAAGACTTTTACAGTCTATGGTCCCGACTCCAAAACGCGAGTGTGTATTATCGCCGCATGCAGCGCCTGCCTTGCAAAACACATTATGAGAGAAGAGATAGAAGACGCGCGCTGCACCGCTGAACACTCACGCTGTTTGTGAAATTGCATCTGGAAGATAGTTGTTAAAAGAATGATTTGATTTTATTATCTGTTGGATTACGATTGCGGGAATTTCCCGCATTATAAATGGGAGACCTGCGGGAATGATTAGAATTATGCGCAATACCCGCAATCCCGCGCCGAAATTCGAGCCCTGGTTCTGGACAGGAAGGATAACTCTGGGAGTTGGAAGGGGTGTGATCGCGATTCTGCCTTCTCACATCGCGATACAGGATCGTGGACCTGAGTATCGCGATTTCGATTTTATATCGCGTATCGTTACAGCCCTAATATATATACTTGTCAATCCATCTTGATGGATGACGCAGAGGAAACCATTAAGAGGACAATGTGACTTGCATAAACACATTTTGGTACGCTTTGAAATGTTGTCTTGTGAAAGCGAACCGAGTCAAGAAGAAAATGCAAGATTGTAAGAAAGTCCCTGTTTCGGAACAAAGCAAACAATCTATTCAAGAAGTCTGAAAATGCTCAAGTCTGGTATTTGCTGTCTAGTCATAGCCAACACAGCCTGTGCATAGCACTTCATCTTTTATGACAAAAGCATTAAAGCATGGCCAAAGCTATCAAACGACAGGAAAATTGTCTCTGGTTACTCCGTAACCTCGGTTCCCTGAGAGGAGGGAACGAGACACCGAACATCACCGACAGGTGTCGCTATGGGGTTATCCCCTCATTCCTTGAATCTACTGAAGCCTTATGAAATCTCGTGGGCGAGAGTCCGCCCGCCGATGGCGTTCAAGCACGCAAAAAAGAGGCAGGCTCCCCCACACTATAGGGTGGCACATTGCCTCAGAATCTTGGACTGAAGCAGAGTGCAGCCAACAAAGACTATGTAACACGGCAGCCTACATATTGTCTCGCTCCCTCCTCTCAGGGAACCGAGGTTACGTTAGGTAACCGCAGACAATCCCTTTCGAGTCGGTCTCTCGACACTGCGTCACTAAAAGGTGTCACTATGGGGATCTATAAAATCCTGCTGTGTTGATAGCGAAGGTCCAGATTGGCTGCAAGCCAAGCCGTAGCTAAAGAACTTCGTCCAACAGAGACCTCATAAGCTCAGTGACATAGCAGGTATAAGAGCAAGTTGCACAAGCATGGACTATGTGCAAGTTGCACAAGCATAGACTATGTGCCACAAATGATGACAGATTCCTTGTCTGTGCTTTTTGACACTGTGAATGTGTACAATAGCAATGCACATAGATATAACCCTTGAGGGTGACCATTCGTGCAGAAAGGCAGCAGTATCTGTGCCTGTCTGTGCCTGTAACAGCCTTGCTATCATCATCATGTAGGCAGAGCATAGCAAAGCACTCTGCCAAAGCCGCAGCCATCAGTGCTTCCAGAGAACTGTTAAGGCAGAAACTTCTCGGCTCGAAATGAACAGAGTTAAATGAACAGATAAGTTACAAACTGTGAGCACCCCTGTGAAATGCGATCTCGCATCACAACAAGGTCCAGTTCTACTCTCTGGGTTTTTAGGATGAGAAGCAGAAGATGAGATGGTATGACAGGGGTTCCCAAACTTTTCAGCCCACGACCCCCAAAATAAAGGTGCGAGTGACTCACGACCCCTAGGCCTACTATCCTCGGAGGTAGTTAAAGTATACAAACATTGCTTGAAACTGTGCACACGCACTAATAGGCATACTTACAACACAAAAGAACACAACAGTCAAAACAACCATTATATTATTTTATATTAGACTACAGGGCTGTTGAATGCTTGATTCTGATTGGTTGATAACGTTATAAGGTGTGCAATTATTTTTAGGGAAACGCACGGCTAAAGTAGGTTAGTTTTGACCGCATTAGTCCCCTCCCCGATAATTTATTGACTGCTACTGGTTTGCGCTTGGCAAAGATATTCAGATAGCCATTGTTTTTGGCTGTAACGATAGACCAAACCTACAACTCGGTTCGTATCATGATTTTTTATTTTAGATTTAACAAAAAGAAAAATCATGTTTTCGGTGCTGATGCAGTGGTGACGCGTTCATGTAACAAGGGTGGCGCTCCCAATAAAGTATCTAAAAGCTGCCACAAAGAACCGGCAAAAGTAATGATTATGAATATGTCAAAAATAGCAAGGAGAGATATTAATTGTTTATTAATAAACAATGTTTTTCTGTGTCAGTGTGTCGGCTTCAAGATGAAGTTGACGATGCTGACTCGCCATCTTCACAGTAACGCGCCAGAGAGAAATGCAGATTTCATACGGATTACATAAGCAGAGAGCAGTCTGTTTTTCGTTTTTAAACATTCTGTTTAAAAGTTGACATCAAGCTTTCTATATATCTCTCAATTCTGTGAGGCAAATAGCTACATTATACGCTGAGTTTCGGTTCATGAGAAAGACTCCAGTTCACGCGCCGGTGACTCCGTGTCATGATGATCTATTTTCTACTATATTTACTTCTTATTCATTAAATCCAGGCAAATGGTTGATGAAACATTAATTAAAATTAAGATACAATTAATAAAAAATGAAATTTACTTTAAAGAAAGGCTTTGTGCTTTCTGAAGTCTCTGTGGAAGTTTTAAAGTCGCTTTCAGAGCGGTCATGTCCGAAACGGAGAACTGTCACGTCCGTATTGTTTTTTTCCTCATAAATGCGAACACGAAAAATAAAATAAAATAAAATAAAGAATATTTTATGTTCTGTGGAGGCCGACCCTTCTTCATCCGGTTATTAGCCTACTTTTGTTTTGTTTAATTCAGTGTAATTCGTAGAATTATAAAAAAATATTTTGCCACATAAAAGTTAAAGATTTTTTGTGTCACGTCACATGTGTATTTCGCTCATATTAAATATAAAACGCATGTGTAGACTAATATTTTTCTAATGTCTTGACTCCTTTATTAAGGGGGTATGGATATATACACAAACGTTTCAGTATTAAATACATTTTCTGATCATTTATATTTCAAGTTTTGACTGCAAATGTCACGTCCATAACGCTGGAATTGCCCAATTTTATAGAATTTATCCTCAAATAGTTTTTTGGTGTAGGTCTGCGTATTTCCTATTATTTTAACTTCAAATAATACTAATAGTAATTTTAAAATGTGATAGCCCTACGTCACATCACACTCCACTGTTATGGTGGTAATTTCAGTATTTACTCACTAACATTGTTGTGGAAACACAGTAAGAATGGAAACTAAAATATGGAAGTATCGTGCTACAGCGCACATTATATCAGCTGCAGTTCTGGCGCTTCAGTCCCAATACACTCAAACACTCAACGTACATTCATATCACATGTTAATGCATGCCAGGTAAACATTTCATTGGCGCTCTGTACATGATGTACTTTTTCTGAGGGCGCACTGAAGCGCGCGCAGCGCACTGTCAGACAGCGCCAAACTGGATTTTTGTTGGGAGACCCATCTGATAGCGATGGGGAACCGAGACCAAGAGAGCTACATAAAGCTACATGGAAAAAAATATTTGAAATTTTGCTGTTTTCATGGATACAAAAAGTTGAATGACCCTCCCCTCAACAAAGAATAAAAAGACATGACCCTCCCCTATTTTCCTCCGGTGGACCTTTCCATAAATGCCGAACGGTCCCTTGAAAATCATCTCGCGACCCCCCCTCGCTGTCTCACGCCCCCCCGGGGGGTCGCGACCCCTACTTTGGGAACCACTGTGGTATGATACACTCTCTGAATAGACTATGATCAGGTCGATCATCCAGATTAATTCAGTACACGCAGTCTACTCATGTAGAGGGGAGATAGCGGCGTTCAACATTCCATTAATGTTTACAAATATTTTGTTCATATGGAGGGCCTGTAGCGCCCGCCTCACTTCGGCCGGGTACCGGACCTAGTTGAAACACCAGACATCTAGCTGGTAGAGGCCAAAAACGGCATCTTGAACACCGTCCTACTACACACAGTTGAGCAAGGCTGGACTAATGAAATGCAGAGCGTGGAATAATAAGCAACTAGCGTATTGGTGTCATGTGGGAGAAGGATGGATGAACCCAATTGCAGACAATATGCAAACACACAAGGTTTATTTATTACAGAAACAGGGAAAACAAAACCCATGAGGGGGTAAAACAGAGGTAAGGAAGGTTCTCACAAGCAAGACTATAACTAGACTAAGACTGGGATATACTACATACAACTCTTCAGACATAAAACTCTTACTTGACAAGGACTTCTCAGCAATGATACAAACACAGGCATGTTACACATTGATTGACAATGAACCGACACAGGACAGCAAACACAAGGGGATGATATAGGGAGACACTAATGACAAGAACAGGTGAAGAGGACTAGACAATAATAATAATAATAATAATAACAAGACGAGGATAACAAGGGGGCGGGTTAACGTAACGAGACAACACAAGCACATGGCCCAAACAAATGGCCATGTGCTTGTACACAAAACATGGGTCTGTCATGATCCTGCCTCAAGACTAGAGAAATACAAAGACACAAGGGCAGAATCATGACAGAACCCCTCCCTTAAGGAGCGGCTACCAGACGCTCCTCAAGGGAACTTCAAATACGGGACATGACTGACTGTGACAGACACAAACCAACAAAACATAACAAATAACAGCAACGGTAAACATGAAAAAACAATTACAGGGTTGGGGTGAAACAATAAAAACAACAAACAAGGAAGAGGGGGTGGGGGAAAAACAAAGTCCATAGGGGGTAATTCATGGTGAATAGGTGGACTGGGAGTCTTGGGTCTTCGGGACGAGGGCTGGGGACGGGGAATCCCCAGGGACTTGGATGGAGACACACGAGGAACATTCTTGGGGGAAACAGTCCGGGGAGAAGTGGTGACAGGGGCGTCCGGGGAAACCCACAGGGGTACAGAGGGCGGTGAAATGGGAAACCTGACCAGGGGAACAGCAGGTAAGGGGACTAGGCGCATGACAGGGGGAGATGCAGGCGACTGTGAAACAGGGAGAGATAATGCTGCGGCTGGTTGCGGAGCTGGAACGGGGGTCAGCGAACTCTAGAGCAGAACCAGTACCAGCGCTCTTCACATCAGAATCGACGCTCCCCATCTCAGATTCAGAAACACCGTAGCCTGCAACCGACTCTGGAAGAGCGTTGTCTGAGGCTGACTTGGACCCAGCGTTCTCTGCAGCTGATACAGGGACAGCACTCTCAGCAGTCGACTCGGTGACAACTCTGCCTGCAGTTGACTCAGGGACAGCACTCTCGGATGCTATGGGTACAGGACTTGAGGGTATGACAGGAACTTCTAGTAACTTGACAAGACTAGAGAGGTAATCGGACAGAGTCTTGGCTGCAATGACGACAGGCATTTCTTGGCGGGCCGATACAGACAGCTTCAGCCGCCAAATCGACCGCGGCTTTCACATCAGCTGATTCACAAGCAGAGATCACAGCGGAAACTTCTGGAACAGCCTCTTCTGCAGCTGACTCCGGAGCAGCTTTCTCTGCCGCAGACTCAGAGCCACCTTTAACTGCAGTAGCCTCAGGAACGACTTCCAGAACAGCAGGTTCAGGAACCACTTTCTCTGCAGCAAATTCAGAAGTAGCTTTCTCTGTTGCAGCGGTGGGTTGGAGAACCAACACGGACTTGGAAGACTGACACGGAGAACAGACGATTCCCTTCCTCCTCTTCTTTCTCCTGGGTCGCGGGGCAGAGGGCGTAGCCGGACCTGTGACCGGTCGGAAAGGTTCAGCGGAGACCGTAATTGGTGTTGGAGAAACCACCACAGACAAGGAGGACTCAGTGGAGGAGGACTCTGATGCCGACTCCCACGAGACACGTCTTCCCCGTTTGCCGCGGAGACTTGTTGGTGCGAACGACGCCTCGTGAGTCGAGAGGGAAGGAGCCTGGTTCCCCAGCGTTACCATGGCTAAAACGTGACCCTCCGGGATCACAGACAGCCTGGCAGAAGGTGACGACACGGTGGGCCCCTGCGACTCCTTTCGACACAAACAGTCCACCATGTTCCGGAACGGGCGGCGGACCAGCCTCTCCCGTTCAGCCAGAGGAGGGGGAACATTGAGACCCGCGATGAGGTAACGGTTGGCGAGGATCTCAGGTAAGAAAAGCCTCCTTGCTTCCATGGCCTGGGCATATTTCCTCAGGGACCTCTCTCCCTGGGGAGGGAAAGGAAGCTTGCCCAACTTGCTGTCTGCGATAGCCGACTGCCACCATAATTCCTGGTCAGTCGACTGTTGAATTGCAGAAAAAGACATACAGTCTGCTGGGTTCTGTAATGGTCGGTTCATTCTGTCATGTGGGAGAAGGATGGATGAACCCAATTGCAGACAATATGCAAACACTCAAGGTTTATTTATTACAGAAACAGGGAAAACAAAACCCACGAGGGGGTAAAACAGAGGTAAGGAAGGTTTTCTCACAAGCAAGACTATAACTAGACTAAGAACTGGGATATACTACATACAACTCTTCAGACATAAAACTCTTACTTGACAAGGACTTCTCAGCAATGATACAAACACAGGCAGGTTACACATTGATTGACAATGAACCGACACAGGACAGCAAACACAAGGGGATGATATAGGGAGACGCTAATGACAAGAACAGGTGAAGAGGACTAGACAATAATGACAAGACGAGGATAACAAGGGGGCGGGGTAACGTAACGAGACAACACAAGCACATGGCCCAAACAAATGGCCATGTGCTTGTACACAAAACGTGGATCTGTCATGATCCTGCCTCAAGACTAGAGAAATACAAAGACACAAGGGCAGAATCATGACAATTGGTGCATACACATTAAACCAGCTCTTACGATAGCCCTATATTCACAGCGTCCAGCATGAATCCAGCATAAATTTGCGGGAAGAACAAAATTCATAAGCCCACAAACAGTGCAGATAGCTACAACTGTAGCGCCTTAGAAATAATAGAACACTGAAGTCTGTGTTGTGAATACATCAGTTTGCATATGAGCAGCAATTAGAGCGAGGAGCGAGAGGCACTGCACATCAGTCTATACGACCTAATTGAGACACGTGCAGAGAGGGCTGTGGCCACAAAGCCTTTCAGATATCCAATGGCTGCTCAGCCATCTTCCTCTGCACAGAAATAAAATGCGTTGCGAAAAGGGAATGTCCAGGTTATAAAACCTAGCAAAATCTTTTTGCAATATCCCCCATATTATACTTGTGATGCTCTGAACACAGAGGCAAGCATTTTCGAGAAACACTGAGATAAACAGCCCTTCGGCCAGCCTGCGGGAGGATCTGTTTCAGTGCATGCAGTCCGGGGGAGCGTTAATAGTGCACTCACTGGAGTCCCTGGAAGGGCATGTCACTCCCCTGTCCAATCCGAAAGGGACAGAGGCATTTATGCCTTTATTAGGAACTATATCTTAATAGAGAAAGAGCTCCAATACAGAGAACTTCCTGTGTCCCGTCTTTCAGCTAAGTTTTTGATACAAAAGGCGGTGTTTCTGCCACGATCGTTTTCTGGATTCATAGCTGGCTGGGGCCCTATGCAAGGGGCTGGGGTGGGGCTAGATAACAGTCGCATAGAGCGAGTGCAGAGAGACATAGCGTTGAAAAAGCGGTATAGCCAGTATATCATCACATGCGGGCTATGACCGGCGTCAGCGCCAGAGTGTACAGTGACCAGTGTAAGAGACATACTTCCTTTCATGAAAACCAACGGCCAGCCGGTGTTTAACATCGAAGGGCAAAAAATAGCAGTAGCTCACGCAGCCCTCTTCCTTACACAAGCAGCAGCACAGCCAGTGCTTAGAAAGCGATGGACAGCAGCCATGCCAGCACGCATAATGGTTAGTGTAAGCAGTACTTCACACCCATATGAGAAGACAGATGCAAAGCCGGTGTTAACACAGGAGACAACAACAGCGAGTGGCCGGAGCATTTTATATAGTACAGTTCGCTGCTTTGAGATGGGGGCAGGGGGCTGCTTTACCGCTTATGGGTGGGTGAGCAATGGAAGTGCTTCGTCCTCTGGGCAGTTCACATCACTGAGTTGTGTGTGGCAGACCGCTGCTCTGAGACAGTGGGCTGCGTATCATCGTGCTATTGGGTGAGCGACTGGATCTTTTCCCATGCCCTGAGTCTGAACACAGCAGACCGCTGCTTTGAGACGAGGTTGCATATGTCGTGTGGCAGGGGGAGAGCATGAGAGGCCGGTGAATTTGGATCAAATGATGGCAGTGAATCCGACAACACTTCACTCCGAGATTCAGAGACAATGTGGACCATGTGGAAACACCAGCAAGCTGCTCTGCAAAAACATAAATAATCTTATACGGCAAGAGAATGTACACCAGCACTCTGCAAGTGCAGCCAGGCTGGAGGGGTCCATCTATGTAGTCTACCTTTCCTCCAAGCGTAAAGCTCAACTGCTGAACCTGATAGGAAAGAAATGTACTGTCAATTGGTTCCTGGATGGTGTCACCCAAGCATTATTGGATACTGGCTCACAGGTTTGCCTGATCAATGACAAGTGGCGCAAATAACATCTACCTCCCACAAAAGTAAGAGACACAGAGGAGATTCTGGTACCAGGTACATTGACTGGCAAGGCTGTAAACCAGACAGTCATCCCGTTCATCCCTTTTTACTTTGAAGTAAAGTTCCAGCTTGAGCCCTCTGGTTTATCCAGCACAGCGATTCTTGTGCAATTGCTGGTAGCTAAAACATCTGGTGTGGCAGAAGAGCCAATCATTGAATATAATGTGATCGAACATCTTCTACACCAGGAAAAAAAAAAAACCATCTTAAGCTATTGTTAAAACGTTGACTGCAGCCTTCTCAGTAGATTGCAAGAGAGCAGAGGGGCTCATGCGATTGGTCCAACAGGGAGATTCAAACTCTAGTGAGGGAACCATGAAAAAGGGAGCAGGCAAAGAACAACAATACTATCAGGTGAGACAAAAGTATTTAAGTCTTAAGTGCGTACCATTTCTCTGACATGTAACCAGGAAATGCTGTTTGTTCCAGCTGAGAGTTCTGACTGGCCTGAGGGACTGACAGTCACTGAGAATGTGGTCAAGCTCTAGAAGGGTACCCGATCAAAAGTCTTCATCCCAATAAGTAATGACACATGTCTTGATATTACAGTTCAACCACGCACAGTGTTAAGGCCATATACAGACTGTAAAAGCTGTCTATCCTGCTGCTGTAAAACCTGTGGATTTTGAAGATGCAATGAGTTACAGTGGGGAAACACCAGGAGTAGAGAAAGCTGAAACGGCAAAAAAGGATTCAGATTACATGGTGCAGCCTGAGGGAGACCTATGGGATCAACCTGTTCCTGTGAGTCATTTGTTGCCTCAACAGCAGGAGGAGTTAAGGAAGTTACTGAGGGAGGAATGTGCTGCTTTCTCCAGAAATGATGTTGGGTGTATCCCATCGCTGGAGTTGAAAATCAGACTGAAAGACACGACACCAGTGAAGCGAACATACATTTCTGTACCAAAGCCACTTCATAAAGAAGTCAAACTGTACATAGAAGATTTCTTGAACCATCTCTTGATTACAAAATCAAGGTCTGCCTATTCATCAGCCATTGTATGTGTGCGGAAGAAAGATGGGAGTCTGCAATTGTGCTGTGACTATGTTCCATGGCTTGGCCTTCTAAGAGTTACATGAAAACATGGGTCATTTCAGTGTAGAGCGGACGCTCCAACTAATGAGAGACAGATTTTACTGGCCATATATGCAGAGAGGATATTGAACATCATGTCTTACGAGTACGTCGCTGTCTCAAGACAAAGCTCCCCAGCAATCCAAACCGAGGGCCACAATGTTGCTCACCAATATTGGAACAACACACCACTTTGAACTGGTTTCAGTTGATTTTCTTAATCATGAGAGATGCAAAGGCGGGTATGAATATATCTTGGTCATTATGGACCATTTTATCCGCTTTGATCAAGCGTATGCATGCCTCAACAAGTCAGCTAAGACAGCAGTTCAAAAGATCTTCTGGGATTTTGTGTTGAAATTCGGTTTCCCTACAAGATTGCATCATGACCAGGGAAAGAAGTTTGACAACCGGTTGTTTGCACAGCTCCAGCAGCACAGTGGTATTAAAGGCTCCAGAACAACACCCTAACACCCACAGGGGAACGGTCAGGTGGAGTGATTTAATAAGACGCTCTTGTCCATGTTGCGGAAACTGACTGACAGGGAAAAGATGGATTGGAAGAACTCCCTGGCACAAGTAGTTCACGCATATGGGTGGGAGAGCCAAGAACAGGTACGACAGTAAGACCCATGGAGCGGAGTTACAGCCTAGCTGTTGAGTTCTCATTAGGAACATGAGTGAAAGAGGGGGCTCATAAAAAAAAATCGATCATATTGGGAGGGACAGGTCTATGTGGTCCAGAACAGAGTGTCCAGTCTATGAGGTGGATCCTGAAACTGGACAAGGGCGAGTCAGAGTCCTTCACCGTAACATTCTCCTGTCCTGTGAATTTTCTGTCAGTAGAACAAACCACAACAACTCTGACAAAGGTGGTAAAAGGAAAACACAGCAAATAGCACTGAGGATGAGAGCGAATGGACAGTATTTTGCAGACCTTTCAAACACGGCCAGCAGAAAGAGCAGGTTTTGCCAGAGGCTGAATCATTTTATCCACAAGTGAGACAGGAGTCTGCTAAAGAGGATGGCCAATCCACGGAGATCGTGGAGTGCGACATGGAAGAGGTGGTTCCACAGCCTGTTGAGGAAGTGATAATGAGGTGTATAAATGGGGAAGAGGGGTCTTTAGAGGCAGAAGGACTGGCGATACTTGATAAAGGACTAGTAGAGTTGAGTACTGAACCAGATGAAGGAGACACCCCTGAACAGTATGGAAGTGGAATCCAGAGGCCAGAATCAGCACTACCACAGAGAATATATCCTTTGAGAAAACGTCTCAGATTACAACTGTAACCATAGTTCCCTGAGATAGGGAATGAGACGATGGGAACGGACTCGCGCTGCGCTGCTTCTGAGCAGTGGCGGCTGGAGGGTTTTAAAATAGAGGAGGCACACCGAAGTTTAGCGGTCAGATCCCCTAAATTGCTTTTTTGATCACTTTTAGACAGGAAACGTACAGAAAACGACACATATACAGCAAGACAATATATAATTTTACTCACCTAGCCTATCACTTGAAGCAAAAAGCCATCCTGTTAAGTAAAGCTGATGTGTAGCCTATATCTTAGCTTAGTGTGGGGTCTTGCTTTATTTTTAATTTTTAACTGTTGTTCGAATGGTAGTTTGATCGTTTTTTTTTTGCGATCAAATATTCAATATCTCTACTCTCCATACGGAGTTGGTACATCAGCGGTAGCAGTTAAAACTAATATTACTTAATTTACGTCTCTTTGAAGACTGGTTGATATCCCAATGGAGGCCAGCCTCCTCTGCCATGTTAAAAGTAACACACTCCTAGTTGCTGAAAGCAAAATATTCAATGGTGATTGGCAATTTTTTTTTTTACCAATGTCTCTGGCTATGGATTTGCCTCCCCCTCCCTTCTCAATCCCCTCAGACTCGTGTTTTGCAGATTTGGCACACTCGAGAAAGAGTGCGATGGTTACACTTTACAGAGGTGAAATTACAAACAATAAATACACATTCTGAGACACGAAATGAATAACTGTGAATTTTAGTAACATTAAATCGTCCTTCTCCCATTTTCACTTTTGGGTAGGCTGTGCCTCCCTTGCCTCCCCTGATGAGCCGCCACTGCTTCTGAGTGGGAATGCCCAGGCAGAAACACCGCAGTCTGTAAGAGATTGTCATACTTACCGGAACGCTGCGGGGAAAGCGGCAATGCAGGCACCATCCCCTGGATGAGCGTACCTCAACTGTGAGCTGTAAATGGCTTCTTGAAGGTGAAGGAAAAGATTCTGAGGCAATGGCTGATTCTCGCCCGCGAGATTTCATAAGGGTTCAGTAGATTCGAGGAAGGAGGGGATAACCCCATAGCGACACCTTTTGGAGACGCAGTGTTGAGAGACCGACTCGAAAGGGAACTGAGAGCCTGCATAGCTACAATAAACTTTTTAACCTGTATGTTGATCACAAAGTTTCTCGGTGGAACACAAACATGAGCGAACACAAAGTTTCTCTGGGGAACACAAAAGAGAGTACATAAAAGCAGTGGCGGCGTTTCACAAAAACCTAGAGTATGGCATTCCCTCTGACATACATAGAACAACGACATTACCGAACGATGTACCTCAAATTATACAAAACAAAATGCACTATTAACTTATAACGCGTTCTGTCAGGACTCAGGAGGGAAAGAAAATAGGGATAGCTCACAGCTGAAGTTATTAGGCCAGACAGAATCACGGAGACGGTTGGCATCACAACAACTCGCGTTTTATTCCGCAGTCGAACTCGGGGCAACTGTCCACAGCGTTATCAAACAAACAAAACCAGATAAAATAAAATGAGCACCAAACAGAGATTACCCGCATACATGGGGGATTCGAAGCGCACGGTACATAATACCATACAGAGTGCAGAAAGTTCAACAGGGCGCGCGAAGCTCTTAAAGGGGCCACACCTTCATTTTTAGTTTCACATGTGCTTCATTTTTAGTTTTGCTAATATCTTCCACCGTGTTGCAGCTAATGCTGGCTGGTGGCATCTCTGATGTAGGATTTGCATCAGAAACTGAAGGCCCAGATGACGTTTCGCTGACACTGACAGCACTACAGTCCTCATTTTTTAAATTGAATTTCTTCAATAAAAAAACATCCAAGGAGGATTGAATCAGCCTGTTTCTTTTCATGTTTACTCCGTATGACTGACAGGCTAATCAAAAAGACGATGCAATTAAGTGATGCAATAGCTGCGGCTGCGCACACTCACTCCACAATTTAAAAAATAATAATAATACTTTTTGCAATAATCTAAACATATATCATACATGTATGTGTTCATTTAAAATGTGCGATTGTGTTTTCGACGTTGTTAAAATAATAATAAAAATACGTTGTTTTTTTCTGATCCAATCAGAGAAGTCGGTGTTAAGATCATAAGAGCAGCGCTCATCGTGAGTGGTCACTTATCACGTGTTTTGCCTTCGGATTTATTATCAAATGAATAAATTAATCGATTTTTTAAGCAACTTTATTGCACTGAAGTAGGAATAAGGTATGAAGTATAGCAAGAGTAGGAAAAGTCACAAAGTCTCATGTCGTTTGGATGAAAGGAATTTATTTATCATAAATAAATAAATAAGCCCAGATACAGTGGGAAACCGTGTTGAATTGTTCCAGCATCATATAATGTAAACTGCATTTATGACAAACAAAGAACTACACGGATATATCATATCAACGATTTATCAATAAATGAACCCACGTTGGTTGTCATCTGCTTTTGTTCTGACGCTGCGGAGATAATACTGGGAGGAGCCGGTTTCATATGACTTTTAAAGGGGTCATGACATGGTTTTTTGTTTTGTTTTATTATGTTCCCTTATGTGCAATATAGTATTACAATAGTTTTTGTACAAAATTTTTTTAAAATGTAGTGATTTATGACCTTTTCCCACCCTGTTTCTCCCCCTCTGATTCAAACAGTCTGTTTTGGAGGGGTTTCCCCTTTAAGAGTTCAGTGTTAACGCCCATTGTTATGATTGGCTAACGTCAGTGCTGCTTATGCATAAATTATTAACGCTAATCATTTTGTATAACATGTAGGCTACACAATTACTCCGCCACGTGAAACTTCGGTCTTCCGATCTTTTACCATCGTATCAATTCTCAATTGATTTTGATTCATATGCGCGAGGGAGAGAGAGAGGGAGAGCAAGACAGTTTGAACGCGCGCGCGCGCCGGGGCTCTCTCTCTCTCTCTCTCTCTCTCTCTCTGCTCGTTCTTTCAGTAACATGCGCCCTGTCACACTCATCTACATCACTCACCGAACAAATAAGGCTTTGGCGGGCTGCACATGCTGCAAATAAACTGCATCCAACTGCTTTCCCTGACGTCTGGATCGTTCGGCAGCATTCAAACATGTTGTTTGTCCACAGCCAGGAACAGCACATCTGCGTGGCGTAAACAGACCCCCTCGCTGCACGTCAACGCATGCGATGATGTCAAATGAGGCGTAGTTGTCTTGCGGTGGAGGTGGTCATATGCAAACGACTGGTACGTCACTTCGTACCGTGACGTCACTAAGTTCAAAGGATCTAGAACGAGCTGTATTTAGAGCTTGATTAAATAAATTGTTCGTTTATAATGGGGAGGACGTCTTCAGCTATGAAACTTGCAGGAGGTTTTAATGGTACAAAGACCTCTTAAATACCAAAAGATCAAGGCAAATTTGGTTTCTCATGTCATGACCCCTTTAAAAGTGACTGACTGAGCGATCACGAAACGCGGGGGTGATGGAAGGGTGGAAATTTAGGGGGTTAAAAAGCCATCCTAAAATCTTTAACGAGCATCATCATCATCAGCTGATGTTTTATCTAAACTCTGACTGCTAGGGTATGGCAATGGCCATACTCTGCCATACGCAAACGCCGCCCCTGCATAAAAGCATTGACAGGTAATTTTTCCTCCCATCTCATTTTTTTCCCTTCACCATACATCCGTAAATTTGAGCTTGATTTTTGGTGAAAGTGTTTGACCATACATAAAGCCATACTAAATTAATTATTTAAAAATTAATAGTAGCGGTTTTACTACACTCACCTGCAATTTTTGCTTGTTTAAAAACACCATGCTGGATATAACCTGGCATTCATTTTCCCACTTCAATTACCCTATGATGACTTGAAAATGAGCGTGGGCCTTTCACGCACGTTGGATGTCAACATCACATTTGCATAGGCTGTTCTGTTTGAATTGACTGCCAAATTAAAATATTAAACAGAACGAAAAAATAACATTATGAACAGGTTAATGATAATTTTAAAAAAGTCTTTCTTTTCAGAATGATTACCCTATAGTGAAAAATAAATATACCAAAATTTATTTGAAATACATTTATTTTATGCTAAGTATACTACAGAAGTAGTGCTGATGTCCAACTAAAGATATACTTAAGTATATTTGATTGTGCTAAAGTGGAACTTTTGCAAGTATACTTTAGGTACACTTTAAATATCTTGCATTTAAAGACGTATACTTATCCTTACTAATAGTGATATTAAAACACATTTTAGGCTTAATATTAAAGGGATAGTTCACCCAAAAATGAAAATTCTTTCATCATTTACTCACCCTCAAGTTGTTCCAAACCTCTATGTGTTTATTTGTTCTGCTATACACAAAGGAAGATATTTGGAAGAATGTTTTAATCAAACAGATCTCAATCCCCATTGACTACCATAGTATGTATTTTTTCCTACTATGGAAGTCAGTGGGGATTGAGATCTGTTTGATTAAAACATTCTTCCAAATATCTTCCTTTGTGTACAGCAGAACAAATAAACACTTAGGGGTTTGGAACAACTTGAGGGTGAGTAAATGATGAAAGAATTTTCATTTTTGGGTGAACTATCCCTTTAAGAAATGTGCATTGTGCAATAAATAAGTATAATATTTATACTATTAAGTCTCAAGTGATATGTCAGTTAATATGTTAATGGATTTGTAGTATAGAATATGTATAATATTTGTAGAATGAAATAAATGTATTTTAAATAAATTTTGGTATATGTTTTTTTCACTGGGGTAAACCGGTTCAGAGCCCCGTTTAAAACCACCATCTTATAGACTATAGGCTATTGGTTTTCCTCAGGATTTTGATGTGAGTTAATGAGTTGCTATGTATTATTGGACTCTCTCTGAAATTGGATCATGTATCTAAATTGATTGTTTAGGAATAGTATTGGTGTCTATAGCATTTCTATAACTATCTTATTCAAATTCAGTTCGTATTTCAGTTATGAATGCAATCAAAAGCTTATGATACTGTCCCCGCTGTAGAATGATACTATTGATTGGCACTATATAGAAACTGTTCCTTTTCTAGCCATGTCCCTCTGTTAGGACCCCGCTCATTATTGCTCTTAGTTTGTGTGATGGAAACGGACAGGAAAAACTCCATTAGTGAGTCCTTTCCTGCTCATTAAGGATCTGTCCTGCTGAGCTGTGAATATGTAAAGTTTTAATAAGCACAGTGACAGGATGAAAGCACATCTACTAGGTTTTAATGCGGAAGAAAGGAGAGGTAATATAACACAATAGAGCAGAGAGATGGCTGTAATTAGACGCACATGCAGCGCATGGCCCTGTGCCTCCTGAAGACTACAGTTCATGGCTAAGAATGTGAGGCTAAAGCTGTCAGAGCATTTTTTTTACAGTACGTATTAACCCTAAAGTGCACGTATTAATGCATTTTAAGGTAAGGAGTTTAGCTAGACACCAATGCTTAAAAGAAAATTCAAACAATGCACAACTAAAGGCAATGGATGTGTACTTAAAAAGAAAACAATCCAAATCTATACTGAGAGTGAGTGATGACATGGTGCCACATCAAAACTATAATTCTGGCCTTATATCAACAAAGTTGTCAACTTCAAGTGCACAAAGTAATAAAGATAGCACTGCATTGCTTGCTTGCAGTAGACATTGCAGGCATTAGGAAAAACTGTTCAGCAGGCATCCCCGAGGCATGGCGAAAAGACACAGTGTCTCGTTCCCTGTTCTCAGGGAACATAGGTTACAGTCGTAACCTGAGACATTCCCTTTCGAAAGGGAACTTGCACTGCGTCAAAACAACACATTCTCATCCCAAGGCGTCATCTAACTGACGCTAACTGACGCTTTTTAGATGACAGTCAGTTAGATGACGCCTGAGGATGAGCGTCTCATATTGACGCTTAAAGGGTACCATGTGCGTCGGCATGTTGACGCATGGTCAAAAGCGTCAGTTAGCGTCAGTTAGATGACGCCTTGGGATGAGAACGGGCTGGTCAGAACGCTATGGTGAACGATCTACCCACGCTGCTATGCTGAGTGGAGTTCATGCCAAATTTTGGCTGTACCAAAAACCCCCCAAAAAAACAGCAGTTTCACTGAAATGCCAAAAACACTCCCGCTTCGGGTCACATACAGGCTGTCAGTGATAGTATTCCCTACAGCTGGAAGCTGCCCAAGCTATAAGGCTCAAAGAGGCCTCCGATACAATGAAGGCCTACCAAGGCTGCACAAGGATTTGGAACCAACAACTTCGTTGGAAGGGGTTCCGTTAAGGGAATATGGCCAGAATGGAGTCCCGTCTAGTCACTTTCTGAGGGGGACATGAAGTCAACCCCACTGTCCTACTCACTGTCCAGTTTCTCTTGCAGATTAACTACATAAGGACCACACACTTGCAATGGCCAAGCATTCAGGTCTGTGTGTTTGAGTGTTCTTACCTCTTTCTCTCGGTATCACTTTCTAAATTTTCCTAATTCCCAATATCTTTCTCGTATTTTCTTGTAAGATCTTCTTTTCCCTCTCCTCTGTTTCTCACTGACCCCCAGTCTGGCTCTGTTAGATGTAGTCCAGGTCATAATGGATGCTTGAAATATCACAGGATGCCCTAGGCTTACACATTTCCTTTCATGCTGCAGGTACAGAGAGAGTGCAGAGGCACAGAGTGTCTTCTCTTCCTCCAGGCTGATCTGCTCTTCTACGGGGCTGTAGTCAACTCTATTAGCCTCTATTTCTGCTGTCACATGCAGATCACAGGTTAATTAGTTCTTAATCCTATTGAGCTATTAATATATACAATACCACACTTTCTAGGCAAGGCAAGGAACAGATATTTGTTTTAAATTAATCTTTTACATGATTGTTTTTTGAGTGAATCTGTAGAACGATTGATTTAATGACCTACTCATAATTACGGTGGCCGAGAGAGCTCAACGTGCTGCAACTGAAGAAAACACATGCAAATAGAAAAAAACGCGTGCAAATAGAAAAAAAAAACACATGCAAATAAAATAAAACGCATGCATATAGAAAAAAAAACGCGTGCAAATAAAAAAAACACCCGCAAATTAAGAAAACATCTTCATCAGTTTCACAACACACGTGTGCTCCAAATACACAACACAACCCAAATACAGAAACACGCTGCAAAAGCTCACAACATACAGAAACGCGCTGCAAATAACACAGACCACAACGGAAATGTTTCCAGGGGAACCAAATAAGTGACGAACCCGGCTGGGACGTACTGGCATAGATATCCATAAATCTATGCGTGCTGGTGCTTACAGCTTAAAATTATACTTTATTTATTTATGTATTTATTTATTTGTGCAAAACATACAGAGATTACATTTTTTTATGACATACAACTTGTATACAATGTACAAAATGATTTAACAATATGTTCAATGCCATCAAAATACAAATGAGAAAAGAACAATGAGCTGGAAACTAAAATAAATAAATAAAAAAGATAAAGAAGAAAAACATGAAGGAAAGATATGTATCTATACATCAGTTACACTGTACAAATTGTTTCATGTTATTACATTTTCATAAAGAAAAGTTTCGTAAGAAATGTTAGGTAATGTAGGGTCCAAAATTTAAAAGTTGAGACACACAGATATATAACGCATATTTTAAAAGCTTTTTTGTAAACTAAAAATGTATTTGCATCCGTTAGTTAACAGCATTATATATCTGTCAAAAGACCAGCTGATGGACACCGTGCTGCGTTGTCATGGGAACATCCCAGGTGAAAATAATGAGGAATTACGTTGTCTTTTGTTGCTCCTTCATCAAGTGCGCTCCCCTGCTCACTCCAAAGGCCCACTTTAAGGGCTCTGCCGTCTGCCCTTCGAAGGGAGTAGGGCATAGGGAAGCTCACGAGCAATAAGCACGTCCCAGCCGGGTTCGTCACTTATTTGGTTCCCCTGGAAACATTTCCGTTGTGGTCTGTGTTATTTGCAGCGCGTTTCTGTATTTGGAGCACACGTGTGTTGTGAAACTGATGAAGATGTTTTTTTTTTTATTTGCAGGTGTTTTTTCTATTTGCACGGGTGTTTTTCTATTTGCATGTATTTTTTTCTATTTGCACGCGTTTTTTTCTATTTGCATGTGTTTGCTTCAGTTGCAGCGCGTTGAGCTGTCTCGGCCACCGTACATAATATACAAAAATACATTTCTTAAAAGCATTGGTCAAGTAAATAAATATGACAAACAACAGGATTAAATGCTTTACATTAAATAAATATAATATTTATCATAGTAATTTATTAAAATTACTTGCAATTTGAAAAAAAAACATCTCTCTCTCTGTAAATATTGAGCTTGTAGGGCTGAGAGAATATGGGTAATAACGCTTTACTAACTTAATGGAGTCAGATTAATATTAGAGAAGTCGGATAAATAATTGAATTATGCGTGCCATTCTCTAACTGCTTTTTGTTCTGTTATTGGTTTAAAATTGCATGTAAGCCTTACAGACTGTATAAGGAAGATGGTGAATCAGCGACTTAAAGTAGTTCTCAGTTAACCCTCTGGGGTCTGAGGTGTTTTCGGGGTCCTTGAGGTGTTTTGGCATGCTCTGACATTTGTGCTTTTTTCAGTTGCTTATAAACATATTAATGGCACAGGTGAAATTACACTCTATATAGCACACACAGGGCTACCATAATATGTGAGCAACATGTATGTACATGTTTGTATTTTTGAGAGAATATTGTTTATGCGTGGTTATTGAAAAAACTAAAAACTAAAATTTCTAATATAAGGCCACAAATAACATACTAAATATCTGTCCACAAGACTTTTGACTAATGGAAGTTGTCGCCTAGAGTTTTTGCTTCAAATTGATCTGAAAATCATTCTGCCTAATCATTCACATAAAACAATAGATTGTTTTAAATTGTGAAAAACATTTTTTTTGTTTGCAAAGGCAATACAACATTTTTTGTCCGCAGATGGGCGGAACGGCCCAACCCCCTCATGAATAATTAGGCAGTTCTCACCTGAGCAGACTGCATACTAATGAGCCTTTCATTCAGGGGTGTCACACAAGAAAGAATGCAAGGACAATATATATATAAATTAGGGCCGTCAAATGATTAATCGTGATTAATCACATCCAAAATAAAAGTTTTTTTTTTACATAATATATGTGGGTGCACTGTGTATAATTATTTTATATATATAAATACACACACATGCTTGTATATATTTAAGACATATTTTCATGTATATACTGTATATAGATTTATATATAATTTATATTATATATAAATATAAATATTTTATATATAAATAATATTATATAAATAAAATAATATTTTTTCTTAAATATACATGCATGTGTGTGTATTTATATATATACAAAATAATTATACACAGTGCACCCACATATATTATGTTATGTAAAAAAACATTTATTTTGGATGTGATGAATCGTGATTAATCATTTGACAGCCCTAATATAAATAAATAAATATTTATACACACACACACACACACACACACACACACATATATATATATATATATATATATATATATATATATATACGAACAATCAAAATATAAATGAAAGCCAAAAGCACATTTTTAGTCACACCTTTTAGCCATCCACATACCATTTTTAGCCATCCACCGCGGTAAAAATAAACCAGTTGCATTTCAAAGTCGTTCGCGAAATGACCGCCAGGTGGCGCAAAGGGACATTTAGCAAAACGTAAGTGGGGCTAATGTCTGTAGCCTAAAGATGAAATACTACAAGTTATGGTAATTTCCAAATAAGCCTACAACAAACATTTATAGCCTACTCCGTAATTGTTGGTCATACAGTTAAGATATAATCTTTTAAAACTGTAAAAGGCTAAAGTATGTGGTGAGTATAGTGTGAGAAACAGACGTTTGGGTATTTCTCAGTGAGAAAATTCATAGCCGAGCGGTAGAACTTACGGTTCATCATCAAGATGACACGGGTTCAAATCCCGCACGAACTGTCTGTTGTAAGTTTTATATTTATTTAGATTTGTCTAGCTCTAAAACTCTGTCACACCATACAGTTTTTTTGCTTATATTTATAAAATACAATTATAATGCATTTCCATTTTACTCTAAGGAACAAAATAGTATCCAACAGAACGACTTTGCATCTGTATAATAATAGGCTACCAATCGTAATTTCAAAAGCAGTTCTGTAAAAAATAAATTATATATAGCCTATATATATATATATACTATATATTTTTTTTTTCAGGGCTGCCAACTCTCACGCATTGAGCGTGAGACTCAAGCAATTGACCCAAATCTCACGCTCTCACGCCACACCCCCGATTTCTCACGCTGAAGTGTCAACCCGGTCGGTCAAATTCCTAAAAGATATAGTTTATCTATAGATCTACCTGTTGAGCCACATCGACTAGTTATACCGCAAATTAGTTAAAATATCCCGTAATCTAGCGAGCGTGCATGCGAGACAGATATTGTGCTCCAAACCGTGCGCGCGCATGGCAGAGAGGTCTGTTCCCTACAACCTAGAGTTTTTAAAAACATGGTTTTAAGTAAAGTGTGATTTGCCAGGGGGGATTGGGATTTCCTTCTGGTCTAAACATCCCTGCTTCTGCTGAATTATTTTAATCCCCACACCCCTCCCTCCACAGCTAATCAATGCTATAGGCTACTTCACCAATATCAAATATATAAAATAGAGATGTGCAACAGGCACGTTTAAACGACAAACAATAAAATCAAAACCAGCGTTTCAGTTGTTCATTAGTTCCAGTGGCCCTAATGCATGCACGGCTTTTCAAAATTTCACAAAGCGTGTTGAGATTATTTTGAATGAAATATTGAAGTTTATAATTAAGTGTTTTGGCACACCACGCCGAGTGGCCCTATGCATTTTTCTAAAGTCGGGTTTTATTCTGGCATGGTGAGTTAGTGTTCGACAAACGCGGCGGCGCGTTCATTTAGATTAATTTATTATTCTCATTATTACATGCAGCTAAAATAACTTAATAGGCGACTCCGTAATTTTTTGGTCATACAGATAAGAGTAGAGTAGCTTACATCGTTCAAAACTGTAAACTTGTATTCATATTAGGCTAACGACAAAAGTTTATCTGTATTCTCTGTCTCCGGGAACTACGCGTCACAAAAATGAACCGAAAACCACTTCAGCTCAGTCACGATAAGAAATCGGCTATGTCTAAAGCCTTTAAATGTCTAAATATTTAGGCTAATAAATGTTATCTGATTATGTAATCCATATGAAAACGAGAGGTACAGAGGATCTACTCAAACATGTAATGTAAGCGCTTCCCAATGAGAAAATGACAAGACAAGGGTGAAAATCTCGCTCTAATTAAATGTAGGCTAAATCGCCCTGAATTAAAATGTAAAAACAGATCAAATAATGTATTTGTCGAAATGTTGCGATATTGTTTCATTTAAGTTCATAATTATTCTATAAATGTTATTTAATTTAGCAGCATTACCACGAAGCACCGTGTTTCGATATTTATTTGAATAATACAAAATAAAATAAAAACTTAATTCACAAATTGCATGCCTGGTTGTAAGGATCCAAAGATCCCTGTAGACTTTAATATTGAGTTGAACATTTTGTTCATGACAACAAATTAACATGCGTTTTTTTTCAGATTATATTTAGTTTTGCTTGGAAAAAGCTGGCCCAAACCAGTTTTATTTCATCAATTATTGAAATAATGAAATATTCAGTAATAAACTTTTATGACAGAAATATCACTAGGCTACATGTAACTTAAATAATTTAATTCCTTCATTATCAACACTGTCTAGAATAGCGATTTAAGTGTGAATTGCGACTTCTCTTTGTGTTAAGTCAGCCTCAGAATCCGATAGCCTGTGGGGGGGGGGTTGGAGGGACAGTTGCTGGACAAAGGTGTTAATGTTCCTTTTTCATATGGAGAGTGTCGGATAGCCAGCCTGATAAGCAAGCAAAATTATTGTAAGGATAAATCTGTGTCCAAATGTAGGCCCCATATCTTATTAAATTATAAATATTGTAGTTTATTTATTGTAGTAGGCCTATTTAAAGTTTTTTTCACACAAAATTTCAATTGAAGTTATTGTAAGGTGAATTGAACAAGGCATGCTGTGTCTTTGAAGCAACAATTAAAGGCTAAATAATTTTTTCGTGATTTGTATGGCTGACACGCAGCGACATATACAGTATTATCAGCTGTATGATGTGTTTTTACCCTGAAATGTTTAATTTCGAGAGAGACCCGGCGCGCGCAGCGAGGGAGACTAAATAAACTTGTTAAAAATTTATCCAGCGCGAGAGAGGCAAAGAGAAACGCATGTTTTTAATTTAATTATGTTTCTTTGAACAATTTTCGTTTTGTACTGTTTTAATTGTTTAATTTAGCTGTAATTTCTTTGGCAATACAAATTTAAAATGTCGCAAGAATAAGATTAGCCTAGTGTTTCTTATTTTGCATCGCAAAAGAAATAAACTCTAAACCCGATGCAACCCTGTTTTAAATTTAAAAAAACTTTCCCGACACTTTATTTAAACCTTGAAATGTTCGAACTTGGTTTCAAACTTAAGTAATTTTAGTGTTCTTTTACATTACACAATAATTTAGCAGACTAAAGACGAGCTTCTTCATTTTCATTTTCTGATGCAATCAGCTGACAATCTTCCTTCATCAGTTTTTGTCGTTTGTGCAGCGGCTGCGGCTCTACAGGAATGTAGCAAATGTATGTTGTTATGATAATTAAACAAAACTCTTGACTTTAAATAAGTAAACAGTTATAAACAGTTACCTATTTAATCATCAAGGTGGTAAAATATAAACGCTGTAGGCCAACAACATGTATGTTACAATGAGATTCGATCTCGGGGTCGGTTGACGCTCTTCGAAGCTCGTGTTGTTGCGTTGATTACTGAGCTACCGTCTGTACACTGTTAAGGTTAACGTCTTATGCTTTTGTAAAGCCTCATTGATGTAGCCTAAATGTTTTTATTGCAATGTTTTATGTTGAAATGTTTTCATTCTTTATATAGTCAATTACATTTCAGTAGCCTAATTTCAGTATTGTGATTATGAATTATTTTAACTACGTTTCACTTGTTGAATTCATCTGCTACCAGCTTTCAATCGCTCTGAATCAGCCGCGGTGCGGCAGCAGATTACGCATTAGAGAATAAACCGGAATTAACGAACACTTTTCAGAGTCTATGATTGTAGCGCCTCTTAGCGGTATAAGGCAGCAAATACACCCCACATTTTACCGCCACGGTGGAACGGCTGATGTGGGCGTTGTCATGGCTTGCCTCACATTTGCGTCTGAATAGCGCGCGTCCTCTGTGGGCGTGTCAGATTAACGCGTAATGAGCTGGGGGAAAAATACTGACAGCACTCTCTTTTCATACAGATTGCATAAACTGAGAATATTTGTTTTTTATATAAATGACTTCATTTAAAAGAAGAGAATTCAAGCTTCATAAAGAAAAATCTCTCGTGCCTGTGTGACAAGTAATCGCGGAGTTACAGTTAATCTTAGGACGCGTTTCAGAATGGACTTCAATGACAGAGAGAACGCAGAACTCGGATCATGTTTGCTTTTCTTTATTTGGTGAAAAGCACAACACTTTGTTTTTATTGTGAGTATCCACAAAAAAAAAGAAAGAAACTTAACAGGATCTAATGATGTATAACACTTATATGTAAGATCAAAATCAACCGAGTATTTTGAGTCTCTTTTGCACTGATAAGAAAAAAAGCGAGCAGATCACGCCGGCGTGATTGCCGACCCCAGAGGGTTAATGTCAGCAGATATTCTGTCAACTAGACAATCCCCTGTGAAGGCCTCGTCGACATGTCAGCCATCGGCACATATCCTAAAAGACCACAAGAACCAGACAAGTCCTTTGCACAGACCTATGACCAGCTTCGTCTCCAGACGGATGAATCTGATCTTCAAGCAAAAGGATCTCGATGAAATATTTGAATGCTTCCGCTCCACAATCTGATTTCTGACATATTCACACCATATTTGTTTGTTGGCCAGAGGAAAACTGGCCCTCCGACTGAGCCTGGTTTCTCCCAAGGTGTTTTTCTCCATTCTGTCACCTGATGGAGTTTGGTTTCCTTGCCATTGTTGCCAACTTGCTTAGTTGGGGACACTTAATATTCAATGATAGTATTGATTTGCCTGCACTGACACTATTGGGTGAGAACGTGTCAGGTTACGACCGTAATCTATGTTCCCTGAGAACAGGGAACGAGACACTGCATCAGAACGCCTCCGCGTGAACCGGTGTCTGAAACGCTTATCTAATCACGGCAATCCTATTGGCCGGCGACAGCCTATGACATCATCACTAGTGCGACCCGGAAGTATATAAGGGGAGCCTGGAGAACATGTCAACAACTTATCGTCTGAAGGGGACTGTTCAGCAGGGATCCCCGAGGCATGGCGAAAAGACGTGTCTCGTTCCCTGTTCTCAGGGAACATAGGTTACAGTCGTAACCTGAGACGTTCCCTTTCGAAAGGGAACTCACACTGCGTCAGAATGCTATGGTGAACAATCTACCCACACTGCCATGCTGAGGGGATTTCATGCCAAATTTTGGCTGTGACAAAAAAAAACAGCAGTTTCACTGAAATGCCAAAAACACTCCCCCTTCGGGTCACATATAGGCTGTCAGTGACAGTATTCCCTACAGCTGGAAGCTGCCCAAGCTATAAGCCTCAAAGAGGCCTCCGATACAATGAAGGCCTACCAAGGCTGCACAAGGATTTGGAACCAACAACGTCGTTGGAAGGGGTTCCATTAAGGGAATATGGCCAGAAAGGAGTCCCGTCCAGTCACTTTCTGAGGGGGACATGAAGTCAACCCCACATGCCACCAGAGAGGCTGACCTGGTCTAATTTAATGACCTAGTCTTGCCAACAACCTGCCTGTTTCCTAAACAGAGTCTCTAACATATTTTGCCTCACTTGCGGAGGCATCCGATAGGGAGCACTGCAGATAGTGGCAGTGATCGCTCACAGACCGGATCATAGAGACGGCATCCTGGAGAGTAGAACTCAGCATAGCACTTTCTTACCCTTGCAAATGAGGGGAGTAACTCTACCCAATCCTGGATCTACACAGTGCTTTAAAGTCATGTGGAAGCTGGGCACTCTGAAAGGGACCCTAATAGGCTCTAGGGCTGATCTAACAGGGAGGCCTCATGAGAGTCCTTCGACCTTCCGACCAGTCTTAGGGTCTTAGTATTGACCAGGCTCTGGGCTAGGTTTTGCCTTTGCAATGCTAAGCATGCAACTTGTTGGGGATCCGCCTTCAAGGGGGCCTGTCAAGGCATAACTACTTGTTAGCGGAACTGTATGCAGAGCTAGCCACAGAAGTCAGGTGATCTCTCAGACATCTCTGTGGGACTGGTTATATTTATTTATTTTGCATTGCCAACAGGCAGTGAACTCAGCAAAAGTCTACAG
Source organism: Tiaroga cobitis (assembly GCA_030578255.1). Taxonomy (NCBI): domain Eukaryota; kingdom Metazoa; phylum Chordata; class Actinopteri; order Cypriniformes; family Leuciscidae; genus Tiaroga; species Tiaroga cobitis. The sequence continues at coordinate 12,142,731 of CM060599.1, read as the reverse complement.
TTTCGAATTTCACGGACGTCAGCCCGGGCAGTGCCTTTTAAACAGAGTCTCTAGTATTACTTGCCTTACTTGTGGAGGCCTCCGATTGTGGGGACTGCAGATTGTGGGAGTAATCACTCACAGACCGGATCATAGAGACGGACATCCTGGAGAGTAGAACTCAGCATAGCACTTTCTAACCCTTGCGAACAGTGGGAACATAAAAACATACTCCGTCATTTTGTTCATACAGATCATTAAACCTGCAAAGTGTTTACTTATATTTGTGTACACCAAGGGCGAAATTCTCAATCACACATTGGAGGGGACAGCTGTGGGACTTTTTGTGTTGGCGCATGCACACATTTTTTTTATCAAAATAAAATAAAAGTCAGAGTCTGAATATTTGTAATTGTATAACACAACAAGGAATTGTATTACATCTGACCGTCAAACCAACGTATACTCACCCTGTAATGATTACAGCATCGGCATCAATTACAAGCCTGAATTGACAACAAAGCGGCCAGTGATCTCTCTCTTATATTCTTCTATAAACATGGTGGCTATAAACATTTTGATTAAATTACTGTTACAGGATAACAATATTCTAATATCAAGTCTTGAGCAATGATAGTAAAACAGTTATGTAGCCTACTAATGACAACACCTGCTCAGAACAAGTAGTCTAGGTCTAGTCATATTTTCGTTATCACACGATGACTGACATATTGTCACATTATAAACATCTCTCTCTCCAAATAGGCTAAATAATTTTATTAGCACTAAATTAAAGAGTATTGCATAGTCGATGTTATAGGTCACTTTTAAAATCATGTCATATTTTATAATTATATCCTGGCCATGGATGCATTAATCATTGCATCTGTCAAAGCTGTCAGGTAAAAAGAAATCATGCATCCTCTCATTCACCCTGAGAGGAAAGCCCCCTAAAAAGGCCAGGTTAGAGGATAATTTGCTGATCTTTTTGCAAAAAAAAACAATACAAAAAAAACACTCACAAAAATCGTGGAATACAGTTAATGTGACTGATACTGAATATGTAATGCAAATGTAAAAAATATAATGGAAAAGCAAATACAGTTACTGTGACTGATACTGAATATGTAATGCAAATGTAAAAATATAATGGAAATGCAATTACAGTTACTGTGACTAACACTGAATATGTAATGCAATGTAAAAATATAATGGAAATGCAAATACATTGTTGGATTATTATAAACATGGTATTTTGCCTGTTTATGCCTGCAGTGCAGTGCAGAAAATGATATGACAACAATAAGGTCTAAATGTAACTGGCCCCTCTAACAGTACAACTGGCCCCAGCTTGGCCCCCCCAGTTGAAATGGTCTAGAACCGCCACTGAATAGTGCGCGCTCTCCGTGGGCGTGATCACATTAGCACTTAATGAGCTATAATGAGCTGAAATGAGAACGACTAACATCTCTCTCTTTTCATACAGATACCAAAAAACTGAGAAAATTTGTTAGGTAAATAAATTACTTAATTTAAAAGAAGAGAATTCAAGCTTTATGCCTGTGTGCCTGTATGCCTGTTTGACTAAGTATTCGCTGAGTTACAGTTCCTTTTCAGACGCGTTTCAGAATGGACATCACATTGAGAGAGATGGCAGAACGTGCATCATGTTTATTTTATTTTATTTGGTAATAAGCAAACACTGTTCCCTTTCGTTGTCATTCCGAGTTCCGTCGGATGACGACGAATGGGGTTTCGCTTAGAAAGCCTATCCGCTTCGAGTAATACAAAACGAGCCAATGGCAAAGAAATGCCATGGGTCTGCAGAATTTGCATGGAGCAACTCCGCCCCACCTCGTGGGTATACAGGGAGGAAGCGCCGGCAAAGCAGTATGTTTTCGCTTCTGAGCCAAGAGTAGGCTATCTCTTCACTCCACAGCCATTTCTGACTTCACTCTACGAGACGAGCCAATTTCTCCGGTGTTGGTGTGACGGCGATCTGCAGTGAGTTCACATTGCCTGCTGATCTGTGCAGTGATCTGCCAATGAGTGTGTGTCTCCCTGCTCGCTTCAACATCGCAGAGTTTTTTCCTCCTCTCACAACAGAGCTCGCACGCGGCACGTCTTTTTAAAGACGGCTCGCCCGTCCATTTCTGGTTGCGGTCGACTCATTTCCGATTTTGATGGGCACATTCTCTGCTCTGCGTTCTTGGGCTTCATCACGCTAGAGCAGCGTTTGTGGATGACTCACGTTCTCCCCGCGGGAACGTGATCATCGCGTCATTACGGTCGAGACTCAATGATCTCGTCAGAGAGAGAGTCCCCTCATCCACACCCCGATCTAACACTCTCCACGTGAGGTGCTACTTCGGCTGGTGGCCAGGGTGACCTGAGGGTGTGTGTGTGGAACAAATCCGCCGACTGTTTGTCCGTGGACCACGCCCCCCTCTTCAGTGACGCAACCCGCGAGTGTTCAGGGGATTCCCCGGGTCTATTTTCGGATGCCCCGCGGGTTTCCCTTGACGCTTCAGAATTGGATCTGTTGTCCATCGCAGCATCACAGGGTGGGCTAGAATTTTCAGGAAGTGAAAATTTGACAGTGCTGCCACTTTCGGGTGTGCATATGGCATTTGTCGAGTCAGATCCTGAGATGACGGCCATGCTTTCCCGGGCGATTGGTTTTTGGGTGTGGCCGCTGACTCCTGTCAGCGTCCACTCCAATACCTTTTTTCCCGGATGTGCATCAGGAGATCTCGAAATCCTTGAAGACCCCCATGTCTTCCAGCGATCCCTCGTTGATCTCCTCCGCCCTTCCTTCCCTCGACGGGGCCGCTGCCCATGGGTGCACTGGGGTCCCCCGGTTGAACGCTCTGTTGCGATGCTACTGTGTCCTCAGAGTGCTTCCCCTCGGCGCGATCCTAAGCACCCGTCCGAAGCCTGTAGTTTTTCGTCTACACTTGTGGCGAATTCCTATAGCGCTAAAGGACAGGCAGCCGCCTCACTGCATGCCATGGCCATTCTGCTGGTCTATCAGACCCAGATGCTCACGGACATGCACGAGGGCGGGACTGACCCAGGGCTCTTCATTGAGCTGCGCGCCGCCACTGACCTTGCTCTCCGAGCAACGAAAGTGGCCGTACGCTCCCTGGGTCAGGTGATGTACACCATTCTGTGGCTGAACCTGTCCGATGTGCAGGATGTCGGGCGGACCCATCTGCTTGATACCCCCATATCCCAGGTCGGCCTCTTCGGCGGTGCGGTTGAGGGCTTTGCCCAACAGTTCTCAACCGCCCACGAGCAGACTGAGGCTTATTCTGCCCCGACGGCCCCGCGGTCCGAGCTGATCCCTCAGTCTGCCCACTGCCGAAGGCACCCTCCTGCACCCTCCTCCCGTTCACCCGGGCTGGCTCTGGAAGCCGCAGGGGGACGCCACAGCCCTCTCTAGCCCTGCCCCCCGCTATACGCCGGGTTAAGTGGCATACTTGAGATGGGCTCCTCAGAGATGGGACTCAGTTCTTTCCAGGAGCTGGTAGCAGGGCCACTCCTTTCCCTGGTGGAGGGCCGGAAAAGAATCCTCATTCAGAAAGAACTGACTCTCCCGTTTCTGAGCACAGAGTTCTCGGACGACACGGTGCGCCGCCCCCGGGCCGTGCACCCCTCCTCGTCCTCTGTCCCAGAGCCGGATGACAGTGCGCGCCGTCCCCGGACCGTGCCACTCTCATCCTCCTCTGTCGCCAGACCCCTGGCAGAGCAGACCCCCGTGGAACGTTCGTCCTTCCCTGGTCTCCTCTGTCAGGACGCGGTCTATGACTGTGCCCCCACACCGGGCCGCTATGCCGTCCACGTCCAGGCCAGTCATACCACCTCGCTGCCCCACCGACGGGAAGTCTGTGGTTCGCGTGACCCCGCTGGTACAGCTCTTGGGAGCCTGGCTAGAGCTTCCCAACCTGTCCCGCTGGGTCGCACGAACGATCAGGCTCGGCTACGCGATTCAGTTCGCGCGGTCTCCTCTCCGCTCAGGGGAGTCCGCTCCACTATGGTCGGTGGCAATGCCCCTATCATGAGAGCGGAGGTTGCTACCCTGCTGGCGAAGGGTGCGATCGAGACTGTCCCTCCTGCCGAAATGAGTTCCGGCTTCTACAGCCCGTACTTCATTGTCCCCAAGAAAACCGGTGGGTTACGGCCAATCCTGGATCTGCGCGTGCTGAACCGCTCCTTTCACAGGCTGCCGTTCAAGATGCTCACCGCCAAACGTGTTTTCGAATGTGTGCGGCACCAGGATTGGTTTGCAGTGATCGACCTGAAGGACGCCTACTTTCATGTCTCCTTTCTCCCTCGACACAGACCGTTCCTTCGTTTTCCTTCGAGGGGCAGGCATATCAGTATGCAGTTCTCCCTTTCGGGCTAGCCTTGTCTCCTGGCGTCTTCACGAAGGTCGTCGAGGCAGCCCTTGTTCCCCTCCGGGAACACGGGGTTCCCATCCTGAATTATCTCGACGACTGGCTGATTCTAGCTCACTCTTGAGATCAGCTCTGCGAACACAGGGACTTGGTGCTCCGCCATGTAGCCCGTCTGGGCCTTCGGGTCAACTGGGAGAAGAGCAAACTTGCCCCGTGCAGAGGATCTCTTTTCTCGGTATGGAGATCGACTCGGTCGCCATGTCCGCGCAGCTTACGAGCAAGCGCGCGCAATCACTGCTGACTTGCCTTAGACAATTCGAGGGCAAGAGTGCGGTTCCACTGAAACTTTTTCAGAGGCTCCTGGGGCATATGGCATCTGCAGCTGCGGCGACGCCGCTCGGATTGCTTCATATGAGACCGCTTCAGCTGTGGCTTCGCGACCGAGTCCCGAGGTGGGCATGGCATCACGGCACCCTCCGAGTACCAGTTACTCCGACCTGCCGTCAGACCTTCACTCCGTGGTCGAACCTCAGTTTTCTACGGGCCGGAGTGCCTCTGGAACGAGCTTCGCGGCATGTTGTTGTAACGACAGATGCCTCGGCCACGGGCTGGAGCGCCATGTGCAACGGACTAGCTGCCACGGGCTCCTGGACAGGACCCCACCGCTTATGGCACGTCAATTGCCTCGAGTTGCTGGCTGTACAGCTCGCCCTGCGCCGCTTCCGAGCTGTGCTCATGGGCCAGCATGTACTAGTCCGTTCAGACAATACCGCGACTGTAGCGTACATCAACCGTCAGGGTGGTCTGCGCTCCCGCCGTATGTCGCAACTCGCCCGCCACCTCCTCTTATGGAGTCAGAAGCATCTGAGGTCGCTTCGTGCCATTTATATTCCTGGAGCCCTGAACTGTGCAGACGAGCTCTCACGGTTTCAGCCCCTCCCTGGAGAATGGCGACTCCATCCCCAGTCGGTTCAGCTGATTTGGGACCAGTTCGGGGACGCACAGATAGATCTGTTTGCCTCTCAAGACTCGACCCATTGCGCCCAGTTTTATTCCCTGACCGAGGGCACGCTCGGCACGGATGCACTGGCGCACAGCTGGCCGCGGGGTCGCAAATATGCGTTTCCCCCAGTGAGCCTTCTTGCGCAGACCCTGCGCAAGGTCAGGGAGGTAGAGGAGCAGGTCATTTTGGTCGCGCCATACTGGCCCGCCAGGACCTGGTTCCCCGAACTTGTACACCTCGCTACAGCACCTCCTTGGCCGATTCCCCTGAGGAAGGACCTCCTTTCTCAGGGACGGGGCACCCTATGGCACCCTCGTCCCGATCTTTGGAACCTCCACGTGTGGCTCCTGGACGGCACGAGGCAGGTTTGAGTACCCTACCACCAGCGGTGGTGGCTACCATCACTTCCGCTAGAGCTTCGTCCACGAGACACCTCTACGCGTTGAAGTGGAACCTCTTCATCAGCTGGTGTTCTTCTCACCGAGAAGACCCCCGGAGATGTTCGATCGGTGTCGTGCTTTCCTTTCTTCAAGATGGGTTGGAGCGAAGGCTGTCTCCCTCCACCCTCAAGGTATATGTCGCCGCTATTGCCGCACAGCATGATCTTATAGAAGGTAAGTCGGTAGGGAAGCACGACCTGATCGTCAGGTTCCTGAGAGAAACGAGGAGACTGAATCCTCCTCGCCCTCCTCTCGTACCCTCTTGGGACCTCGCAGTGGTGCTAACTGCCCTGCGGAGTGCTCCCTTCGAGCCTTTGCAGTCGGTCGAGCTTAACTTCCTGTCAACGAAGACAGCGCTTCTGACTGCATTGGCCTCCATTAACCTTCTGGGGACCAAGGGGTTTTTGGGGCCCTTGGGATGTTTTGACATGCACTGACATTTGTGCTTTTTTCAGTTATTTATAAACATGTTAATGGCAAAGGTGTAAATTAACTCTATATAGCACAAACGAACTACCATAATATGTAAGCAACGTGTATGTACATGTTTGTATTTTTGAGAGAATATTATTTATGCGTGGTTATTGAAAAAACTAAAACTAAAAGTTTCTGAAATAAGGCCACAAAACACATATTGATTATTTCTTCACAAGACTTTTGAAACTTGTATCACATAGTCTAGAATATTTGCTCCAAAACTATGTGAGAATCATCCTGACTACTCATTCTGATAAGTCAATAAAGTCTTTTAGAATGTGTATGACGTGTTTTGTTTGAGAAAGCTTAATGCGAGGAGGCGTGATCTCTCATTAATATGTATGCATTTCACACCTGAGAAAGACAAAGACCCTCCCATAATGGCCCTGTTAGGTGCTATCAGGCCATATCATTATAAGGAGCCTTGCACAAAGAATGAGGAGATTTAAAAAAGAATGGCTTTTAGATTGTTTGGATTTATTTACAACACACACACACACACACACACACACACACACACACACACACACACACTGCTTAGAATAAGAGAACACACCCATGGTAAAGTTGACTAAAAAGAGGAATAAAAAATCATAATGCCTTAAAAAAAAAAGAGGAAAACTCCAACCTTTAGGGAAATGAATAATGTCCTTGAATTCTTTGTGAATGAATAATGTATCGCAAATAATTAAATGTTCTTCTTTAAAATACAGGGTGCATACGTCTGGACACTTCTATCACACACCCTTCACCATATAGACATGGTTTTATTTCAGTTCAAAGTTAGAGTTGGAAACATCTTGAAAAGAAAATTGTCTTTTTCCATAAATGTCTTAGTTTGATCATACATATTTCAAAGTTGAGGATTCATTATTTTATATAGCTTGGATTGGAACAAAAACTATAACATCTTAGTTGATTAGTTTATTGACAAAACATACTATATATTTAACATATGAGCAGAAACTCCTAACAAAAGCTTATTTCATGTCTATTTTAGAGTAAAAACTTTATACTCTATCCAAAACTAGTCAACAAAATGTCTTTTATTTTGTCTATAACAGTGCGTATCTGTGAGTTCATTCATTCATTCATTCACACACACACACACACACACACACACACACACACACACACACACACACACACACACACACACACAGAAACATGATTCACATTTAAACAGTATGCTATTTTTCCGTTTACAGACACTAACGTTATTCTATATCGCGATTAGAACAAAGCACAAGCATAAAACACTTACACACTTCTCAGCTGAATCTGTTGCTCCTCCTCGTGGTGAAAATAAACCAGCACTTGTTCTGAGGTAGGTAAATGTCCCAGGATTATTCCTCATAGCCGCTCAAGATGACAGTAGATTAATCTGACTAAAAAATATAGTGTGTTTACAGAGTTTATGGGCGTTAACGCGTCTCAATGTGGTGCTTCACATATTTGCGTTTGAATAGCGCGTGCTCTCCGTGGACGTGTCACATTACCAGAGATAATGAGCTGAGAGAAAGATAATTAGAATGGCTGACACGTCTCTCTTTTTATATAGATGACATAAACGGAGAACATTTATTTTAGTTTTGAATCGGATCATTTAAAAGTACAAACTCAAACGATTTAAAAGATATATTGCTTATGGCTGGGTGAATAGTATTTGCTGAGTTTTGTTGAAGATTAGAGACGTGCTCCAGGAAAAAAGTTCACGGTGACTGAGAGGCAGAACGCACACCCTGTTTATATTCTTTATTTTACAAAAGCACAATATTTTATTTCGATTGTATGTGGGCACATAAAAAAGTAGACATTTAACAGATTATTTTCTCATATTTCTTAACTCTATATGAACAGAAATGATGGTAGTACTTTAAGTCTATTTTTCTGCTATGTGAAAAAAAAAAACGAGCAAAACGCGCCGGCGCATTTCTGGTCCCTAGAGGGTTAAGAGGTTAGGGGACCTGCACGCATTCTCCGTTGATGAAGCGTGCCTGGAATTCGGGCCGGCTTACTCTCACGTGATCCTGAGACCCCGGCCTGGATGTGTGCCCAAGGTTCCTACCACTCCCTTCCGGGACCAGGTGGTGAACCTGCAAGCGCTCCCCCCGGAGGAGGCAGACCCAGCCTTGGCACTGCTCTGTCCAGTGCGTGCTCTCCGCATCTATGTAGACAGAACGCACTGTTTCAGGACCTCAGACCAGCTCTTTGTCTGTTATGGTGGGAGACTGAAGGGAAGGGCTCTCTCCAAGCAAAGGTTGTCTCACTGGATAGTGGACGCCATTGCTTTGGCTTACCAACAGCAAGGTCGACCGTGCCCCCTTGGTGTGACTGCCCACTCCACCCGGAGTGTGGCGTCCTCTTGGGCTCTAGCGCATGGCGCCTCGCTAACAGACATCTGCAGAGCTGCAGGCTGGGCGACACCCAACACATTCGCCAGATACTACAATCTCCGAGTGGAGCCAGTGTCCTCTCATGTACTCGCTTTAACCAGCTAGTACCGGACCCGCTCAGGTGTCTTCGCTTGCTCGCCATTTCACTCCACGGACTGGATACGTGTGATATTCTCCTCAGATGAGCTTCCCCGAAAGCCCTGAGTTCCTCCAGCACTTCTGACGTCGGCGCCAGTGTCTGTTGCCTGCGCGTCGGCTAGGTGCCTCCCGTGTGCATGGTACCTCCTCTGAGCTACCCCCACATGTGTATTTCCACTGTAAGCCTCTTTGAGCATGTGTCTTTCCCTTGGCAAGCCACCTTGCCACCCCTGGGGTTGAAATATTCCACCTGCGGCTGGACACCCCAGTGATTCCCCATATGCATCCCTCGGGTCATATGTGTATTTTCTAAGTCCCCCCCCCTCTGGGTTGGCAGTAATTGCATATTCCTCTAAGCTATGGGATATGCTCCCCAGTGTACCTTGGTATTCCTGTGCTAAGAGGAGTCCTTCGTCCGTGCTATCTCACGACAGGGATCTCAGATTACGCAGGGCACTGGAAGACAGCCGAGAAGGTGGCGTGATTAGACTGGTATCCCCATTTGTCGTCATCCGACGGAACTCGGAGTGACAAAGAAAGGGAACGTCTCGGTTACGGATGTAACCCTCGTTCCCTGAGTAGGGAACAGAGACGTTCCGTCTTCCTGCCACTTTCCGCTGTACCACGGGGATCGCCTGAGCTCAGTCTTGGCTCCTCAGCGAAGAAACATACTGCTTTGCTGGCGCTTCCTCCCTTTATACCCACGCGGTGGGGCGGAGTTGCTCCATGCAAATTCTGCAGACCCATGGCATTTCTTTGCCATTGGCTCGTTTTGTATTACTCGAAGCGGATAGGCTTTCTAAGTGAAACCCCATTGAATACACAAAAAATAGACACTTAACACTTAATGATGTTTAACACTTTTATGTAAGATCAAAATCAACAGAGTCTTTTGAGTCTCTTTTGCACTGATAAGAAAAAAAGCGAGCTAGTCATGCCGGCGTGATCGCCAACCCCAGGGGGTTAAAGCAAGCGGAGTACAATCTTACGCTACCGGACTATCAAGGAGGCCTACTGTAAGGCCTACACCTTCGAATGTCACGGGCATCAGCCCAGGCAGTGCTTCGGCTTTAAGGGAGCATACTCAACCATCCCAATTGGGAAGTACCTAAGTACCTGAGCCTGGGTGGTGAAGGGTGATATCATACGAGCTATGGGTAGTAAAGTACTCTAATAAAGACCCTAAAAAGGGGAGTACTATCAGCATGACTCTGAGGAATGTATCAGGGTCGAGGCCTATTATCTTTATCAGGTTTTACATTCTCTACTAAACCCAAGGAAATGGAGGCCACAATAAGTGGCCAACAACATTCAACCTAATGACTTGAATTATTTTATTCAAGGGGCTCAGTGGAAAAAAATTCAATTTTAAGGCCTAACTGGATAAACTAGCCACAATACTTAGCTCTAAAGGGGAGAAGGCCTGAGCATACTGTTTCTTACTTTCTAGAGACAAAACAACACCCATGAGATATCTGCATGGGAGGCTTTTTGGAGATAGCCTGCTACCTATGTTGCTATCTACCCTGTAACACCACTAGCATTTTCATGCCTAGTGCAAAAGGCGGGCCTTGGCTAGACGACTCTTAAAGTAAGAGGAGGCCAGTACTAGGAACAACCAGATTTACAGGAATAAATTATCCTAATGGGCTCTAGCTCTAAGGAACCTACACTCAGATACCGAGAGGCTCGAGGCGAGAATGCTTAGCAAACTGCCACCAATTTCCTAGTTACTAAGCCTAAGCCAGAAATCGAGGCTGCCCCGTGTGGGCCGACACACGAATATAGAGTGACTGAAGTTCAGACCTATAATCTCAAAAACTCTCTAAAATGAGAGGAGAACTGCTGCTCTAGTATAAGGTGGCTATGAAGGTGGCCCAAAGAGGGCCAATGCTTGACTTTGGCCTCAGTAGAACAAATCCCGATAGGGAGGAAGCCACCTCACACAAAAAATGTCTATTAGGTGTTCGGATGAACGGTGGCTTCACTATAGAATTTTCCATACAACCAACCTGTTCACTACTACAGATTGGCACTACCCGTTATAAGCCTGACAACTCTAACATAAGAGGTGGCCTATGGGAAGGGTATGCATAGCCTACCTATATACGGGAACTTCAGGGCCCTAATTTCACCATCCTATGAAAACCATATTTAACACCCCCTTAATACTTCCTAACAGGGAACCGTGGCCTTACTAACTATTCAACCTTACTAAAAACTCGCGTAAAGGGAGAAGACCTACAGAGTTCAACCTGCTGCCCATAAAGTGATGGCCTAGACGACATTCACAAAATGGAGGCCTATCACCATAAGAGCACGAAAGAGCGCACTTACTACCAAACCCGACGCCAGACCTACAGAAGGGTTCCAAATTGAAGGAATAACTCAAAATAGGTCCAGCCTCAGGCTAATCCAAGAAGCGCTTGGGGTGAGAGATTTAAATGCTTCAAATCTGTCAGCAGATCAGCCTGGTATGATTGCAACACCGTTATTGTGTGCAAGGCATCACCAGCCAGACCCGCCGCCATGTATGCCCTGCCATTTAAGCGTGCTATCACATTTTAGTGGCTTAAGAGGCAGTGGCTTTGAGCACTTAGTGTCGATGCCTCTCCAGCCGTGAGATAGTTTGTGAACATCTCGTCAATTGGGGCATAAACACATACCCGTGTTCACGCATCCCCTCAACATCAGCGTAGTTCACTGATGGTGATGAATGCGCGCTGTATACGGGTTCTTCCATGCCTTTCCGATCTCATTGTGTAGATCCGGCAGAAATGGAAGGCTCACGAGACCTGGAGCTTTAAGGCTGGAAAAAAACCATTTGTCAAGTTTGTCACGAGCGGTCTCTTCCCTCACACGCTCCAACGACAGCAGAAGCCTCGTTGAAGCGTGTTCCATAACACTCAACAGCGTAACATACGCGGTGCAGGGTGGCTGTGAGGGTTTGGGTTGTATATCCTCTTCACACTCATCAGCCATCCCCCTGCTCTCTTGGGCTGATCGTTTTTATACACAGCAGAGCACTCACTGGTGGATCAGAGGATGTTAGTGACAACACATCCTCATCCTGCAGGTCACTCTCACGAGTCTCTGAAGGACTTGAGAGATTAACAACTCTCTCAACCTCCTCAGCGAGCTCCCTCTGAAAACGTAAGGCCCCGACGTTGAGCTTGCGCTCATGAGGTTCAGGAAACGTTCATCTAACTTAGACTTGGGACGGAGATCCTGCTCCTCCGCTGGCCAGTGAATATTTAATCAACAGCGCGAGACACAACCTCCATCAGTTCCTCATTCGCAGGGGAGTTAGATGGCGAGTCATAGCCCTCTGTGTGGATGCTTCCAATATCCAACTCCTCATCTGGTTAACGAGATGAAAATAGCTTCCACCTCATTTGACTTTGTTCCTTCTGAGATCCGGAAAAAGCTACTAGCCCTAGTGTTGATAAATACATCTTTGGATGCTAGGGTGGTCCCAAATTGTTTTAAGCATACTGTTGTTCAACCTTTGCTTAAGAAACAAGGTTTGAATGAAGGTTGTTTTAATAATTATCGGCCTGTCTCTAAGCTTGTTTCCTGTCAAAGCTGTTAGAGAAAGTTGTGCACTCTCAATTGATCTTGTTTTTAAATTCAGCCAAGTTATTGGCTATCCAATCTGGTTTTACTGCTTGTAGCACAAAGTCTGCTTTGCTAAAGGCTTCCAATGACATTTTACTTGTGGTTGATACTGGTAAAAATGCTGCGTTGGCCTTTTCTGTAGGGTTGGGTAAGTTTTCCTCATCTTCAACCCCTGTTATTAGCGGTGTACCTCAGGGCTCCATTCTGGGGGCGCTTCTCTTTAACTTAAATATGCATCCGCTGGGGAATATTATTAGGGGGCACAATGTCTCTTTTCATTTATATGGAGATGATACCCAGTTGTACATTTCGTTGAAAGGTGGTGACTCCATTCAACCATTGTTGGACTGTCTTGGCAATGTTAAGAAATGGTTAACAAATAACATTCTCCAACTTAACGAGGACAAAAGGAAAATAATTGTTTTTGGTCCCCCAAGATTGAGAGGTGGTCTCATAAATGAGCTTAGCAATCATTTTAATCATTTAATGAAGCACATTAATTTCAGATCATTAAGAACAGTTTTTTATCAATTATGGATTATTTCTAAACTTAAAACATTTTTGTCTTTCCAAGATTTGGAGAAGGTTATTCATGCTTTTATCATATTGTGTTTAAATTACTGTAATTCATTGTATTTGGATCTTACTCAGTCATCTCTTGCTCGCCTACAGATGGTTCAAAATTCAGCTGCAAGGCTGTTGACTAGGGCAAAGAAATATGACCATGTCACCCCAATTTTAGCATCACTACATTGGCTCCCGGTCCATTTTAGTATCTAGTTTAAATTATGTTGTTTGTTTTTAAAGCTCTTAATGATCAAGCTCCACCTTATCTCAAAGATATTCTTAGCAGATTCTTTAAGATCTTCTGACAGGTTTCTATTGTATGTCCCTCAATCCCGTTTAAAAACTAAGGGTGAAAGAGCTTTTTCAGTCGTTGCCCCTCGTTTATGGAATCATCTGCCACTAGACATCTGCCTTGCACCTTCTATTATCATTTTTAAAAAGAGGCTGAAAACGTATCTCCTCTCCCAGTCGTCTTAATTTAATTTTAGTATTGTTTTACTGTCTGTCTTCTATTTTGTTTAATTTTTTTTTCTATTTAATTTTCCTTACTCTGTTCAGCTTTGCGGTGTTTAAATGTGCTATATAAATAAAATGTACTTACTTGCAGCTTGCACCATCTAGACTTTAATTCTGGAACTAGGTAATAAAGGCTATAGAGGTTTTGTTTTCTGTTGATCATGCGTTTCTCCGAAAATAATATGCACTCCAGTACGGAGTTTCACGAGAAATTACGCTGCAAGCTCGTACAAGCTTTAAAGCTTCAGTATCATATGTAACATTACTAAACCAAAGTATTTATGTTTTTTTTATGTGCACAACCTACATTTTTAGAAAGTGAATCTACACTGTCATTCAGCCCATCTGCACTTTATTGCATTGATCTAAAAGATCATGTCGAAATAAAAAAAAACAAAATGACCGAATTTTCATGCTGATCTTTCATGTTGTCAGCAGGCCATTACCAAACAAACACGTGAGTACGCTTTCATTAAACAGCAGAAGGGTCTTTGGACAAATGGTAAATGTATTAAGCAAATTGTGTCTGAAAGTGAGGTGTGCTAGGTTGTCAGGCACAGTAGACTGCTTGAAGAGAGGCTGTGTGTTATTGATAACCAGGCTTGTGTTTTTAAACCCAGCCAGAACAATAGCAGCTTGCCCTGCTGTGCCCCACTGCACAACAATATCTGCTCTCAGCACACATTACAAACAATGATACCACAACAAAAGCATTGCTGCCTGTGTGTGTTGGCAGCTCTGTGCAGGTCTGCTCTGCCAAAGTGTTTTTATACCAACATTCTTAAACTTATTTTCAGTTAAATTTAAATCTGTTTAATAAAATTAGAACTAGATTTACAATCTGGGGAATATATATATATATATATATATATATATATATATATATATATATATATATATATATATATATTTAGGTGCAGAAAGTAGTATTGACATTTATTTTTGGATGCATTTTTGAAATTTTCTAATTTTTGGAATCGGGAAGATGTCCTAGTGCTTCTCTCTATCACTGGATGTCTGAGGGCATTCATCAGCTGCACACATTCATTCTAGTGGCAGGCCAGTCTGTGCAGCTAAATGGCATCGTTACAACGCACTTCCGTGATGTGTTGACAGGTCCATATGCTATTTTTAATGGATACCGAAAGGCTGCAATGTGTAGCACGTCTCCCAACATGGAGCTGAGTCTGAGCACACTAAGTGTAGCATATTGAAATTAGCTAATTATAGACTGAATGTGCTGTTTCTAGTAGTTAAGCTGAATTATTTTCCTAAAGGACTCCATTAGGAACACTAATTTGTCCAAGTAGTCATATTTTGAATGGTGGTGAGAATTTGTATCCCTAATTTAAATGCACACGGTACAGAAATGAGACTTGAAGAGTTACATTTGAGACCTGCTAAATGTGAATATGATGTTGCTCATGCACTTTTTAACAGTTTGCAGAGATTTGGGCATATCTGAGCACAGTTTAAGACATTATTGAGATCTCCTCTGAAGCTCTAAAAGAGACACAAGTGAGATTACCGCAACCTTTTTCTTAGGAGAAACAACTAAGAAGCTGGTCACTTTAGCAAAGACTGCATTTACTTTATATTTAACCGAATTCCTGTCTAGCACAAACACTCTATATAATAACAACATTATGTTTTTCCTTTCAAAGAAACCATGTTTGTTTAGCCGTACAAAGTAATTTTACAAGGTTCTCCACAGAATGTGTGTCCTCGTATATGTTTGTCCAAGCGTGTGACTTCCCAACATGCCTTAAGGACTGATACCAGCATCTCAAACACGTTGTGACCAGGCCATCCTCCCCTGTGAGAAGAGCCTGTGGACAGGCTGGTAGGGTTAAAGTGACTGGGCCCAAACCCAGACTGTGTGTCGACTGCACTGGAGTGTAAATGCCAGGTGCTGCTGGTGGCATACAGGACCCGCGTATGAAGCCATGAGCACATCTCTGAAAAACTGGAACACTTTTTCAATGTTATGCTGTAGATGTGTTTATTGGCCATTATGAAAAAGTGTATCTCACGTAACATAATGCAATGTTTTAAGTTCCCATAAAAGTGGATACAATGGTACAGTAAATCTTCAAAACATGATTAAAGCAGCAGTATGGAAGATTTTTTGGTAAAAAAATAGCACAAAAATTATTGAGCAAATACGTGCTGCTTTGCCTTACCCATATTCACAATGGGAAACTTATAATAATGATTTACAATTTGAGGTCAGGTGTCGCAGGAAATAGCATTTTGAAATAATTTGTCTTTAAGTTATTCCATCTCAAGTGGTCAAAAATTTTGAAAGTTGGCTGCTTGACCATTTTTAATCTTTCTAATTTAATTTTGAGTAATTAACACGATGTATCAATTGTCACAGGTAGCTGTATTAAATCCAACAGAGGAGATGCGCATGAAGTAAGAATTAACAATATAATCACTTTTAATAAACGCAGAGAACAATAAACACGTAACTGAACTGTGAACTGGAACATACCCCTAGTTTTCTTTTTTTTAAATTCTCTCTCTCTGGGCGGAAGTCGAGCATGAGTGTTTTCTCTTTTTTCAGTTTTTTTTTTAAGGTTGGAGAGAGATTTACTATTTTTGAGGTATAGTTTAAGAGATTTATTATTTGTGTGGTATAGTTTAAGTGGTTTAGTTTTTTTTTGTGGCGGAGACAACCGGTGTAACCAAGAGTCATGCTGGTTCTTGGAGTTGGAGGCGCGGGACTGGAAGCGCTCACAAGTCGATATGCATTTAAACTTTGTCAGAATATAGATTGTTCTGTGGAATATTGCATTTTGGCAGTCGGAGGGATATGATAGCGTTAAATCTGCATCTAGAATGAACAATGGAGTTGTGATTTTTTTGGATAGCTTTGATAAAGTTGCAATAATTAATGAACAAGGTGTAATGATCAGGGATATCTGTGTTTTCACTCATTAGAAGAAGAGTCACTCATTAATCCAGCAAAAAATATGATTTTGTCTCAAGTCCCTCTGTTCATTAATATGAGATGTTGGAGACGGAACTTTCGAGACATGGGCAGTTAATGTTGCCGATTAGATCGATTTCTCTCGTAAATCTCTCAGACATGTTGTTTCGTTTAGTAGGCAAGTCTTTATGACTTAAAAAAAACATCAATGAAGAGTTAAACTTAGTGTTCAAGTTCCGAGTGAATGATTATGACTGAATGAAATGTATTGTTTCGGATGTGGAATGGACGGTCACCTCATACTCTCCTAGCCAGAAAACTTCACTGCTGCGATTAATAATAAAACCATAGAACAGGGTGAGTCAAGTAAGTCTCGGAGACCTCAAATGAAATGAACCTAAGGAACAAAAATTGGACAAAACAAACAAATTTCAGGCACAAAAACAATTGATTCAATTGACTGAATCAATTGAAATTCAGGAACAAAAACTGAATGAATCAAATAAATCTCAAGGACAAAAAAAAAGAATGAACCAAATAAATCTCAGGGACAAAAACAGATTGAATCAGAAGAAAACATAATGAATCAGATGGAACAAAACAGAAACAATCACTAAAAGCTCAGAGGCTTGAACAAAATAAAATATCAAAGCAGGTGAATAAAGAGTTTTTTTCTGGCTCTCTCTTCAGTCTTTAAAGACGACTCTGCTGAGCTAGACATTGAAATTGAAGAGGAGGCCAGTACTAGCACCCAGAAGGAAGTGGAGGAGGTATAGGATGTTCTTTGGATGAAGAAAGTGAGTTGCTTGTAGATTACAATTATTTTAAAGATAATTGGAGACGGAACTTTCGAGACAGTGGCAGTTAATTTTCTGTTCCAATAGGAACAGAAAAATTAGAGATGGTTTTCAATTATCTGATAAAATGAAAAAGTGTCCTCTCCATGATTGTTCTCAGACGTTTGATAGTTATGTTGGCGCGGACTCTGATACATATTCTTTAGCTTCCTCGCCCCTGATACAAGTGACTACTCTATGTTGAGTATTAAGAAGTTTATTAAGAGTACTAAAGGAGCTAGGAATGTCAAAATTGAGAGTGTGTTTCCGGATCTACTATACTCCTCCTTATTGATTAATTTAAGAATTTTCAAAAAAGTTTTAAAAAAATGTTTTATGTTTCAGATTGTGCTCCCTTAAAAAGTTAGATGTTATCTTTGTACAAGAAACACATAATACTGCTGATAACGAAATTGATTCGGAAGAGAGAATGGGTGGTTAAGTTTTTTTAAGTCACAAAAAGAGTAATATTTGTCAAGTCAAGTCAAGTCATCTTCATTTATATAGCGCTTTTAACAATGGATTGTTTCAAAGCAGCTTTACAGAGATACACATATAATTTAAGGTAACAGAGATTGTTTTGGCTTTATAGTGGTTCTTGAATAATGTTATTTCCAGCTAAAGTTAATTTTGATTGATTCACCTTCGTCGAAATGATCAGACTTTAAACGCGAACCTGTGATTAACGGTGACGCATGCTCATTCAGAATTGATTCTATAGTTATGTGCTTTTGAAAATATGTGCGCAGGTTTGTAATTCCATACAACCCATGCCTTAACAAACTACTTGTCTTGCCTATAAATTTTGATACAGAATTTTGTTTTATTTTATCACTTCGGGGTACGCAAACCGAAATTCACAACGCTTTATCTGTAGAGTGGGAAAAGGGATCCTCCATAGGGAGAGGATAGTTGACACTTCAGCACTGCATTGTCATCGGGTCCAGGCGGATCTCCTTCGTCAGATCTGGATACGGCCTAGATCCGGCAGGCTGCGGGAAAACCTCGGGATAAACAAAGACACTAATATTAGCGTAGATGCCATTCTTCTTATGATGTAACGAGTACATCAAGATTTAAGGGAAGTGTTCCCAGTTCCGGCTGACCTAATCTATGCAGCCTAACATTGAATTATAGAAGTCTATAATGTATTATGTGTATGCTAGGTCAAAGAGATGTGTTTTTAGTCTAGCTTTGAACTGACAGAGTGTGTCTGCTTCCCGGACAATGGTAGGAAGACTGTTCCAAAGTTTTGGTGCTAAATAGGAAAAGGATCTACCGCCAGCAGTCGATTTAGATATTCTAGGTATTATCAACTGGCCGGAATTTTGAGATCGCAATAGACGTGAAGGACTATAATGCGTTAAGAGCTCGCTCAAGTACTGCGGAGCTAAACCATTTAGTGCTTTGTAAGTAATCAACAATATTTTAAAATTTATACGATGTTTAATAGGGAGCCAATGCAGTGTTGACAGAACCGGGCAAATATGGGCATATTTCCTGGTTCTGGTAAGAACTCGAGCTGCGGCGTTTTGAACTAGCTGTAGTTTATTTATTAAGCGTTCAGGGCAACCACCCAGTAGAGTATTACAATAGTCTAGCCTTGAGGTCATGAACGCATTCACTAATTGTTCCGCATTTCCCAGTGAGAGCATATGGCGTATTTTAGATATATTTTTAAGATGGAAAAATGCAGTTTTACAGATACTAGACACGTGGCTTTCAAAAGAAAGGTTGGTATCAAAGAGCACACTCAGGTTCCTAACCGACGACGAAGACTTGACAGAGCAGCCAAGTGTTAGACAGTATTCTAGGTTATTACGTGTGGAAGTTTTTTGTCCAATAATTAGAATCTCTGTCTTTTCAGAATTTAGTAGTAGGAAATTACTAGTCGTCCAATTTTTTATATCAGCTATGCATTCAGTTAATTTTGTGAATTGGTAAGTTTCGTTGGGTTTTGAAGAAATATACAGCTGAGTATCATCGGCATAACAGTGAAAGCTAACTCCATGTTTCCTAATGATATCTCCTAATGGTAGCATGTACAGAGTGAACAGCAACGGTCCTAGTACTGAGCCTTGTGGTACGCCATACTGAACTTGTGATCGATAAGACATCTCTTCATTTACTGCTACAAACTGATAACGGTCAGTTAAGTATGATTTAAACCATGCTAGTGCAATTCCACTAATGCCAACATAGTTCCCTTTCGAGGGAACTCCAACTGCGTCAAATGACACTTTAGGGGAAGCCCCTCAGCGTAGCGCCTCTGAAGCATGAATGAAACTGAGCCGATCTCTGATTGGTGCAACGTCATGACGTGATGTGTGACGGCACATAGGCGGAAGCTATAAAGGCAGCCGGCACACATAAGATGTCAGCTTTCTGTTCTTCAGCAAGCGCTATCTGTGACTGTTTGTCCTATTTATTGTTGTCTGTTACTGAGTGATTGAAAAATGAGTGAAATGGCGAGTGTGAGCTTCAGGAAGTGTGTGCATCCTTGCCCTCGCTACATCACGGGCGGGGACACACACCGACTGTGCACACATTGTTTGGGAATGCAGCACGCGCAGGCAGCTCTCGAGGGGGCTGCTTGCGAGGATTGTGAGAAAATGACAATCCGTGTGCTGCGTTCCCGGCTGACTATTTTAAAAAAAATGAGGCGACGCTCTTCATGGGGCTCGCAAATGGATCTGTCCGGGGATCCCGAGGCTGCTGAGGCACCCTCTCGGGATTCATCGGGCAGTTCTGATGTCCTCGAGGCTCGCACAGAAGCCCGCCCTGCGGCTTCTTCTGCGCGAGTCGAGGATCCGATGCTCGAGCTGTCTGCCTCTGAGGAGGTGGACGTGCTCAGCATCGAGGGCGGGGATTTCGGGGACGACTCGCCGCCCCGTGTCCCCGCGTATGAGGAGCTGGTTGAGGTTGTTTCCCGTGCAGTGGCTCATTTAAATATCAGCTGGCCACAAGAGAGGCAGGAAGCGCAGGCTAGAAGCAAACTGGATGAGCGCTTCCTGCAGCACAGGGAACAACCTCATCACCGGGGCTTGCCGTTCTTTCCCGATCTGCACAACGAGTTGTGTAAATCGTGGAAAAAACCACACTCTTCTCGTGTCTCCAATCCCCCTGTTTTAAATTATAGTAAGATGGGGGCATGAGAGAACGGTTATGGGATGATGCCGCGCGTTGAACAGCCTTTGGCGAATTATTTATCGCCTGAGTCTGCATCATCCCTTAACCCTCTGAGGTCTAAGGGTTTTTAGGGGTCCTTGAGGTGTTCTGACATGCTCTGACATTTGTGCTTTTTTCAGTTATTTATAAACATGTTAATGGCAAAGGTGTAAATTCACTCAATATAGCACAAACTGGGCTACCGGAATTTCTGAGCAACAATTATGAAACATGTTTGTATTTTTGAGAGAATATTGCTTATGCATGGTTATTGAAAAAACTAAAACTTAAAGTGTCTGAAATAAGGCCACAAAACACATACTAAATATGTGTCCACAAGACTTTTGACTAATGAGTGTTGTTGCCTAGAATTTTTGCTTCAAAATTATCTGAAAATCATCCTGCCTAATAACTTATAAAAACACATACACTGTTTTAAATTTTATTAGAGACCTTTGGTTTGGAAAGGCAATATGCGTGGAGGCGTGTTCACACCTGAGAAGACAAAGGCCGGATAATGTGCCGCATAATGAGCTGCATATTAATTAGCCCTTTCACACAGGTGTGTCACAGGATCCCAAAGAATGCAAGGACAAAAGAAATTATCTATATAGCCTATACATATTTTACAATTAGATATTGTAACCAATTACAAATAGGTTACAATTACAACAACAATTACAATTTTAACAATATTTCAAGTGTATTTCTTTGTAAAAAGTATACATTTTATCATACGTATTAAAAAAAGGTAAGGATTCATTAGTTTGAATATTGGAACAAACACTATAATAACATCTTAGTTGATAATTCAATATACCTACTTTATTTTTGACAAAACATCATACTATAGTATATTTAACTATGATCAAAAATTGGTGAACAAAAGCGTACCTGTTTAATGTGACAGTAGTCTTTTTTTACAGTCAAAACTTTATAATCTATCCAAAACTAATCACAAAATCGTGTCTAAACATTCATATTTAGTCTGTAATATATTGTGTATGATATATTAGTATATACGTGAATTTGCAGCTTGTTGCTTATACAGACATTTTATTTCAACATATTTCAGTCTATTTTTACTCATCTTAGTAGGCTATAGCAATATAGTTTGTATGTGTTGTTCATGTAAACATAACGTTTACTAATATAGGTGCGAGAGTGAATGAACAAGGCACGCGCTGTATAACTGTAGTAAACAAAGCGCGCGCGCCTATGCCGTTCACTCATCATTTAGCCTACACACAGACACGCAATTCATATTTAAACAGTCTTTTTGCGGTTTACAGTCCGACAAATTCAATATCACGATTAGAACAAAGCACTAGAATAAATGACTTACTACATCAGCTGGATCCGTTGCTCCTCGAAATGAAACTACCAGCACTTCTGGTACATTTTCCAGGGTTAGATATTATTCCTCACAGCGAAAGGATACGCTGTGTACACAGCTGTACAAGATACTTACTAAACACGATGTGTTTTATAATCCAGCTGGTGGGCGTTGGCATGTTTGAACGGCTTGCCTTAGATCATTTGCGTTTGAATAGCGCGCGCTCTCCGTGGGCGTGGCACATTAACGCGTAATTAGGTGTAATGAGCTGGAAAGAAAAATACTGACATCTCTGACTTTTCATACAGATTACATAAACTGAGAATATTTGTTTTTTTTTATATAAATTTATTCATTTAAAAGAAGAGAGTTCAAGCTTCATTATGGAAAAACACTCGTGCCTGTATGACAAGTATTCGCGGAATTAAAAATAATCTTAGGACGCGTTTCAGAATGGACTTCACTGACAGAGAGAAGGCAGAACGCGCATCATGTTTGTTTTTCTTTATTTGGCGAAAAGCACAACACTTTGTTTTTATTGTGAGTATCCACAAAAAAAATAGACACTTATCAGGATCTAATGATGTACAACACTTAATATGTAAGATCAAAATCAACAGAGTATTTTGAGTTTCTTGTGCACTGATAAGAAAAAAGCGCCGACCTCAGAGGGTTAAAGCCCCGGTGCTGCCCTCTAAGCCGTGTAGAAACACATCAGCGCTAGTGGGCAGGGCTTATATGGCTGCGGGTCGGGCTGGTGCGAGTCTTCACACCATGGCTATGCTCCAGGCGTACCAGGCCGACCTTCTTAAGGACATTGATGAGGGCGAGGGTCCAACTCCGGAAGATATTGCGGAGTTGAGGAAGGTCGCTGATTTGTCTCTCCGAGTCACCAAGGAGACGGCCCGCGCTGTCGGTCGCTCCATGGCAGCTATGGTGGTCTCGGAGAGGCATTTATGGTTGAATCTTACGGGCATCAGGGAGAAAGACAGGGATTTCCTCCTTGATGCCCCGATTTCGCCTTCTGGCCTGTTCGGCGACGCCGTTAATACCGTCGTCGACAGGTTTCAGGAGGCGAAAAGACAATCAGCGGCCTTCAAACAGTATCTCCCTCGCCGCTCAGTGTCCAAGAAGTCTACCCCCAGTGGGCAGCCGCAGCCACAGCCATCAGCCAGCTCCTCCGCCTACAGACAGGCTCACACATCGGTATCCAGCGAACACAGGCTGCACTGTCCGCCCCACAGGCTTACGGTCAGGCAGCATTCGCGTCCGCCCATCGAGATTCGTTTTCGGTTCAGCCCTGCCGGGAATCCGCTTCAGGGGGCCGAGAACGAATCCCGATTAATACCCGAAGCCAGGCTCGAGAGCCTGGTTCCCTTGGTAAAATATTTCGATGCATGGAAAAATCTGGCGAATATTTCTCCTTGGGCCCTGCGCACCGTTCAAAAGGGGTACAGGCTGCAGTTCAGTTCCCGCCCATCCAGATTCAACGGGGTGGTCTGGACTGTAGTCGACCCAGTGCAGGGTCGGGTATTGGAACAGGAAGTAAACTCCCTGCTGGCAAAGGAGGCTATAGATCGTATTCCTCCACCGGACAGGGAGTCCGGGTTTTACAGCCGCTACTTCATAGTTCCCAAGAAGGATGGGGGGTTGCGTCCAATAAAAGATCTCAGGCACCTGAACCGTTCTCTGAGGAGATTCAGGTTCAAGATGCTCACTATTCCCATTATCGTGAGTCAAATTCAGTCCGAGGATTGGTTTGTCACAATAGATCTAAAGGACGCATACTTCCACATATCCATCCTTCCATCTCACAGGAAGTTCCTGAGGTTCGCTTTCGGGGGCGAAGCGTACCAATACCGGGTTCTTCCGTTCGGCCTAGCTCTCTCCCCTCGCACATTTACCAAATGTATGGATGCAGCTCTGGCACCGCTGAGGCTTCAGGGCATCAGGGTGCTCAATTATATCGACGACTGGCTGATTTTAGCACAGTCACAGGAGCTGGCGGTTCGGTATCGAGATGTCGTCCTCGCCCACATCCAGAGCCTGGGGTTGAGACTCAACACGAAAAAGAGCGTGTTGACACCAGCCCAGAGAACTACATTCCTGGGAGTGGTGTGGGACTCGGTCACGATGCGGGCACAATTGTCTCCCGCGCGGATCAAGTCCATCCTGACCACAGTGTCCGGGATAAGGCTAGGCCAAGCCATCACTGTGAAGCACTTTCAGAGAGTGTTGGGGCTCATGGCAGCAGCGTCCAGTGTCATTCCATTCGGTCTGCTGCACATGAGGGCCCTTCAGTGGTGGTTAAAAACCAAGGGGTTCTCCCCGAGGGGAAACCCGTTCCACATGATCAGGGTTACGCGCAGATGCCCTATCTATGTGGAAGAAAGCTTGGTTTCTGTCCCAAGGGCCAGTGTTGGGAGCGTCATGTCGCCGGAGAACCGTTTCGACAGACGCCTCCCTCACGGGCTGGGGCGCGGTCATGGACGGCCGCTTTACGACAGGCCTATGGCAGGACCATCATGCCTCCTGGCACATAAACTGCCTGGAGATGTTGGCGGTGTTCCGAGCTCTGAGGAGCTTCCTGCCGGACCTCAAAGGTCATCATGTCCTTGTGAGGTCAGACAATATGTCGGTAGTGGCCTATATAAACCATCAGGGGGGGCTGAGGTCTCGCCCTTTATGCAGACTGGCGCATCAGATCCTCCTGTGGTCCCAGGGGAAGTTGTTGTCTCTAAGAGCAACATTCATCCCGGGGAGTCAAAATCAGGGAGCAGACATCCTGTCAAGACAGGGGCTGAGGCCCGGGGAGTGGAGACTCCACCCCGAGGTGGTGGAGTCAATATCTCAGAGGTTCGGCCCAGTGGAAGTGGACTTGTTCGCGTCTCGAGAGACGACCCACTGTCCACTGTGGTTTTCCCTCTCCCATCCATCTTCACCGTTTGGTGTAGGGAGCGTGAGGTGGACCCAGTTAACTGCCCAGTGGCTTCAGTGCTGGAGTTCCTCCAAGATCGCTTCTCCACTGGTCTTACCCCGTCCACACTCAAGGTGTACGTGGCTGCCATTGCGGCTTTCCACGCTCCTCTGAGTGATGGGCCTCTGGGGAGACACCAATTGGTCGTACGTTTCCTCCGTGGGGCTTGGAGGATGAGACCTGCGGCTCGTACCAGGGTTCCCACTTGGGACCTGGCAGTGGTCCTCGAAGGGCTGGCCGAGGCCCCCTTCGAGCCGCTGGAGTCGGCTGAGGCCAAGAACCATTCATTGAAGGTGTTTTTTTTGTTGGCCATTACTTCTCTGAGGAGGGTAGGAGATCTCCAGGCGCTCTCCATATCTAACGAGTGCCTGGAGTTTGCTCCAGGCTACATTAAGGCCATCCTTCACCCTAGGCCCGGCTATCTGAGGTGCCGTCCAGTGCGGCACGGCCTACGGTTCTGCAGGCTTTTTATCCTCCACCTGACGTGACGGCGGATGAAGAGAGACTTCACTTGCTCTGCCCTGTCAGAGCACTGAGGTTTTACATTCAGAGGTCCTCTTCATGGCGGAAGTCGGACCAGTTGCTGGTGTGTTTCGGGTCGCCCAGGAAGGGGCTTCCCGCCTCAATGCAGACCATCAGCAACTGGATTGTCCAAGCGATTTCCACGGCCTATCAGGTGCGCGGTATGCCTTCACCTTTGGCCGTGAGGGCTCATTCTACCAGAGGCATGGCGTCCTCTAGAGCCCTTCTCGCTGGGGCCCCCATCCAGGAGGTCTGCGATGCAGCAGGATGGGCTACCCCTCACACCTTTATTAGGTTTTATAGTTTGGACATTCCGTCTACACCCGGCTCTCTTGTGCTCGCGTCCTAAGTGTGCCTGTGAGCAGCTTCACACTAGGGCAGGAGGGGTACGTTGTGGCATAGTGGGCACTCGTTCCCCCAAAGTGTCATTTGACGCAGTTGGAGTTCCCTCGAAAGGGAACGTCCTCGGGTTACGACTGTAACCCTTGTTCCCTGAGAGGGGAACGAGAACTGCGTCCCTTGGCCACGCCTTCCCCTGCCTGGGAGCGCTTGCTTCATCACAGAAGCTGACATCTTATGTGTGCCGGCTGCCTTTATAGCTTCCGCCTATGTGCCGTCACACATCACGTCATGACGTTGCACCAATCAGAGATTGGCTCAGTTTCATTCATGCTTCAGAGGCGCTACGCTGAGGGGCTTCCCCCAAAGTGTCATTTGACGCAGTTCTCGTTCCCCTCTCAGGGAACAAGGGTTACAGTCGTAACCCGAGGACGTTCTCCTTCAGGGACTACCGCTGCGTGTAATCGCAGTGGGAACGCCCTCAGCGTGACGCGTCTGAAGCATGAATGAAATCAGTCAATGGAGAGAATGAGCGTGTGACGTCATCAACCAGGAAGCTATAAATATCCCCTGAGCACACCAGCCGCCAGCTTTTTGTACTTCAGCAAGCTCTGAGGTGTGTCTGAATCTGTCGATTGTGTTTGTCTGTTCTGTCAGGAGTTTATCACTATATATATATTATATATATATAAAAAAAACAATATGAGCGAGCAGTATACGATGTGTGTTCCCCCCTATGCTCGATACATCACGGGTGGGGATTCACACGAGCTATGTGTGGCTTGTTTGGAGTGCAGCATGCCCAGTCGGCTCTCGAGGGAGTCGATTGTGAGCATTGCGAGCGCTTTCCTCTGAGAACTCTGCGCTCGCGGCGATCGCTCTTCGAGGAGAGTGGTTTGCTGCGAGCTCCCCAAGGCTCGGGTCCCGCTTCTGTTGAGGCAGAGCGGCGGTGCTTGTCTTGGGGTTCGCAGATGGATCTCACCGGCGACGTTGAGACGGGCCCCGCTCTATCTTGGCTTTCTCCGGCGGGATCCAGTGCCTTTGGAAGCACACGCTGCGGCGGTTACTTCTGCCCGGGTGAAGGCACATGATGATGTTGAATTGAGATTATCCAGTTCTGAGGAGCTGGATGTCGAAAGTTTTGCATCAGAGACTAGATTATCACATTATACTGCAAATGAAGAAGGTTTGATGGATGTGTTATCTCGGGCTGTTGAAAAGCTAAAAAAACAACAAAAAAAAAACAGTATCGAGTGGCCAGCTGATAGACAGGATTCTAGAATTAAAAGCAAACTAGATGATAGATTTCTGTCTGCACGACCTCAACCTTCTCGCCCGTGCTTACTGTTCTTCCCAGATCTTCATGCTGAGGTTTCAAAGACCTGGGTTAGACCGGTCTCAAGCAGAATTTACACAAATCAGTCCAATGCTTATGAAAAAATTATAACATTGTTGGTGCTAAATCTGCTGGTTATGTGACGATGCCGAAGGCAGAGGAGACGCTCGTCAGCTATCTCTCGCCTGCTTCATCGTCTTCACTTAAAGCACCGGCTCTGCCCTCTAAACCACTAAAATACTTATGTGTTAGTGGGGAAGGCTTACTCGGCGGCGGAAGGCAGTTCCAGTCGCCGAGTACCTCAAAAAGACCGCAGCAGAAACGAAGTGTCGCGTCTCGTGCCCCCCCGCAGAGAAACTGGAGGGACGAGGCGGGGCGCTCTCCGGCGCGACCTTCTCGCGGTAGGGCTGATCTGAGGACAGTCATTATCACCAAGAAGGCCGCGTCGAAAAAATCCTGACGTGCTGAACGTCAGGACTCTGAGGAACCATCGTGAAAGACTTGAGTTCACTGCACAAAAACACGGTGCCCTGTCTTTCCCGATGCCCTCAGGGGTCTGCTCTACTAACCCTGCCTTCACAGGGCGTAGAGAGACTCGGGGAGCGATTTCCCGAGGGCCGCTCGCCCCCTCCGAGGAGGGTTGTGGAGTGCCCAGACCAGCTGTTCCCTGCCAGTGTGTTACAGGGCGCTGTGTCTGTCACTCGGGATGTTCATCCAGAGGCCAACCTCGAGAGGCTGGTTCCCTTAGTAGAGTTCCTGGCGGTATGGAAAATTCTCCCCAATGTTTCTCAGTGGCCTGAATACTATAGAGAACGGATACGCTATTCAGTTCAGAACGCGTCCACCTCGGTTCAGAGGGGTTCTGCCCACAGTGGTGGGCCCCGAGCAGGCTCTGGTATTAGAACAGGAGGTAAAAACTCTCCTGCTGAAAGGAGCCTTAGAGCGGGTTCCTCAACCCAGCAGGGAGTTAGGATACTACAGCCGGTACTTCATCGTTAAATTCCGGCGCAACCTTCTCGCGGTAGGGCTGATTTGAGGACAGTCATTATCGCCAAGAAGGCAGCGTTTAAAAAAAAAAGAAAAATCCTGACGTGCTGAACGTCAGGACTCCGAGGGTGGTCCCCATCGTGAAAGACTTGAGTTCACTGCACAAAAACACGGTGCCCTGTCTTTTCCGATGTCCTCAGGGGTCTGCTCTACTAACCCTACCTTCACAGGGCATAGAGAGACTCGGCGAGCGATTTCCTGAGGAGGGTTGTGGAGTGCCCAGACCAGCTGTTCCCTGCCAGTACGTTACAGGGCGCTGTGTCTGTCACTCGGGATGTTCAAATCAGATCCGAGGACTGGTTTGTCACGATAGATCTAAAGGACGCTTACTTCCATGTATCTATCCTCCCTCAACACAGGAAGTTCCTGAGGTTCGCTTTCGGGGGCGAAGCGTACCAATATCAGGTTCTTCCGTTCGGCCTAGCACTGTCACCCCCAACATTCACAAAGTGTATGGATGCTGCTATAGCCCCGCTGAGGTTACAGGGCATCCGCATTATGAATTATATAGACGATTGCTTGATTTTAGCTCAATCGGAACAACAGGCGGTTCGGCACCGAGATGTCGTTCTTGCTCATATCAAGAGACTAAGGCTGAGGCTCAACGCCAAAAAGAGTGTTCTTTCTCCATTACAGAGAACCACTTTTCTAGGTGTAGTGTGGGATTCAACGACAATGCAGGCACGATTGTCACCTGCTCATATTGCTTTGATTCTCGCCGCAGTAGATCAGGTCAAGCTAGGCCAGTCATCCACTGTAAAACAGTTCCAGAGACTGTTAGGTCTCATGGCAGCTGCGTCCAATGTGATACCTTTTGGCCTCTTGCACATGAGACCGTTACAGTGGTGGCTTAGAACCAAGGGATTCTCCCCGAGGGGAAATCCGCTTCACATGATCGTGAGTTCGCAACGGTGTCATCGCGCCCCGATCATGTGGAAAGATCCTTGGTTTCTGTCCCAAGGCCCTGTGTTGGGAGCTCCTTGTCGTCGCGTTATGCTAACGACAGATGCCTCTCTCATGGGTTGGGGGCGATCATGAGTGGTCGCCCAGCTCGGGGTCTGTGGGAGGACCATCACCGTCTATGGCACATAAATTGTCTAGAGATGCTGGCAGTGTTTCAGGCCCTGAAACATTTCCTCCCAGACCTAAGAGGCCACCATGTTCTTGTCCGGACAGAGAACACATCGGTGGTCTCTTATATCAACCATCAGGGGGGTCTGCGTTCTCGCCCGCTTTACAAGCTGGCACGTCAGATCCTTCTATGGTCCCAGGGGAAATTCTCTCTCTCAGAGCTATTTTTTCTCCCAGGATTTTTGAATCAGGGGGCAGACATCCTGTCGAGGCAGGGGCCGAGGCCCGGGGAATGGAGTCTTCACCCCGAGGTGGTGGAGCTCCTATGGGGACATTTCGGTTGTGCCGAGGTAGACCTATTTGCGTCCCGAGAGACATCACACTGTCCACTGTGGTTCTCTCTCAGCCAGCCAGCCCCACTGGGGTTGGATGCGATGGTACATCCGTGGCCGAGGTCACGTTTGTACGCTTTTCACCCGATCGCTCTGCTCCCGGGAGTTCTGGAGAGGGTTCGCCGGGACGGGCTCAGTCTTCTGCTAATAGCCCCATTCTGGCCGGCCCGAGTATGGTTTGCGGACCTAGTGTCTCTCCTCAACGGCTCTCCCCTAGAGATACCGATCAGGAGAGATCTACTCTCTCAGGCGAGTGGGTCGATCCTTCACCCCCGCCCAGAACTATGGAGGCTGTGGGCTTGGCCTCTGAGGGGGCCCAGCTCATAGGTTCTGGTCTCTCGACTGAGGTCGTTGAGACCATCCTCCAATCCAGAGCTCCCGCCACGAGCAAGTTATATGCCGCGAGGTGGAAACTTTTCACCTCTTGGTGTGGAGAGCGCCAGCAGGACCCAGTTAACTGCCCGGTTGGTACAGTGCTGGATTTCCTGCAGGACCGTATCTCCACAGGGTTATCCCACTCCACACTGAAGGTGTATGTGGCAGCCTTAGCTGCTTACCACGCCCCTTCAAGTGGAGGTTCCCTCGGGAAACACCCACTTATATCTCGCTTCCTTCGTGGCACCTTGAGGCTGAGGCCTGCAGTTCGCACGAGGGTACCAGCTTGGGATCTGGCCATCGTCTTAGAAGGTCTATCCCTTGCTCCTTTCGAGCCCATCGAGGAAGTTTCGGAAAAGTTTCCTACTCTAAAGACTATCCTTCTTCTTGCTATCTCATCTCTAAAAAGAATTGGAGATATTCAAGCACTTTCGGTGGCTCCCTCGTGCCTGGAATTTGCTCCTGGTATGGTAAAGGCTTTTCTCTGTCCGAGACCAGGGTATGTTCCTAAGGTACCAACTAATTCGGTTAGACCTATAGTACTGCAGGCTTTCTATCCTCCGCCTTTTTTGACGTCAGACCAGGAGAAACTTAATTTGCTGTGTCCCGTTAGGGCTTTAGATGCGTATGTCAACAGAGCTGCCCTTTGGAGGAAATCAGAACAATTGTTTGTCTGTTTTGGGTCACCTAAGAAGGGGTGTCCGGCATCTAAGCAAAGGATGAGCAAGTGGGTGGTCGAGGCCATCTCGCTTGCTTACGGTTCAGCCCATCAGCCTTCACCTTTGGCTGTAAGGGCTCATTCCACCAGGAGTATGGCTGCCTCTACAGCTCTTCTTTCAGGAGCTTCTCTTCAGGACGTTTGTGATGCGGCAGGCTGGTCCTCACCGCACACTTTCGTCAGATTTTATTCCCTTGACCTTAGCTCCACTCCCGGGGCTCAGGTTCTCTCGTCGGCTTGTGTCTCCTAATGACACACGACGGGGATTTGGTCGTATGGGGATGTGGGTATTGCGTTCCCACTGCAATTACACGCAGCGGTAGTCCCTGAAGGGGAACGTCCCGGGTTACGTATGTAACCCTAGTTCCCCGAAGGGACGCTGTGTGTCCTGCCATTCTCCCAGCATCCCCTTGGGTCGCTTGCTTCAGTACTTTAAGCTGGCGGCTGGTGTGCACAGGGGATATTTATAGCTTCCTGGTCGATGACGTCACTCGCCGTACGCTCATTCTCTCCATTGACTGATTTCATTCATGCTTCAGACGCGTCACGCTGAGGGCGTTCCCACTGCGATTACACGCAGCGTCCGTCCCTTCGGGGAACTAGGGCTACATACGTAACCCGGGACGTTTTCTAGTCTATTTAAAAGAATGTTGTGGCCAATGGTGTCAAATGCAGCACTAAGATCGAGTAACACTGATAGAGAGATACAACCACGATCGGACGATAAGAGCGAATCATTTGTGACTCTAATGAGAGCAGTCTCAGGACTATGGTACGGTCTAAATCCGGACTGAAAATCCTCGCAGATATCATTTCTTTCTAGAAAGGAACATAGTTGTGAAGATACTGCTTTTTCTAATATCTTTGACAGAAAAGGCAGATTCGAGATCGGCCTGTAATTGACTAATTCTGTAGGATCAAGTTGTGTTTTTTTTAACAAGCGGTTTTATCATAGCCAGTTTAAAGGTTTTTGGTACGTATCCTAGAGACAAAGTTGAATTAATGATATTAAGGAGAGGATATATGACATCTGGAAACATCTCTTTCAGTAGCTTAGTCAGTATAGGATCTAACATACAAGTTGTCGATTTAGATGAATTAACGAGTTTGCAGAATTCTTCCTCTCCTATAGCAACAAATTAATCAAATTTTTCTTCAGGGAGACTACAATGCACTCCCTGATGCGATACTGTGGTAGACGGTTGCAGAGTTATAATTTTGTCCCTGATATTATCAATCTTATAAGTGAAGAAGTTCATAAAGTCATCACTGCTGTGTTGCTTGGACACTTCTGAGCTTGAAGCTTTCTTTTTAGTTAGTTTAGCCACTGTTTCAAATAAATACCTTGGATTATGTTTATTTTCTTCTAATAGGGTTGAAAAATAAGCAGATCTAGCAGCTTTTAGAGCCTCTCTGTAAGCAATCGAGCTCTCTTTCCACGAAATCCGAAATACCTCTAGTTTAGTTTTCTTCCAGTTGCGCTACAGTTTTCTGGCTGCTCTCTTAAGGGCCTGAGTGTGCTCGCTGTACCACGGCGTTGGACTATTTTCTTTAATCTTCTTTGAGCGCAACGGAGCAACTGTGTCTAAAGTGCTGGAAAAGAGAGAGTTAAACGTTTCTGTTGCAATATCAAGTTCTTCTAAGCTATCCGGTATGCTGAGATGATGAAACTGATAAGGAATATTATTGATAAAGCAATCTTTAGTGGCAGAAGTTATAGGTCTAACGTATTTATAACACGGAGTCGGCTTTGCAGCCTTGGCTAAATGTAATTTACATGAGACTAGATAATGATCTGAGATGTCATCGCTCTGCTGCAGAATTTCAAAGGCATCAACATCTATTCCATGTGATAATATTAGATCTAGAGTATGATTACGACAATGAGTAGGTCCTGACACGTGTTGTCTAACTCCAATTGAGTTTACAATATCTTTAAATGCCAATCCCAATGCATCTTTTTCATTATCTACATGTATATTAAAATCACCAACAATTAGTACTTTATCTGCAGCCAATACTAATTCTGATAGAAAGTCTGCAAATTCTTTGATAAAATCTTTATGGTGCCCTGGTGGCCTGTATACAGTAGCCAGCAAAATTCTCAAATGTGATTTATCGTTTACACTATATATTTTTACATTAAGCACCAATACTTCAAAAGAAGTATATTTAAAACTAGATTTCTTAGTGGTTTTGAAAATATTACTATAAATTACAGCAACACCTCCCCCTTTGCCTTTCAGACAAGGTTCATGTTTATAACTGTAATCTTGTGGGGTTGACTCATTTAAAATAATGTAATCATTTGGTTTTAGCCAGGTTTCTGTCAAACACAGCATATCAAGATTATAATCTGAAATCATATCATTAACTATGAGAAATTTTGAAGTAAGGGATCGAATATTCAGCAACCCAAGCTTTATCATTTGCTCATCTGTATTATATCTGTTTTTTATTTGTTGAACATCAATTAAATTTTTAACCTGACGTGTTTTGGATTTCCACATTCGGGGAACAGACACAGTCTCTATATGATGATATCTAGGTGAAAGAGGCTCTATGTGATGGGATTTATCTGACCTTGGTGACGTGAGGCCGCTAGCAGACGGTCGGTTTAGCCAGTCTGTCTGCTTCCTGACCTGAGCCCCAGATTGTCATGTTTTATCTCTAAGACTATGAGCCAAATTACTAGAGAGAAGAGCAGCACCAGCCCAAGAGGGATGGATACCATCTCTTTTCAACAGATCAGGCTTGCCCCAAAAACTTTTGCAATTGTCTATGAATTCTATATTATTCTGCGGACACCACTTCGACAGCCAACCATTGAGTGAGGCCAATCTGCTAACTATCTCATCTTACAGTGCCTGACATCGTACTTGCGAGTTCACACACCTCTTTAATATTAATTTTGGTGATCTCCGACTGGCGGAGTCGAACATCATTAGTGCCGACATGAATAATGATCTTAGAGAATTTACGATTAGCATTAGCCAGCACTTTTAAATTTGCTTTGATGTCAGGCGCTCTGGCTCCCGGCAAACATGTGACTATGGTGGCTGGTGTCTCTATTTTCCCTGTGATCGAATCACCAATTACCAGGGCACAATCAACATAATTCTCAGTGGGTGTTTCACTGAGTGGGGCAAATCGTTTTTTTTATGGGAATCGGAACGGAAGAGTGGTTCTTTGATCCGCGACTAGAACGATCTCTCACTGTCACCCATCTGCCCTGCTGCACGGGCTCTACTTCAGCCGGAACCGAATCATGTAAAGAGTTCACTATGCTAGGCGCATCCAAAACAGTATCTAAAGATCTAGCATTCTTACCATCCTCAATTAAAGTTTGGATGCGTGTCTCTAGTTCTGAAATCTTCTCCGTCAGCCTGACTGTCTCCTTGCATTTATCACATATAAATCCTATATTGCCATCGGAGAAGGCTTTACTAAACATATGACATGTGACAGGTGACAATAACAGGACAAGAAGACATTACTCACCGTGTTTGTTGACTGATTCTTACTTACCTGGACTTTATGAACTCAAAGGCGCGGGCGCGCGAAAGAAAATAAATAAATAAATGAGCGCACGGGTGGCGCGTTAGCAGGCTAACGTTAGCGAGTTACTAGCGTGCTGTGTTAACAATAACGGAAGCTAGAGATGTAAGGTTAACCTGTTAAGCTGCAACCCCACTTTTGAAAAATCCCCAGAAATGGCATACCAAAACTGAAACGGATACAGTTCATGAACCCTTTGTACTAAAATCACAAGTAAGATCTCATTTGAAAGCTGACACCTGGCAGTTTATTGTAAATGTGGAATTAATTAGTCATAATGAAAAAATAATAATTATAAATGGCTTCAAAGTTTTGTAAAGTTATTAGAAATTTATTTTTATGAAACATCTTCATGAAAATAAAATTGAAGTTGGCATTGTAGCAATCTAGAAATGCACTGAAGCTAAAGCCACATGTCTGACCATGTTATATTTAAAATTTGAAGATGATAAGTCTAAAACTCTGCATTTAGTTCAATATTTTTCAAGATCATGCCATATGACTTTATTTTGATTAGACTCTAAAATACAAACTGGTGTTTATTGTCATCTTCTAGCATCTATTCAGTCTATTGTCTCTATTGTTTTGTGGTGCAAACGAGCCCCATTCAGTGTCAGTCTTCCCTGCACACATTCACACCTCTCCGGCCTGGTTATGGGTCTAAATATGGTTTTCTTTTGTCTGCATTATAATCACTAAAGACTGGCTATTCACGCCTGTTTTAATCCCTAATTTCTTTTGCCAAAGTTCTCTCTTCACATTTTAAACTGTATCAAATGGCCTTTTTGAAAAAAAAAGAAATATTTCAATAAGCATTCCTATTTAGAAAAAAATCATAAAAATAACAGCTAACGGCAGGTGCACCTAGATCTAGCTAGGATGTTAGCTTAGCACACCATCAATGCACGACAATTTATGAGATTAAAACCATTTTGTGCTCCAAACTTACTTTATAACACAAGTCGAGTGTTTTAAACAACTTTCTGTGATCTGATTTTGCTTCAGATAAAAAAATAATACAGAAAATATATTATTTTACAGTATTCTGCACAAATGATAAAGTCTACCTCGATTAGCATTACATTATACATATAATCTATTATTATGAAAATACCTGACATGGCTCGAAGAACACAGGTAAATCAAATATCATTGCAATCATGTTTATTGTCTTCAAAACATCTTTATCTGCAGTTACAGCGATCTCTGGAAGCTTTGTTTATGCCAGGGACTTCCTGGAATGTCACATGGTTATGGCTCTTCTTCATGTGATCCATAAATGGACTGCATACGTGCACACAGCGCCCTCGGGCTGCTAGTATGGATTGAAAACACAGTACATCAGAGTATCCAGCGCTCATAATGATTACATTGACGCATTTGGGTATAAATTCAATAAATATTATTCCTGTCTATAGAAATCTGATGTAAGCCTATGAGAATCTATCAATATTTCTCCAAATCTGCACGTTTGAGCAATGTCATGACAATCGCACAGGAGTTTTTTTCTGAATGAGAGCGGCTGACGCTCATAATTCATATTAAAGGTAACGACTCATTTTTTAATTACATAACTCCTGACACAAATTAAGACATAACTGTCACTACAAGTTTCTCAGAATACAGTAATGGTCAAATACTGAAACTTGAGTCTTATATCTTTTTAATGATGTATAGTTTGTCAATGTAATAACATTAAATCTGATAGTAACTTTGAACTATTTAAAAAAAAAAAAAAGCCCGCGCTCTGGTGAAGCTTAACAGGTTAATCTGAGATGTTGGGTGTGGCGATGCAGCAAGGAAGAAGCGGAGAGAGTATCCAAATGCAAGCACTTTAATAAAACAAACAGGTAATCCAATGGAATTCAGGACAGGGACAAGAAAAGTAAACAACTACAACGACCAACAAAACACAACTGAAACACAGAGGTATAAATACACAAGCAGACAGGCTAAACAAGATAACAAGGGGGCATGGTTAATCCGAGAACCTGGGAAGACTAATCAACATAACGGGGAACAGCTGAACATGGGACAAGACACATGGCAGGATCACATGACAAACAAGAACAAGGAACAAGACACAAAACCCACACCGTGACATTGGGTAAGCTGAATTTAGTAGTATAAACAACTAGATAGTAAATGATGGCTCAAAACATAAAGAAATACGAGGCTCAGGCGGAGCTTACAGCCTCGAAGCAAACAAACACACAGCAGGCAGCGAGGCAGACAGGAGCAATCGATCAGCGATCAGCCGATGCAGACAGCCTTGACAAAGCAGAAATGAGAAATTTGTGGAGTGGGAATTATCCCCCCCCCCCCCAAAAAAAAGTTTCTATCCTCCCTCTGTTGAGTGTGTAGAGTTATTAAAAATTGCTTGTTAAAGGGACACTAAGTAACTTTTTAGTTAATTTATAATCTAAAATCAATATTTTTATTCATAAATATGTCCTCAATGGTGCACAAATACCTCTGCCAATTATCTGATTTATCCTCGTAAACAAAGAATTTATTATATTTATATACATGGGACGGGTAAGTCCACGGAGGCTTCCATGTAGTTCCGCCATCTTGAAAAACTATAATAGCAGAGAGGGACAAAAAGTACTAGGCCAACGTGTTTCCACAACACGTTTTCATTCAGAGCCGGCGTGACGTGACTGAACGCAGCAGAAGCGGAGGAGCAGAGCAGTGAGAGGCGCTTGTCACTGCCCCGGCAAGTTTAAAAGGCTGCATTGCAAATCCTCGTCGCCAGAAAAGTCCAAAATAGATCGTAAAAGGAAACGTGACCGGAGATTACAAAAAACACAAGTTAATGTCGGGATAGCTTTTTCCAGGTGGATAGAGCTAATGCAGGAGAAAGATTTCAAAAGTCCTGCTTTCTTCTCGACAGGCAAGTCAGTGTTACAGTCTTAATTACAAGCTTTTTTCATTGTTTGCTTGTGTACTTTATTTTATAGACAGATGAACATGTATAGTTAAAAGTTGATGATGATATCTAACAATGCACGTAGGCTACTTCAGAAAATATAACGAATAAAGAAGGCATAACTACTAATTACAATAGTTCATGTTTTTGACACTCATTATTTCATACTGTAACATTCATTTGTTCGTTGTGTCAATTTGAAGTTTGTTTGAAATAACAAACCTGTTCACCCGAAGGAAAACTCGACGAAGTGCTATTAGAAGACATCCTGTCATAGCTTTTTGGTACATAACGGCTACCGTAGATGCAACACGCATTTGAAAACGCGAGGCGCTGGAGAGCACAATTCGTTTGAATGCAAAATACAATTTCACCGCTAGATGGGAGTAATTCTTACTTAGTGTCCCTTTAAAAATCAGAGCAATGTATGAAAATGTACAACTTACAACGTACAGTGTTTATTACTATACTCCAGCTGTTGGTATAGAGAGATTGGCTTTCTTGGAGACTGTAAGTAATGTTATTAGGGGTTGTAAAGATACAGATTTTTTGGTAACACTTTACAATAAGGTTCATTAGTAAACATTAGTTAATGTATTAACTAACATGAAATAACAATGAGCAATACATGTGTTACAGTATTTATTAATCTTTGTTAATGTTAGTTAATAAAAATACAACTGTTCATTGTTTGTTCATGTTAGTTCACGTCGGTGCATTAACTAATGTTAACAAATACAACCTTTGATTGTAATAAGTAAATGTATTAGAAATTAACATTAACTAAGATTAATAAATGCTGAAGAAGTATTGTTCATTCTTAATTCATGTTAACTAATGAACCTTCTTGTAAAGTGTTACCGATTTGTTTATTTATATGTGAAGACTGGAATTGCACAGAGAATAGACTAAACAGAAATCATGTGGATCCTCATCCTGCCTCCTGCCTCTCGCACCCTATGTCCTTACAGTGAGAGATGTTCAAAGATGGCCGTTGTCATGGTCTACGGTCCCCCCCCCCCCCCTAGGCTACAGGATGGGAGGAAAAAAAAAAACAAAAAAAAAACAATATTAGCAAAAAAAAATTATCACTAAACTACTGTCATAAAAACGTATTGTTTTGTATATACATAACTGAATGAATAAAAATTTAAATGTGTTTGGACTGATTTAAAAAAAAAGTTAACAAATTTGATTGGTTTGTCGATAGTGAGTGCAGTTTTATATAAGCGGTTTTATTAAGCGAGTCATTGAGTTGTTCATTCAAATGATTCGTTCAAACGGCCGATTCATCAAGAATGAGACAGATGTTTGTGAATGGGTCATTGTATTTTTGACTCAACCGATTCGTTCAAAACACTGAATCATTCAAAACACGATTGACTGTTGCTGTGAGATGCGCTATGCTGTGATCTTTGTTTGGATTCATCGGATTTATTTTCGCTGCTAAAATAGACCAAAACAGTCATTATTTCGTCTAAAATGTAAGTGACTTAATATTATTAACTTGTTTGTTGAACTGTCATATGAAATCAGGGTCACGTTATTTTCAATCGTGAGGTGATGGTAAATTAAGTGATGGTCAATTGTCAGCTCTCTTGGTCGTCAGGTCAGGTATGTTGCTGAACTGTATTCAGATGTTATAAATATATAAAACACCACATTTTGAGTCCGAACCTGTCGTATTAGTTTTCGTATTCATATTCGTCATTTGGTGTCTTTCAATATTGTCAAAACCCCTCAAAATATTTGCTACGGATGCGAAAAATGCAGAAAATCGAACCACCCGAATTAATTTTTATGACGGACGGAAGTTTCAGAGGCTGCAAACGTATAAAACGTGAAGTCGTATTTAGTTATATATATATATATAGTATATATATAAACGAATAAACTAGTCAGAATATAGGCTACAGTTAAAGCTTTCTTTTAGTTTTTGTGAAATGCTCGCACGCACGCACGCAGCCACGCACACACAGACATGTTTAAGTACATTTATGTTGTTAATAAATAAACAACAATAAAACATCCTCCTGGAGACTTTTTTTTGTCAAAAGCGACAAATCCAGCGACTTTTGCTGGTGTTTTTGGAGACTTTTGTGGTGTTTGGAGACTCGAAAGCACGAATCACTCTGCAGTTAGGCCTACTGTGCTCAACGAGCAGCGGGTGCTGCCATGAGCCCCTCTCCCGTCCAAAGGCACTCACAGGCGGTCAGTCTCTCAGTAACCTCGCACAGCAGTCCCAGCCTGCAGTCAGAGCAGAGAGGAGACACACACCCCTCTGCGTCCAGGCTGCAAATTAATCGCACATGCGCATGGCCGCCGCCGTTCCCGCCCTGACTTACAGAGCGGGGTGTAAATGTTCACTCACTCTCACACAAAAATAAATCACTGCATTTAAATTGACTCACGACATAGCTCTCCATTCAATCTAGTCTAGTCTCTTGCCAAGTTCGCTTGTGCCAGCTCTCGCTAGTCTGTTATCAATCTCAATTTGCATAGGCCTTTCCTACACAAACCCCAACAGTCTTTTTAAAGACTAAACCCAGAAACATTCTTTTTTAAGATTAGATCATATCTCAGCCCTAGCCAGTAATTTTGTTAAACTGCTAGGGAGTAGCTACTTAGCTAACTACCCAAACGACTCACACACACACACAGAGACACACACACACACACACACACACACACACACACACACACACACACACAAACAAGGACTACAATCGTTAAGTATTAAAATAAAATCAGAATTTTCTGCTAAATAATTATTTTGTTTGGTTTAATGAAAGATCATGCCTAAGTCCTGACTGATTAGCCCTGATACGTCTCTCAACATACACCACACACAGTTACATATTGCCTATAGTTTAGCTAAACTTTATTGAAAACAAATTAAAATGGAGAAATTTCTTGTGAGGACCAACAAGCCAACCGACGCACCACCAGCTGCAAAAAAGCTGAGGAAACAAGGTTCAACACTAAATGAACCACTCAACAGTCCCCTCTTCACTGAGGAGGTTTAAAGAGGAAACCAGACACTATTCTGGACTCACAAAATATCTAAGTCAATGTTCCACACACTGGTTGACTGGGCTGTCTCTAGTCTGCTGGGCTGGCCGGTTGGCGGTGGACTGCTCACGGGTGTTTTCTCTGCAGTGTGAGAATCAAGCCTTCTTATCCTCCAGTCACTGAGTGTTAATTAGGCACACCTGCTGCCACTCACTCAATCAGTTCATCAGGCACACCTGCTGCCACTCACGCAGCTAAGACACTGGGTGAGAGAGAGAGAGAGAGAGAGAGAGAGAGAGAGAGAGAGAGAGAGAGAGAAAGAGAGAGAGAGAGAGAGAGAGAGAGAGAGAGAGAAAAACAAAGAACAAAAAGAACACCCCAAACCAAACACATGTCCCTTAACCCTCTGAGGTCTAAGGATTTTTGGGGTCCTTGAGGTGTTCTGACATGCTCTGACATTTGTGCTTTTTTCAGTTATTTATAAACATGTTAATGGCAACGGTGTAAATTCACCCAATAAAGCACAAACTGGACTACCGTAATTTCTCAGCAACAATTATGAAACATGTTTGTATTTTTGAGAGAATATTGCTTATGCATGGTTATTGAAAAAACTAAAACTTAAAGTGTCTGAAATAAGGCCACAAAACACATACTAAATATGTGTCCACAAGACTTGTGACTAATCAGTGTTGTTGCCTAGAATTTTTGCTTCAAAATGATCTGAAAATCATCCTGCCTAATCATTTACACAAACACATACACTGATTTAAATTTTATTAGAGACCTTTTGTTTGGAAAGGCAATATGCATGGAGGCGTGTTCACACCTGAGAAGACAAAGGCCGCATAATGAGCTGCATATTAATTAGCCCTTTCACACAGGTGTGTCACAAGATCCCAAAGAATGCAAGGACAAAAGAAATGATCTATATAGCCTATACATATTTTACAATTAGAAATTGTAACCAATTACAAATAGGTTACAATTACAACAACAATTACAATTTTAACAATATTTCAAGTGTATTTCTTTGTAAAAACTATACATTTTATCATACGTATTAAAAAAGGTAAGGATTCATTAGTTTGAATATTGGAACAAACACTATAATAACATCTTAGTTGATAATTCAATATACCTACTTTATTTTTGACAAAACATCATACTATAGTATATTTAACTATGAGCAGAAATTGGTGAACAAAAGCGTACCTATTTAATGTGGCAGTAGTCTTTTTTTACAGTCAAAACTTTATAAGCTATCCAAAACTAATCACAAAATCGTGTCTAAACATTCATATTTAGTCTGTAATATATTGTGTATGATATATTAGTATATACATGTGAATTTGCAGCTTGTTGCTTATACAGACATTTTATTTCAACATATTTCAGTCTATTTTTACTCATACAAACTATATTGCTATAGCCTACTAAGATGTGTTTATGTAAACATAACGTTTACTAATGTAGGTGCTAGAGTGAATGAACGGCACAGACACGCGCTGTATAACTGTAAACAAAGCGCGCGCGCCTTTGCCGTTCACTCATCATTTAGCCTACACACATACACGCAATTCATATTTAAACAGTCTTTTTGCGGTTTACAGTCCGACACTTCAATATCACGATTAGAACAAAGCACTAGAATAAATGACTTACTACATCAGCTGGATCCGTTGCTCCTCGAAATGAAACTACCAGCACTTCTGGTACATTTTCCAGGGTTAGATATTTCTCACAGTGAAAGGATACGCTGTGTACACAGCTGTACAAGATAGCCTACTTACTAAACACGATGTGTTTTATAATCCAGCTGGTGGGCGTTGGCATGTTTGAACGGCTTGTCTAAAATCATTTGCGTTTGAATAGCGCGCGCTCTCCGTGGGCGTGGCACATTAACGCGTAATTAGGTATAATGAGCTGGAAAGAAAAATACTGACATCTCTCTCTTTTCATACAGATTACATAAGCTAAGAATATTTGTTTTTTTATATAAATTAACTCATTTAAAAGAAGAGAGTTCAAGC
This sequence comes from Tiaroga cobitis, assembly GCA_030578255.1. Lineage (NCBI taxonomy): Eukaryota > Metazoa > Chordata > Actinopteri > Cypriniformes > Leuciscidae > Tiaroga > Tiaroga cobitis. Next base: position 12,100,610 of record CM060599.1, on the reverse strand, counting down.
TTCATTATGGAAAAACACTCGTGCCTGTATGACAAGTATTCGCGGAATTAAAAATAATCTTAGGACGCGTTTCAGAATGGACTTCACTGACAGAGAGAAGGCAGAACGCGCATCATGTTTGTTTTTCTTTATTTGGCGAAAAGCACAACACTTTGTTTTTATTGTGAGTATCCACAAAAAAAATAGACACTTATCAGGATCTAATGATGTACAACACTTAATATGTAAGATCAAAATCAACAGAGTATTTTGAGTTTCTTTTGCACTGATAAGAAAAAAGCGAGACTATCGCGCCGGCGCGATAGCCGACCTCAGAGGGTTAAGCTCGTAACACCCCCTCCCTTAAGACCAAAACCATGGGTTTTGTTAACAGAAACTACCATCATTAAAACATACACCGTATATTATAATAATTGCCCTAACACAGTTATATTCAGTAATGATGTATCACTTGTGTTCTACTGATAACAAGTTAAGATAAATCTCACCCACGAGACAGAGCGTCGGCCAGGACGTTTTCCGACCCCTTCTTGTGTTTGATGTTAAGCTGAAAACCCTGGACCATCAGAGCTCAACGCATCAGCCGCTGGTTGTGGTTGTACATCTGATTCAGGAAAACTAGAGGATTGTGATCAGTGTACACAGTCACAGGAGATGGGCTGGAACACACATATACCTCAAAGTGCTGTAATGCGAGTAACATGGCCAGCGTCTCTTTCTCAATGGTGGAGTAGTTCAGTTGGTGGCGCTTGAACTTTGTTGAGAAGTATGAAACAGGATGATGCACACCATCTTCTCCAACCTGTAACAAGACAGCTCCAGCTCCAGTACCACTAGCATCCACTTCTAACTGGAACGGAAGAGCAAAGTTAGGCGCAGCCAGTACAGGAGCACTGCACAACAAGGACTTAGCAGCGGTAAAGGCATAATCACATTCACTTGTCCATACAAATGGTACCACTGGGCTACAGAGCTTAGTAAGGGGAGCCACTACCACTGAGAAGTTCTTACAAAAACATCTGTAGTATCCTGTCATGCCCAAGAAACGTCGGAGCTCTCGTCTGGTCGTAGGAACTGGATAAGTCAATATAGCAGCCACCTTGGCCTCCACTGGTCTGACCTGCCCCTGTCCTACCTGCTTCCCTAGATAGGTGACAGTAGCCTTACCAAAGTCACATTTGTCTAGGTTAAGGGTCAATGCTGCGTTAGCAAGCCGTTCAAACACAATTTCTAGGCTAGCCAAATGACTTTCCCAATCATTTGAATAGATCACTACGTCGTCCAAATACACATTACACTGGGGTACATCTCCCAACACTATGTTCATGAGTCGTTGGAATGTGGCTGGGGCATTTCTCATGCCAAAAGCCATCACTGTGTACTGAAGAAAGTGATCTGGAGTCACAAATGCTGATATGTCAGATGCTCTGTCAGTCAACGGGACCTGCCAGTATCCTTTAAGAAGATCCAGTTTGGTAATAAAGACAGCAGAACCAAGACTATCTATGCAGTCTTCCATACGGGGTAATGGAAATGAGTCTGGGACTGTGACTGCATTAACCTTTCTGAAATCTGTGCAGAACCGGGAGGTACCATCTGACTTCGGTGTCAGCAAGCAAGAACTCCATGAGCTACTGCTAGGTTTTGCTAAACCATTTTCTAGCAGATAAGTAGCCTCCTTCTTCATCAAGTCTCTTTTTCCAACAGGACACCTGTACGCATGCTGCTTGATTGGGATGGCAGAGCCAACATCAACATCATGCTGTAACACATTTGTACGGGAGGGTACGTCACTAAAAAGCATGGGAAATGAGTTGAACAAGGCAAGTACGTCTCCCCGCTGAGTTTCAGTAAGGTAGGAAAGTTGTGACGCCACGTCAGCCAAAACCTCTGTATTAGATAACCTACCACACTGTTGCCCCTCGGATACCACGGTCAAACCATCATCCCCTTCAGCAGCCATGGACACACCACAAACCATGGACGCAGAAATGATGTCGGGAACAACCGCTTCCACGCTGTGTTTCTGCCCTCCCTGATCATTCTCCCTGGAATGATAAGCTTTCAACATGTTAATGTGACACAAGCGCTTTTTCCTCCTGCGCTCAGGGGTGTGGATGACATAGTCGGTTTCTGAAACTTTTCCCTCCACCACATAGGGACCTGAGAAGCGAGCAGAAAGAGAAGAACCGAGCACAGGCAGTAATACCAACACCTCGTCACCAGGCTGAAACTTGCGCTCAACAGCGTTTCTGTCGTACTGCTGTTTCATGCGAACCTGAGAAGAGGAGAGGGCTTCCTTAGCCAAGGAAGTGGCATGATGCAAACGTTCCCTACACTGTGAAACAAAATCTAACACATTAGACTTAGAGGAGGAGCCAGCCACTAACTGCTCCTTCAGCACTTTCAACGGCCCACGGACATTATGGCCAAATACAAGCTCAGAAGGACTGAATTTCAGGGACTCTTGTTTGGCATCCCGTATGGCAAACAATACAAACGGCACACCTTCGTCCCAATCTTTCCCTGTGTCATAACAGTACTTTTTAAGCATCGACTTCAGGGTTTGGTGCCAGCGCTCTAATGCTCCCTGTGACTCTGGATGGTAAGCACTGGATACAGAATGTGACACTCCTAAGGACTGCAGGGACTGTTTGAACGCTCTGGACATGAAGTTGGTTCCCTGATCAGTCTGAACAATTTTGGGCAAACCAAATGTGGTGAAAAACTTAATCAATGCTTTTGTGATGGCTGGTGCTGTTATTTTCCTCAGAGGGATTGCCTCTGGAAAACGAGTGGACATACACATAAGAGTCAGTAAGAAATGGTTACCAGCTTTTGTTCTTGGCAACGGACCCACACAGTCCACAAGAACATGTTCAAATGGCTCACCTACTGCAGGAATTGGTCGCAGTGGAGCTGGATGCACAACTTGATTGGGTTTTCCTACCATCTGACATGTACTACATGTGTTACAGAACCGAGATACATGAGATTTCATTCCTGGCCAGAAGAAGTGTTTAAGGACACGGTCATAGGTTTTTGTGATGCCTAAATGACCAGACCACAGGTGTTCATGAGCTAATCCTAGCACATGCTTACGCCAACCAACCGGAACTACTATCTGATACACTGTGTTGAAAACCTCACCAGTCTCATCAGTTACTGCACCTGTATGCGAAGACCACTTTCGCATCAGTACTCCGTTTTCCACAAGAAAACACTGACCTTTCCTACACTCGCTCGGGTCAGCAACAACTGCGGCAAAACATTTTACCAGTGAGGGGTCACTTTTCTGTGCACCAATGAGTCCTTCACGTGTCAACGGCAGTGGTACTTCAGGAGTGGCAAGAATCTCTGGCACTGTTTCACACACCTCTGTCGACTCTCCACTATCGATCAACCTGTCCTCAGAAAAAACAGAAGGGAACATGGAGTCAGACAAAGTTACCTTCTGATCTTTTTTTCGAGCTTGAGCTCTAGTCAACACGCTGACTGAGCACAGTTCTGGGTGCTTTTGAACCAACTCATCTGGCTCACTCTCAGAAATAGGTACATCAACAACTTCAGGATCAGGGTACACTTTACCTCCTGCAATGTCGTCACCCATGATGAAGTGTACTCCATCAACAGGAAAACATGATCTTACAGCTATAGGGAACCAACCAGAAACAAGCTTAGATTGAACGTGGATGCGATGAAGTGGGGCTGGCACATAACACATACCAATACCTCGGACAACTGTACTGACATTACAGGCTGACTTAGTATCTAAAGTCCTGACTGATTAGCCCTGATACGTCTCTCAACATACACCACACACAGTTACATATTGCCTATAGTTTAGCTAAACTTTATTGAAAACAAATTAAAATGGAGAAATTTCTTGTGAGGACCAACAAGCCAACCGACGCACCACCAGCTGCAAAAAAGCTTCGCAGGTACGATGATGCATACCTGCAGTTTGGGTTTACAGTCACGGCTGATCTGAGACCTCAGTGTGTCGTGTGTGCCGAGGTGCTGGCAAATGACAGTATGAAGCCCTGCAAATTACAGTTTTTTTCAATCGCTAACAAGCGCTTACCCATACTTCAGATACTTTTTCTAAACTCTTAACACAGACTCACACCTACAAAACACAATTGGCCAAATGGATAATTTTCTTCTCAAAAACACATTTTGTTAAATATATACTAACTCTTCATTTAAAAATAGAACACATCTTTCTCTGCACACACTAACTTTACCAAAACACTGGAAATCTGACTCAAAATTAAATTATTCTGTCAAAGAATGACACTTGTTTTCACTTCACAAGGTACATGAAGTCAATCAAAGTACACCAGGTTTCAAAATACTGGCTATTGTTGACATCACAAAAACTGAATAGACTTTGATGTTTCAGTTTTGCAGGTATTTGCATGCAAAACATGCAATCCATCGTTTTTAAATTTACAAAATTTTACACTAACTAAACTGTATGTCCACATGTACAGTAATGTTCACATTCAAAACCAATCCAGTAAAAAGCAAATCAGGGTTTTTTTCACCTCTCACTGCACCTCTCACTGCACCTCTCACTGCACATCTCACTGCACCTCTCACTGCACCTCTCACTGCACCTCTCACTGCATATCTCACTGCACCTCTTACACTGCATCTCTCACTGCACCTCTCACTGCACCTCTCACTGCATCTCTCACTGCATATCTCACTGCACCTCTCACTGCTCCTCTCACTGCACCTCTCACTGCACCTCTCACTGCACATCTCACTGCACCTCTCACTGCACCTCTCACTGCATATCTCACTGCACCTCTCACTGCATCTCTCACTGCATCTCTCACTGCACCTCTCACTGCATCTCTCACTGCACCTCTCACTGCATCTCTCACTGCACCTCTCACTGCACCTCTCACTGCACCTCTCACTGCACCTCTCACTGCACCTCTCACTGCATCTCTCACTGCATCTCTCACTGCACCTCTCACTGCACCTCTCACTGCACCTCCCACTGCACCTCTCACTGCATCTCTCACTACATATCTCACTGCACCTCTCACTGGATCTCTCACTGCATCTCTCACTGCACCTCTCACTGCACCTCTCACTGCATCTCTCACTGCATATCTCACTGCACCTCTCACTGCATCTCTCACTGCATCTCTCACTGCACCTCTCACTGCACATCTCACTGCATCTCTAACTGGGCCTGCTCTTCTCCCTGGGCCTCTTCCTCTTCCTCGTCCAGACATTACAGTGTTTGTCTTTTTCTGTTTCTGTTTCCAAAAAACATCACTCCTCAAAGTCCTCCTTTTACTGTATAAGTGTCAATGTAGTAGAAAAAAAATAACCCCGGCCACTGAGTGTAAGCCAGACTGGAATCAGCTGTGGTTGGCCCAATTTACCCAACATAAATAAGCTGTGGGTCAATTATTCAATTGTTTGTTTATTATCAGCTGTGATATATTGTTTTTGAACTGATATCATTGCAGAAGCAGAGGTTTTTATACTGTATCTAAGATTTGGAATATTGTTTTTGCTATTGTGGGATTGTGTGTGTTAACATTTGTAAATACTACAAAAATAATCCATAATTTTGTTGGGAGGTATAGCTTGTCTGTTAAGAAAATGTAAGCATTGTGGAAATGTGTTCACTGACTGCATATTGTGTGATAACGACATGAAATGTGTGAATGGTATGGCCACAAAAGACCGATGCTGTGCTAATTGTGTTTAGAGTTTTGGAAATGTGACAACTGGTTGGATAAACGCTTGTTAGCGCCTGAAAAAAACTGTAAAAAGGCACCTCGAAACAAAGTATGCTGGCATTGAAAATAAACCGGCTCAATATTTTAAAAGAAAGCTTGATGGCCTCCATCAGCAACAGGCAACCATTTCAGTGCACGGCACTGTGTCTAAACAGTGTTTGGAGGCATCGTATGTAGTGGCCAAAAGGATCGGTAAACTGGGTAAACCGCATACAATCGCAGAGACTCTCATTTTGCCGGCAGCGCAAGACATGTGCAGAATAATGATAGGTCGAAAGTGCAGCAGCCAAACTCGGTGCAGTGCCACTGTCCAATGACACAGTCGCTAGGAGAATTGTAGACATGTCCAACGATATCAGAGAGCAACTGATAGAGTTCGTAAAAAAGAGTCCTTACTGCACGCTGCAGTTGGACGGATCCACTGATGTTGCTGGGCAGGCACAGCTCCTCACCTATGTCAGGTATCTGCGGGACAAGGTGATTGAGGAGGATGTCCTGTTTTGCCGGCCTCTTCAGTCGCAAACGACAGGAGAAGCCATTTTCAATGTCCTCAGACTGATCTCATGAAATGGCGTATGAATGACACGCCAATTCGTATTTCCATTTTTAGCGTGCTATCAACACGCATAATCGCTTTTCAGCGTGTTTATCAACGCCTTTGACTTAACGTTATATTACTGTATTATGTATATATAAATATATGACCTACCCCAACCCCGTCCCTAAACCTACCCGTCACTGGGGTTAATACCATTTATTAGTCTTCTCCTACCATCCTAGGAAAAGAAATATCGCTCCACAGATGTAGATATAGATTTTGCTTCGTTTCGCTCGGACATTTAACGGCGTACACATACACGCGGAATCACTCGGACATTTAATGGCGTAGACATACACGCAAAAGATTTCGGCGTGGACATACACGCGGATAGCTCAAAATGCGTATAGATAACACGCCAAGTGGCGTGTATGTTTACGCAAAGTCATGATGTCATGTTGATGTCCTTGACATTTTAATCCGCGAAAATGGTTTGGCTTGGGACCGATGCGTTGGCCTATGCATGGATGGTGCGCAGGCAATGACGGGGCGTGAGCGTGGCCTAGCTGCTCGCGTTCAGCAAGTAGCTTCACTTGTGAAATGGACACACTGCATGGTTCATCGCGAAGCACTAGCTGCTAAAAAAATGCCGGTTCTTTTTGACACCGTGCTTAACCAATCCGTCAAAATAATAAATCTCATAAAATCACGGCCGCTAAACTCTCGCTTGTTTGGGGTCCTCTGCCAGGAGATGGGGCCAGGGCATGAACAGCTGCTTCTGCACACTGAGGTTCGCTGGCTCTCCAGACACAGTGTTACAGCGGTTGTATGAGTTGCGAGAGGAGGTGAAGTGGTTTTTGACAGAATTCAAATCAGATCTTGCGAAGCATCTGGATGACACTATGTGGCTTGCGTCTCTGTCCTATTTGGTCGATATATTTGACCGCTTGAATGGCCTCAACCTGTTTTTGCAAGGCCGCGAAACTCATATTTTGCTCCTTGCAGACAAAGTGCAAGCCTTCACACAAAAACTAGACCTCTGGCATGGCCGCATCAGTCGAGCGAACTGCGACATGTTCCCCTGCCTTACAGACTTTATAACTGATGCAGGCACGTCACACGATTTCTCCTCCCTATTTCAATCAGCGTCTGAGCACCTGTCAGCAATGAGAAAACAATTTGCGACGTACTTTAAAGAAGATTATCGCTCTTTTACATGGGTTCGAGATCCGTTTGTGCGCACAGCAAACGAGCTATCAATTGATATGCAGGAACAGCTTATTGAGCTGAAGAGTGACAGTAGACTGAAGGAACTCTTTAGCTCCAGTCCTCTTTCGTCATTCTGGGCAGCATTGATGCAGGAATACCCTGAACTCTGTGACGTCGCCTTGAAGATTCTCCTTCCTTTCACGTCGACATATTTGTGTGAGGCAGGATTCTCAAAAAATGACTGCACTCAAAACAAAGTACCGCAATCGTGCACAAATCGAGGATGATTTGAGGCTATGCTTATCAAACATTGAGCCAAGAATTGAGGATCTTTGCAAGGCAAAGCAGGCTCAGGTCTAATGATAATAGGCCTACTGATGATAATAATAATAATAACAACAACAATAAAGCATGTAACCTCATAATTATATAGCAATAGCCTTGTAATAATGATAGGTCTATACTACACATAATAATAATAATAATAATAATAATAGTAGTAATAATAATAAAAATGCCTACAAGCTCACATTAGAAGTCTGGTGCTACTGCCAATTATAGCAATAGCCTAGTAATGATGATAGGCCTACTGATGATAATAATAATAATAATAATAATAATAATAACAAAAAAGCATGTAACCTCACAATTATATAGCAATAGCCTAGTAATGATGATAAGCCTATACAACTCATAATAATAATAATGCCTGCAAGCTCACATTAGATGTCTGGTGCTACTGCCAATTATAACAATAGCCTAGTAATGATAATAGGCCTACCTACCGCTACTGATGATGATAATACTACTAATGTGGGCCTAAAAATAATAGCCTAGGGCTATCTATCTATCTATCTATCTATCTATCTATCTATCTATCTATCTATCTATCTATCTATCTATCTATGCAAGGTAGAGCGGGGCGGGGGGATGGGGGATCTGGGCGGGGGGCACTGGGGCCCCAACTGCAATGAACCAGCTTTGGGGGGGCCCAGCTTGCAAAAGGTTGAGAACTCCTGCTCCATATGATGAACAGATTTAATTAAGGCTTTTATTCACATATAAACAGTAATCAACGCTCACATCTGTAATGGTAAACGGAAGCTCAAACATGTTCATTTGACGCAGAGCCGGCCCGAGCCTTTTGGGGGCCCTAAGCAGAATTTGATTTGGGGGCCCCTCCCACTACGCGGAGTCACCTGTGCTTGACGATTATTGACACAAATATCACGCAACAATGATACATTATAAATTAATACAGTGAGGTTATGTATAAATACAAAATAAATACTTAAATAAATACAAAAAAAATAGATAGCCTACTTAAATATTCTTTTTTTACTTTTACTTTACTCTTTTACTAACTCTTTGAAACTTCTTAAAACAAACTGTCTCAAAACATATCAAATAAATTATTTGCTAAAATAATGACAACTGAGAAATCAAAAACATAATAAGAGCAAGGGTTCAACAATGACAATTATTGTTGAAAACTGTAAAAATATTATTATTTCTCAACTGTCTCAATACAGTGTAACTGTCCACAAAGTCTTTTTTTATTCGTATTATTTGTAACAGACTTTGTTAGATTGTACATGACAGAATCCAACAAAGTCTATTACTATAATACCGGTAATGATGTACTGGCGCTCGTTGTATATGTGTGTGTATGCAATGTATTTTTCCCCTCTGGGCTTGCCGTAGATAGGAATGGTTCAATCAATTGCTGCACAAAACATACCGTAAGTAATCATGCAAACATACTTTTATCTTGCTCTTTTTTTCTCCTCCTCTGTCATTTTTTTTGTTCTATTTTCGGCACCAGAGGGATACGTCCTTTTTTGTGACATTGCTTAACATTACCGCGAGACCGCGACTATGCGCAGTTGCGCACGAATTGTCTATGCACGCGCGAGGTGTCTAGATTATGCGCATGACTTAAACGCTGGCAGACACAGCAGCAGTTGTAGGGAGGTGTATTGATCATGAAATCAGAATTTTATTTTATTGTCTTTAATTATCCATTCATTCATATGAATTAATTCATTTATGTCACTTGTTTAAGTTATCTAAAAAAAATATTTTTCGACTCGATTGGGGGGCCCCCTGGTGGCCAAGGGGCCCCAAGCAGCCGCTTAGTTCGCTTATGCCTCGGGCCGGCCCTGATTTGACGTGCGAGAACAAATAAGGTTCATTCTCGTGTGTTACGCAGCACGTTTGAGCTTCATCAAGAAACAATGAGGTTTGTTCTTGCGTATGGTTGAGCTTCTGCTCATGTTTAGTGATCAATGTTTATACAGTATGTGAATGAAAGCCTAAATTCAATCTGTTCATCAAATAAAGAGATTATGTCTCTTCAGAAAATCTTGATTGATATGGATTAGTTTTACAATCTCTTTACAATCTTCTCTATTTAATGCGTCAAACTGGTAGTTGTGTAGCTGCCAATGGAGGGACAGAAATCGCTTAGATTTCATTGAAAATATCTTTACTTGTGTTCCGAAAATGAACGAAAGTCTAACGGGTTTGGTACAACATGAGGGTAAGTAAATGATGACAGAATTTTCATTTTTGGTTGAACTATCCCATTAACTAATATTAACTAACAATGAGCGACACATTTGTTACAGACTATATAATCCTTGTTAATTTTAGTTAATAAAAATACAACTGTTCATTATTAGTTCATGTCAGTTCAGGTTTATTAAATAATATTTACAGGTACAACTTTTGATTTTAATAATATATTAGTAAATGTTGACATTTAATTAAGATTAATAAATGCTTAGAAGTATTTTTCAATGTTAATTAATTTAACCGAATTTTAAACTGTATGCTGTACTTAACTGGGAGCAAATTAAGTTACTGAAGTGTTGGTGTGATATGTGCTGAGTCTGACCTACTAGTTTGTGAGATAACATGAGCAGAACAAGTCTGAAGTTGTGAACATTGAAGTCATTTATTTGTTTAGTTGGTAAACCAATTAAAGGAAACTATAATCTAATAATGTTAATCCAATCTAACAATAATCAAATTGGGAAGTAACGAAGCCAACAGTTTCAGCATCTTTACAATTAATGGAGGACAGAAGATGAGCAAAATAGTGGAGATGAAAAAATTAGGACCTGATGAAATGATATTGATTCTGGAAAATTCCTTTATCTACAAAAAAAAACCTCTTAATTTAAATGAATCATGTACAAACTGATTCAGTCAATTAGATTCAACGATCAGTGTAGCACCATATCACATTTTATCACGTTACTTGAAACAGCTTTTTATAAAGAGCTGAGCCAGAGAAAGAGATGGTGGGGAAAATGGGAAAGGAAGTCAAGATAATCTTTGCGTTTCTCTTTTTGGCTCAGGTGCCAGACACAGAGTGACAGGTCTTTCAGATGAATGACAGGTGTCCTTTGAAATGCCGGTGAGGTGGCGTCTGTTCCAACTGTTGAAATGCATATTTGCCACTCTTATCATAACGGCACGGATGGCTTCGATAGGTGCTGTTAACATTGCAAATGGCTCTGGAATTATTCATTGTCAGCTGGGCTGGGGTGAAGTTAGATTATTCTCCTCATACAATAGCGGATCATTTAATGATTTCACTCCATCTTGGCAGCGGCGGCGTGCCGACTTCAGGTGTTAGCGCAAACGCGGGTGACATGGGTCTGGCCAAGTGTTAGAGCAAGATCATAATGTCTGAGCCCCATTTTAATTTCTAATACATTAATCTTTCCTGTGCAGATCCTCCATGAATATTCCGTGGACTCCTTGTTTGTCGGGGAGTCTGTCTCTTTCATCCATTCAGGTGCTTTCATTCTCAGTGAAAGCTCGTTAAATAGACCCGATCAGTCAATGACAACGGCAGCACAATAGCTCCCACTAACACACTTCTTTTTTCCTTTCAAGCTGCTGATAGACAACTCTGACACTTGGTCCCCAGGGACGTTTGGGAGCAGAGTCAGCTCTCCGGGTCCTTGAGAGACTTTCTTTATTTTATCGCATCCATAAAGGATTGTCACAGGTGAATGTATCCGCGGTTCTGAGACCGCCAGCCCTTCTGACCCACCCTGGCACTAGCCTCAACACGTGCTGCACCTCCTTATATTACTAATAGATTACGATGGCTGAGCTAGTGTTGAGCATGAACGTGCCCCATGGATCGAATTCTTTAAGCGCCTTTTGTTCTCAGTCAGTAATTAGCATTGTCTTGAGTTCATTAGACTGATGCTCTGTAATGTTTTTATTGAGTGGAGGTAGACCACCTACAATGATTCCAGCTTTGTGCTGGGTGACCTTACAACAGTTTCTGGCTTTCAGAACACAGAGCAGGGGAATGAGAGGATGGATGAAGGGAAAATCCTTCCGTAAATTCCCTCAGTCCTAACAAAAAAAGAACCAATAAGTACACTGTAAAAATCCAACTTGCAAAAAGATTTTCTAACAAATGTTGAAAAAAAAAGAAAAGCGGTAAAATAAATTCAGAGTCATATGAACAAACATTTTTACAGTGCATATCATATTATACATGTCACCATGCAGCCTGCATTGCAGCTTGACAAACTTATGTGGTAACTATTATTAAAAAATCACCATTGCTTTACATTTTACATGTTTTATTTATTATGGTTAATTAGCTGTCATAAGGTTCAGAGTTCAAATTTCTGCTGAATTAACATTTGTTGATCATAACTGTGTTTGAGATTTGTGTGTTGAGGTACAGTATATGTACATCTCATTGTAGCTGCTGGATTTATTTTCTAGGTTAGTATTGAAATTTAGATGGAGCTGGCTAATCTGCAAGGAATCACACCATTACCATATGGTACAAGCTATTTGGCATCTGTTGATTCTGCAGCCAATGAGATAGCTTGCTCAGCATTTAAGTAGTCTGGTTCAGTGTTCGCTGTAGGCTGCTTTGGTTCCTCCTCCTTCCCCAGCTCCACCTTCCTAGATCTGCTTCTGGATTTATGTATGTCGATTCATGCAGCAGTAGTATATCTTACATGCTCACAGCGTGTCTGTGTATCTAATGGCAGTAGCAAGTCCACACTTGCTCAGCAGCAGCATATGTGTAGCAGATCTAGTCCACTGAGACCAAACACAGTAACAATACTATATTCATTAACATGTCAAAACTACTCAGAGAGTTGTCATTATTGAAATATATGTGATATATGTGCCAGTTAAGAGGCAAACAATGCCCATATCATCATATCATAAGATAATTAAATGTAAAGGTGAAAGAACTTTCCTAAATGCTAAAGAATACTTAGTTGCCAAACATTTTTAAATTCAATAGACTGCCTGTTACTCATTAGGTGAGAAAAAGTATTTAAGTTGACTTAAGTTGTAGAATATCATATGAACACTGGCCAAAATTTTACACCATGGTATACTTTGAAGTACTATAGTATTACTATTACTATTTGATACTGTACTCTCTTCTGTTATGTTGATAAAGACTCTCCTCTGCATGTGAGTATATGTTACGCTATATGTTTTTAAAATGTCCTGCAAACAGCTGCTCAAATGTACCTGTAACTTAAGCTAGATACGATACACTTCGCTGCCACCTTTTTTAAAGATTTTACAATGATGATTTTATGATGACATACATAATTATGATATCTGTTTTGGACCAGCTAGCTCTCTACAGAGGGGGATAGAGTGATATTTAATATGCTGCAGACAGACTTCTCCCTGAAGGTACATCTAACACAACACCAGCTGCTGCTGAATTGGGATTTATACTTCCTGTTTTCGATTAATATGGAGATGAATACAGGTGTTCTGTGTCGTAAAATTAGCTTATCTCACACAAATTGAAGTTACAGCGCAAGAGAACATGAAAAAGAGGAGAAATTAGATGAAAAAAAGCCAAAACATCAGGATTTAACAAGGGAATAATACCATTCTATCATGACTGTCTTGTCACTGAGTGCCACTTGGCATGGGCTCCTGTTTGTGTGGAGAGGAAGGCTGGCATGAGCCCTGCCACGCTAGTTGGGCACGAAGAAAAAGCACAACAAATGAGCTTTGACACATTGTCCCTTTCAACAGTGAGGACTTCAAGGGCTTCAAGCTCCAGGAAGTCATCCAAAAGCACCCGGTGTCCCTAGAGGACAGAGGGTTGACGTGGTGGTGTGTGTGTGTTTTGGGGATTGCCTTTTTGTATGTGCTGGAGCATTTGCATTGGAAAAGTGCACAAGTACACTACCATTCAAAAGTTTGGGGTCAGTTTTGTTTTTCTTTCAAGGATACATTAAATTGATCATAAATGAGAGTAAAGACATTTATAATGTTGCAAACTATTTCTATTTAAATAAGTTAAAACATCCACATCCATTTTCAAATAATATTAATAAGAAAGGTTTTTTTGAGTTCGAAATCAGCATATTAGAATGAATTATTAAGGATCATGTAAAACTGAAGGCTGGAGAAAGGACTGAAGATGGAGCTTTGCCACTACAGCAAAACAAATTGAAATGTAAGTGACACCTTGGTTCTGTCAACATTTGAGTTTGTTTGTCACGTGTTCAGTGTTTGATTCATGTTTGTATTTCTGTTCTAGTGTTTAGGTGTGAGAGTGAGTAGGGGGAGGCTGCAGACCTGGAGCCGGTAGATATACGCCCCTGGCAGTTCCCTATCAGGGAACTCGAGCTGCGTGACAACGCATTGGAAACGCCCCTGCGTGAGTCGTCATGAAGCACGTATGAAATCAGTCCAATGGCGAGACGGAACGTCATAGGCGGGTGACGTCATCGACCAGGAAACTATATAAGCACCCCAAAACACAAGCGCGTCAGCTTCTGAGTCTTCAGCAAGCGCTCTATGTGTGAATATATCAGTCTGTGTCTCAAAGTGTTTTTGTCTGTCCTTAGAAATTGCTAGGCAGGAGTTTTTCACATATATAAAAAACTATAAGAGACGATATATATAATATGGCGAGCAAACAGCAGTTCAGAAAGTGTGTTCATCCCTGCCCACGTTATATCACAGGTGGAGATACTCATGATCTGTGTGTTGTTTGTATGGGAGTGCAGCATGCCCAGTCAGCTCTCGAGAGAGCTGATTGCGAGCATTGCGAGCGTATGCCATTAAAAACGCTCCGCTCCCGCCGAGCCCTCTTCGAGGAGAGTGGTTCGGTGCGCGCTCCCCGCGGTTCGGGTCCCGCTGCTGCCGAGGCACAGCGGAGGCTTCAATCGTGGGGATCGCAAATGGATCTATCAGCGGGGATTGAGACGGGCTCTGCCTTATCTCAGCCCTTACCTGATAGATCCAGTGCCTCAGATCCCGGTGTGGAAGCACGCGCTGCGGTTTCTTCCCCCCGGGCTGAGGCACCAACACTTCAACTATCCAGTTCTGAGGAATTGGATGTTGAAAGTGTTGATACAGCAGAGACTGGGGACTCGTCACTTCAGTCTCCTGCTAGTGAGGAGCTTATGGAGGTGTTGACTCGTGCAGTTGAAAAATTAAGCAGTGAGTGGCCAGCTGATAGACAGGAGTCTAGAATAAAAAGCAAGTTGGATGAGAGATTTTTGCCATCTCGCGCTGCACCTCCACGCCGGTGTCTTCCGTTCTTTCCTGATCTCCACACCGAGGTGTCGAGGTCATGGAATAGACCGGTGTCAGCCAGAATATTTTCTCAGCAAACATCTGTTTATTCTAATATTTCTGGATCAATGTTTTATGGTTATGGGGCGATGCCTAAGGCGGAGGAAGTTTTGGCGAGCCATCTTTCTCCTAGTACGGCATCGTCCTTTAAGACACCGGCGTTGCCCACCAAGCCATTAAGAAATACATCGGCTTTGGTGGGCAAAGCCTACTCGGCGGCGGGACAAGCAGCATCATGTCTTCACACAATGTCAATCCTGCAAGCATATCAAGCAGATTTATTAAAAGACATTAGTGAGGGGGAGGAGATAAGTGCTGATGTTATAAGAGAATTGCGTCAGGCAGCCGATCTCTCTCTCCGTGCCACCAAGGAGACGGCCAGATCAGTCGGCCGTTCTATGGCAGCCCTGGTGGCCACGGAGAGGCACTTATGGTTAAATTTGACAAACATGAAAGAGAGAGAAAAATCTTTTCCTCTTATAGTTTTTTTTAGGGGGGGGTCATCACTGTGGAGTAGCTTCCTCTTGTCAACTGCTGGCCTCTTCGGTGACTCAGTGAATTCGGTCATCGAGAGGTTTCAGGAGGAAAAGAAGCAGGCAGCGGCGCTCCAGAAGTTCCTCCCCCTCCGTGTGCATGTCCCCGGGGCTGCTGGGCGGGAGCAGCCCCGGCCGTCGAGTAGCTCCTCACACAGGGCGCAACAGAAGAAGAGTGTCGCGTCTCGCGCTCCTCCCCAGCAAAACTGGGCCGAGGGCGCGGCGCTCTCAGACGAGGTCTTCCAGGGGCAAAGCCGATCTGAGGACGGTTATTGTCGCCAGGAAGGCTTCGTCGAAGAAGCCCTGACGCCAAGGGTGTCAGGGTGCTGAGGGTGGTCCCCACCGAGAGAGAAAGGTGTTCGCCGCTGTACACGGCGCCCGTTCTGTCTCGGTGCCCTCAGGGGCCCGTTCTGCCAACCCCGCCTGCGTGCCGGGGCGTAGACGGTCCCAGCGAGCACTTTCCCGAGGGACGCTCGCCCACTCTGAGGAGTGGTTTAGAGCGGTCAGACCAGTTGTTCCCTGCCGGTGCGCCGTTACAGGGCACTGTGTCTGCCACTCAAAATACTCCAGAGGCCAGTCTCGAGAGACTGGTACCCTTAGTAGAATTTTTGGCAGAGTGGAAAAGCCTTCCAAATGTATCTCATTGGGTCCTGCAGACTATCGAGAAGGGGTACGCGATTCAGTTCAGATCACGCCCACCTCGCTTCAGAGGGGTTCTGCCCACAGTGGTGGGCCCCGAGCAGGCTCTGGTTATGGAACAGGAGGTGAAAACTCTCCTGCTGAAGGAGGCTATAGAGCGAGTTCTTCCTCCCAGCAGAGAGCTGGGCTATTACAGCCGATATTTCATCGTTCCAAAGAAGGATGGGGGGTTGCGTCCGATTTTAGATCTGCGCCTATTAAATCGCTCAGTAGCGAAGCTCAAAATCAAAATGCTTACTCTCAAGCAGATCGTGTCACAGATCAGGTCCGAGGACTGGTTTGTCACGATAGATCTAAAAGACGCATACTTCCACATTTCCATCCTTCCACAACACAGGAAGTTCCTGAGGTTCGCTTTCGGGGGCGAAGCGTACCAGTATTGGGTTCTTCCGTTCGGCCTAGCACTGTCTCCCCGAACTTTCACGAAATGTATGGATGCAGCTCTGGCTCCGCTGCGACTCCAGGGCATCCGCATTTTAAACTATATCGACGATTGGTTGATTCTGGCTCAATCGGAGCATCAGGCGATTCGGCATCGAGATGTCGTTCTCGCCCATATCAAAAAGTTGGGGTTGAGGCTCAACGCCAAAAAGAGTGTGCTTTCTCCAGTACAGAGGACCACTTTTCTGGGCGTGGTTTGGGATTCGACGACGATGCAGGCACATCTGTCTCCTGCTCGTATAGCTTTGATTCTCTGAGAAATGATGGCGGTGTTTCAGGCTCTGAAACACTTCCTCCCAGACCTGAGAGGTCACCATGTTCTTGTCCGGTCAGACAACACATCGGTGGTCTCTTATATAAACCATCAGGGGGGTCTGCGTTCGCGGCCGTTATACAAGCTGGCTCGCCAGATCCTTCTATGGTCCCAGGAGAAGCTTCTTTCATTGAGGGCAATTTATATCCCTGGATATTTGAATCAGGGGGCAGACATCCTGTCGAGGCAGGGGCTGAGGCCCGGGGAGTGGAGACTCCACCCCGAGGTGGTGGAGCTCCTATGGAAACATTTCGGTCGTGCCGAGGTAGACCTATTTGCATCCAGGGAAACATCACACTGCCAACTGTGGTTTTCCCTAAGTCCTCCAGCCCCTCTGGGGTTGGACGCGATGGTACAGGAGTGGCCGAGGTCACGCCTGTACGCATTTCCCCCGATTGCTCTGCTCCCAGGAGTTCTGGAGAGGGTTCGCCGGGACGGGGTCAGTCTACTGTTGGTAGCCCCGTACTGGCCGGCCCGAGTTTGGTTTTCGGACCTAATTTCTCTCTTCGACGGCTCTCCTCTGGAGATTCCGTTGAGGAGGGACCTTCTGTCTCAGGCGAGCGGGTCGATACTTCACCCCCGCCCAGATCTATGGAGGTTGTGGGCTTGGCCTCTGAGGGGGCCCAGCTCATAGATTCTGGTCTCTCGACTGAGGTCGTGGAGACCATCCTCCACTCCAGAGCTCCGGCCACTAGGAAATTATATGCCTTGAGGTGGAAAATGTTCACCTCTTGGTGTGGAGAACACCAGTTGGACCCAGTCAACTGCCCGGTCAGTGCAGTACTGGAATTCCTTCAGGAGCGTTTCTCCATAGGGTTATCCCACTCCACACTGAAGGTGTATGTGGCGGCCTTATCTGCTTACCACTTCCCTTCGAGTGGAGCTTCTCTCGGGAGACACCCACTTGTAACCCGTTTCCTTCGTGGCATTCTGAGGCTGAGGCCAGCAGTTCGCACGAGGGTGCCGACCTGGGACCTGGCGGTTGTTCTAGAAGGTCTCTCTCTAGCACCGTTCGAGCCCATTGAAGAAGTTTCGGAGAAATTCCTCACTCTCAAAACTATCTTTCTTCTGGCTATATCTTCACTAAAAAGAATAGGAGATATTCAAGCTCTGTCGGTCTCTCCCTCGTGCTTGGAATTTGCACCAGGCATGGTGAAGGCTTTCCTCCTCCCTAGGCCGGGATACGTTCCCAAAGTACCAACCAATGTGGTCAGGCCTATTGTACTGCAGGCTTTCTGTCCTCCTCCATTTCTGACGTCGGACCAAGAGAAACTAAATCTGCTCTGCCCTGTTAGGGCCCTAGATGCTTATGTCCACAGAGCTGCCCTGTGGAGGAAGAGCGAACAGCTATTCGTTTGCTTTGGACCCCCTAAGAAGGGCTGTCCAGTATCTAAGCAGAGGTTGAGCAAGTGGGTGGTCGAGGCCATCTCACTTGCCTATGAGTCTGCCGGTCAGCCTTCTCCTTTGGCTGTCCGGGCTCATTCAACCAGGAGTATGGCTGCCTCTAAGGCTATCCTGTCAGGAGTATCTATCCAGGATGTTTGTGATGCGGCAGGCTGGTCCTCACCGCACACATTCGTGAAGTTTTATCATCTTGACTTCAGCTCCACTCCAGGGGCGCAGGTGCTTTCGTCCGAATGTGCGCTCTGACTTCACACGACGGACACTTGCTCGTATGGCGACGTTGGTATTAGCGTTCCCAATGCGTTGTCACGCAGCTCGAGTTCCCTGATAGGGAACGTCTCTGGTTACGTATGTAACCCTAGTTCCCTGAAGGGAACGAGACGCTGCGTGTCTATGCCATACTCCCAGCATGCCCGTGAGCACTTGCTTCAGTCTTATCAGAAGCTGACGCGCTTGTGTTTTGGGGTGCTTATATAGTTTTCTGGTCGATGACGTCACCCGCCTATGACGTTCCGTCTCGCCATTGGACTGATTTCATACGTGCTTCATGACGACTCACGCAGGGGCGTTCCCAATGCGTTGTCACGCAGCGTCTCTTACGCCCCTGACAGTTTTAAGCCCCTGTTGTTCCTGATGCATCCAGCAGGGGGAGGCTGTACAGCGACACGATTTCTTTTTTAATTAATTCATTATTTTTGTATTGCAAATGAAAGGATACAGACATTAACAGTGAGAAGAGAAAAAAACAAAAAACAAAAAAAAAAACAAGGGGGACATAAAAATACATTGAATTAGGCTACACAAATCAATACAATGTTACATTTTGTCAATATAAAAAAATAAAGGTTCTTTACAAGAGACTCAAGGATATTATTTGTTTTAGAAACCTTTGAGTTTAAAGGTTTTGCCATTTTCTTAAAAGAAGAAAAAAGGAACTTTATATCAGAGGAGAATATTCTTAAATCAGGATCATTGAATGGTTCTGTCTTTATGAAGATGAAACTTGCCCAGAAGACAAAGTAATAATACTGTATAATCAAGATTAATATCGTTAGATTGAAAATCTGACACAAAAAAGATAGATTCTGTCATTTGTATGTTAAATAATCTTGTAAACTCTAAAAAGTTGTTGTTTAGCAATGATGCAACATTTATTATTTATAAACGATTAGCTCGATAGAGCTATAGGGTAGGTAGATATCAATTAATTTCTATATATCAATGGATGGGTCTATAATTTATTTCTAAAGACAAAAAGTTCTTGACGGTCAGGTTTATGTTCTATCTGGCTTAAACTTAGTTTACCACGTGTACGTTTAGCTGCCCCTAGTCTTCTCACTTTAAAATTCATTTTCTTTTAAAGTTTCTTTTGTTGCCTGTCTTTAGCTTGCGTGAGATTCTGGTAAGATCCTGTTTACTCCTTGCATTAAAACATAGCCTACTCCAGTGGCGCAACTACCCAGTGTCAGAGGGGTATGCAGCAACATTTTTTGCGCCCCCCAACCCAAAAAAAAAGAAAAATAAATAAATAAGTGCGGCCTGTAATAAGTGAGTATGAACGAGTGAGAGCTAACAGATAAAATAAGTCCAAAATTGTCATTTATTAATACAATTAAACTATAGCTACTCCACAGTGATGACCCCCCCCTAAAAAAAACTATAAGCTCCATTGTCTAGGGGGGTTCGGGGGCATGCCCTCCCGTAAGAAAATTTTGTGTTCTTTAATTCAGCAGTCTGGTGCACTTTGAAAGTTCAAAATTAAAAGCTCCAACCCATATTCAGCAGGTGCAAATTAAACAAAGAAAAATTCAAACCTCTTTTAGTTAGTGTCATTACACATTACACATTACACTACTACATAATAATAGTTATAATATTAATCCCATGATAGTAATAGCCATATATTGTAAAACAAATGCACTAATTTCTATACTTGAAAAGATATAAGCACATGATGACATGTTTCATGGGCCGGTGTGTCAGAAAAAAAACTCACGCTGACTTTTTTTGACCAATGCATTACACCGGCACTAACCCAGCGCCCCCAATTAAACAAATAAAAATAAAAAAAACGAATGGGCCATCGATGTACGAGTTGTATGGGCCGTTAAGACAAAACAAAAAAAAAGTATCAGATGTATCGGCCGAAAAAGCACGTCGGCCCACCGGGAATCTCCCGGTAGTCCCGATGGCCACACAGAGATATAGATAGCCTATGCCTGGATGAGATATAGATAGCCTATGCCTGGATGCAGTAACGTGCGGTGAAGTCTTGTCATGGGTAGGCTGTGACATATCAATGTGGCATATTCACAGGGGCGTAATTTGCCGCTGCGATCGGTGGCGCGGTTACAGTGTATCTCGTGGCTCACGCAGTCTTCACATGCACGCGCGCTTCAATCTGTTTCGGAGACTCTTTGTTCGTTCCGGTGAAATCACAAAACAAAAATGCACACAAATGTGTCCCTGCTTTATGTAATACAACCACTGATGAACATATTCGGTTTTGATGAGAAAAAAAAAAACCTATATGATTGCGGATTAGAACCCAGAACCTCTGACATGCTCGGCAAAAGTTCTACCACTGGACCATTAAAGGAATTACATGAATTTATACACACATACGTGTCAGGACACACACACCCACCTGTCCCACCCACTTTTTAAAACAAAGTTAAGCCACTGTATATTCATTCCGGTAATTTAGCAACCCAAGTTAATATCAGGCATCATCGCATCGCTTCCTGCATACAGAGCAAAGTCAGAATCGCGGACTGAGTGAGAGCGAGTGGATCACGTGATATGAAGCAGTCTCCGTCTCTGCCTCAATGTTGATAATTCAAGACAGCATGAGAACTGACTGCGCATGCGCAAATCTCCGTAAACTATGTTCTATGGGCCAAAGAGGCACTGCGAACCTCTGCCTCAATGGCCATGGCCTTGAATTTCCTGCATGAAACAATGGTTTTTAGGAGCAAACTATGTGTGACCGAACGGCTACCAGCAAGACAGAAATTAGCCTAAACTACAGGAATCAGTAGGTTATTGATATAATTTTGGTTGTCGACTACGCCATCTAGGGACTTGCACCCTAAAAATATATCAAAGCCACCGGCTTTTATGTACTCAAAGCACCCAGGTCCGTTATTGGCGAGTAACTGGGCAGAGTCATGGGCTCTAAGAAAATACACTTTATTCAACAAACTTCAGACACATTATAAAAATCGCCCCTCAATGGAGCATTATACAAAATACTCAATGGCGACTGAACACACAAGAATGAAAAAAACATGAAAAAAACTAAATGTAATAAACAGCAGCAGTAAATCACCCCAAGACAAACATTCCAAACACATCCATACAGGGCTGAAGGGCATCTACTTGGGCACCCCTGGCTGGAAGTGGCATACCAGGGAAGCAAAAGAAAAACTCACTCAATACTCACACCCCACCACACCACACAAGTGAAATAGAGCACGCTCAGTGAACGGGAGACCCCACTACCACAGTCCCAGGACACCCGCGCAAGTGGCCCTCAGCTCCTGTATGGAAATACAAAAAAGAATGAATACAGAAACAATAAACAAAGCAAATAAAAAAAATGATAAACACAATAATGAATCTACAGACACAGGAGAATCACTCCTTTTAGTCACTAACACATAGACAAAGACAAAATATTCAGTAAATCAACTCAAATCACAGACACATAAACAAATAAGCACAATAATGAATCTACAAACACAGGAGAACAACTCCTTTTAGTCACTAACACACAGGAAAGGGCAAAATATTCAATAAATCAACTCAAACCACCATTGCATGTTTAGACAAAAGAACCACAAACCAGATTAACTGAAAACAAAAGACGAAAAAGTCATAAAATCTGCGCGAGACAACAGCGCCGACCGGGCTGCTCGCGCCACTGCCAGATACTGCAGCATGTGATGCCCAGCCTATCCAATACAAAGATTTTAAGAGTCCGGATATGGTCAATCAATTCGAATAGCAAAAATACTCAATACATACCACGGATGACGATTTCTCTTACGTAAATGAACTGGTGTACACGCCACGAAACGGCAACGCCACAGAATGCTGCAAATGATGATTTCCCTTACGTTGATGAACTGCAGCTGGTGTACAGACGCCACTAAACGGCAACGCCACAGAATGCTGCAAATGATGATTTCCCTTACGTTGATGAACTGCAGCTGGTGTACAGACGCCACTAAACGGCAACGCCACAAAACGCTGCAATGATACACACTATAAGCGCACGTACACCAACCCCGAACCCACGTGAACGCCACTCACCTGAATAAACAACTGGCCAACCCCAGACCATCTGCTCGTCAAGTGGTCCAAATGATTCGCATACTACCAGCCTATACCAACACCAACAAGGAATATTTATTATCATATCTCCAGCAAACAGATCAAACGCAAACACTTACTCATACCTTTTCTCCTGCAGCAAGTCGAGCCGGAATGATAACAAACCCATAGGGCGGGTGTTACAACCGATCGCCTCACTCCACTGGCACAGCCCGTTTAAATACGCACTTCCTCGTTTGACATAACCAATGGGTGACACCTACGTCACCCACACACTACATTCTTCCCCCACCTTTTGCATCGTCGGCCCGACGGTGAGAAAAAGCTTTTAATCCCAAGGTCTAAACAAGACAGAAACACTGCTTGTGGTTCCAAGAACCTCAGGAGCCACAGTCTCTGCCGCCACAGCCCTAGGGAGTCGATAAAGATTAGGATGCTGCCCCGCTGTAGCCCGTGTAGTACGCCGCACTTCTCTATCTGTACTTTGACTTGGTTATACAGTCACTGGTACAACTGGAGGGCCTAACCCCGTAGTGACACCGACCCCATCCAGTCCAAAGGATGTCAGGCCCTCCTGCCCAGTTACTGATCCACCCACTCTAAGGGGTGTAACACCGCTTACTGGGGCTGTATTGACCTGTGGGGCATACGGCACCACAACCCATAGATCTTCCTCCTCATCTCCAGGCAGCCCCTCCTGTTCTATCATGAGGCTACTGGTGAGTGAGTCAGAGGAAGAATCTTCAGAAGGGGGGTCCCTACACAAGCAAACCTTCAACAAGGAACGATGCACCCGTTTTACCTTCCCGAGGTCATCTCTTGGAGCAATGGTATAAACTGTACCACTTTCTCTGGGGGCATGGACAACCTGGTACACCACAGAACTCCAATGGTCCTGGATCTTCTGCCGACCCCTCCGATTGTAATCCCTGAGGTATACCAACTGACCCTCCCCCAAAGGAACATCCTTAACACGCTTGTCATGCTGAGCTTTGCGTTTACTTGCCTCTATCCGCAACCGTTCACGGGCCCCATCAAAGGCCACCCGCAACCTAGTTTGGTGCTCTAACACCCACTCATGCACTTCCCCTCCCGAGACTTCTGGAACCCTTCCCAACAAGAAATCCACTGGGAGACGTGGCTCCTGGCCAAACATTAAGAAATGCGGTGATACACCTGTAGACTGGTGTGGGGTGGTGTTATAACAAAATAACATCTGAGGCAAGCAGGAGACCCAGTCACGTTTACTTGAGATAGGCAAGGTACGCAAGAGGTTATGGAGAGTCCGATTAAACCTCTCGCACTGACCATTGCCAGCGGGGTGATTTGGAGTGGTTCGAGATTTTTCTACTTGATAAAGGCCACAGAGCTGTTGTATAAGTGTCGACTCGAAATTCCGACCCTGATCAGAATGAATCCGAGCCGGTACCCCGAACCTAAAGAACCACTCGGCTACCAGCACCTGAGCTACAATTTCTGCCCGCTGATTTCTTGTGGGCACAGCTAGAGTGTACTTACTAAATACATCGGTCATGACCAGGACGTTTTCATGTCCCGAACGAGCTGGCTCCAACACCGTAAAATCAATGGCCACCATTTCGTTAGGTCTAGCAGCCAAAACATGACCCATAAACCCCCGCACTAATGGCTGAGTGTCTTTAGCCACCTGACAGCGCTCACATTGGCGACACCATTCCACCACCGCTGACGACATACCCGGCCAGTAGCACCTTTGGCGTACCAGTTCCGTTGTCCGCTCAATGCCCTGATGTCCATGTTGCTGATGGAGCTGTGTGAGGACTTCAGTCCTCAAGGCGGCTGGTAAGACCAGCTGTAGATTTTCCTCACCTCCATCAGGGCGGAACACCCTACGGTACAGTACCCCATTCCGCTTCACTAGCCGGTCTTTCTGGCGCAATAGAATCTTACTTGGTCTAGAGAGCTGTTGCTGCTCTTCTCCAGCCAACGGTGCCTCTTGGCCCCAGCACCTAAACACTGCTTGAATATCTGGGTCCTCCTCTTGCAACACACGCAAATCAGCAGCCACATAACCCGGCAAAACTGTGATAGCGGCAAGGCAAGCAGGTGCCATTCGCTCTACCTTAGTGGCAGTTCTTACTAGTGCTGGGATACAACTCCCCACTGTCAGCTGTTCCCCTTCCACACTCCACATCGGGTTTTGCCTAGAAAGTGCATCAGCATTCTGGTTACTGCGACCAGAGCGATACCTAACCTCAAAGTCAAACGAGGCCAACTGAGCGGCCCAACGCTGTTCCGTTGCCCCCAACTTAGCAGAGGTAAGGTGACTGAGGGGGTTGTTGTCGGTGAACACTACACATCGGTTTCCCAGCAGGTATTCTCGAAATTTTTCAGCCATGGCCCACTTGAGCGCAAGAAACTCCAACTTCATAGAGCTATAATTGCTCATATTGCGCTCAGTGGGCCTAAGGCTACGGCTGGCATAAGCCACTGGTCGTACCCTCCCCTCCTGTTCCTGAGATAAAACCGCACCCAACCCCGCATGGCTAGCGTCGACCTCAAGGATAAAGGGGAGAGAAAAATCCGCATAAGCCAGCACTGGAGTTGTAGTAAGCTTACACTTTAGCCCCTCAAAACTCGCCTGACTCTGCTCAGTCCATGCCTCGCCCAACCCTTGCCTCGCTCGCTTCCCAGGCCCCACTCTAGTACACTCTGCCACCAACCTATGTAGAGGGGCAGCCAACTTGGCAAAACCCTCCACAAACCGGCGATAGTAGCTGGCAAAACCTAAGAATGAACGCAGCTCGGTCACAGTTCCTGGCCTCTGCCACCTTGCCACTGCCTCAATCTTCCCAGGGTCAGTAGAAACCCCTGCGGCTGATATTACATGCCCTAAATATTTCACCTCTCGCTGAAAGAACGCACACTTTGACAACTTGACCTTCAGCCCCTCACGTTCCAACCGACTCAACACCACTTCCAGACGTTCAACATGCTGGGCGACGGAGGAGGAAAACACCACCACATCATCCAGATACAGAAGCAATGATTGATACTGCTGGTCCCCGAACAACCTCTCCATTAAACGTTGGAAAGTGCTCGGGGCGTTACAGAGGCCAAAGGGCATACGATTCCACTCGAACAATCCAAACGGAGTACAAAAGGCAGTTTTTGGACGATCCCGTTCCATGACAGGGACCTGATTGTACCCACTGGCCAAGTCCAGCGTGGAAAACCAACAGGCCCCTGCCAGAGAATCCAGGGTCTCCTCAATACGGGGCAAAGGGAAAGCGTCCTTTCTGGTCTTTGCATTCAACTGACGGTAGTCCACGCACATGCGGAGACTACCATCCTTCTTTTTGACCAGTACAATAGGTGATGCATAAGGACTACAGCTTTCCCTTATAACCCGTGCCTCCAACAGCTGATTAATATGGGACTTGACTACCTCGTACTCCGTTGGGGGAACCCGGCGATGGCGTTGACGGACCGGGGTGTCATCTTCGAGAGGTATCTCGTGCGAAATCAGATCAGTGCAGCCTAGATCCCCATCATGACTAGAAAACACCGAGCTAAAACGGCGGAGCAGTGCCCTTACTTGGCCTTGCTCCATAACGGGCAAACTGGACAAGTCCACTGTCTCTATCCGCTCCGGTATCCCCAAGCCATCCTCGACACCTTGCGAGTTAACAGTAGCCACAATCGCTGGCACCTCCGTAATCCCCGCCGGCCAACTCACAACATAAACGCCAATCAAGGTACCTATAACAGAACGAGGGTAAAGCATTACATCGACAACCCCAACATTCACCATTGGCACATACACCGTCCCTCTCACCACCTGTACCAAGGATGAAGGAGCCAACAGCCCAGCTGGAAGCCCAGACTCAGGAGGCTCGAAAAATACTACTTGGTCAGCATACTGGCCTGAACATGTAGCTGGAACAAACTTTATAGTACCCCCGGGTATACAACATGACTGGCGGCCCCGCAATCTCACCCTACCTTCATGATCTTCCCTAAGCGAGGCAGTGGCGGCGGCCTGGCACTCCTGCAATGCTTGTGACAAGGAATAAGGGGCTTCAGACACCTCAGGCAAATCAAAGAGGGCAGGGCCATGCTGTCCAAAGAGCCCCTGATAACACCGGTTTAGGACATTCATCCCCAAAACACCCGGTGATTGGTCACGTAACCCATCAGGAGGATCTCGGACAACAAGAACCCCGCACCCCAAAACCAATCGCCCACATAATACAATATCCAACTCCATATACCCGATATAAGGAATTGGGAGGCCATTGGCTGCGCGAAGCTGCAACCATTGACAAGACTGCAACTTCTCTCTACCCCATGGCTCAAAGTGCTGCAGGAAACAACTTTCTGTGATGGTAGATACCATAGACCCTGTATCTATTAGACACGACACTGAAACACCTCCGATTGAAACAACGAGATAAGGGCATGACGACATTAGACGAGATCTTGATAAAGGACCATTTAATTCTGAGCCGATAAATTCCCCACCCGAGCCTTGACTCTGTGGCTCGGGGGGAATTAGTTTCCCGATGGACCAGAAGAAGGGGGCTGGCTATTCCGAACTACCGATAAGCCTGACGCAATGGAAGGTTGAGTGCGATGGGAAACCCGCGCCCCATCACACTCCCTGGCAAAATGGCCAGGTCTCTGACACCTTCGACATATCACCGGTGCCCTATGAGGCGAATGACCACGTATTTCGGGGCGACGTAACTGGGCCACAGTTTGAACGAGCTGGGTTATCTGTTCTTGTTGCAACCTTAGCATCTCCCTTAACTCTTTCATTTCAGAGTTTTGGGAGAGACTTCTAACTTCCGCATGCGGTTCCCCCTGAACCCCATACTGGGTACCATAAATCAACGGAACAGACTGACTACGAGTCCTTACTGCACCTGACATCCCTTCACGTTCCCACCGAATAGCCTCCCCACGGACATCCAGAAAACTAATAGTAGCTTGTCGGCGCACCAGCTGCTTAAGTTCACGACGCAGGGAATTATCGGCTACACACTCAACAAACTGATCTCGGAGCAAAACATCCGCATTTAGCAATACAGTTGGAGACTGTTGCTTAACTCTTTCCAAGAGGCTCAGCAAAACAAGAGAAAATTCCAGTAAAGTTTCTCCTTCCTGCTGCCTCCTGGAAAAGAAAGCCTCCTGTAAGGCTATGTATGACGTTGAGCACCCATATAATTCACGCAGCACGCTAATAATCTTATCGGGATCACCGCGTTCTTGCTCGGAGCGATACCGAATCTCCTCCCTTGCTTCCCCCTCTAAATGATCGACCAAAAAGAACGCCTGATCGGCTGGGGTAAGGTATCGAGCACGCATACAGGCTTGAGCCTCTTCCACCCACTCATCGATACCCATGTCGGACTTACCACTGAATTTCGGACATCTCCTATCCCTAGGTACCAAAACGAGACGATCCGTCACTGGGGCACTACCACCACCCCGCTCAGGAGGAATGGTGGGTGCAGGGTCCCCTGCACTAGCAGCACCATGCCCAACAGCCACCACTCGCTCCTGTCGTAACTTCTCATTATCTGCTTTAAGCTGGGCAATAAGCTCTCGAAGTTCTTGCACTTCTTCCTCCATCACTTACCCAATAAGAAAAGGAGAGCCACAAAACCAATATCAGGGAGACGTGAATATCCACTCCAGCCCGCACAGCGCTGCTGTCTCGCCCCTGTAAAAAAAGAAAAACAAACAAGAAAAAAAAAAAAGAAAAACACACAAAACTCAGCCTTTGTTTTACCACTGAACACTAGAACCCACGCCTCTGCCAAGAATGCCAAAATCCTGCCGACTACGCCAAATGTGACCGAACGGCTACCAGCAAGACAGAAATTAGCCTAAACTACAGGAATCAGTAGGTTATTGATATAATTTTGGTTGTCGACTACGCCATCTAGGGACTTGCACCCTAAAAATATATCAAAGCCACCGGCTTTTATGTACTCAAAGCACCCAGGTCCGTTATTGGCGAGTAACTGGGCAGAGTCATGGGCTCTAAGAAAATACACTTTATTCAACAAACTTCAGACACATTATAAAAATCGCCCCTCAATGGAGCATTATACAAAATACTCAATGGCGACTGAACACACAAGAATGAAAAAAACATGAAAAAAACTAAATGTAATAAACAGCAGCAGTAAATCACCCCAAGACAAACATTCCAAACACATCCATACAGGGCTGAAGGGCATCTACTTGGGCACCCCTGGCTGGAAGTGGCATACCAGGGAAGCAAAAGAAAAACTCACTCAATACTCACACCCCACCACACCACACAAGTGAAATAGAGCACGCTCAGTGAACGGGAGACCCCACTACCACAGTCCCAGGACACCCGCGCAAGTGGCCCTCAGCTCCTGTATGGAAATACAAAAAAGAATGAATACAGAAACAATAAACAAAGCAAATAAAAAAAATGATAAACACAATAATGAATCTACAGACACAGGAGAATCACTCCTTTTAGTCACTAACACATAGACAAAGACAAAATATTCAGTAAATCAACTCAAATCACAGACACATAAACAAATAAGCACAATAATGAATCTACAAACACAGGAGAACAACTCCTTTTAGTCACTAACACACAGGAAAGGGCAAAATATTCAATAAATCAACTCAAACCACCATTGCATGTTTAGACAAAAGAACCACAAACCAGATTAACTGAAAACAAAAGACGAAAAAGTCATAAAATCTGCGCGAGACAACAGCGCCGACCGGGCTGCTCGCGCCACTGCCAGATACTGCAGCATGTGATGCCCAGCCTATCCAATACAAAGATTTTAAGAGTCCGGATATGGTCAATCAATTCGAATAGCAAAAATACTCAATACATACCACGGATGACGATTTCTCTTACGTAAATGAACTGGTGTACACGCCACGAAACGGCAACGCCACAGAATGCTGCAAATGATGATTTCCCTTACGTTGATGAACTGCAGCTGGTGTACAGACGCCACTAAACGGCAACGCCACAGAATGCTGCAAATGATGATTTCCCTTACGTTGATGAACTGCAGCTGGTGTACAGACGCCACTAAACGGCAACGCCACAAAACGCTGCAATGATACACACTATAAGCGCACGTACACCAACCCCGAACCCACGTGAACGCCACTCACCTGAATAAACAACTGGCCAACCCCAGACCATCTGCTCGTCAAGTGGTCCAAATGATTCGCATACTACCAGCCTATACCAACACCAACAAGGAATATTTATTATCATATCTCCAGCAAACAGATCAAACGCAAACACTTACTCATACCTTTTCTCCTGCAGCAAGTCGAGCCGGAATGATAACAAACCCATAGGGCGGGTGTTACAACCGATCGCCTCACTCCACTGGCACAGCCCGTTTAAATACGCACTTCCTCGTTTGACATAACCAATGGGTGACACCTACGTCACCCACACACTACATTCGGCAAAAGGAGTATTATATGAGTATTCCTGATTTTTTTTGTTACAAAAATTAATATTTGGAATAAAATAAATGCAATTAATAATGTGGTGAATTAATAAAGCTCTTGGAATTAATAAATGTAATGTTAACATTTCCTTTGGTGAGGCACTGCCTACCCTGCCTACCCTGACTGCACGTCCCTGCCTGGATGTCACACTTTAAATCCTACCTGTTGGCTTTCACCATACACTTATTTAGCTGCTTTTGCATCAGTTGACATGCCGTCTCATTTTCCCTCTTTATTTTTCTATTTTTAGCCGCACAGCATTTTGTTTTATCCATCTTTTTCGACAACTCACTACTCGTACCTGCTCGCTCAGCGCTCACGGCGCCCCCGCCGGCTCGCGATATTACCCCGCCCCCCTTCTCCATGAGGGCGCTACTCTAGCCTGTTATTAGTCATCTAAAATTTTATATAACATTGAAGAAATGCAGAAATGATTTAGAAACGCACAACAGCAGCTACATATAGAAAATACAATATATATATATATATTTTTTTTTTCATTAAATTTTCATTAAAAAAAATGTTACCATCGTTTTGGCGCCCCCCGGTGCTGCGCCCCTATGCGCCGCATATAGCGCATACCCACTTTTTGCGCCACTGGCCTACTCCACATGGTTTCTGGGGGCAACATTATTACATAGATATTGGAAATATGTGAACTTGTTTTTTTACAGTCTTTGAA
Source organism: Tiaroga cobitis (assembly GCA_030578255.1). Classification (NCBI taxonomy): domain Eukaryota; kingdom Metazoa; phylum Chordata; class Actinopteri; order Cypriniformes; family Leuciscidae; genus Tiaroga; species Tiaroga cobitis. The sequence continues at coordinate 12,069,544 of CM060599.1, read as the reverse complement.
CACACAAAAGACACATTTATAATAGGCATGTATATATGCATGTAAATCTCTCTCAAGTAAAGAGATGAACTGCACACTCACTCAAATATTTTGATTATTTTTATCATGTCATACATGATAAAACCCACCTTAAAAACTTTTCCCATATGGTTTGAATGTAGATTCTTTGAGCTGTTTCATCTAATTTATATCTTAATAAACATTTTTTTCCTAAAATAGCTTACTGGTCTGGACTAAAATGTAGGGTATGTGCACCTAATGTGGGTTTTATCATACTCTGTCTTTACCAAATTATTTTTAACTTGCATTTCATAAAGGTGTGCTTTAGCTACTTAAGGAAATGAAAATCTCTCTCTCTCTCAACTTATAAACACCCATCTCTTTTCTTACGACTTACAAAATAAACGACTTACAGAGACATGGACATGTTTTTAATGTCATTATCAATTTTCTCTGCACAGTCCATCATCAGTGACCAAAATAAATCAAAGTGGCTTGACACTTTTTCCACTATTGTTCCACCAACAAGTGCTTGTGCCGTTGTACTTTGAAGATCAGGAGCAAATTGATGAAATCCACACTCACCTGACATCAGTTCTGGGCAGCACACACACACACGATCAAATCACCATGGATGTCCTTTTTAATTTTTTTAATGTTTAATTTTTTTTTATCAGTGTGCGGGAGCCCTTTGACAGGAGGATAGAAAAATAGTTAAAGAAGAGTGGCAAACCATAGGGGAGTCATCATAATTCATAAATGGTGTTAATACTTTTTTTTTTTGTGAACAACAATATTGTCTCTTTCTTCTAAATGGCCCTTGGAATTTTAGAAAAGGGATCAATTGTGTTTGTCTTCATAAAATGCTGTGTAGGACACTGTTTTGTAGCTGTATGACGACCAATAGAGAATAGTAGGCTATAGCAGATATTTCATATAGAGGATCCATATGATTACATGGTACATATCTAATGGGCTAAATTTATCTAAATGTAACTTTATAAAAATTCACAACGACATCTACTGTATATTAAAACCTACGGTGAATACTAGGCCTATAACTGCAGTAGGTCATATCATTACTTGTTATAACACATCGTTGATCCAATGTGTATTTTTAATTTTTCAATTCACAAAAACAAATAGTCTTCTGTGGGCTGAGTGAAGAGAGTGAAGCCCAACTGAATATCTATATTTTAATCCGTGCAGATCTACACTGTAACGTTTATATTTAAATGAATAAAAAACAGAAAATTGGCAAGTCTATGGACGGGTTATTAATGTGTACGCGTCGATTTAATCTATTTAATTGTTATTTCGCAGTATGTCCCCCTACTGGACGCATCAGGAACAACAGGGGCTTAAAACTGTCAGGGGCGTAAAACTGTCAGGGGCGTAAAACGAATCGGTTACCTAACGTAACCTCGGTTCTCTCTAGAAGAGGGAACGAGTATTGCGTAAGCTAGCTTACGCTACGGGAAAGATTCATCTTTGCTGAGATATTGAAGCCAAAAATTATTTTATAATTTGTATCCATACACAACGCAGTTCCTCTGCGGCAGACCTAGAGCGGGCTAGCTAGCAGCTCATTGGTTCGCTCAGAGAGAACTGCTTAAGCCTATGGGAGAGCGGAACTGAACCCGCTTCCAATGAGAGGCGCCCGCGCGCTCATTGCGTCATGGCCCGCCAGAGTGGGCGTGGCCAAGGGGTATATAACAGTCTCTCCCAGGCTTATATGTTGATTTATTTCAGCGTGAAGCGAAACGCTAGTAGCGCAAGCACGGCAGGGAACGCAATACTCGTTCCCTCTTCTAGAGAGAACCGAGGTTACGTTAGGTAACCGATTCGTTCTCTTACGAGAGGTTCTCTCGTATTGCGTAAGCTAGCTTACGCTACGGGAACACCTGGTCAACGCCGTGCGCGCTATGAAACCACACATGAAAACCCAGGGATCTACCGGGGGATTTTTAACGTGGAGAGAATGTACTATAAGGCCGGCAGAGCGGGCACATGAAAAGTACACATAAGCATGCACATTGAAGTGTAAAAGCATTTAAGGAGAGCACAAGGGGCGAACCGGTTGTGAGGGACTCTCAGAAATGCAGCTTCTTAGAGAGCTGGTCGTTAGACAGCTAGTAATTTTGCCTGCAAGGCGGGGACTTCCAAGTTGTAAAATCTGACAAAAATGGACGGGGAGGCCCATCCCGCGGCCACACAGATGTCATGGATGGAAATTCCACAGGACCATGCCCACGATGAGGCCATGCCTCTAGTGGAGTGCGCCCTGATGCCCAGAGGGCATGGCAGGCATTTAGATGCGTAAGCAGAGGCAATCGCGTCCACTATCCATCTAGACAGCGTCTGTTTGGAGGCGGCCAGACCTTTGGTGCGCCCTCCAAACGACACGAAAAGCTGCTCAGCGCGTCTGAACGCGGCAGCGCGCGTCGTGTACAACCTCAGAGCCCGCACCGGGCAGAGGAGATTGACGTCGCGCTCGCTATCGGATGCAGGCAGAGCCGATAGGGAGATAATCTGCGCCCTGAACGGGGTACCAATCGCTTTTGGGACATAGCCATGCCTAGGTTTGAGAATGACAACCGAGTCATTCGGCCCAAACTCAAGACACGCGGCGCTGGATGAGAGCGCGTGAAGGTCCCCTACGCGTTTTACTGAGGATAGCGCCGTCAGAAAAACGGTTTTGAGCGAGAGGTATTTTAGGTCCACAGACTCGAGCGGTTCGAACGGGGGTGCTTTCATAGCTTCGAGGACTATGGAAAGATCCCAAATAGGAACCGACGGGGGCCGCGGAGGGTTCATCCTCTTAGCTCCTCTGAGGAAGCGGATGACTAACTCGTCTTTGCCCAGGGACTGAGCGCGTCGGGGTTCAGCGAACGCTGCGACGGCTGCCACGTAAACCTTGAGAGTGGAGGGGGACCTGCCCTTGTCCAGCATCTCTTGAAGGAACATTAGCAAAGACGGCACCTCGCATGACCGTGGGTCCAGCTGTTTTACGGTGCACCATTTAGAGAACACAGACCATTTAGACGCATAGAGCCTTCTCGTGGAAGGTGCTCTAGCCTGTATGATAGTGTTTCTTACTCCCTCTGGCAAATCGACGAGTAGTCGTTGATCACCCATGCATGTAGCGCCCAGCGCTGTGGATGGGGGTGCCAGATCGTGCCGCGAGCTTGAGAGAGGAGATCTGCTCTGACTGGGATGGGCCACGGGGCTGTCTGTGACAGCTGCGTGAGCTCCGGAACCCAATTCTGACTCTCCCAACGCGGGGCTATGAGGAGCACCGAGTGGCGTGTGTCCCTGATCCTCTGAATTACCTGTGGTAACAGAGCGATCGGAGGGAATGCATAGAGCGGGCGGCGAGGCCATTCCTGGGCTAGCGCGTCCTCGCTCCTCGAAAAATATATTGGGCAGTGAGCGTTCTCTTCTGACGCGAAGAGGTCTACTTCTGCTCTGCCGAATAGCTGCCACAGTAGTTGGTGCAGTGCCGTGAGACATGTCTGCGTAACCTTGATCAGCTGGCGGCCCGTGTTCCACGCGCGGTGGGGTACACGGCTGTTTAACCAGAGCTGAAGCGGGCGCATGCGCAGAAGGCCCAGCTGAAGTACAGCGGAGGCTGAGGCCATGTAACCCAGCATCCTCTGAAAAGCTTTCAGAGGAGTGCGGGCGTCCATCTGAAACGAGGAGGCTAGGCGCTGAACACTGCGCGCGCGCTGTGTAGACAGGCGAGCCGTCATCGTGACCGAGTTCAAATCTATTCCTAGGAAGGAAATCGATTGACTGGGAAGAAGGGAGCTCTTTGACCAGTTGACAGAGAGACCCAGCGCTTCCAGATGGTTGAGGAGAACTGCGCGGTGCGACAGAAGCTCCGTTTGTGATTGGGCCAAAATCAGCCAGTCGTCCAGATAATTCAGAATGCGCAGCCCCTGGCTTCGCAGAGGGGCGAGCGCCGCGTCCATGCACTTCGTGAATGTACGGGGCGCCAGAGATAAGCCGAACGGGAGAACGGCATATTGATAAACATGACCCTCGAAGGCGAAACGTAAGAATGGCCTGTGACGGGGATTTATCTGGATCTGAAAATAGGCGTCTTTCAGGTCTAGAGAGATGAACCAGTCCCCCTGGCGCACCTGCGCGAGGAGTTTCCTGGTAGTGAGCATCTTGAACGGTCTCTTCATGAGCGCTTTGTTCAAAGACCTGAGATCTAAAATCGGTCTGAGGCCGCCGTCTTTCTTGGGTACCAGAAAATAACGGCCGTAAAACCCCGACTCGGTCATAGATGGCGGGACTCTCTCTATAGCGCCCTTTTGCAACAGCGTCGCAATTTCTGAGCGGAGCGTGCCGGCGGCCAGCGGGCTGACAGTAGATTCGAGCTGCGCGCGTGCACGAGGCGGGCGGCGGCGAAACTGCAGCAGATAGCCGTTCTCTATAATGCTTAACACCCACGGGGAGATGCCTGGAATGGCTTCCCACGCTCTGAAGCATGCGGCTAGTGGCCGAATGGCTATATTGCCCTGATTGCTGCACATAGCGGGCTGGACACAGTGTGTGGGCACGCTTTGAATGTGTGTGGCAACGGGACTTGCACTCAGAGAGGAGTCTATGGGCCGTGTAACAGAGCGAGCAGAGAGGGGACACGCGCACAGGCTCGTGGGCGTGTTTATGTTCTCTGAAACTAGAGCGGGCTCTGCCCGTTTCATGTGATGGGGCTCTGATAGAGACACGGGATATGTTATGCTTGTGTGTACCGGTGAGCACATGATTGTGGGCACTTTTTGTACACAACTGGCAAAATTTCTCTTTTTGAGATTTCCCTGGGTAGCCGTAAAAACGGCTTTTTGACGCTCGCAAGCGGGCTGGGACACCGGCTTGTTTGTGGCGGTCAACACTACTGCAGTCGGCGAAATAACGGGGACTGGCAGAGGGCGAAGCTTTGACGGCGGTCCGGCCGCAGCGGGAGAGCGCCGTCGTTTTCTTGATCTTGCTAGGCAGACTTCTGGTGATCAGGCTTCAGCGTGATCTTAGAACGCGGGCCTCGTGGGGGCGGCGGTCTGCGGCGGCTGTCAGAGCGAGAGCGAGGGCGGGCGTCCTGTCTGCGCTGGGCTGTTTGAGACTGCGGAGGAGGTCGCTGTGGCGGAGCTCTGGCGGGAGGCTCGCGAGAGCGGCCCGCGGAAGAGCTAGCGCGGCGTGGCAGAAACAAATTCATCGCCTGGGTAGCTTTCTGTACCTCCGAGAAGCGATCAACGATGCCCGTGACAGCGGATCCAAACAGGCCCGTCGGGGAGAGGGGCGCGTTGAGAAACGCGGCGCGCTCAGAGTCTCCCATGTCGGCGAGCGTGAGCCATAGGTGTCTCTCGGCAACACACAGGCTGGCCATGCATCTCCCCAGAGCTTGTGCGGCGGCTTTAGTGGCGCGAAGGGCGAGGTCCGTAGCACTTCTTAGATCCGTGACAGCGGGGGCGGGGTTCCTGCCGCCCTCGGCACATTCACGAAGAATATCGCTCTGGAGAACCTGGAGGACAGACATCGAGTGGAGCGCGGCGGCGGCCTGACCGGCGGCGGCGTATGCGCGAGCGTGAAAACTCGAAGTCGCTCTGCACGCTTTAGAAGGGAGCGTGGGTGAGGAACGCCATCTAGCAGAGGGCGGGCAGAGGTGTGCGGCGACCAAGTCCTCGACGGGCGGCATGGCTGAGTAGCCCTTCTCGGCGGCTCCGTCCACCGAGCGCAGCGAGGCGGAAATGTCGGAGCGGTTTCTGGCCGCGAGCGGGGCATTCCAGGACTTTGTTAGTTCTGCGTGAAGCTCAGGCAGAAATGGAGCGGCCCGGTTGCACGCGGGGGTCGAACGCCGATGAAAAAAGCTGCCGTCCATCCGGTTCGGGGCCTGCTCGGGTGGAGGAGACCACTCGAGACCGAGGCGTTCGACGGCCTGTGAGAGGAGGCGCATCAGCTCTTCCTCTATCCCGGCGCGGGTCCCCGTCGATTCTCTCGTGGAACCGCGAGACGACCAGTCCTCACTGTCGGAAGCGAGCAGTGAGCAGGAGTCCTTCTCCTCCGCGGCGTCATCGGAGGCAACAGAGCGGCCACTCGGCGGCAACTGTATGTCCGGCAGGGGCGGGGAGGGAGAGCGGGAAGCGGGAGGCGGCGGCGGCGGCCCGCATGTTTCCGCTGGTGGCTCCGGCGGCCTCTGAGAGCGGCGTTTTTTCTTCCGCGGCGAAGAGACAGGCGGCGCGGGAGCAGATTTCACTGCCAGCAGTCGTGCCCGCAGGGACGACAGCGGCAGGCTTTCGCAGAAGTCGCAACCTCCATCCGCGAGGGCGAGTTCTGCATGCTCAAGTCCCAAGCAGAGAGCGCAGATGACGTGGCGGTCTCCGTCCTCGAGACGAGCGCGGCAGGAGCCGCAGGAAAAACGAGGCATCTTGATAAAGACGCTCGTGCTCTTTTAGAAGTATAAGAGAAAAAAGGATACTGTCGTCGGATGGCTTAGCTTGCTGGGCGGCTGAAGGTGGCGAAGACGGCCGGCTTCTTCCGGGTCCGGAGCTCGCTAGTGGTGCCTTCTCGACGGCGACGGCTTTCTCTCAGAACTCAGCAGAAGCGTGCGCTTGCTGAAGATGAAATGAATCAACATATAAGCCTGGGAGAGACTGTTATATACCCCTTGGCCACGCCCACTCTGGCGGGCCATGACGCAATGAGCGCGCGGGCGCCTCTCATTGGAAGCGGGTTCAGTTCCGCTCTCCCATAGGCTTAAGCAGTTCTCTCTGAGCGAACCAATGAGCTGCTAGCTAGCCCGCTCTAGGTCTGCCGCAGAGGAACTGCGTTGTGTATGGATACAAATTATAAAATAATTTTTGGCTTCAATATCTCAGCAAAGATGAATCTTTCCCGTAGCGTAAGCTAGCTTACGCAATACGAGAGAACCTCTCGTAAGAGAACTGCCGGCTCCAGGTCTGCAGCCTCCCCATATAGGTGAGAGTTGCCGCGTGCAGGAGGGGAGGAGCTGCAAATAGAGACATGAAATCGGACACTTTCTGCTTCTCGTAGTGACCGTTCACGTGGTGTTTACATACTTTACCACAGCTAAAGTGAAAGAAATGCATTATTTGTCAAAAACACAAACGTTTCAGTCAGTTTCCATTTAATAATGTAAATACACCATCTGTTTGTACAAGAATAAAGTTCAACATAACCCTATACCATTTAAATACCAATGTAGTGGGGTCTACGTTTTTTTAATCAGTTTTATTTGGATAAACATGACACAATATAACATCGCGACTACATGAAAAGAGCTTTTACTGTTATTAAAAACAGATTTGTGAACATTAGGAACTGAAGGTGTTCGAATAAACACGAAACACACGTGACTACATGAAAATAGCTTTTACTGTTATTAAAAACAGATTTGTGAACATTAGGAACTGAAGGTGTTCGAATAAACACGAAACACACGCGAAACACTCCGTCATGCGTTGGATTCGGCCAAGCGTGCAACCCTGTATCACATGAAATACTTTCTGAGGAAACTATTTTTGCACATTGCAATTACGTTACATGCCAACATATAAGCAGTGCTATTACGTTGGTCCTTAACCTAATACAGTAATAATAATAATAATAATAATTCATTACATTTATATAGCGCCTTTCTGGACACTCAAAGCGCTTCACATAGAGGCGGGAATCTCCTCAACCACCACCAGTGTGCAGCATCCACCTGGATGATGCGACGGCAGCCATATTGCGCCAGAACGCCCACCACACACCAGCTTACTGTAGCCTGGTCTCATTGTTACGTAGGTATTAATACGTTATTTTCAAAGATAGAAAACGTACGTTTTTGTACGTCTGGATAGATGCTGAAACGTATAATATTGACGTATTTGCAACATTTAAACGTAACATTATTACGTTTTTACAGCTACAAAACGTTAACTATTTACGTATATTTTATATCCTAAAGATATCTGTATACTTTCACTTTTAAAGATAAATGTAACAAGATCCCTTAATCCTACTCCCAAAACCTAAACATGTCCATTTTATACAGAATATAAAAAGGATAAAACGTAATGGACAGAGATGTGTAGCTAGGTAAATGGCAGTTGTATTATCAATATAGCATTAAAGAATATTTTGAGCCACTAATCCTACTCCTACCCCTAAACCTACCCATAACCATTCCTTAAAAATACGTAGGCTAACACATTTATGAAGAAAAAAAACATAACAGACAGACAAGTATACATTTCACAATAATTTATTTATTGCGAAAATGTCAAAACCGGTAACGTTAACATTACCAAAAGTCGTTCACGTTATGATGCGTTGCAGTCGCAGTCCTCTCTGGCAGTATTATAGTAGTTGTGTATGAGGTACAGATCAGAATTTAAGTTATTAACGTTAATCTATGAAAATGTTCACCCGATTTCGGTTCGCTCTCTGAAGGCGCACGCGCTTCTCCATTTCAAATGTACTACACCGACTGAAACACGGCATGTCGCAATCTGTGACGAGGCAGACGAGAGCCAATGAGCGTTTGATATCACGGCCATAAAACATGTCGTAACGCTTCTTGAAGCCGCGTTTTTTGAATTTTAATTCATCACCAGCGCGGGATAGATTTGACGTTTGCGGTCGCTGCTGAGAAATGAAGATGAAGATCACTGGATAAAAGGCTGAATTTGAATCTGTTTCTTGCAAACAACGTATGGATTCTAGGATTTGGATTACATCCAAATAAAATGTATGTCTTTTGTGAATGTATCAGTATGTTGTGTTTTATTGTAGAACATGCTTTTTGTGTAAATACACTAAATACTACAAAATGGTTAAACGGTTAAACAAGGTATTTTTAAGTTTAAAAGTGTATTCTTGAAAAGTGTGAATGCAATAGAGTCAAAACATTTATGCCACGATTATGCATAAATAGTAATACGTACACATTTCCACGTCGGTAGATGTGTTCATACATAAATAAATTACGTTTTTGTGCTGCTACGTGTGAAAAGAAACCTGCTTTTGATGTATTATGTTCAGGACAAACATAATAGCACTGCAATAGATTGGCTATATTACGTTAAGGACCAACGTAATAGCACTGCTTATATGTTGGCATGTAACGTAATTGCGATTTGCAAAATAGTTTCCTCAGAACGTATTTCATGTGATACAGGGTTGCAAGCGTGGAACAGTTGCGTCGTCATCGGAGCTCTAGCAGCCGCTCTTGAGAAGCTGCGCAGAATGAATCAGCAGGGCAGGCTCCTCTTGAATCGATCTAGTGGTACTTTGATGGCATACGTCACAGTCACATAGCTTCAGACAGTTTTACTGTCAGTCTGTTTATTGGTTCAGTTCTCTCCCTGTTTGTCGCTATGGTTTCTAATTGATTGTTAGTTCTGTTCAGGTGGGTCTTGTTAGTTAGCTCCACAGTTCTCTGTCTTTTTAAGCCCTGTGTTTTGTCCTGTTCAGTTGTCATTTCTAAGTTGTGTTATGTTGGTTGTTTTGTTCTCGTTCTTTTACATTTGAGCTTGATTCTGACTAAAGACTGCTGCACCTTGATCCTGCATCATCTCTGCTGCAACATACCTTGACAGCTTCATACGATCACAACTGCATCTTGCTTTATTTAAAAAGCAGTCTATGTTCTGGCAAATGCAGTGATAGTTTCTTTGTTAGGTATGTTACCATATACATGTGTGCTATTGCTAACTAAAAGTTAAAGGGTTAGTTCACCCAAAAATGAAAATTAAGTCATTAATTACTCACCCCCATGCTGTACCAACCCCGTAAGGCCTTCGTTCGTCTTCGGAACACAAATTAAGATAGTTATGATTAAATCTGAGAGGTGCATGACTGCTATATAGGCTCCCTAAGGGAATGACACTTGATGGCCCAGAAAGTCATTAAAGAAAATGTTTAAATATTCCATGTTGCAACAGTGGCTCAACTATAAGTTTATCAAGCGACGAGAATACTTTTTGTGTGAAAAAACAAAACAAAAATAACGACTTTATTCGACTATTCCTTTTCTTCCTTCTAGGCCTGAAACGAGACTTCAAGAGATTTCCACGACGCATGCGCGAGAATTGCGATCTCCTTCAACTACTTCAGTTAAGTTCTCGCGCGTGCGCGTCGTGGAAATCTCTTGAAGTCTCGTTTCAGGCCTACAAGGAAGAAAAGGAATAGTCGAATAAAGTCGTTATATTCGGAATATTTAAACATTTTCTTTAATGACTTTCTGGGCCGTCAAGTGTCATTCCCTTAGGGAGCCTATGTAGCAGTCATGCACCTCTCAGATTTAATCATAAATATCTTCATTTGTGTTCCGAAGACGAACGAAGGCCTTACGGGGTTGGTACAGCATGGGGGTGAGTAATTAATGACTTAATTTTCATTTTTGGGTGAACTAACCCTTTAACCTCAAGGGATCTCAGGGGCCTCAATTGCATATGGCAGGATTTGGCAGCTGCCATACCTTGGTTGCCTGGTAAATGCCAAAGAATAGATTATAAATAACAGAATTAATCAAGTTTTATTCTATACTTTATTCAACAGGAAGAACAGCTTGTTCCGTGCGTCATACGTCATTACGTCATTGCACATGCGCAGAGCTTTCAGTTTCAGCTTTAAATCCGATCAAATGTTTACATCTCCTCTCGATCGGATTAGAAAAAGAATAAACCACCCCTTTTAATCTGATCGAAATTTTATTCAGATCGAGCTGAATCGATTAAGGTGTTTATTTGATTACTAGTGGATTATTTGATTGCATGTAAACATAGCCACTAAGAGCCAGTGGAGTGAACATAATTGGAAAACATACTGTAAGTGTATTTGTGACTTTTGTCATTTGATTGTAGCATAGTTGTCGTTGCTTGGTAACTTTGTTTGTTTACTGTTTACTGTGCTGAAGTCGCGTTCCTGAAATCACGTTTGGCTTTAAGCACAGTTTGTCAATCTCACTCTGCTTAAGTATTATAGCTGGCTTTGGCCACTCCATAGTATTTCACAGTGTAAACAAGCTGTCATTAAGAGAAGCAGTTACTAACCCTACTATTACTAACAGTCGTAAAAATCACGTGTCACATGTCACACAACCTGTGTCTTCTAGTACATTACTTTCTTTTCCTATTGGTCTTTGGAATTGCCAGTCTGCTGTAAACAAAGCAGATTTCATTACATCTATTTCTAGTCATTCAGGTTGAAACGGTGGCAACCTTAACTTTATTTGGAAATTAATTCCTTAAATTAACTTAAGCAAATTCGGACGCCAGGCAGAATTAAAACCACCAAAAAAATTCAATGTAATAAATTACTAACCACCAATGACATAATATTAGATAAAGTAATGAAATTCGTTCACAAAAAACACACAATAAATTCAATAACAAATTGTAATATTCAAATATCAAAACAGAAAAAAAAAATCACACTGAGAATCAATGCAAATACACAACTCAAACACACAAATCAAAAGTATTTTGATGCGGTGCGTTGTAAGAGATTATTCTTTCCAAAAAGGGAGTTCGTTAATTACTCAAAAAGAAGAAGAAAAACACTTGGTTTCAATAATCAAGAAAAAAAAAAGTTCAAAACCATCAGTTTCTCCCCCAAAAAAGGGAAACAAAACAAATAAACAATGCACGCTTTTGCAGTGAGTAGCTATACGGGAATATGTTTTTTTTTTCTTTGTTTGCGTGTGTTTGTCGGTGTTGTGTTTGTGGGTGTGGTGGGAGTGTGTGGTGCAAATGGCTCTGCACAGAGCAGTTTGAGTTTGTAGTCAGAGAAGTGCTTGTCTTTAATGAGGCTTCGGTAACGCAGCAACAGACGCTCAGCACGCAGTCTCGGAAGGGAACCGGCAATTTTTCGGCGTTCGTGCCAGGTAACGCTCCGTACTCAGCAACAAAAACAAGCACTCTGTAGTTATCACGGTAGACGTTTTCTCTGTATCCTTCTAGTTTCGTGTTTATGTTGTTGTATGAGTGCACGTGTGCTAGGGGCGTGTCTGTATGTCATTACCTGATCCGCTCCAGCTGCTCATCATTATCATCACCAGCTGCAGTTGATCATCACCACGCTATTTATACTCACCGCTGTTCTCTCATCCTTGTCAGATCGTTGTTTGGTGTTTCCCTGTCTGGTCCTCTGGTTTTCGTGTCCTGCCTGGTGTTTCTGATCGTCGTCGTCGTCGTCGTTCTGTGGATATTACGTTTCACTGTCTGTCTGCACTTCACTGGATTGGCCATCGAAGTCCCTGCGTCACCATTTTCCACCTGGCTGTACTGCATATTGGACTGAGCTATAATAAATATCGTTCACTCGCTATTGCTTCCTGTGATCATTGAACTATGACAGTAGTCTCTGCTATAAAATTCCGAAAGCCAGCCCGGTGGCAGGTAATCCTGTTTGATTCAAATCTGCCCGCGACTAGACTCTGCAGCCTCTTATTGTTTCCGCACACTCAATGCAACTCAACCCATCATTAATGTATATTTTTTTTCTCTGTTCCTTCCACTTCCACTTTTATTCGTTTATTTCCGCTGAAGATCCTCCACACCTTTCTTCCGATTGGCTCCTGCATTTTTATATATATAATATATAAATAGTGCGGTTCATCCCGAATCTGTCACAAGATCTCAACCTCAGGGCCCTGACTGAGACCTGGATCAGGCCAGAGGACATGACTGGTCTGCTCATCTCCAATAAATGGAATTTTAGTCCTTTACCATTTCTGTATGACAATAGCTCATTTGAATTGCATGCAATTACTATCACCACCCCTTTTAAAATCCTTTTTGTAGGCATTTATCGAGTTGAATGTGTTACTCTCATCTTTCCCTGAGGATGGTACTCCTCTGGTAATTCTTGGAGACGTTAACATCCACTTCCACTGATTTCCATACTCTGCTTGCCTTGTTTGACCTCAAACGAGTATCTACTGCGGCCACTCACAAATCAGGTAAACAAGTGGACCTTATTTACATGTGCAACTGCTCCACTGAACATACACTGGTCACTCCACCTTTCGGCGTAACCTAAGTTCACTCTCACCTTCACCCCTATCCCCTTTTTTGTCACATCCACACTTCCTCCCCATAATCAGCTCTCATCACTAGATACTAACAGTGCAACTGACACTTTTTTTCTACACTCTAACATCTTGTTTAGACAACTGCTGCCCCCTTGCATCCAGGCCAGTCCGCACCACCCCCTCTACCCCTGGCTAACTGATGTTCTCCGTGAGCATCGTTCCAAACTCATGGCTGCAGAGAGGAAGTTGTGCAAATCGAAATATTTGACTGACCTTGGTTTATATCAGTCCCTCCTCTCTTCCTTCTCTGCTAATGTCTCTATTGCTAAAACAACTTACTACCACAACAAAATTAGCAATTCTTCTGACTCTCGCACACTTTTCAAAACCTTCTCTTATCTTCTTAATCCTCCTCCTCCTCCTTCATTAGTCCTAACAGCTGAGGACTTTCCCACATTCTTCAAAAATAAAAAAACAGCGACCAATTTTCCACACCACCAATCGACACGCACATCTTAAGAGCTAACACACACATTCTCCCCTCCTCTCCGCTGTCGGAGACAGAAGTCTCCAAACTCATCCTTGCCAATCACTGTACTACCTGTCTGCTTGATCCTATATCCACTCATCTCCTTCAAGCCATTTCTTCTTCAGTTGTACCCACACTTACTCACATCATCAACACCTCTCTTCACACTGGTAGATTCCACACAGCATTTAAGCAGGCTTGGACAACCCGCTGCTTAAAAAAACCCCACTCTAAATCCAGAACTTCAAGAACATTACAGACCGACATCCCTTATTCCATTCCCTTTAAATATGTCGTGTTTAACCAAGTATCTACCTTTCTTGCACAGGACAACTACCAGTCTGATTTCAAAAGCGGACACTCAACTGAGACTCTCCTTCTCTTGGTTATTGAGGTTCTGAGACTGGCAAAAGCAGCTTCAAAATCCTCAGTACTCATCTTGCTGGATTTGTCTGCTGCTTTTGACACAGTTAACCACCAGAGCCTCCTGTCAACCCTCAAGATGAAAGGCAAGGCAAGGCAAGTTTATATAGCACATTTCATACACAATGGCAATTCAAAGTGCTTTACATAGAAGAAATTAAAATAATCAAAACAAATAAGAATAATTAAAACAGTTTAGAATAAAAAATAAAATAAATTAGTTCTGGTCCACCCCTATCTGAGATGGAAGAGATTGAGCCGGTTTACGGTGGCACTGGACCTCTAGCCCAGGGACGTACTTTGCTGGGGTGGTGCTACACCAGTATTGCCCAGCGGGGCCCCCACAGAGCACGCTTCGCGTGCGCAGTCTGCTGCCGTTACGCTCTCAGCGACTTATTATACTCTCAGCAGTATAACCAACTTACTCCTTCACTCGCCTCATCGGAGTGAAGACTCTCCCGCTCTCCTTCAAAATCTCTTCCAGAGATGAAAAAAAAAGACAAAACCAGTACAGTAAAAACAGTCGGACGAACAGTGGCACAGTGCTCATTCAGTATGCATTGCTAAGCAGATGTGTTTTGAGTCTGGATTTGAATGTGACTACTGTAGGAGCACATCTGATCTCATCTGGAAGCTGGTTCCAGCTGCGGCTGGCATAATAGCTAAAAGCAGACTCTCCATGCTTAGAATGAATCCTTGGTATTTCTAGCTGATGTGATCCTAATGATCTGAGTGATCTGTTAGGTTTATATTCAGTGAGCATATCTGCAATATATTGAGGTCCTAACCCATTGAATGATTTATATACCAGTAATAATACTTTAAAATCAATCCTAAATGTAACTGGGAGCCAGTGTAAAGACCTGAGGACTGGTGTGATATGTTCATATTTTCTGGTCCTGCTCAGAATCCTGGCAGCAGCGTTCTGTATGAGCTGCAACTGTCTTATGGTCTTTTTAGGAAGGCCAGTGAGGAGTCCATTACAAAACTCCACCCTGCTGGTGATAAAAGCATGAACAAGTTTCTCTAAGTCTTGATTGGAAACAAAGCATCTAATTCTTGCAATATTTTTCAGATGAAGACATCTCAGGAACAGCACTCCAATGGTTCAAGTCTTACCTCTCAGGTAGGTCCTTCAGGCTGTCATGGAGGGGTGAGGTGTCTACATCGCAACATCTAACTACTGGGGTGCCTTAAAGCTGCAGTCGGCAAGTCTGGCAGACAGAGTGGACTTAGGCAAAATTTTTAATGTTTCATGCCCCTCCACCACTATCGACGAATACCCTCCCACCGAGTTCGTGCTCATCAGTGCGTGTGCACCAGATTTTCTGTATGGTATATGCGTCAGACATGGTCATTGTACATTGTTCTGTTGCTTATATAACAGAGCTAGTCAGATAGCACTTTATCCCTTCATCTGGACATGTTTATCCACTTAACGTTACATACACACGGATTTCAGTGCAAACAAAGCTAACGAACCTGCCCAACAAGAGCTAACGTTAGCTATCCATACCAACACTTTTGGGCAAACATACTTCGATTACTAACATAACACTAATAAATAAAGTAACTGGTTGATAAAGCACAATTACCTGAAAGCGCAATTAAAGAAAGCGACCGTGCCCGTAATAAAACCAGGATCAACATCGGATCGGCATTTGAAAGGTGGAGAGATTTGCGTGATTTAATTGGGTTCAAGCTGGATACAGAGCTTGTAACATTTCTTCTCGACAGGTAATTGTGCTTTATCAACGTGCACGAGGTGTGGCGTGTGCATGACCTGTGATTGACAGTCAGATCTCACACCCCCCTGCGCTGTTTGGACCCGATGATCCGGGAGCGGTGGATTTTTGCAAAACAAATAACACGCTCCAGGTGGAGTTAGAAGCTCGGGTTGATTTACCACTTTATTTATGTTGTTCTGTCGGATTATAGTGTCGATTTCACT
The DNA here is from genome assembly GCA_030578255.1 of Tiaroga cobitis. NCBI lineage: Eukaryota > Metazoa > Chordata > Actinopteri > Cypriniformes > Leuciscidae > Tiaroga > Tiaroga cobitis. The sequence continues at coordinate 12,053,596 of CM060599.1, read as the reverse complement.
GAATATGATCAAAAAAATGTTGGCGACGGCAACTTTAACCCTCTGGGGACCAGAAACGCGCCGGCGCGTTTTGCTCGTTTTTTTTCACATAGCAGAAAAATAGACTTAAAGTACTACCATAATTTCTGTTCATATAGAGTTAAGAAATATGAGAAAATAATCTGTTAAACGTCTACTTTTTTATGTGCCCACATACAATCGAAATAAAATATTGTGCTTTTGTAAAATAAAGAATATAAACAGGGTGTGCGTTCTGCCTCTCAGTCACCGTGAACTTTTTTTCCTGGAGCACGTCTCTAATCTTCAACAAAACTCAGCAAATACTATTCACCCAGACATGAGCAATATATCTTTTAAATCATTTGAGTTTGTACTTTTAAATGATCCGATTCAAAACTAAAATAAATATTCTCCGTTTATGTAATCTATATAAAAAGAGAGACGTGTCAGCCATTCTAATTATCTTTCTCTCAGCTCATTATCTCCGGTAATGTGACACGCCCACGGAGAGCACACGCTATTCAAACGCAAATACGTGAAGCACCACATTGAGACGCGTTAACGCCCATAAACTCTGAAAACACTATATTTTTTAGTCAGATTAATCTACTATCATCTTGAGCGGCTATGAGGAACAATCCTGGGACATTTACCTACCTCAGAACAAGTGCTGGTTTATTTTCACCACGAGGAGGAGCAACAGATTCAGCTGAGAAGTGTGTAAGTGTTTTATGCTTGTGCTTTGTTCTAATCGCGATATAGAATAACGTTATTGTCTGTAAACGGAAAAATAGCATACTGTTTAAATGTGAATCATGTTTCTGTGTGTGTGTGTGTGTGTGTGTGTGAATGAATGAATGAACGCACAGATACGCACTGTTATAGACGAAATAAAAGACATTTTGTTGACTAGTTTTGGATAGAGTATAAAGTTTTTACTCTAAAATAGACATCAAATAAGCTTTGTTATGAGTTTCTGCTCATATTTACATTTACATTTAGTCATTTAGCAGACGCTTTTATCCAAAGCGACTTACAATTGAGGACTAAACCAAGCGAGTCATCGTGAAGAGGCAAAAACAACGCAAGAAGTGTTCAAAATACAAAGTTCAGACATTGCTCGGAGTAGCATAAGCCAGGCAAGCCAGGATTTAAAGGAAAGGATTTTTTTTTTTATTTTTTTTTTATTTTTTTTTTTTTTTTATGTTAAGTGCTCCCGGAAGAGATGAGTTTTCAGTTGCCTTTTGAATGTTGTCAGGGATTCTGCATTCCGGATGACGGTGGGGAGATCATTCCACCAGCATGGAACTGTGAATGAGAATGTCCTGGAGAGTGATTTTGTGCCCCGCTGTGATGGTACCACGAGCCGTCGCTCATTGACCGATCGTAGGCTTCTGGTAGGGATGTAGACTTGTAGTAGTGAGTGGAAGTAGGAGGGGGCTGAACCTGTGGTCAATCTGTAAGCAAGCGTCAAAGCCTTGAACTTGATGCGAGCAGAGAGTGGTAGCCAGTGCAGAGAGATGAACAGAGGAGTGACGTGGGCCCTTTTGGGCTCGTTGAAGACGAGACGAGCAGCAGCATTCTGGATCATTTGTAGAGGTTTAGTTGCACATGATGGAAGTCCAGCCAGAAGAGCATTGCAGTAATCAAGCCTAGAAATGACCAGGGCCTGGACGAGAAGTTGTGTTGCATGCTCAGTTAGGAAAGGTCTGATCTTCCTGATGTTGTGCATAGCAAACCTGCATGATCGAGTTGTCTTTGTAATGTGGTCAGTGAAGGTCAGCTGATCATCAAAGATTACTCCAAGATTTCTGACCGACCTTGATGGGGTGATTGAGGATGAATCTAGCTGGATAGTGAGGTCGTGCTGCAAAATGTTAAATATATAGTATGTTAAATATATAGTATGTTTTGTCAATAAACTAATCAACTAAGATGTTATAGTCTAGTGTTTGTTCCAATCCAAGCTAAATCAAAATAATGAATCCTCAACTTTGAAATATGTATGATCAAACTAAGACATTTATGGAAAAGACAATTTTCTTTTCAAGATTTTTCCAACTCTAACTTTGAACTGAAATAAAACCTTGTCCATATGGTGAAGGGTGTGTGATAGATGCGTCCAGACGTATGCACCCTGTATTTTAAAGAAGAACATTTAATTATTTGTGATAAATTTTTCATTCACAAAGAATTCAAGGACATTATTCATGTCCCTAAAGGTTGGAGTTTTCCTCATTTTTTTAATTAAGGCATTACGATTTTTTATTCCTCTTTTTAGTCAACTTTAGCATGGGTGTGTTCACTTATTCCAAGCAGTGTGTGTGTGTGTGTGTTGTAAATAAATCCAAACAATCTAAAAGCCATTCTTTTTTAAATCTCCTCATTCTTTCTGCAAGGCTCTTCATAATGATATGGCCTGATAGCACCTAATAGGGCCATTATGGGAGGGTCTTTGTCTTTCTCAGGTGTGAAATGGATACATACTAATGAGAGATCAAGCCTCCTCGCATAAAGCTTTCTCAAACAAAACACGTCATACACATTCTAAAATACTTTATTGACTTATCTGAATGAGTAGTCAGGATGTTTCTCACATAGTTTTGGAGCAAATATTCTAGACTATGTGATACAATTTTCAAAAGTCTTGTGAAGAAATAATCAATATGTGTTTTGTGGCCTTATTTCAGAAACTTTTATTTTTAGTTTTTTCAATAACCACGCATAAATAATATTCTCTCAAAAATACAAACATGTACATGCATGTTGCTAACATATTATGGTAGCCCCGTGTGTGCTATATAGAGTGAATTTACACCTTTGCCATTAACATGTTTATAAATAACTGAAAAAAAGCACAAATGTCAGTGCATGTCAAAACATCCCAAGGGCCCCAAAAAAGCGTTGGTCCCCAGAGGGTTAAGGCTTGGTGCTTGGACCTCTTCTCTTCACCATCTACATGTCATCACTAGGATCTGTCTGTCAGAAACATGGTTTTCCCTATCACTGCTATGCTGATGACGCACAAATCTACCTCTCATTCCAACCAGACAATCCGACGGAAGATGCTCGCATCTCAGCTTGCCTGACAGACATTTCTTGCTGGATAAGGACCACCACCTTTAACTCAACCTTACATAGACAGAGCTGCTTGTGGTCTCGACCAACCCAGCACTTCATCACAACTTCTCCATTTAGCTAGGTTTGTCAACCATTACTCTATCCAGGACAGCCAGGAACCTTGGAATTATGATTGACGATCAGTTAAACTTTACAGACCACATTGCTAGAACTGCCCGATCCTGCATATTTGCCTTATACAACATTAGGAGAATCAGGACCTTGCTATTGGAGTATGCTACACAACTCCTTGTCCAAGCTCTTGTTCTATCCAGACTGGACAATTGTAATGTTCTCTTGGCAGGCCTTCCAGCTTCAACTATCAATCCTCTGCAACTGATCCAGAATGCTGTTGCAAGAGTGGTCTTTAACGAGCCGAAAAGTGCACACGTCACACCTCTCCTCATAAAATTGCACTGGTAGCCAATTGGCTTTATGCCCAGCTGCACTACTTCCTGAACTTCAGCCAGCTCCTTGTTTCCTGTCTGCCATTATTGGACAAATTGATTAATTCAGGTGTGCCTGACCTCAGTAGTCATGGCAACAATAATCAGACACACTTGAATTAATCAAATTTGCCCAATAATGGCAGACAGGAAACAAGGAGCTGGCTGAAGTTCAGGAAGTAGTGCAGCTGGGCATAAAGCCAATTGCTGCTCGCATCAAATTTAAGGCACTGGCTCTGCACCCCTATATCTTATCTCATTACTTAAGACCCACGAGCCATCTAGAAATGTGTGTTCTGCAAGTGAACGGCGTGCCTTGTGGTACCATTCCAAAGAAAAAAACTCTTTCAAGGACGTTTACCTTACCTGTTCCAAGTTGGTGGAGTGACCTGGCTATCCTAACCTGAGCTGCTGAGTCTTTAGCCATCTTCAAGAATCTACTAAAGACACATCTCTTTCGCCAACATTTGACTCAATAATACTAACACTTACTATTCTATATCTATTATATATTAAAAAAAAATCCTTGCTATGTGTGCTGCACTGGTCTAGATGAGACTGGTCACGATATTGGCATATTGTTGCCCTATTGTTGATTTGACTACTTCTATTGCTCTCTTCATTTGTAAGTCGCTTTGGATAAAATGTCTGCTAATTGATTAAATGTAAATGTAATGTAAATTAATTCATTAAGCAGATTATTTTTCTCTGCGTAAGCTCGATGTCTTTTTGCCTTTCTCACTACTATCCTTGAGTTTCTACTCTGTTAGTCCTGCCTGGTTCCTTCTCTTAGGAACTATTGCATTTATTGGAAGAGAAAGAATTGTCTAAACATGTTAAATCATCAAACTCGATAAAGTTAGTTCCCTTTCGAGGAAACTCGAACTGCGTCGGTGACGACACTTGGGGAACGCCCTTCAGCATAGCGTGTCTGAATCCATGAATGAAATCGAATCCAATCCTATTGGCTTTGCGTGATGACGTAGCGAGTGACGGCATACGCGGATGTGTACAAGAGCACACCGGTACAAGCAAAGTCAGCTTTTTGCTATTCAGCAAGCGCTCTGTGTATCTGTGAGTCTTATTTGGTGTTGTTTGTCTGTTTTGAAGCTCAGTATGTCCAACGAACAGTTTACAAAGTGTGTGTTCCCATGCCCGCGTTTTCTCACGGCTGGGGATACGCATGAAATGTGTGTGCCATGTTTGGGAAGGCAGCACGCTCAAGCAGCTCTCGAGGGGGCTGCTTGCGCTCATTGTGAGTCTCTTTCTGTGAGAGTGCTGCGTTCTCGACTGGCTCTGTTTTCTGAAGATGGCCAAATGCGTTCTCCCCGCGGTTCGGGTCCCGCATCTGCCGAGGCAATGCGGCGGCTCTCATTGTGGGGATCGCAAAGAGATCTGATTGAGTACGAGACTGCCGAGGCATATTCTCGTTCCTCTTCTGATGAGTTTAATTCCCCCATTCCCCGTTTGGGAGCCCGCGCCGCGGCTTCTCCTGATCAGGATGATGTTCCTGTCTTACAGCTGTCTAATTCCGAGGAATTAGACGTGGTGAGTATTGAGGATGAGGATCATATTACCACACACCATTCTGTTCAGCCGGCACCAAACTACAGTGAATTAGTGGAGGTTACATCCGCTTTGGTGGGCAGGGCCTATATGGCGGCGGGTCGAGCTGGTGCGAGCCTGCACACAATGGCCATTTTGCAGGCGTACCAAGCCGACCTTTTAAGAGATATAGACCAAGGCGAGGGTCCATCTCCAGACGACATCGCTGAGCTTCACAGAGCCACAGACTTGTCGCTCCGGGTTACCAAGGAGATGGCCCGTGCCATCGGTCGCTTCATGGCAGCCCTGGTAACCATGGAGAGACATCTGTGGCTCAACCTGTCGGGCATTAAGGAGAAGGATAGAACCTTCCTTCTTGATGCACCCGTTCCAGCCTCAGGTCTATTTGGTGAGGCTGTTAATGCTGTAGTGGACAGGTTTAAGCATAGAAGAAGCAGGGCGAAGCTTTCAAGCGGTATCTCCCTCACCGCTCAAGGTCTAGGAGGGCGGCTGCTAAGGAACAGCCACAGCAGGCCTTCTCTTCCTCTTACTGCCAGGCACAGAAGGCGAGTGTTGCTGCCAGAGCTCCCCCTCATAGAGCTTGGGACTCTGGTTGACGCTCATACCCCCAGCCTCCTGAGAAGACGGATCTGAGGACCGTTATTCAGTCTAGGAAGGCTAAGGGAAAGAGGTCCTAACTTCCTTGAGGCCTCAGAGGGCCCCCGGGCCCCCAACCCCCCCCCCCCCCCCCCCCCCCCCCCCCTCCCGAGAAAGAGCGACTGAGGTCCGCTCTCTCGTCGGGCACTCAGGGAGTTGGCGTCAGTATCCCGCCGTCTCTTGCGCTTCGGGACACGCTAGCTCCCGGCGAGCTCACGCTGGTCTGCCTGCCCCAGAGGCTTGCAGGCAGCCAGTGTTCGGGTTCGCACCATGTAGGGCATTGTCGGTTCTCCCCTGCCGGTCCTCCGCTTCAGGGCACCGTCAACATCCTGCACAAAACACTGGACACCAGCCCCAAGGGGCTGGTTCCCTTGGTGAATTTCGCAGAGGCATGGCAAAACCTCGCGAATATTTCTCCATGGGTCCTGCGCACTGTAGAAACTGGGTACAGACTGCAGTTCCGGGTCCTCCCACCAAAGTTCAATGGGCTGGTCTGGACTTCAGTTCACCCAGAGCAGGTTCTGGTGTTGGAACAGGAAGTTCACTCGCTGCTGGAAAAAGGGGCCATAGAGCATGTTCCCCCACCAGTCAGGGAGTCCGGGTTCTACAGCCGGTACTTCATAGTTCCCAAGAAGGATGGAGGGCTGCGTCCAATTTTAGATCTGAGGCATCTGAATCGGTCTCTGAGGAGGTTCAGGTTCAAGATGCTCACTATTTCTATCATCGTGAGTCAAATCCAATCCGAGGATTGGTTTGTCACGATAGATCTAAAGGACGCCTATTTTCACATCTCCATCCTTCCATCTCACAGGAAGTTCCTGAGGTTTGCTTTCGGGGGCGAAGCATACCAATATCGGGTTCTTCCATTCGGCCTAGCACTCTCCCCTCTCACGTTCACCAAGTGTATGGATGCAGCTCTGGCCCCACTGAGGCTCCAGGGCACCCGCATGCTGAATTATATCGACGACTGGCTCATACTGGCCCAGTCTCGAGAGTTGGCAGTTCGGCATCGAGATGTCGTCCTTGGCCACATTCAGCGCTTGGGGTTGAGGCTCAACACAAAGAAGAGCGTGTTGACACCCGCCCAACGAACTACGTTCTTGGGGGTGGTATGGGACTCGACAACGATGCAGGCACACGTCTCCTGCACGCATCGTGTCCATATTAACCACACTAACCAGCGTGAAGCTAGGCCACACCATCACAGTAAAACACTTCCAGAGGGTGTTGGGTCTCATGGCAGCAGCGTCCAGCGTCATACCTTCTGGCCTGCTACACATGAGAGCCCTGCAGTGGTGGTTGAAAGCCAAGGGGTTTTCCCCGAGGGGAAATCCGTTCCACTTGATAAGGGTTACGCGCAGGTGCCTTCGTTCCCTTTCAATGTGAAAGAAACCTTGGTTCCTGTCCCAGGGACCCAAGCTGGGAGCATTATGTCGCCGAGTATCCGTTTCGACAGATGCCTCCCTCACGGGCTGGGGCGCGGTCATGGAAGGCCGCTTTTCGAGAGGTCACTGGCAGGACCATCATTTGTCTTGGCACATAAATTGCCTAGAAATGTTGGCGGTGTTCCGAGCTCTGAGGAGTTTTCTGCCAGACATCCAGGGTCGCCACGTTCTCGTGAGAACCGACAATACGTCAGTGGTGTCCTATTTAAACCGCCAGGGGGGTCTGAGGTCGCGCCCTCTGTGCAGACTGGCGCATCAGATCCTCCTGTGGTCCCAGCGGAGACTGTCGTCTCTCAGGTTATGTATGTCCCGGGGGACCAGAACCAGGGAGCAGACATGCTGTCGAGGCAGGGGCTGAGGCCCGGGGAATGGAGACTCCACCCCGAGGTGGTGGAGTTAATATGCGAGAGGTTTGGCCTAGCGGAAGTGGACCTATTTGCGTCTCGAGAGACGACAGACTGTCCACTGTGGTTCTCCCTCACACATCCAGCCCCGCTGGGGTTGGATGCCATCGTGCAAACGTGGCCGAGGCTGCGTCTGTACGCCTTTCCCCCAATCGCTCTGCTCCCAGCAGTTCTGGAAAGGGTCCGTCGGGACGGGGTCAGCCTACTATTAGTAGCCCCGTTTTGGCCGGCCCGAGTATGGTTTTCGGACATCATCTTGCTTCTGGCAGGCCCGCCTTGGCAGATCCCTCTGAGGAGGGACCTGTTGTCCCAGGCAGGGGGCTCAGTTCTCCACCCTCGGCCCGAGCTGTGGAAACTGTGGGTCTGGCACCTGAGGGGGCACAGTACCTAGAAGCCGGCCTGTCAGCAGAAGTGGTTGAAACTATACTCACTTCCAGAGCTCCCTCCACGAGGAAGTTATACGGCCTTAAGTGGAATGTTTTTTCTATTTGGTGCAGAGAGCGTGATTTGGACCCAGTTCACTGCCCAGTGGCTTCAGTGCTGGAGTTTCTCCAAGACCGCTTTTCTGTCAGTAAAAGCTTCTGACTTCTGACTTCTGTAGTAGGGAAAAAAAAATACTATGGAAGTCAATGGCCATTGTCAACTGTCTGGATACCAACATTCTACACTAAATGCTTTTGAGTTCACCAGATGAAAGAAACAAACAGATCTGAAACAACATGAGGGTGATTAAAATATGACAGAAGTTCATCAAAAGCGTATCATCTCACAAGGAATCGTACAATCAGGAATTTAGCAAGAGGAATTTGTTCCCCACAAAGATTTTGCCTCAGATTCATTCAAGTTAATGAACTTGAACATGCAAATTCACCGCATTTATCATATGCTGCCTGATTTGGAAGTGACCTGAGTTAGAATTGCTTATCGCATCGCTGCATTATTGGCACAGGACTCGCTGAAGTTAAACTAATGTGACTGACTCAAGAACAAGTTCACTCCCCGCATGAAGAAGGATATCAGGAGAAGATCAAGCATCCACGTCACAGCTGGCCGTAATTCACTCTCCATTCATCTCTGAAAGTCTTCACGAAGCTCAGCTAAGTTCCTTTTTAATTCTCATTGCTAAAAGCTATCAGAGTATTGCCAATATGCTTGTTGCCAATGCTATCCGTGTTGCTTAGGCTTATATTGTGGTTTTCTTTTAAATGCTTGTGCTAGGCTTATGCGATCATATAGCAATGTTCGTTACTATCTGTTGTCATTGGCAACTGTCAAGTCAAGTCGCTTTATCTTTATGGCATTATGCAGCACAGATTCAAGCAGCTTGAGGTGATAGATAGGAAATAACGATTCATGGTGCAAATGGAATAATTTCTGCTGTGGCACAGCTCTAAAAAGAGCATAGTAAACAGTTGATATTCAGTTGAGTCAGTTCAGCGTTGATTCTGTCAGGTATTGGACACGCTTGGTCTATCTAGTTCTTGGAATCATGCCGTTCTTAAAGCTATAGTGTATTGGAAATATGCTTGCTCTAAAGGTTATCTAACCTAGATGTTATTGAAACACACTTGTTCTAAAGGCTAGTTGGAGCTATTGTTGTAGGGTTTATGCAATGCCAAACTACACTAGTTTTAGTACTAGCTCTGTGATCATTCAACATGCTTGTTGTATCAGATTTGTTGCTGCTAGTCGGAGCTATTGCTGTAGGGTATTTGCTCCCCCTACCAAACTACACTAGTTTTAGTACAACCTCTGTGATTGTACAACATGCTTGTTGTATCAGATTTTGCTGCTGCTGGGGGTGTAAGCTTCCCCAAATAGATCCCATACAATTGATCCCATACACACTTGTTGCAAAAATGTCCTTGCTTGCTCCAGCTTTAGGTGATGGTTCCCCCATAAGATTGGATCTTTAGTGCTCAACATATGCCGCTAACATCAGGATTTATTAACCATTCTATTAGCATCAGTCACGTTGGGGGTATTTTGGGGTTTCTACAAGAGTAAAACAACAATAAAGTATAACAAGGATATGACGTCATTGACAAAAATAACTTTTCTAGTGATTTGGAATTCATGCAAATCTACATATTCGTGCCTAAATATATCTAGGAATCAGCATCACGCTTGTTGCATTAAACCATCCAGCTATTATTGGTGACAGGTGTTGCTTAATTCTCTGTGAAACCGGAAGTTTTCACCGACATTACTTCAGTATTGTGACGTATTTCCAAATGAACAGGATAATTGAAGAGGAAATATCCATCCCTCATCACTAGCTCACAGCAGTTGTCTGTTGCAGGGGAACAGTTAAGGATGTTTTGCCCAAGTGGTCAACTGACACATCAGAGATCACCATTCCAGAAGGGAAGCCATCTTCATGTTTTGAGCAAGATTATTAAAGGGATGGTTGATTATGATTTCACTTTTCTAACTTTATTTGGCGTGTAATGTTTAAGCATTAACAACATCTGCAAAGTTACAATGATCAAAGCAAAGGGAGATATTTTCTTTGAAAGAAATTACTTTTTAAGGACTACAACAAACGGCTGGTAGGGACTACACAACATTCCTCCCGGGTTAGTGACATCACAAACCCTAGAATTTACATAAACCCCGCCCCCTGGAACGGGATTTATAGATTGTCAATGACTAGAAGATAACTACACATAAGCTACATAAATACCATTATATAAATACCATAAATAAACATTCAGAGATGTTCCGTTGCATTTTACATGTTGTCACTTCTTCTTGAGTCTCTCTATCATTGTCTGACTCCGGTTTGAACAGAAAAGGCTAAAAGTTTTTGAAATTTTCAGCATATTTGTGTGAGGTAAAAGGACACAAGCTGTTGAAGCCTCGCCCCCTGTGCTGGGAGCAGCAGCTCATTTGCGTTTAAAGGGACAGACTCAAAAACGGTGCATTTTTGCTCACCCTCAAAAAGAGACAACTTTAACATGCTATATAAAAATATCTGTGGGGTATTTTGAGCTAAAACTTAATACACACTCTGGGGGCATCAAAGAAGTATTTTACATCTTGTGAAAAGGGTATTATAGCAGCCCTTTAACCCTCTGGGGACCAAATAGTTTTGCTCGTTTTTTTTCACATAGCAGAAAAATAGACTTAAAGTACTACCATCATTTCTGTTCATAAAGAGTTAAATAATAATCTGTTAAATGTCTACTTTTTTATGTGCCCACATACAATCGAAATAAAATATTGTGCTTTTGTAAAAGAAAGAATATAAACAGGGTGTGCGTTCTGCCTCTCAGTCACCGTGAACTTTTTTCCTGGAGCACGTCTCTAATCTTCAACAAAACTCAGCAAATACTATTCACCCTAGGGTGACCACCTGCTAATAAGCCCAAGGGGGGACAAGGGGTATGTTTCTGAGGGACAATGTGGGACACTGCCTGGCGCGGCGGTGCCCCCAACTCACGGGCAGACTCACTAATAGTGGTTTGCCCATTTCTAGCACATACCACCTTACATTGTATATTAATAATGCCCTATTCTCCTAAACATGTGTAATTGCTGATGCATGCTCATGAATAGGCCAACCAATGTGTATTTTCTTCTAAATAAAGATTCATAATATTTTGAACATTCAATGAATTGACAGATTCACTTCCACTTACGATTTACTTCAGATATTTAATTTGATTTATTTTTTATTACAATTTATTCACTTTAAATAAATAATAATATAAAATTATAGGAATAACAGGAGTTGTAGTTGCTCAACACCACAGGAACAGTTAAAAATTAAAGTCTTAACTCACAACTACAGAGGTTCACGGAACGAGAAGGTGCGCTGTCATGACAACAATGAAAAAGTTGACAACAACAAGGGGTAATCCATCAGCTGGAAGTTGAAGCCTCGCGGGAGCCGCCATTGTAGCAGAACTTCACCTGCTGTTAGCATCCCATTGACTCCCATTCATTTTGGCGTCACTTTGACAGCGAATAACTTTACATCTGAGGCGTCCAAAGGGTTAATTTGCCGATTATTTATTTCTAAAGAAACACGACAATGTATAAAATGCTCCATTACTTTCTATCTTACGTTACGACCCCGTAGAAGCCGTTTTTGTAAAAATAGGCTAAAGATTGCGTCATAACCACGGGACTTTCTGTCGCACAATAGAGACATTACCGTATAGACAGGAGGAGAAGCTCGCGGCAATCTTTTACTGTCTATGAGGCAATCGGGGGACATGAAGGCACAAAGTCAAGGTAGAAGCCCATGAATAGAGAGTCCATAAAAGCAACGGAACAAAATATTTCAACAACGTTTTTGAGGAATTAGGTGATACAGATTTGTCTTGGCACAGCTACTAGAAGATTTTCAACTGTCAGACTGTCGTCACGCTCAGTTTGAGCCTGCGCAGTCGCTCAGACAGACAGGAAGTGCAATAATCGGGCTTCAAGTCTTCTCCGTTGAAATCAATGGGGTCGCTGTGCCCATTCAACAACTTAGTCAGCAGTTCAAATGAGGTCACGTGGGTGTGGCAACAGTAGCGTGCTGAACTGTCAAGTAATGTTCGTTTGGCTGCCTGGGCTCGAGGATATAGAGTGACCGACTTTTTTTTTGTTTTGTTTTTAGCAAGCATTGATTATGCGTGACAAGGTCTCAATTTGCTGGACGCATGAATTGGGCTTCAAATGCTGTGCGCGCACGCGCTACGCGGGACGGGTGGTCACCCTAATTCACCCAGCCATAAGCAATATATCTTTTAAATCATTCGAGTTTGTACTTTTAAATGATCCGAAATCAAAACTAAAATAAATATTCTCCGTTTATGTCATCTATATAAAAAGAGAGACGTGTCAGCCATTCTAATTATCTTTCTCTCAGCTCATTATCTCTGGTAATGTGACACGCCCACGGAGAGCACGCGCTATTCGAACGCAAATATGTGAAGCACCACATTGAGACGCGTTAACGCCCATAAAGTCTGAAAACACACTATATTTTTTAGTCAGATTAATCTACTGTCATCTTGAGCGGCTATTAAGGAATAATCCTGGGACATTTACCTACCTCAGAACAAGTGCTGGTTTATTTTCACCACGAGGAAGAGCAACAGATTCAGCTGAGAAGTGTGTAAGTGTTTTATGCTTGTGCTTTGTTCTAATCGCGATATAGAATAACGTTAGTGTCTGTAAACGGAAAAATAGCATACTGTTTAAATGTGAATCATGTTTCTGTGTGTGTGTGTGTGTGTGTGTGTGTGTGTGTGTGTGTGTGTGTGTGTGTGAATGAATGAATGAATGAACGCACAGATACGCACTGTTTTAGACGAAATAAAAGACATTTTTTTGACTAGTTTTGGATAGAGTATAAAGTTTTTACTCTAAAATAGACATCAAACAAGCTTTTGTTAGGAGTTTCTGCTCATATGTTAAATGTACATTATGTTTTGTCAATAAACTAATCAACTAAGATGTTATAGTTTTTGTTCCAATGCAAGCTATATCAAAATAATGAATCCCCAACTTTGAAATATGTATGATCAAACTAAGACATTTATGGAAAAAGACAATTTTCTTTTCAAGATGTTTCCAACTCTAACTTTGAACTGAAATAAAACCATGTCTATATGGTGAAGGGTGTGTGATAGAAGTGTCCAGACGTATGCACCCTGTATTTTAAAGAAGAACATTTAATTATTTGCGATACATTATTCATTCACAAAGAATTCAAGGACATTATTCATGTCCCTAAAAATTGGAGTTTTCCTCATTTTTTTTATTAAGGCATTATGATTTATTATTCCTCTTTTTAGTCAACTTTAGCATGGGTGTTTTCACTTATTCTAAGCAGTGTGTGTGTGTGTGTGTGTGTGTGTTGTAAATAAATCCAAACAATCTAAAAGCCATTCTTTTTTAAATCTCCTCATTCTTTCTGCAAGGCTCTTCATAATGATATGGCCTGATAGCACCTAATAGGGCCATTATGGGAGGGTCTTTGTCTTTCTCAGGTGTGAAATGGATACATACTAATGAGAGATCAAGCCTCCTCGCATAAAGCTTTCTCAAACAAAACACGTCATACACATTCTAAAAGACTTTATTGACTTATCTGAATGAGTAGTCAGGATGTTTCTCACATAGTTTTGGAGCAAATATTCTAGACTATGTGATACAATTTTCAAAAGTCTTGTGAAGAAATAATCAATATGTGTTTTGTGGCCTTATTTCAGAAACTTATATTTTTAGTTTTTTCAATAACCACGCATAAATAATATTCTCTCAAAAATACAAACATGTACATGCATGTTGCTAACATATTATGGTAGCCCCGTGTGTGCTATATAGAGTGAATTTACACCTTTTCCATTAACATGTTTATAAATAACTGAAAAAAGCACAAATGTCAGTGCATGTCAAAACATCCCAAGGGCCCCAAAAAACCTTTGGTCCCCAGAGGGTTAAGGTACAATGCTTGCATAGTGTGCCTTTAAAAGCCAACTTTCACGGATGAAGGTTTACCTCAAAACTACAGTAACAATCATGTTATCACTCAAAAGGAACTGGAACTTGGACTGTGGATAAACAAACCGCAAGCATCTGATTAATTTTCATAACTCAATCTTCACTTCTTCATTCCAGAAAGCATGCCATTCATGGGAATATGCTTGTTTACTGCTTAAGCATTTCGGGTACTGAGTATTGACAACATGCTTGTTGCTATGGCTCATTGGCAGCATTTAGGTCATCTGGATAAAGGCAACATGCTTGTTTCTTAAGGCTTTTTGGCATTGTTGGGAACATGCTGTTGCTCAAGCTTTTCAGGTATAGGCAACATGCTTGTTGTCTTAGCTCACTCAGGTAACTGTATTAAAAAAAATGCATCTAGATTTTCGCTGTCAGTATGCGTTTGGGGGATATTGGCATATGGTTTGTTTTGGGGGGTTATTGCTGCTCTCACTGCTCTTATCCATGCTATGGTGCATGGATGCGCAGGGAGTTCTTGGCCAGAACCATACCGCCAATCCAAATTGTATGCTAATTGTCAACGTATTTGGCGATAGTGGTCCTGACAGAAATCAAGCGTAGCGTCAGTTCTGGCAGGTCACGTTAGTCAAGCTCTACCTATAGGAATACGACGCCTATCACAATATCCATATACACTCACCTAAAGGATTATTAGGAACACCATACTAATACTGTGTTTGACCCCCTTTCGCCTTCAGAACTGCCTTAAAGGGTTAGTTCACCCAAAAATGAAAATTAAGTCATTAATTACTCACCCCCATGCTGTACCAACCCCGTAAGGCCTTCGTTCGTCTTCGGAACACAAATGAAGATATTTATGATTAAATCTGAGAGGTTGATCACTCCTCCATAGGCTGTCTAAGGGAATGAAACTTGACGGCCCAGAAAGTCATTAAAGAAAATGTTTAAATATTCCATGTCGCAACAGTGGCTCAACTATAAGTTTATCAAGCGATGAGAATATTTATCAACCTCATATCACCCTAATCAAACCAAGTGACTTTTTGTTTTTCACATGGAGCATATGTTTAAAATGTTTAGCAAAAAGCAAAATGTTTAGCATAATGATTTACAAAAAGTCATAAAACAGGAAAGAAGTTGGGTTTGGAATGACATGAGGGTTAGTAATCAATTTATTAATTAAATTGATTTTTGGCTAAACTATTTATTTGACAGACACATAATAAGAACAATGATAACAACAACAACAACAATAATAATAATAAATAACGCAAATTATGAATATATGGGTCAATTGTGAAAACCATGTCTATTATTTTTCTTTTAGCAACAGTTATTAACCAACAAAGTAAACCTTTTAGACGGTTTTTTTTTTTAACAACACATTAGCTCTCAGAATTTAACTATTAATATAAGAAAAGTTGAGGAGTAAAGACTGGTAGTTATCAGACCCATATGCCCCTGTTTTCATGCAAGATTTATGCATGTTGCCCCTCTGAGCAAGAAAGTAATGTTATCTCCATTCATAAGAAACACATCCAACTCCATCTAGCAAAGCGTAGGGTGGCTCTGGCTATAGACGGTAATGGAGAGGCAGAGGTATTAAGGCGAGACATTAATTCACTGTGTCAAGCTGTCCCAGTGGAAAATTTATTATACTAAATACAATTAATTAGCAGCCCCAGCCACTGATACAGAAAACTGCATTGTCAGTAAAAGGAAGGATTTGGAATTGTACATTGCAGAGCTTATGTTTTGTGCTAATTCAGAGGAATTCAAAGAGGCTTTTCTCATTTGAAACACTGATAGTGTTACATATGCTCATTAGCACTGTGATATCTTTCCAAGGCAAGGCCTGTAAGTAATATCAGAAAAACAAGATTAGGACCAGGGGTCTCATTTATAAAACTGTGCTTAGGATCCTTACTAAAAGTGTACGTGGGCCCGGAAGCCAAATTTAGCGTACGCAAAAAAAAAAATCACTTATAAAACAGACCCTGCACAGAAGATTTTGAGCACATGCTCCTCCCCGAAATAACCATATATGGAGCTCACAACGCCTAATTTTACCATGCATATCCTCATCTGCATATCATTTGCCTATGATTATTCATCCCCGTGATAACATGTTTAACGGTACAAGACATTAGGAAAATTTTATATACGGATGGGCCGTCACATTACATTAATAAAAATCATTTAGTAGCCTATCCTTGCCTTGTTTTTGAATAAATAAATACATAAAATAGTGTAAAATACATTTCAGAGAAAGTTTTTCTCAATCTTTTCCACTGGCCAAATAGTATTTTTAATTGATTTCACGAGTTCACACTTACATACAATTAGAGGGGGTAAAGTTTAATGTGTATTTGGTGTGCTGTCTGGGGGATGGGCTCCGAGATTGGAGTTCGGCCCGAACCCAGAGTACTCCCCCCTATGTAAGTAGTTAGGACTAGAAGTGTGGAGAAGGGGTGGTGGAGGGGTGCTGCTAAACTGTCAATGGATTGAGGTGAGACTGCTGAGTCTATATATACACCTAGGGTGACCACCTGCTAATAAGCCCAAGGGGGGACAAGGGTTATGTTTCTGAGTGAAAATGTGGGACACTGCCTGGCGCGGCGGTGCCCCCACCCCACGGGCAGACTCACTGATAGTGGTTTGCCCATTTCTAGCACATACCACCTTACATGGTATATTAATAATGCCCTATTCCCCTAAACATGTGTAATTGCTGATGTATGCTCATGAATAGGCCAACCAATGTGTATTTTCTTCTAAATAAAGATTCATAATATTTTGAACATTCAATGAATTGACAGTTTCACTTCCACTTACGATTTACTTTAGATATTTAATTTGATTTATTTTTTATTACAATTTATTCACTTTAAATAAATAATAATATAAAATTATAGGATTAACAGGAATTGTAGTTGCTCAACACCACAGGAACAGTTAAAAATAAAAGTCTTAACTCACAACTCCGGAGGTTCACGGAACGAGAAGGTGCGCTGTCATGACAACAATGAAAAAGTTGACAACAACGGGGTAATCCATCAGCCGGAAGTTGAAGCCTCGCGGGAGCCGCCATTGTAGCAGAATTTCACCTGCTGTTAGCATCCCATTGACTCCCATTCATTTTGGCGTCACTTTGACAGCAAATAACTTTACATCTGAGGCGTCCAAAGGCTTAATTTGTCGATTATTTATTTCTAAAGAAACACGACAATGTATAAAATGCTCCATTACTTTACCTCATTATCTTACGTTACGACCCCGTAGAAGCCATTTTTGTAAAAATAGGCTAAAGATTGCGTCATAACCACGGGACTTTCTGTCGCACAATAGAGACATTACCGTATAGACAGGAGGAGAAGCTCGTGGCAATCTTTTACTGTCTATGAGGCAATCAGGGCACATGCTATGAAGGCACAAAGTCAAGGTAGAAGCCCATAAATAGAGAGTCCATAAAAGCAATGGAACAAAATATTTTAACAACGTGTTTGAGGAATTAGGTGATACAGATTTGTCTTGGCACAGCTACTAGAAGATTTTCAACTGTCAGACTGTCGTCACGCTCAGTTTGAGCCTGCGCAGTCGCTCAGACATCAGACAGGAAGTGCAATAATCGGGCTTCAAGTCTTCTCCGTTGGTTGAAATCAATGGGGTCGCTGTGTCCATTCTTTTTTTTTTATTTTTTTTATTTTTTTTTATTAATGCCAAGGTATCAAAAATACAAGTAGCCTACAACTATGTACAAATTACATACAACGAAATAATGAAAGCAATACAGCACATATATATATATATATATATATATATATATATAGAGGATGTATGTAAAAAATATGTAATAAAATTAAATAAAAAACAGAAACGAATGCTTTAATAAAATAAATTAAAAAGTTGAAACAAGTTTATGGTCTTAAGAGCTTTAAGATTTTTAGATGATGAAATGCTTTGGATGCATTGTTGGACCTCTCTTCTAAAAACAATAAATAAGGGATTCTGCTGAGTAAATTTACTACGGTGAATGTGAAATAATAGATTAATAATAAAATACTCATTAAATTTAGCTTTTTGTATATTAAAGAAGCCAAACAGTACATCCTTAAAGAGCAAGGAAAAATCTGGAAGCACATTGCGTTTAATAAAATTGGAAAATTCAACCCAAAATAATTGTGTGTGAGGACAATTCCAGAAGATATGGAGAGCAGTTTCATCAGGGGCACCACAAAAAGAACAACTTGTGTCTATATCCGACTTAAATCTTTTCAAGAAAGCTTTAGCAGGGTAAAATTTGTGTAATAATTTAAACAAAATTTCTCTAACCTTGTTAGTTATTATGAATTTCAAAGGCAGAGTCCATACTTTTTTCCAATCGATATGATCAAACAAATTCTTCCAATATGAAGCCATGTGGAATTGTTACAAGCTCCTTTTGAAAAAGAGATCTAATTCTTTTATTACGTGATGAAGGATGTGAAAAAAAAACACAATTTTCCTACTGGGTGTTCAAACGGGTCAAAAGAAGTAAGAAAAGTGTTAGATGATCTAACAGAGTCCTTTAGAAGCATAACAACTCCTTTAGGGATTGCATCCATTACAATGGAAAATTCCTTGGGAGTTACTGGGAAATTGAATTTACATAAAAATTCTTCATAATTTAAAATAAATCCTTCTGAATTCAGTAACTGGGAAACAGTCAAAACATTTTTCTCAAACCAATTACTAAAAAACAAAGATTTCTTCTTATATACAATATTTTGATTGTTCCAAATGAAGTATCGGTGAGGGGAAAAGTTGTGTTTAAAGATTAAAGACCATGCAAGTAATGCTTGCTTATGGAACTTCGATAAATTGTGAGGGACTCTAGCAATTTTATAATTGCAGACCAATAGGAAAGGGAGACCACCTAATTTTGAAAAGTAGTAATTAGGGATAAAGTTCCAAATTGAATTTGGATTACATAAAAACTGTCTAAGCCAGTTAATTTTAAAAGTGTTGTTCAGAGATGAGAAATCCAGAAAATGTAAACCGCCATTATCATACGTATTCATTATTACCGACTTCTTAACATAATGTATTTTGTTCTTCCAAATAAAATTGAAGAGGATTTTATCGACTGACCTACACATTTTGTTGTCCACATTCAGAGAGAGTGCAGGATATGCTAACCTGGAGATGCCCTCAGCCTTAGCCAGCAGTGTTCTGCCTCTCAAGGTCAAGTCTCTCTGCAACCATGCATTAAATCTTCTTTGGGCTTTTACTATAACAGGGTCAAAGTTCAAGGTACATCTGTTATCTTGATTTTTAGTGATCACGATGCCTAATAAGTAACTACAGGTTTAACTGGAATATTATAAAAGGAGGGTGTTGTGCAATCTTTAATAGACATTAACTCACATTTACTTAAGTTTAGATTAAGTCCTGAAGCTTTAGAGAACAGCTTTATACAATCAATTGCTAAAGGGATTTGGGAAGCATCTCTTAAAAATAAGGTGGTGTCATCCGCTAATTGGCTAATAATAACTTCTCGATCTGCTATACGGATACCCTGAATACCGCTGTCACAGATAAACGTTGAGAGTAGCTGCACACAAAGTAAAAATAAATAGGGAGAAATGGGACACCCTTGTCTGACTCCTCTAGATAAACTAAACCTTGGGGAAGTGCCATTCTTTAATTTAATCGAACAGCTTCCATTATTGTAAAGAGTTTTAATTACTTTGCAAAACATATCTCCAAAACCAAATCTATGTAATGACTTAATAATAAATTGGTGCTCTAAAGAATCAAAAGCCTTATAGAAATCTAAAAAAAGAATAAAGCTGTCCTCCTGTATCAATTCTGAATAATCTAAAAGATCAAGAACTAATCTTATATTATTAACAATATGTCTTTTAGTCATGAAACCAGATTGTGTCTCATCTATTACAGAATCCAAAACAGATTTTAATCTTTTAGCAAATATAAGAGCTAAAATTTTATAATCATTGTTGAGCAGAGATACAGGACGCCAATTGTCAATTAAAAGTAGATCTTTCTTGGGTTTTGGAATTAAAGTAATTAACCCTTGAGTGAGAGTTGGGGGGAGAGACTCATTTTGTATACTTTCTTCAAAAACCTTAAGCAAAAAAGGGGATAACTCTTCAGAAAATTGTTTGTAGAATTCTGCGCTTAGCCCGTCAGTTCCGGGTGATTTATTGTTTTTAAGTTCTGTAATTGAGTTATTCACTTCTAATAAAGTAATTTCACCATCACAGATGTTTCTATCATTTCTTGAGATAATTTTGCAGTTTTTCACAGACTCAAAAAAGGTACCGGCTGCCTCTTCAGAATAATTTCGATGATAAAGATTACTGTAAAAATTAGCGCAGTAGCGTGCAATTTCTTGAGGGTTATTGGTCACTGTCCCATCAATATTTAGAGTTTCAATTAATGAGGTTCTTAAACGACTCTTTTCTAATCTAAAAAAATATGCAGTGTTGCATTCTCCTTCCTCTATCCATTTTTGTCTAGACCTTATATAAGCGCCCTGCGCTCTATAAGTGTACAGCTCATCTAATTTACATTGCAGTGCAGCATACTCAACCTTATCAGATTCAGAAAGCTGTTCTTGGGGTTTGGAAGAAAATGTTGCAATTTTAGACACCACCTTATTCTCTTCTGCTCGTTTAGATTTAGCTAAATTACTACCAAATTTCCTGAAAAATGTACAGATTTCAAACTTCAACAGCTCCCACTGGCAACAATATGAATCTAACTCTAAAGCTCTCTTCCAATACTGCTCAATCAATAAAGTAATATTTTTTTTTTACATCTTTAAACTGGAGAAGAGAATTATTCAATTTCCAATAAGAAGGAGTTGCGCTGAAATCCAGGGATGCTGAAAAACTAACCTTAAGAGAGACAGCACTGTGGTCTGTAAGAGGCGTAGGATGAATGCTGGTTGAGTTACAACTGCTTGCTAGACTTTGAGAAATAAGCCAATAATCTATACGAGACTGTTTAGACTGGTCCTTGCTGCTCCAGGTATAGAGTCTCTGCTGTGGATTTGTTTCTCTCCATATATCAACAACACTAAATCGCATCATAAATGTATTCATAATTGGACACACAGAAGCCGCTCTTGAAGGGAACCTATCCAAATCACTATTTAATACCATATTAAAATCCCCACCCAAAATAAGACCAGCATTCGGGTATTTATTTATCCAGTACTGTATATGATCACTAACCACATCCATTAAGTTGGTATTTCCTTAGAAGAATTATATACATACATATTTATAAGAACTGTGGTGGTCTGGCCAAGTAAAGTCACTAACAAAAGAAAATGACCCTTAGGGTCACTGATGAGGTGAAGTATTTCACCAGCAAACTTATTTTTCAAAATAGCAACACCCGCTGATCGCTCTGTACCGTGCGACATCCATATATCACTACCCCACTGGGACCTCCAAAATTTTGCATCATCCTGCGTGGAATGGGTTTCTTGAAAAAAGCAGAAATCTGATCCGTGGTTTTTAACAAACAAAAAAAGGGCTTTGCGTTTCACATTGTTTCTTAAACCCCTGGCATTAAGAGAAATGAACGAGATCGACATGAGTAAATGAACAACAGAGAACAGTTATTAACAAGAATCAAAACAAAGGCAAAAAGTCCAAATTGACTAATGAGAAGAAAATTGAAAAGAACAGAGCTTATGTGACCATCTAAAACGACCAAATTGAAAGGTCCAGCTGTAATAAGATGAAAACACAAATGCCAAAGTGACAGTTAACAGTCACCTTTTTCGAAATCCAGTTATCATATACGTAACTCTCTTGAAGGATTTCAAAAAGTAATCTCCACACCTTCAATAAACGCGCGCGCTCCAATGTAATAGGCAGTTTTTTCCAGCATCCCTCGCCTCTTTTACTCTCGGCCACAAGGTCTTCCCTCTTTCCCGGTCTGCTGAAGTCAGATCCTCTGCGAAGTGCAAGCTGTTATCTTTAAGAAACTGGGACTTCTTGGCAGCTCTCCATAAGGCATCGCGGACAACCCGTGAGGTAAACTGCATGATGATGGCGCGAGGTCTCTTGTTGTCGCTTCTTCTCCCCAGCCGATGCACAGTGTCAACGGCGTCAGGGTACTTGCTCTTGGCCTCGGGGTAAGTCTCGCCGCAAATTCGAATTACCTCGGATCTGATATCTTCCTTGTAATTTTCAGACACCCCAAACAATCTCAAGTTCCATCTGCGAGAGTATCTCTCTAGATCAGAAATGCGTGTTTCACATGTGTCCGTGAGACGTTCTTGAGCTTTAAGCCTGGTATCTACATCTTTCACATTCTTCTTTAAATCTTGTACTTCGGCACAAACAAAATCTACAGTTTTCTTCAGCCCTTCTATCTTGAGAGCATTAGCGCTAATCATTCCTTCAAGCGCGTCAGACCGAGAATTGATCAAAGAGGAGAGTGTGGAAATGACGGCAGAATCAGCCTGCTCATCTGGATTTGAGGGTTTACCTTTTTTATTGACAGGTGGCTTGCTTGGAGTGACAGGGAGCGGAGTCGCATAAAGATCTGTCTCTTTTCCAGTGGGAGAAACATAATCGTAGACATCCATGCTAACGTCGACAACATCAGCATCTGCTAATCGTTCTTTCCGTTTTTCAAACTTTGGCATGTTTGCAGCTCTCGTAATTTGAGGTATTAACACAACTGATGTAGCAAAAGTAATAAGATACAGCTGGCCTTTCTAAAACAGTAAAGTTTGGTCAGGAGCTCTGGAAACTTCATCTTACTAAGGCGCCATCTTGAACCCCTCCAAGCAAGCGTGTCTTATCTTACGAAAACGGGAGCAGTCCGCTGTGTCCATTCAATAACTTAGTCAGCAGTTCAAATGAGGTCACGTGGGTGTGGCAACAGTAGCGTGCTGAACTGTCAAGTAATGTTCGTTTGGCTGCCTGGGCTCGAGGATATAGAGTGACCGACTTTTTTTTTGTTTGTTTTTTAGCAAGCATTGATTATGCGTGACAAGGTCTCAATTTGCGGGACGCATGAATTGGGCTTCAAATGATGTGCGCGCACGCGCTACGCGGGACGGGTGGTCACCCTATATACACCTCTTATCATTGATTTTTGAGCGCTCTCCACCCGTGTTAATTATCTGAACGTGCTCCTCCCCAAATTTGTTAATAAAACATAATTTATATTTTTGTTGGAAACAGATAGACCTTGTTGTGCATTATTTGCACAAAACTATTTTCTCAGACAATCTACTATTATTATGATAAGCAATTATCTCTGTAGTTAAAACATTAAAACACAGCATGCAAGGGGAAAAGTGTTCAAAATCATTGCATCCACAACACATTTTCTATTTATTGAATATACAATTTTTTGTAACTTCTCAGTAATGATTTCATATAGTTTAAGTGTTTAAAGCTGCAGTCCGTAGCTTTTTTTTTGGTTTAAAATGATCCAAAATACATATTTGAGAAAATACATAACCAGCCAGTGTTCAGAACTCTCTGCTTGCCTTAGCTTGATTCAAAGCGGTAAGCTTGTAATAATTTTTTTTTAATTCCAGTGGTACTGGTGAATTTCCACGGGAGATTCGAGCATGTCTGCGGGAGATTAAAGCATGTCTATGCGTCATTACGTCACATCTGGACACACAAAGGAGGAGTCTCGGCTAGTAGGCTATGTATGTTGCGTGAGGATGTTGGAGGTGGAGATTTATAGCCTTTTCTCAAAGCACTTGATATAATTAAACATCAATTTGATGGCGGATCCAGAAAGGTTCAAACGACAATCACCAGTGACAACTAGAGATTCACCCGCTGTAAAATGCAAAAGACTTCGGAGTGGCTAACGTTACAGAAAAAAAGAGACTGACACCGGACCCATGCGAAAACAAGGATACATATCGGAAGGATCATTACATGTAGTCACGCAATGCTGACGTTGTTAACATTAACAATTTGAGAACAAAGTATAATTTGCACGGTTTTGTGTGATATGATAACGTCTCGGTTACGGATGTAACCCTCGTTCCCTGAGTAGGGAACGGAGACGTTACGTCGGATGACGGAGAATGGGGGTTTCGCCAGAAAGCCAATCCTCTTCGAGTATTAAAAAACGAGCCTATGGCAATGAAATGCCATGGGTCTGCGGAATTTGCATAATGTATCTCCGCCTCACTGCGTGAGTATTTAAGGAGAGACAGCTGCAACAGCAGATCATGTCTTCGCTGAGGAGCCGAGACTGAACTCAGGCGTCTACCCAGCGGTACAGCGGAAGTGGCAGGGAGACGTAACGTCTCCGTTCCCTACTCAGGGAACGAGGGTTACATCCGTAACCGAGACGTTCCCTTTCGTAGTCACTCCGAGTTACGTCGGATGACGGAGAATGGGGGTCCCCGTGTAATCACGCCACCTTCACAGCTGTCTTCCAGTGCCCTGCGAAGTCTGACCTCCCTGTCGTGATATAGGCACGGATGAAGGAGTCCTACTTAACACAGGAATACCAAGGTACACTGGGAAGCATATCTCATGGGAGATATGCCGCAGCATGCCTACCCATAGGGAGGACTTAAGGATACACATATGGCCCAAGGGGGCTACATATGGAGGAACACTGGAGTGACCAGCCCGTAGGGTGGCATCTACTTTCAACTCCAGGAGTGGCAGGTGACTTGCCGAGGGAAAGACACATGCTCAAAGAGGCTTACAGTGGAAATACACATGTGGGGGTTACTCAGAGGAGGAACCATGCACACGGAGGCACCTAGCCGACGCACAGGCAATAGACACTGGCGCCAGCGTCAACAGTGCTGGAGGAACTCAGGGCTTCAGAGAGGAAGGCTCACCTGAGGAAATATCGCACGTATCCAGTCCGTGGAGTGGAATGGCGAGCAAGCGAGACACTTAACAGCTCCCATGTTAGCTTGAAAAAGACAGTACATGGGCGGAGACTGGCTCCACTCGGAGATTGTAAAATCTGGCGAATGTGTTAGGTGTCGCCCAGCCTGCAGCTCTGTAGACGTCTGTTAGCGAGGCGCCACGCGCTAAAGCCCAAGAGGACGCCACACTCCGGGTGGAGTGGGCGGTCACACCAAGGGGGCATGGTCGACCTTGCTGCTGGTATGCCAAAGCAATGGCGTCCACTATCCAGTGAGACAACCTTTGTTTGGAGAGAGCCTTTCCCTTCAGCTTCCCACCATAACAGACAAAGAGCTGGTCTGAGGTCCTGAAACACTGCGTCCTGTCTACGTAAGCACGGAGGGCGCGTACTGGACAGAGCAGTGCCAAGGCTGGGTCTGCCTCCTCCCGGGGCAGCGCTTGCAGGTTCACCACCTGGTCCCGGAAGGGAGTGGTGGGAACCTTGGGCACATATCCAGGCCGGGGTCTCAGGATCACGTGAGAGTGACCGGGCCCGAACTCCAGGCACGCTTCGTCAACGGAGAATGCGTGCAGGTCCCCTACCCTCTTGATGGAGGCCAACGCAACCAGGAGCGCTGTCTTCATTGACAGGATCTTAAGCTCAGCTGATTGCAGAGGCTCAAAGGGAGCCCTCTGCAGGGCACTTAAGACCACTGAGAGGTCCCAAGAGGGAACGAGAGGAGGGTGAGGAGGATTCAGTCTCCTCGCTCCTCTCAGGAACCTGAGGATCAGGTCGTGTTTTCCAAGAGACTTACCTTCAACTGCTTCGTGATATGCGGCGATAGCGGCCACATTCACCTTCAGGGTGGAGGGAGACAGCCTTCGCTCCAACCCGTCTTGCAGGAAGGAAAGCACAACGCTGATCGAGCATCTCCTGGGGTCTTCTCGGCGAGAAGAGCACCAGTTAACGAAGAGGTTCCACTTCAACGCATAGACATGTCTCGTGGACGATGCTCTAGCGGAAGTGATGGTAGCCGCCACCGCTGGTGGCAGGGTACTCAAACCTGCCTCGTCCCGTCCAGGAGCCACACGTGGAGTCTCCAACGATCAGGACGAGGGTGCCAAAGGGTGCCCCGTCTCTGAGAAAGGAGGTCCTTCCTCAGAGGAATTGGCCAAGGAGGTGCTGTCGCGAGGAGTATCAGTTCGGAGAACCAGGTCTTGGTGGGCCAGTATGGGGCGACCAATAAGACCTACTCCTCGTCCTCCTTGATCTTGCACAGAGTCCGTGCGAGAAGGCTCACTGGGGGAAACGCATACTTGCGTAGGCCCTGCGGCCAGCTGTGCGCCAGTGCATCCGTGCCGAGCGTGCCCTCGGTCAATGAGTAATACAGGGCGCAATGGGATGAGTCGTGGGAGGCAAACAGATCTATCTGTGCGTCCCCGAACTGGTCCCATATCAGCTGGACCGACTGGGGATGGAGTCTCCATTCGCCAGAGGTTGGCCGGAGCCGAGACAGCTCGTCGGCTGCACGGTTCCGCACTCCAGGAATGTAAATAGCACGAAGGGACCTCAGGTGCTTCTGACTCCATAAGAGGAGGTGGCGTGCGAGTTGCGACATACAGCGAGAGCGTAGACCACCCTGACGGTTGATGTACGCTACAGTCGCGGTATTGTCCGAGCGGACAAGTACGTGTTGACCCAGGAGCAACGCACGGAAGCAGTGCAGGGCAAGGCGTACTGCCAGCAACTCGAGGCAATTGACATGCATGAGGCGCTGGGGTCCTGTCCAGGAGCCCGCGGCTGCATGTCCATTGCACATGGCGCCCCAGCCCGTGGCAGAGGCATCTGTGGAGACGACAACATGCCTGGAAACTCGTTCTAGGGGAACTCCGGCCCGTAGAAAGCTGAGGTTCCGCCACGGGGTGAAGGTCTGACGGCAGGTTGGAGTTATTAGAACTCTGAGCGTACCGCGATGCCATGCCCACCTCGGGACCCGATCGCGAAGCCACAGCTGAAGCGGTCTCATATGAAGCAATCCGAGTGGCGTTGCTGCGGCTGCGGATGCCATATGCCCCAGGAGCCTCTGAAAAAGTTTCAGTGGGACCGCACTCTTGCCCTCGAACTGTCGAAGACAAGTCAGCAGTGAGTGTGCGCGCTCGCTCGTAAGCTGCGCGGACATGGCGACCGAGTCTATCTCCATACCGAGAAAAGAGATCCTCTGCACGGGGCAAAGTTTGCTCTTCTCCCAGTTGACCCGAAGGCCCAGACGGGCTAGGTGCCGGAGCACTAGATCTCTGTGTTCGCAAACCTGATCTCGAGAGTGAGCTAATATTAGCCAGTCGTCGAGATAATTCAGGATGCGAACCCCGTGTTCGCGTAGGGGAACAAGGGCTGCCTCGACGACCTTCGTAAAGACGCGAGGAGACAGAGCCAACCCGAATGGGAGAACCGCGTACTGGTATGCCTGCCCCTCGAAAGCAAACCGAAGAAACGGTCTGTGTCGAGGTAAAATGGAGACATGAAAGTAGGCGTCCTTCAGGTCTATCGCTGCAAACCAATCCTGTGGCCGCACGCATTCGAAAATGCGTTTGGCCGTGAGCATCTTGAACGGCAGCCTGTGAAGGGAGCGGTTCAAGACGCGCAAGTCCAGGATTGGCCGTAACCCACCGGTTTTCTTGGGGACAATGAAGTACGGGGTGTAAACCCGTAACTCCACCTCGGCTGGAGGGACAGCCTCGATTGCACCCTTCGCCAGCAGGGTGGCAACCTCCGCTCTCATGATCGGGGCATAGCCACCGACCACAGTAAGCGGACTCCCCTGAAGCGGGGAGGAGACCGTGCGAACTGAATCGCATAGCCGAGCCTGATCATTCGGGCGACCCAACAGGACAGATTGGGGAGCTCTAACCAAGCCACCAAACACTGATCCAGTGGAATCATCCGAGCCACAGGCGTCCCCCCGGAGGGGCAGCGGAGCGGAGTGACCGGCACAGGTGAGGGTGGCATAGCGGCCCAGCACGCGTGCACAGTCATGCTCCGCGTCCTGACAGAGGAGACCAGGGAAGGACCAGCGTTCCGCGGGGGTCTGCTCTGCCAGGGGTCTGGCGATAGAGGGGGACGAGAGTGGTGTGGTCTGGAGACGGCACGCACTGTCATCCGCACCCTCAGAGACAGAGGGGAACGAGAGTGGCGAGGCTCGGGGGCGTCGCGCACTGCCGTCCAGCTCTGCGTGCTCAGAGATGGGATGCAGCTCTTTTTTAAAAGATTCTCCCCCAGCCCTCCACCGGGGGAAGGAGTGGGCCTGCAACCACTCCCTGAGAACTGCAAGCCATAACTGAGCTGCCCGTAACGGGAGCGCCGCATAGCCTGGCGTACAGCGGGGCTGCGGGGCTGGTACGGGCAGGGGCACCTCCCTGCGACCACCTCCACGGCCCGGCCCGGTGCTGCTGGGGCCGGGCGGGAGGGGGCGGAAGTCGCAGGAGGGCGCATTCGACGGGAAGCGGACTGAAGCGTCTGAGCCGCCGGCTGATTGGCAGCAGAAGCCGCAGGGTCAGAAAAAAGCCACAGTCCACTTCTGGGCGGCCGAGAACTGTTGGGCAGAGTTCTCGACCGCGCCGCCGAAGAGGCCAGCCTGGGATATGGGGAAGTTGAGGAAACTGGTTCACTCAGCCTCGCGCACATCAACCAGGTTAAGCCAGAAATGTCTGACCACACATGTGGACATCACCTGACTCAGGGAGCGTGCGGTCACCTTCGTCGCTCGTAGAGCAAGGTCGGTGACAGCAGGCAGCTCAAGGATGAGCCCTGAATCAGCCCTACCCTCGTGCATGTCACTGAACACCCAGAAGGATGGCAATAACACACAGTGAGGTGGCAGCCTGCCCCGCAGCTCTATAGGTCCCCGCCACCGGAGTAGACAAGAACCTACAGGCATTGGGGGGGGTGCTTAGGGTTGCCACGCCAGGTGGAGGCGCTGTGGGGACACCTAAGTGTTGCCACAGAACACTCCACAGGGGGGAACCCCAGTGTACCGTAGACTGCGGCCTCTACGAGGGCAGAGAAGGCGGAAGAGGCCGCAGAGCAGTCGCGAAAAGTCAAAGGAGACTTCCACGATCTCATGGCCTCTTCATGCACATCCGGGTAGAAAGGATTTGGGTTCGCCACCCCCAAAAACCAATCATCAGCCTCAAGTGCTCGGGATATGGCAGAATTTTCCACACAAACCCGATACTCGTGGCAGCCCGGGAAAGCATAGCTGTGAATTCTGAATCAAGCTCGCTATGCTAGCACATCCGAGGACAGCAGCACAGACGAGCCATCTCCAGAGGACTCCAGCTCACCTTGTGATGCGGCGATAAACATGATTTCATCAGCTGGTGGCCCGAATGAGAACGCGGGCCCGCGGGCGGGCCGGCGAATCCACTCGGGACCACGTGGGTTGCAACGTGAAAGACGGGGTGTGGACCGAGGAATTTTCGTCGGTTAGTTCCAGACCTGACGTCTTAGTCACCCTGGCCACCAGCCGAAGTATTATCTCACGTGGAGAAAAATAGATCGGGTGATGGATGAGGGGACTCTCACTCAAATGAGCTCACAGAGTCTCGACCGTATACATTGCGATGGTCACGTTCCCACTGAGAGAACGTGACATACCCACGAGCGCTGTCCGAGCGTGATCAAAGCCCAAACACGCCAAACAGTGCTCGCGCCCAACAGCTGAATCTATCAGAATGCCGCACTCAGAAATACACGGGCAGATCGTCTTTAGAAAGACGCGTCTTTAAAAAGACGTGCCGCGTGCACGCTCTTTTAGTGAGAGGAAAAAAACTCTGCGGATGCTGAAGCGACCAGGGAGAGACACACAGACCGGCAGACCACTGCTCAGATCGCAGGCAATATGAAACTCGCTGGATACCGCCGTCACACCAACATCAGAGAGTTCGCTCGTCTCGAAGAGATGTAGTCACTGAGAATACTCAGGATTTGGCTTGTGGAGTGAAGAGATTCTCTTGGCTCCGAAGCGAAAACATGATCTGCTGTTGCAGCTGTCTCTCCTTAAATACTCACGCAGTGAGGCGGAGATACATTATGCAAATTCCGCAGACCCATGGCATTTCATTGCCATAGGCTCGTTTTTTAATACTCGAAGAGGATTGGCTTTCTGGCGAAACCCCCATTCTCCGTCATCCGACGTAACTCGGAGTGACTACGAAAGGGAACTTAAGTTATAAGCGATTGTTAGATTTAATCAGCGCGATTTACTGCAATGTCAGAACCAGAACGAAAGTGGATGTTTCTTACTAGTTCAGATGACATTTTCCGGTGAAAATTCTTATGTTGGTCATACTTCCAAAAAGAATAATCTGTGATTCTGAATGCCCGTATCCACACCGGCACGGTGACTGACAGCCTCACACTCTCCTCAAACACTGTGTTCATCCGGGCTGTGGCGTGTTGAGGGTGTTGAAGTACAACTCACGTAAAGTTGATAATTCCGCAAATGACTGCAATTGTAGATTTCGAACAGAGATGGCGACAAAGAGGAAAATGCCAGACTGCAGCTTTAACTCCATTAATGAGAATGACATATTTAATCTAAATGTTTAAATCAGAAGTAAACCATAGTTTAAATCATTAATTTATTTATTTAAACTGTTATTGTGAACATGCACTGTGTTTATGATTAGGACTCATAATGGAGAGTTATGGTTTTACTTCATCTGCCGTTAGATAGGCTATGCGGCAGTTTTACTAAACGGCCCAACGCGCTCCCCGGCGCGGATATTTAAAGGGTTAGTTCACCCAAAAATGAAAATTAAGTCATTAATTACTCACCCCCTTGCTGTACCAACCCCGGAAGACCTTCGTTCGTCTTCGGAACACAAATGAAGATATTTTTAAATAAATGTGAGAGGTTTATCACTCCTCCATAGGCTGCCTAAGGGATTGAAACCTGACGGTCCAGAAAGTCAATGAAGAAAATGTTTAAATATTCCATGTCACAACAGTGGCTCAACTATAAGTTTATCAAGCGACGAGAATACTTTTTGTGCGAAAAAACAAACAAAAATAACGACTTTATTCGACTATTCCTTTTCTTCCTTGTAGGCCTGAAACGAGACTTCAAGAGATTTCCACAACGCGCACGCGCGAGAACTTAACTGATGTAGTTGAAGGAGATCGCAATTCTCGCGCATGCGTCGTGGAAATCTCTTGAAGTCTCGTTTCAGGCCTACAAGGAAGAAAAGGAATAGTCGAATAAAGTCGTTATTTTTGTTTGTTTTTTCGCACAAAAAGTATTCTCGTCGCTTGATAAACTTATAGTTGAGCCACTGTTGTCACATGGAATATTTAAAGGCCGTCAGGTTTCAATCCCTTAGGCAGCCTATGGAGGAGTGATCCAGCTGTCACATTTAATCAAAAATATCTTCATTTGTGTTCCGAAGACGAACGAAGGTCTTACGGGGTTGGTACAGCATGGGGGTGAGTAATTAATGACTTAATTTTCATTTTTGGGTGAACTAACCCTTTAAGAAGGGACGATATTTGCTTGTTATAGGCTTGGTGAGTGCCTTGTAGGCTTGGTGAGTGAAATTATATTTGTATTATCTTTCTGTATATGTATAATTTTCTTTAGATTTTCTGTCTAAAAGTGACCAAAAAGACTAGCATGGCATCGGTGTCGCCAAACTGCTCCGTCTCCAAAACGTTCGTACGCATGGGTCAGAGTTTGCGTGCAGGTGCGCAAATTTTCCTGTCAAATTTGTTTTTATAAATCACAACTTATGCGTCGGAAGTGGCGTACGCCTCTTTCAGGGCCTGTTTTGAGCGAACGCAACGGTTATAAATGAAGCCCCAGGACTCTTGATGAGTAAGATGCCTGTAGATATCACAAACTTGAGTCGATTTACAGTATGTTTATTAGCGTTTATTTACTTCCATGTGAAAATGTGTGCCTTGAGTGCAATTACTAAAATGTGAGTTCTGATGTATATTTATGTTTAAAACTCTTACAAAATGTCCAAACTCTCACACAATGATGAAAGTCAATGGGGTCCATATTGTGTAAGCTCGAAAAAGGGCATAAAGGTAGAGTGAACCATAAAGGTTCACTTTCTTCTGATGATGAAGAAAGTGAAATTTAATGGGTTGCCACTCTCAAAACAAATCATTGTATCTATCTTATGTGTAACGTGAATATCCAAAGTGTCTGGTGTCATTTGCTTCCAGTTTAAAAAAAAAAATTCTTATGCTGCTTGATATTGCAAACTGGTATTGTATTATCACATTATTTAAATGTATTGTCGTAATCTTAAACACACTGGTTTGTAGCACAATAGTTTTATGTTTACTGAACTTATTATTCTTATTTACCTATAGCGGCTAATGAAGAAGTCTTACAAATTATTTATTACCTAATAAGGAACTATCTTAGTCCTAAATTCAATATTACTTACTGATTAGTTAAGCTTGTTTCTACAGTAGTTAATAGTAGTAGCCGAATTGTTAATGTAGTACTACTCATTAGTCCTGCATTAATTCCTGCATAATAATGACGGACCATTCTTCTAAAGTGTTACCACAATTCCTTTAATTAGGGGCTGAGGACACCATAAATATTGGCATTGTTAGGCATTACTTTCAGAGGAATTAAACTAACATGATCTCCTTATTAATCATAGATATTTTATTGTGGGTCTGACATAGACATATTGACAGCAACTTTAAAAATGAATGAGAATTCTGTTGTAATTTATTCTATTTAAACAAGGATGAAGAAGAGGAGCATTGCACGGAAGAAGAGGAGCATTGCACGGAAGCAGCAAATTTAATAATTTAGCGAATATATTAAGTTGCATAATTCCACTAGATAGAACATCTAGTCTGTGACAAGTAAGCTAAAGTTAATAGTTGGCCTCTATGGGTCTAGAGCAGCGGGTGAACAGGTGTTTCACATCATAGCTGTTACGACATGGCTGTCAGAAACCTCAAAAAAAACCCCACAAAGGTAGAGGTATAGGGAGGCAACAAGACAGAAGCAAATTCAATAAGTACATCTTGTCTGCTGAGGTGTTTTCATCTGATTGTTTTTGAAGTCACCATCGATGAATCCTTCACAGTTTCAGACACAGCCCTGATCATGCATGTAAGCAACTTGAATAGCCAATCAGCTTCCAGAACCACCAACTATCTGTTTTTTTTAATTAACAAAAAAAAGAAAAAAAAAATCTACTGCAACATAATATGTCATTGTTACCAGATGAAGATGAAGGAGAGTTCAAAAGGGTTCTTTATGATAACAAACTGTCCATTATCTATTGTGTAATCCACAACGATGAAGAGAAAGTAACAGTGTGTCTACACACACGCATAACATCTGACAAACACAGAGTGAAGTTGAGGAACTTAAATACACAGTGATAATGAGGAGATGATGAGCAGGTGTGATGATCTGATGACTGTCCATGACAACTGATGACTGGCGGGAAACTAAGACAAAGAAACACATGTGACTAATGAAAACAATACTAAAAGTCCATGAAAACAAAACTAACTGAACATAAGTTTAACAGTCATGTATTTAATCAACTACATTTTTATCTGATCATCCTAGTTCAACATACACACATATAAAGGGTGATTGCTTTCAGATGAATATTATGGTAGTTTATTTTACCCACAGAACACCTGCTCCCTTCCCAGCAGAGTGAGACATCATGTCTGTTTCTGTCACAGAGGCTCTGTCCACCGTCTGCTAAGCAGTGACATCTGTCAGAGTGTGTCAAACGAACTGGAAAATGGCCAGTTCTGCTATCTCTGGTCGGACCGCACAGACCCACGCTGTAACAACAGACTGAATGATGCTAAATAGCTGATCATATCTGGGCCATGCTGACTGACATTACACCAGATCTAATGTTGCTGAAGGTGTGTGTGTGTGTGTGTGTGTGTGTGTGTGTGTGTGAGTGACACACAGATTAAGTACTCTGACAGGCCACACAATAAAGCCATCAGGTGGAGTGACACGTCAGATGGATGGAGAGAAGGATGAATTGTCACTCTGTGTCAGTCCAGATGCTGTCCTCATCCCTGATGTATCACACACACACAGCAGCGTGGGAACAACAGCCACAACAGTTTTTTTTTTATAGATGCATGATATTTCATATATATGTCACTTTTGCTTTACACAGCTCCTAAATACAGTTTATTGAGTGAAATGTGGGTTTGGCTTTTGAATATCTACACAACAGCTGATTATAGATACTTTCTGTATACTCAGCACAGCTTTGAAAAAGCTATATGTCAAGTACAATGTGGCTTGTAATGAAACTACAATAATTGTATAATTCTGATTGTTTCAAAGCAGACTTACAGTGATAACAGGAAAATGATGCAACAACATTTGTTTCGGCTTTACAGCAGATCTAGACGTAAATACCATTGAAGTCCAGCTTAAGTAAGTTCAGTGATGGTTCATTTTTGTTATAAAAAAGTTATTAATTTAGTTCATTTATCTATACAGCCCCCCTGGAGAAAACAGTAATGTCATCATCCAGCTCAGCTCAGTTCTCATATAATGGTGTCAATGCAGGAAGATCAATAATATTTTTGAATATTATGTCCCCAACTAAGCAAGTCAAAAGCCAAAGGTGACAGTGGCAAGGAACCAATACTCCATCAGGTGACAGAATGGAAAAAATAAACCTTGAGAGAAACCAGGCTCAGTCGGGGGGCCCGTTCTCCTCTGGCCAGTGAATGAACAGTATATGATTATGATCAGGGCCGGAGTGGGGCCACTTTTCAGCCCGGGAGTTTCAGGCCCAAGACCGGCCCACTTTTTCCATGGAGGAAATTGGATAAATGAAGCAACTGTTCAGCTCTTACTATTGTGTAGTTTTTATTAATACTATGGTTCAACAATAATGTAAAGGTTAAATAATAATTTACTTCAGCTGAGTAGTTAACAAAAAATATCATGGTCATTATAATTTTTCTGCATGGGTATCAAATTGTGGTAATTTACTCCTTTACTACACCCAACAAACAATACATTTTGGTTTATCATGTACCGTCATATACTGCTCTTTCTTAAAATTACAGAGGGATTTATGGATATCTACTTTTGTTATCCTGTAAATCAGAATATACTGTCAATAGCCTTAAAAAATTATTTTCACCATGTTTTTTGGAATAAAATGTTATATAAATCAGTCTACGAATAATATATTTACAAATCCCTCTGTAAATGTCTTCATAATATAACTAGGTACAATCCTGGAAGGTTTGGTGTATATAGGTGCTACTGAAGTGGAGATTTCGGACTTGGAGTATGAGAGAAAGGTCATTTGGAGAAAATGGGCTTTAAAGATTTAGCATCAGCTAATGAGATTGCGCATTCAAAGTTAAATCGGTTGGTCGCTGATAAAAAGGACATGGCCATATTTGGATCCGACAGCATTATACAGCAGAGAGAGAGCTTTCTAACGGTGTGTGTGATGACAGGGTGCAGACAGCGATCGTGGAGCAGCGGGAGGATTTATATCGCCAACTTTTGATGAGAAATCTACAGACGCAAACAGACAACGTGTTGTCAGATAAAGACCTAAATGTGTATTTCAGACTTTTTTTCACCACAAGTCTGAAAGAAGACAAATACCCCAAAATCTCAAAATTGACCAGTGTGATGTGCTAAAAAAATGATGTTTTTGCCTGCCGTGTCTCGCCTTAATTATATTTAATATTTAGCTTGTGAATAGGTTGACATGCTAATCATAAGGCCTATCTCTCTTTACCTGTTGCCACTTGTGTTTGTCCTCTTGAAAATAAATCTGTAAGCTTGGCACATTTGGCAGCATCCTTCTCCAATGC
This sequence comes from Tiaroga cobitis, assembly GCA_030578255.1. Taxonomy (NCBI): domain Eukaryota; kingdom Metazoa; phylum Chordata; class Actinopteri; order Cypriniformes; family Leuciscidae; genus Tiaroga; species Tiaroga cobitis. The sequence goes on along the minus strand of CM060599.1, from coordinate 12,017,767 downwards.
CTTTCTTTTTTCAACCTGGCTTTTTCAGCCCCTCCTGGCCTCTTCCTCCCATCCATCCTCCCTGACTTGAGAAAACGTTTTGAAAAAGACGGGCTATGGACTCAACCAACTCTATTTGGAAGAGGAGGGGAGAATTCCCTTACATGGTACAACCCATGCAGTGACTGCGCACTGCGGTGTTAGAATGTGGAACATGTAGCCTTAAGAGAAGATAGTCAACGTGACAAATGTAAAAAAAAAAGTAAAAAAAAAGTAAAAAAAAAATTCCTCGACCGGCCCAAAAGTGAAGCGGCCCACCGGGAATTCTCCCGATTCTCCCGATTACCCACTCCGGGCCTGATTATGATTCAGGCAGCATGATAGGTCAGAAGTCAGATTGGATGGAGACGGTTTGTTGAGGATCAGTACCGATGGCTGTCGTGTTGATGAGGCCTTCACAGGGGAGAGTCTAGTTGACACAGCCTCTGCTGACACGTCAGGGATGCATCGTGGTCGTGTCTAGGCGCAGGTCAACCATCTGATCTGGATACGGCCCGGATCCGGCTGACTACATCATGTGTTGTGGTCGTGTCTAGGAGCAGGTCCACCATCTGATCTGGATACGGCCCGGATCCGGCTGACTACATCATGTGTTGTGGTCGTGTCTAGGAGCAGGTCCTCCATCTCATCTGGATACGGCACAGATCCGGCTGACTACATCATGTGTTGTGGTCGTGTCTAGGCGCAGGTCGACCATCTGATCTGGATACGGCCCTGATCCGGCTAACTACTAAACCTTGGGATAATAGAGAGACTAACATTAGCATAGATGCCATTCTTCTTATGATGTAAAGAGTACATCGGGTGTCATAGGAAGTGATCTTCGTTTCGACTGACCTAGTTTATGCAGCCTAACAATCATTTAACTGATTTGAATAATAGAAATGTATAATGTTCTATGTGTTTGCCAGGTTAAAGAGATGTGTTTTTAGTCTAGATTTAAACTGACTAAAAAATATATGAATATAATTATTAATAATGATTGAATGATCTCTGTATAATATCAGTCTTTAAATGCAAGATATTTAAAGTGTACCTTAAATATACTTTTTAACACTTACGTAAGTATATCTTTAGTTGAACCTCAGCTCTACTTCTGCACAATTGAAGTACATTGAGTACAAAATTAGTTGTTCCAATGTACCTGACTTTAACAAAAGTTCAATTGCAGGGTATTTTTATTAAGTATATAAATATGTAAATTTGTAGTCTACTTAGCAAAAAATAAATGTATTTTGAATACATTTTAGTATTTTTTTTTTATTTTTACCAGGGTACCCATCACAGAAATTTTTACATTTTTACACTTTCAAAAAACACCACTTAGTATGATTTATAAGCTGTGTTCCTAATGGGGACCAAAAAATGTCCCCACAAGGACAAGGATTTCGGATATTGCCATCTTTGTGTAAGGTTTATCAGGCCACGCACGCACACACACACACACACACACACACGCACACACACAAATACATATGTGCTTTTATTGGCCTAATTTCTTCCCAGAGGAAAATTGTGTTACTTACAGTTGTTTATTAGATCTGGAGATTAAGAGATATATTTTAAAACTACAGAGAATACACATATGAGATTCCTTGGTCTTTTTATAAGTCTTCATTTGCCAGGAAAAACCAATGGGATATTAAAGCGATTTTATTTTATTTCTCGCTATCTTAAAAATAATGGTCACAATCACAAATTGTTTTGCAGTGTGATGTTACAGATAAACCTTCTTAAGTTTTACTGTAAATGTGCAGCATGCTGCCAAAAGATGGCAATGTTGCTGTGCTGAATTCAACAATTAACTTGTGTCTCTGTCCGTTTTTCTCTCGTCCTGTCTTTCTTCTTCAGTTTGACCCGCAGGTTGACAGAGAACTGAGGACATTGTGGTGTTCTGTATTCCTTTCACAACACACCACCCACTCCTACTTTACAAATCTTCCATATATACAGTCACATAACACAGCACAGTCAGCCCACAATATCCTGAGATGACTACTAAGTCAGCGAGGAAGTTTGATTCAGAGAAAGAGTGAATTAGTGCACAACTACATTTTCCAAATTGACTAATGAATTATCAAGAAGACTAGTCTGTCTTAAAAAAACACCGTGTGATGGTGCTAATTTAGGGTCTACCAGATACCATTTAATGCTTACACATAAGACATATGCTTGCAGCTGAACAGAATGCAAACAAATGCAACACCGCAAAGGAGACATGTTTTTAAAAGTTTAAAATAAAATTACTTTTTAAACTAAGTCTTAGTGTTGCTAAAAAAAAATATATCATGCATGATGCAATGGCCAAAACTGTCAATCTGCATGTCTATAGATAGACAAACAATTTTAGTTTGTTTTTAAATATATTGTTGTGGCAACAAATTTGTTAGAAAAGGCTTTGATGGCTAGTGGGTTCTTTAACTGGATGCATAGATGCAACGTTTAGGGTTTTAGACTGTTGACAACTTGTTGCACTATAGCAAAACCCTCTCAGAGAAGCTGGGTCTCTAAATTCATCCCAAAAGGCTAAATATATATATATAAAAATAATAAATCCCTGAAAAAACTCTAATCAACCTCAATAATAAACAAGTGGACCAGTCTACCAGTACTGCATCAAAATATCTGTCACAAGTAGAGTAAACAATGCAAATTCTTTACTCTTTCGTGGAACACAAAAGAAGAGATTTGGGGGGAAAGGTGCAATACAAGTAAATGTGGTCCAAAGACTCACTGCATGAACAAAAACAGTTGAAACATTATTTTTATTATCTTGACGGAAGATAAAAAGTGTCATGCGGCTTTGATACAAAAATAAGATAAGATAATTATAACAGAATTTTCATTTCCCTTGAACAGCAGACGTATATTGTGTCTGGATAAAAATTAATAAATCCCAAATGATCTAAAAGTAACACAAGTCTTATTTCTGCCAGTAAGGCAACTACTCCCTAAATGAACAACATAACATTGTTGCACAACATTTCTCATCAAGCTTTTCTTTTCTTTTCTCTTCTCTTCTCTTCTCTTCTCTTCTCTTCTCTTCTCTTCTCTTCTCTTCTCTTCTCTTCTCCTAAGTATGTCCTCATGTGTAATTACATAGCATGAGGGTGCATTGCCATGCGTTTTAGAGCAGCCAAATGGACCCACAGCAGGCTAGCAATTCAGCCACTATTACCCCGAAATGTGTGCCTCTTAATGGCTTATGAGGCAGCATCCTGGAGGGGAAGGGTTAACAGAGCCTTGTCCATCCCAGAGAAATTGCCACTCTCCACAAAATTACATCCTTCTGAGAATCTTACAGGTAAGCGAGATATATAAAAAAAGCCCTGAAAGGTGTAAGGATGTCAAATTTTCACAATTGTATTAATTGTCAAAGAAAGAAAGAAAGAAAGAAAGAAAGAAAGAAATATTTTTTTTATGAAGATAACTCGCAGAAGAGGAAGAATTAACTTTGATCTAAAATGTGTGAACAAGAATCATCAGTAAAAGAGAAAGGCAGAGCGTGAATGTTTTGGAAATGGTCTGTATTACTGGTTTGTTTTCTTAGACTGTTCACATTTGAACATTTGGATCATTTTCTCTCTTTATTCTGCTGGAGCACACAGGGTGTTCAATGTCAAAAGGTGTTCCTGGATAGTTTCGCTTAGTCTGTAAGTCTTGTGTCATCGCTGAGGATTTTTTTAAAATAAATATTGAAAACATAAATGACATATAGTGCTGATGCTTTTGCTATTTATATTTTATAATTAAGAAGGAGCAACATTCTCATTCTATAAAGAAACACAACTATACACATTACTGGAAACAAGATGAGTCATCAATATTTTTGGCCCCTTTTCCAGGGAAGAAAGAGACACATGCACACATCACTAATCCAGCAAATTAGTCCATCTTTCATCTTTCAGTGACAGGCTGAGACACATTTAAAATGAGCTGTTTTGGCATGGTACAAGGCCAAACCATTAATTGTTAATATTGAGTTACAGACATACACATTTACACACAATAACACACACAAGTTTGAGAAATTAATAGTATGAAAGAAAAAGGTAAAAAGTACACAATGATTTGAGAAATATTGATTTATTCATTGAATTTGTTTACATTATTGCAGGTTCTTAAATAAGTTTTCACCGAAGAACACTGAATTATTTTGCTGTTACAATAAAATACTAATACAAATGAATAATGATACAAATGAATATATATATATATATATATATATATATATATATATATATATATATATATATATATATATATATATATATACACACAGTAGTAAAATAAACAATTAGAAATCTAACATTAAATAATCCCATATTACAAAGATCATTTCTAAAATCCAAACTTGGTTTTGTTATCCAAATCTTTTTGATCATTATACATATTTATAGTGTTGATGCCATTTTACACTTGGTGGTTCTATTACACTGTACTCTTTTGTCATGAGAGGATTTTACAAATCTGGCAGCCAGGTTTGAGCTTTCTGAGGTTTCTCCAAGCAAATGTGAGAGTTTGTTGTGGCATCAGGGGCCTGTACAATGAATCTAGCTGAACAAAATCTGGCTTACATGATTGGTTTCAAATTGACAAAACCAAATCAATCCAATCAGGCTTTGTTTATAGTATCAATACGCTGATCATCAACTTCCTCCGTCAACTCATGCTTTGATCCTGAGTTCATGTGGTAGGTGTGCACATGAAATTGTGACATCAGTAGAGATCAGCCAATCACATGCTGTGAACCATAATAAAACTTTCATTCACTTCTTGCGAGAGAGTTGGGGAGATATAATTCTCTATTCTGCCGAAGACTAAGATATTGTTATGAAAAATATGAAAAATTTATTTAAAAAGTGAACAGCAAGAAAACTGGGTATATCAGTACAAGTGAAACAGTATATCTGACAAGCTTCGTTTTGAATTATGGGTGACATTTCCGGTTTGGGGAACTTTCATTCAAGAAGACTGAAATGGATCATTTCAAAATATATGCTTGCACTACAAATAATCATTATCCGTCAGTTTGACTGAAGGAGCTGTACATTTTCCTTCATGTTTTATTTTCAGACATCATGAGAGTAACGTGGTAGCCAGGGGCGTAGCAGCGATTATAAAAGTGGGGGGGACAAAAGCTGTATGGTGATGTGACCCAAAGGTCAGTCCTTCCAGAAAAATGCTGAGTTTTTTTGTGATTGTTGCGGGCAAAAATCCTTAATTGTGTGGCACGTTTTCTTAAAAAATGCGATGGAATATGCGGGATATTTATGTAATTTTATGCGATGAAATTGCGGGAACTTGCAAAAACGTACTCGGTTACCTAACGTAACCTCGGTTCTCTCTAGAAAGGGAACGAGTATTGCGTAAGCCAAAATTATGTATTTATTAGGGCTGTCAGTTAAACGCTTTATTAACGGCGTTAACGCAAACCCATTTTAAAGTCAAGGGTCAAGAGCCCAACTAAAGCAAACACTGATCTCCATAATGGTAACGCCAAATTAAACAAAACAACATCTAAACCTCTGTTAATTCTCAATAGGAATTTCTGTAGACGCATGACAAAATAAATAAAGTCAATCTGGTTAGTAATAAGTGAAGCAGGTAATGCAATTGTTTTTGTTTTTTTTAATCCTCTGCTGAGATCTTCAGAGATTTAATGTCTTCTGTGGCTGAATTCAGTTGTACTTCTTGTGTTTCGCTTTTTTCTTGTTGTTCCTCTGTCCTTCAGTGATTCTGCTTGTTAACATCAGGTGTTTATCACTAATGCTCAGTCATCAGTTAATTAACCACTGAATTATATCATTAACTTCAACACTGCTTCAGTGTTACTCCAACACGCTTTAGTGTGAACACACAAGTGTTAATTTAAAACTGAAGATTTTGCAGTGGGATTAAAAGGGTTAAATGTGTCAAATAAAAAAAAACAAACAGAGTGAAGCGTAGTTTAACAGTAATCAACTGTAAATTAATTTACGGCATAAAACTGTAGAAAAACAGCAATTTACTGGCAACCACAGCTGCCAGTAGATTGCCGTAAAATCAAGGAAAAACAGTCATATTCTGTAAAACTTAAGTCAGATTTACTAAACAAAATAAGTTAATTTCACTGAAATATTAATAAAAGTTCATAGAAAAAAGTAATGCGAAGTCAATAACTGATAAGGAGAGTAAATATTAAACTTATTTTTATGTGTTTTTGCACAAGATGATACAGGAGAGATCTGTTAGTTTAATTAATGAGTTTTGTGGGTCGCCATTGTGCTGGAGAGTAAAGCCTGTGCTTCAGTCAAAGATAAGCAGAGAAACACTGATGTTATGCTGCCTGTTGCTTTATTTAAAAGCAGTAACTGTGTAGTTGCTGATGCAGTGACAATCTCCTTGCTAAGTACTTTAGCACATACATGTTTGCTAATGTTTGCTAAATGCAAACTGCAAAGATTTTAGTTAAAGATATGTTTTTAATTAATTGATTATTACACATTAGGTGTTTGCAGTTTTAGAGATATTCATTTTCAGTGGATTCTAATGAAGTAAGTTTACAGTACTATCAGTATAAATACTAGTTCCCTTTCAAGGGAACTTCGAGCTGCGTTTGAGACGCGGTGGGAACGCTCTGCGTGATTGCGTCATGAAGCACGTGTAAAATCAGTCCAATGGAAGCCCGATACGTCATAGGTGACGTCATAGACCAGGAAACTATAAAGCACCCTTGCAAACACACCGCGCCAGCTTCTGTTGTCTTCAGCAAGCGCTCTCTGTGATTCTGTCCTTGTCTATTTATTGTTGTCTGTCCGATCACATTGCTATATATATATATATATCATTATGACGAGCAAGCAAGATTTCATACGTTGTGTTGTTCCCTGCCCTCGTTTCATTACGGGTGGGGACACACATCAGATGTGTGTTGCTTGTTTGGGAGTTGAGCATGCCCAGTCAGTCCTCGAGGGGGCTGATTGTGAGCATTGCATGAGTTTGTCCATGAAAACTCTCCGCTCCCGCCGGGCATTCTTTGAGGAGGATGGTTCGGTTCGTGTTCCCCGTGGTGCGGGTCCCGCTGCTGCTGAGGCACAGCGGCGGCGTGCATCATGGGGTTCACAGATGGATCTAGTAGCGGGGTTTGAGACGGGCCCAGCCCTTTCTCAGCCCTTACCTGCTAGTTCCGGTGTCCCAGCCCAGGAAGGAGCCCGCCCTGCGGTTTCTCCTCCCCAGGTTGAGGCACCAATGTTGCGGCTATCCAGTTCTGAGGAACCGGATGTCGTTGATATGGGGGATTTTGAGTTTTCGCCAGCTCATATCCCTGATGATGAGGAGTTAATGGAGGTTTTATCTCGTGCTGTTACTAAATTAAATATTGAGTGGCCAGCTGATGATATTGATGTTGAATCAAAAAAGAGTCTTCTAGATGATCGTTATTTACCATCTAGATCACGACCTCCTCGTCGGGAGCTCCCGTTTTTTCCTGATCTTCACACTGAGGTGTCTAGATCATGGAATAAACCGGCATCTTTCAGAGTTCATAATCCTCAAACTAGTAATTACAGTAAAGTGAGAGGTATTGATGATTACGGTTATTTGACGATGCCTCGTGCGGAAGAGACGCTTGCGAGCTATCTCTCCCCCGAGTCAGCGTCATCACTGAAAGCCCCGACGTTACCCACCAGACCATTAAAAAATACATCAGTGCTGGTGGGTAAAGCGTATTCGGCAGCAGGTCAGGCGGCAGCATGCCTTCATACAATGTCGATACTACAAGCCTATCAAGCTGACCTGCTGAGGGACATAGATGAATGTGAGGAAGTTAGTGCTGATGCAATTCGAGAATTACGTCGCACGACAGATTTATCTCTCCGGGCCACCAAGGAGACGGCCAAATCTGTGGGCCGTTCTATGGCAGCCCTGGTGGCCACGGAACGTCATTTATGGTTGAATCTTTCTGAGATAAAAGACAAAGATAGATCTGTTCTTCTGGACGCACCGGTTTCTCCTACAAGTCTGTTCGGCGATGCTATAAATTGTGTTGTCGATAGGTTTCAAGAAAATAAAAAACAAGCGGCTGCGTTTCAGAGGTTTCTTCCTCGCCGGTCTAATGTCCCCGAGGCTGCACGCAATATAAAGGTTGAGCAGCCTCGTCCGTCTACGAGCTCCTCCACAATCTGGGGTTCCCGAGTGGCGTTTGCAGTCCAGGCCTGCTGGGGGCAGACAGGATCTGAGGACTGTCATGTCTAAAAGAACCTGGACTAAGAAGAAGTCCTGACGCCAAGTGTGCCAGGCTTCTGAGGGTGGTCCCCTCCAGGGAGGAACGATTCCGAGGAACCGTTTCTCTTTGGCGCCCTCCGGGGGGCGGTTCTCCGAGGAGAGTCGCAGCGTTGCCACATCGGTTGTTCCCTGCCGGTTCGCCGTTTCAGGGCACCGAGGTGTCAGCGTCCCCATGCAATCCTCTGAGGAGGATTGTAGAACGGTCAGTTCGGTTGTTCCCTGCCGGTTCGCCGCTTCAGGGCGCCGAAATGATTGTTCAATCAAATCCAGAGGCCAGTCTCGAGAGACTGGTTCCCTTATCAGAATTTCTGGCAGCGTGGAAACTTCTGCCAAATATTTCTTTATGGGTCCTGCATATAATAGAGAAGGGTTACAGAATTCAGTTCGGTTCTCGTCCGCCCAGATTTCAAGGGGTCCTTCCCACAGTGGTGGACCCACAGCAGGCTCTGGTTATGGAGCAGGAAGTTTTGACACTTCTTCAAAAAGGAGCGATAGAGGGGGTGCCTCCTCCCAGCAGAGAGTCAGGGTTTTACAGCCGTTACTTCATTGTTCTGAAAAAAGATGGAGAGTTGCGTCCTATTCTAGATCTGCGCCAGTTAAACAGCAGAGTTCAGAAACTCAAGTTCAGGATGCTCACACTAAAGCAAATTGTATCACAGATTCAGTCCGAGAACTGGTTTGTCACAATAGACCTGAAAGACGCTTACTTTCATGTATCCATCCATCCTCATCACAGGAAGTTCCTGAGGTTCGCTTTCGGGGGCGAAGCTTACCAGTATCGGGTTCTACCGTTTGGCCTAGGTTTATCACCCCGCACCTTTACAAAATGCGTGGATGCAGCTCTGGCTCCTTTGAGACTCCAGGGCATTCGCGTATTAAATTATATCGACGATTGGTTGATTTTAGCTCAGTCAGAGCAGTTGGCAGTTCGGCATCGAGATGTCGTTCTGTCTCACATAAAGGAGTTGGGGTTGCGGCTCAACATCAAGAAGAGTGTTCTCCTCCCTGCTCAGAGGACCACTTTTTTAGGTGTAATTTTGGATTCGACCACAATGCAGGCACGTCTATCTCCTGCTCAGATTTCTGCGATTCTCACAGCCAAAAAGAATGTAAAACTAGGCCAGTCACTCACTGTGAAACAGTTTCAGAGACTGTTGGGGCTCATGGCAGCAGCGTCCAACGTGATTATTTTTGGCCTGCTGTACATGAGACCCCTGCAGTGGTGGCTCAGAACCAAGGGGTTTTCTCCGAGGGGAAATCCGTTCCGCAAGATCAAGGTCACGCGGCTATGCCTTCGTGCCTTGGTCATGTGGAAGAAACCTTGGTTCCTCGCCCAAGGCCCAGTGCTGGGGGCTTCTTGTCGACGCGTCACGCTTTCGACGGATGCTTCCCTCACGGGATGGGGGGCGGTCATGAGTGGCCGCTCGGCGCAAGGTCTTTGGCAGGACCATCATCTGTCATGGCACATAAATCGCTTGGAGATGATGGCGGTATTTCGAGCTCTCATATATTTCCTGCCAGACCTGAGAGGCCATCATGTGTTGGTCCGTACGGACAACACGTCGGTGGTATCATATATCAACCATCAGGGGGGTCTGAGGTCACGTCACCTTTGCAAGCAGGCCCATCAGATCCTCCTATGGGCCCAAGGAAAGTTGCTATCTCTCAGAGCAGTTTACATTCCGGGGCGTCAGAATGTGGGAGCAGATATACTGTCAAGGCAGGGGCTGAGGCCCGGGGAGTGGAGACTTCACCCCGAGGTGGTGGAGCTCCTTTGGGAGAAATTTGGTCGTGCTCAGATAGACCTTTTCGCATCCTCAAATACAACCCATTGTCCCATGTGGTTCTCTCTCACGCACCCAGCTCCTCTCGGACTGGATGCGATGGTGCAGGTTTGGCCGAGGCTTCACCTGTATGCTTTTCCCCCGATATCGTTGCTCCCGGGGGTTCTGGAGAGGGTTCGCCGGGAAGGGGCCAGTCTGTTACTAATAGCCCCTTACTGGCCGACTCGAGTATGGTTCTCGGACTTGGTGTCTCTTCTGAGCGGCTCTCCTATGGAGATTCCAATCAGGAGGGACCTGCTGTCCCAGGTAGAGGGCACGATATTTCACCCTCGACCGGAGTTGTGGAAACTGTGGGCCTGGCCTCTGAGGGGGCCAGGCTCATAGAATCCGGTCTCTCGACTGAGGTCGTTGAAAACTGTATGCGCTGAAATGGAAATTATTCTCCACCTGGTGTGGTGAGCGTCAGTTAGATCCTGTTAACTGCCCTGTCGGTTCAGTTCTCGATTTTCTGCAAGACCGTTTCTCTGCTGGATTATCTCCTTCCACCTTAAAAGTTTATGTGGCGGCTATTTCGGCCTACCATACCCCTCTGGGGGGTACTTCTATTGGGAGAGATCCTCTGATTACTCGTTTTCTCCGTGGTACATTGAGGTTGAGACCTGTACTGCACTCCAGAGCACCGGCTTGGGATTTAGCCATTGTACTTGAGGGTCTGGCTCTGGCTCCGTTCGAGCCCATTGAAGAGGTTTCAGAAAAATTCCTCACTTTGAAAGCTTTATTTCTCCTTGCTGTTTCATCTATCAAGAGAATTGGAGATTTACACGCCCTGTCGGTTGCTCCGTCATGTTTGGAATTTGCACCTGGTATGGTGAAAGCATTTCTATACCCTAGACCGGGGTATATTCCTAAGGTCCCATTCAATGTTGGGGGCCCAATAGTGCTGCAGGCCTTCTATCCTCCACCTTTTAATACCCCAGATCAGGAACAATTAAACCTGTTATGTCCAGTTCGGGCATTGGATGCCTACGTTCACAGAGCTGCCCTGTGGCGTAAGTCAGAGCAATTATTTGTATGTTTTGGGTCACTCAAAAGAGGGTGCCCTGCATCTAAACAGGTTATGAGCAAGTGGATAGTCGAGGCTATTTCACTAGCTTATGAAGCGGCCGGTCAGCCTTCACCTATGGCTGTACGGGCCCATTCTACTAGGAGTATGGCGGCCTCTACGGCCTTAATTTCAGGGGTTTCCCTTTCTGATGTTTGTAATGCGGCAGGATGGTCCTCTCCGCATACATTTGTCAGGTTTTATGACCTTGACCTCTCCACTCCAGGGGCTAGGTTGCTTGCTTCTTAGTGTGCGCAATGGACTTCACACAGAACGGGCATTTGTCACTATGGCGTAGTGGGTATGGGGTTCCCACCGCGTCTCAAACGCAGCTCGAGTTCCCTTGAAAGGGAACGTCTCAGGTTACGCATGTAACCCTGGTTCCCTGATAGGGAACGAGGCGCTGCGTTTGCCTGCCATACTTCCTGCACACCCTGATCGACTTGCTTCAGACTTTTCAGAAGCTGGCGCGGTCTGTTTGCAAGGGTGCTTTATAGTTTCCTGGTCTATGACGTCACCTATGACGTATCGGGCTTGCATTGGACTGATTTTACACGTGCTTCATGACGCAATCACGCAGAGCGTTCCCACCGCGTCTCAAGCGCAGCGTCTCGTTCCCTATCAGGGAACCAGGGTTACATACGTAACCTGAGACGTTTTTAAACTTGAGCTGTTTAAAGCAATCGGTTTCCCATATGATATGAGTTACCTTCCATGGTATTTTTACAGTAACATACTGTAAAAAAGTAGAGCTGTATATTAACGGTAGAGAGCTGTAAAATAACAGTACTTTGCTGGCAACCACAGCTGCCAGTAGATTACTGTTATTTTACAGCGCAATTTTTTGGGTAAAGCGGTCATAGCCGTGTTTTATCGTGAATAAAACACAGCTATTGACCAATCAGAATCAAGGATTGGAACTTACCGTTTTATAATACTTAATAGAAAATAGGAAGAATCCATTAAAATCCATTATTGTGTCTGTCATAATTGTTTATATTTTATTTAGCTATTTGCTGTTGCGAAACTTTGAAGTTGAAACTGTGCTGCTGTCATGATTCTGCCATCTTGTCTTTGTTATCACTGGTCGTGTGGCAGGATCATGGCAGACCCATGTTACATGTGCAGCACATGGCCATTTGTTTGGGCCATGTGCTTGCGTTGTCTCGTCTCGTTACCCCGCCCCCTTGTTATCCTCGTCTCGTGATTATTGTCTAGTCGGTTTCACCTGTCCTCGTCATTAGTGTTCCCTATTTAATCCTCTTGTAACTGCTGTCTTTTGTCGGTTCATTGTGAATGTTACCTGAGTGTTAATCCTTGTCAAACCCTTGTCAGAGTCTGTGAGTATCTTGTCAAGAGTTTTAGTCCTGTTGCTATTGCCTGTAAAGGTTATTTGTGTTCTTATAGTTGTCTGTCTCAGTCTAGTTAGTCCTCATAGTCCTGTCTGTTTTGCCCCCTCTTGGGCTTTGTTTTCCCAGTTATTTGTTTAATAAATCGTGTTGCCTTGACTACTGTCTGCGATTGGGTTCATCCTTCCTCACCCACATAACAGAATGAACCGACCAAAAAGGAACCCAGCAGACAGTATGTCCTCCCTTATCAAGCAACAATTTATGCTCCGGGAACAATGGTGGTCGCCGTCTGGCTCCCACCCGAAGAGTGGTGGGATCTCCTTTCCCCCTCCTCTGTCCGAACAGGAGGAACTGTTTCTTCGCCCATTCCGGGAGTTGGTGGAGCATCACTATCGTAAGGAGCCACAGGGTTCTATCTTGTCTTCACCACCAGTCAAGCTGCCAGTCATTCCGGAGGGTCGTGTCCTAGGCGTCGTTTCCCAGGGGAATCAAGCTGGTTCCACTCCCGTGACGTCATCTGGACCCGAAGGTCTACTCGGCAAACAAGAGAGACGGTTGTCGTGGGAGTCGACTTCGGAGTCCTCTTCCACTGAGACTGCAGTCCCTGCAGTGCTTCCGCAACTGGTCACAAGCCCGGCTACGTCCTCTGCACTGCGGCCCAGGAAGAAGAAGAGGAAGAAGGGAGCCTCTTGTCCTCCATCTCTGTCCGCCCCAGAGCCCGCTCCAGCGAGCGGCGTCCCAGAGCCCGCTCCAGCGAGCGGCGTCCCAGAGCCCGCTCCAGCGAGCGGCGTCCCAGAGCCCGCTCCAGCGAGCGGCGTCCCAGAGCCCGCTCCAGCGAGCGGCGTCCCAGAGCCCGCTCCAGCGAGCGGCGTCCCAGAGCCCGCTCCAGCGAGGGCCGTCCCAGAGCCCGCTCCAGCGAGGGCCGTCCCAGAGCCCGCTCCGCTCCCAAGACCTCCACTCATGTGTCCCCGTCCAAGCCTGCCCGGAGTTCTCGTCCTCAACCCTCCTCCCGTGGACCCAAGACCCCCAGTCCTCCCATCCACTCTGGACCTTCCCCCATGAACTCTGTGTTTCCTCCCCCTCCTTTGCCTTGTATGTTGTTTTTGATTTTTCACCCTAACCCTGTTATTGTTTATTCCTGTTTGCCATTGTTAGTGTTTTCCATGTTTTGTTGGTGTTTATCCATGTCACAGTCTGTCTTGTCTTGTGTTTAGTTTCCCCTTGAGGAGCGTCTGGAAGCCGCTCCTTAAGGTGGGGGTTCTGTCATGATTCTGCCATCTTGTCTTTGTTATCACTGGTCGTGTGGCAGGATCATGGCAGACCCATGTTTCATGTGCAGCACATGGCCATTTGTTTGGGCCATGTGCTTGCGTTGTCTCGTTACCCCGCCCCCTTGTTATCCTCGTCTCGTTATTATTGTCTAGTCGGTTTCACCTGTCCTCGTCATTAGTGTTCCCTATTTAATCCTCTTGTATCTGCTGTCTTTTGTCGGTTCATTGTGAATGTTACCTGAGTGTTAATCCTTGTCAAACCCTTGTCAGAGTCTGTGAGTATCTTGTCAAGAGTTTTAGTCCTGTTGCGCTATTCAATAGCGGCTATTGCCTGTAAAGGTTATTTGTGTTCTTCTAGTTATCTGTCTCAGTCTAGTTAGTCCTCATAGTCCTGTCTGTTTTGCCCCCTCGTGGGCTTTGTTTTCCCAGTTATTTGTTTAATAAATCGTGTTGCCTTGACTACTGTCTGCGATTGGGTTCATCCTTCCTCACCCACATAACAGCTGCATTTTTTTGTTGGTAGTTTGCTCTCCTAAAATACGCTGTTTTGTGAACTCCCACCCTCTTGACCAGACTCAAAAGAGTTAATCATTTGCCAGTCGGGCATGCAGTTCTAAGATTCAGCGTTTCGTGTCCCTACACTGCGACTTGGTGGAAATTTATTTTGAAAGTAGCATTTTCTACTGTCACGTTACTGAAAAATTTAGTGAAGATAGTAGAGTTGACTACTCCCCAACACTGCCAATTATTGGCTGGATTCTAATTTTGAATGGATATAAATAAATAAATAAATAAATAAATCATGTAAACTTATTTTCTCTTTTTACCATTTAGGTCATTTTACTAGTAACTTTTTGTTGACATATAGAACACATCTACCTAGATGACTTTCTCTGGTTTTATTTTCATTCAGTATGACCCTGGTCTGAGGTAATCCATCTGGTTAAATTAAGTGACGAACCATAGGAGTGAAACATTTTGTAAAATAATTTGGCTCCACATTTAGCTGTGTGATACTGTGCCATCCAATGTAGACAAACGTATTTAGTGGTTCCCCCTACTGTGACTAAGACAAGGTTAGTCAAAGTAGAGTTAACCTGTTAAGCTTCAACCCCACTTTTGAAAAATCCCCAGAAATGGCATACCCAAACTGAAACAGATACAGTTCATGAACCCTTTGTACTAAAAGCACAAGTAAGATCTAATTTGAAAGCTGACACCTGGCAGTTTATTGTAAATGTGGAATTAATTAGTCATAATGAAAAAAAATAATTAAAAATGTCTTCAAAGTTTTGTAAAGTTATTAGAAATGTATTTTTATGAAACATCTTCATGAAAATAAAATTGAAGTTGGCATCTAGAAATGTACTGCAACTAAAGCCACATGTCTGACCATGTTATATTTAAAATTTGAAGAAGATAAGTCTAAAACTCTGCATTTAGTTCAATGTTTTTCAAGATCATGTCATATCAATTTATTTTGATTAGACTCTAAAATGCAAACTGGTGTTTATTGTCATATTCTAGCATCTATTCAGTCTATTGTTTTGTGGTGCAAACGAGCCACATTCAGTGTCAGTCTCCCCTGCACACATTCACACCTCTCCGGCCTGGTTATGGCTCTAAATATGGTTTTCTTTTGTCTGCATTATAATCACTAACGACTGGCTATTCACACTGTTTCAATCCCTTTTTTCTTTTATCAAAGTTCTCACTTCACATTTGAAACTGTATCAAATGCCCTTTTTGAAAAAAGAAACATTTCAGTAAGCATTCCTATTTAGAAAAATTCATAAAAATAACAGCTAATGTGCTAGCAGGTGCACAGAGCAAGCTAACATGTTAGCTTAGCACACCATCAATGCACGACAATTTATGAGATTAAAACCATGTTTGTGCTCCAAACTTACTTTATAACGCAAGTCGAGTGTTTTAAATAACCTTCTGTGATCTGATTTGGCTTCAGATGAAAAAATAAGACAGAAAATATATTATTTTATAGTATTCTGCACAATGATAGATTAGCATTACATTATAAATATAATCTATTTTTAATGAAAATACCTGACATGGCTCGAAGAACACAGGTAAATCAAATATCATTGCAATCATGTTTATTGTCTTCAAAACATCTTTATCTGCATGTTACAGCGATCTCTGGAAGCTTTGTTTGTGTCAGGGACTTCCTGGAATGTCACATGGTTATGGCACTTCTTCGTGTGTTCCATATATGGACTATTACTGTGCATAGAGCGCCGGCGCCCTCAGGCTGCCAGTATGGATTGAAAACACAGTACATCAGAGTATCCAGCACTCATAATGTTTACATCGACGCATTTGGGTATAAATTCAATAAACATTATTCCTGTCTATAGAAATATGATGTAAACCTATGAGAATCTATCAATATTTCTCCACATCTGCACATTGTTGAGCTAAAAGCCCTGAGGGATGTTGTTTTGTCAAGCGCTGTCATGACGACGACACAGGAGTTCTCTTACGAGAGTATCTCTCGTACTGCGTAATAGCTTACGCTATGGGGAAAACCTCTTTTCCACGAGATATTGAAGCCAAAAATTATCCTTAATTTTTTATTAATGTAAAACGCTTTGCAGCAGCAAGCAGACATAGGCGAAACAGCTTGCGTGCCTATTGGCTGCTCTTGCGGCAAATGTAGCAGCCTATCGAGAGACTCTGACGTAATGACCAATGGGGGCAATTCGCGCCCACATCGTCACGTCCCGCCAGAAAGGGCGTGGTCTCGTCCTATAAATAAGCTCGGTAGGCTGGTACAAGCTGATTTTCATCCCTTCAGTGAAGCACACGCATCGCTGGATCCGGAGTGAGAAGCCGCGCCGTCGACGCAAGCCTTTCAGCGGGACGAGCTCCTGGAGTCGCTGGCCTCGCCGCCTTCAACTGCCGTACCTGCTGCGCTTTCCGGCGTTAAGTATCCTTTTATCCTTACTCTGCTGAGAGTGTTAGCCTCTCATCACAAAAGAGTTGCGTCTTTTTAAAGATGCCAATGGGCACTGGGGGGTGGGCATTCTTACAACACTCATAACACCATCGGCCGTGGCCGGAACACCAGAAAATGCACTCTTTATTGGATTTATCTGGGTAGCCTTAAAAACGGCTTTTGTGCGCAGGCAAGCGGGCTGAGACACCGGCTGGCTCACTGCGAAATTCACTGGGACAGTCACAATGCTTGGAACTGAACGAGCGAGAAGTTTTGGTGGAAATCCGGCCGCAGCGGGATCTGAACACCGTCGCTTTCCTAGAGTGGCTAGGAAGGTTTTGAGGCCTCGGGCTTGATCTCAATCCTAGGCCGGGGCCCGCGCTGAGGGGGGCGGCGTCCAGCAGAGCTCGAGCGCGGTCTCTGGTCTCGGGCGTGGCGGCGCTGTGAAGCAGCGGCGGCGGGCGGTGCAGGTTGCGGCTGAGAGCTGCGAGCAGACGGCTGTTTTGAGCGGCCTGCAGCGGAGCTCGAGCGCTTCGGAAGGAAGTGCTTCATAGCCTGCGAAGTTTTGACGGCAGATCCGAAGAGGCCCGCTGGCGAAATGGGCGCATCGAGGAACACAGAGCGCTCGGCTTCCGTCATCTCAGACAGCGTCAGCCATAAGTGTCTCTCAGCCACGGTGAGAGAGGCCATATTCCGTCCTATGGCCTGTGCGGCGGCTTTAGCAGCGTGTAGAGCAAGGTCTGTAGCGCTCCTCAGGTACGCCACGCAGATCGCTCCGGGTCCTTCCTCGTCCAGTTTAAGGAGAAGGTCGGCCTGGAAGATTTGCAGGATAGCCATAGTGTGCAGCGCTGAAACTGCTTGCCCGGCGGCGGTGTAAGCGCGCCCGTGCATGGCTGACGTCACTCGGCAGGCTTTAGATGGGAGCGTTGTCTGAGCGCGCCGTCCAGCGGAGGGCGGGCAGAGATGAGACGCTACCGCTGGTTCCACAGGAGGAACGGAGAGGTACCCTCTGTCCTTCGCACCATCCACCGTGGAGAATGCGGCAGAGGCAGAGGTACGCAGCCTGGCGGAGAAGGGGGCGTTCCACGACTTAGTCACTTCCTCGTGTAACTCAGGGAGGAAGGGCGCGAGTCTCCTTTGCTCTGTCAGGGCATTAAGAGCTTATGTGTCACGCTCGTCTGGTTTCAGACAGACTGAGCAGCTTTTCGTTTTGTTTTGGCGGGCGTTCCAAGGGACTTGCCGCCTCAAAGCAGAACCTATCCAGATGGATAGTGGATGCCATTGCGCTCGCTTACGCTGCAAAGGCCCTGCAGTGCCCCTTGGGTGTCAGAGCGCACTCCACGAGAGGCGTGGCCTGGGCATGGTCTAGCGGGGTTACCCTGCAAGATATCTGTACGGCCGCGGGCTGGGCCTCGCCGTCTACATTTATAAAGTATTATAACCTGGAGGTACCCGCCTTGCAGGCTAAGCTTTTGGCGGTCTAGAATTCAGTGCTATCTGCCCCGCTGTGCGGCCCAGATACTGAGTTTACTTCAGCCCCATGAGTATTGACACATGTATGGCCACCCAGATCAGGCTGAAAGCTTTCACCCTGGCTGCGCGTTTAATTGTCACATGATTAGCCCCTCTGGGTGCTATTTTATTAGGAATGACGCTTCCAGCCTCTCTTCCTCCACTCGATGTGAGTTTATGGTGATTATGCACTATATGGGCCCCTGGGCTTCGGCCCCGGGGACTTTGGTGTTGGATCCCTGTATGCACGGCGTGTTGCATTGTGTTCCCCATAGCGTAAGCTATTATGCAGTACGAGAGATACTCTCGTAAGAGAACGTACTCGGTTACTGACGTAACCTCGGTTGTCTCTAGAGAGGGAACGAGTACTGCGTATCTTGCCGTGCTTGGAATATGCTCTGGTTCGCTTCAGCGATGAAAACCAGCTTGTACCAGCCTACCGAGCTTATTTATAGGACGAGACCACGCCCTTTCTGGCGGGACGTGACGATATGGGCGCGAATTGCCCCCATTGGTCATTACGTCACGCAGAGTCTCTCGATATGCTGCTGCATTTGCCGCAAGAGCAGCCAATAGGCGCGCGAGCTGTTTCGCCTATGTCTGCTTGCTGCTGCAAAGCGTTTTACATTAATAAAAAATTAAGGATAATTTTTGGCTTCAATATCTCGTGGAAAAGAGGTTTTCCCCATAGCGTAAGCTATTACGCAGTACTCGTTCCCTCTCTAGAGAGAACCGAGGTTACGTTAGTAACCGAGTACGTTTTTTTTTTCTGAATGGAAGCGGCTGACGCTCATAATTCATATTAAAGGTATCGACTCATTTTTTAATTACATAACTCCTGGCACAAATTAAGACATAACTGTCATTACAAGTTTCTCAGAATACAATAGTGGTCAAATACTGAAACTTGAGTATTATATCTTTTTAATGATGTATAGTTTGTCAAGGTAATAACATTAAATATGATAGTAACTTTGAACTATTTAAAAAAAAAAAACGCTCTGCCAACGGTTAAGAGGTTAAACAAACATCATATCATCAGAACCTTCACTATCCTAGTAGCTGTTGGTGAAGATAATTTGCTTTAAAGATACCTTTTTTTAAGACTTTTTATAGCCATCAGATACAAATGCTTTTGTTTAAAGTGTCAATAAAAAATAATTAATAACAACAGTGGAATGATATTCACAAGACACAGCGTCATACATTTGTGCAACAACAGACAAGGAATCTCTGTTTGTTTACACCATGTATTTATTTTTCTTTTGTCTTATTATTTGCGTGATTTTTATTATTATTCTTTTATTCTTTCCTTTACGAGAGTGGCCCAAGTATGATTAATTGCGGACTTACAGATTTCCCTGTTTCACGAGTAAATCAGCTGCTCTGAAGTGCTAACTTGCTAAAATCTAAACTAATTTTAGGCCCAAGATATTAAAATATAATCCATCTTCTTCTTCCACGGGGAGAGCTAATTAGAAAATGTGACTGGCATAAGGGAGAGGAAGAACAGGAACTCTGGGATTAGAGATATAGAGAGAAAAGCACAGCCTCGCTGTAATATTGCTGTATTTCCATGAGCAGAGCATAAATCACAAATATTAAACAACCTGCATTCAACTGCATGGGAATTTGAATAATGTGACTCTCAATAGGACTAGCCAACACTGGCACCACTATGTTTTTAACATAGGCTAAAATTAACATTTCAACAAAATACACATCATATACTCATTCATTAGTCATTTTACAAGTACTATCTTTCAAATAATTTTACATTTTATGCTAAATATTGCCCTTTTGTACAGTACCATACTGTAGATAGACACATTTCTGTCTCTGTATTTTATTTTATTTATTTAGTATTTTTAACTCTGGCCCTTGAGGTCAGCTGCCCTGCCGAGTCTAGCTTCAACCCTAATTGTTCTAACTAACAAGAATGAACATCTCGATTATATCTCTGAATAGGTTACAAGGCATTGCATTAGTTGCTGATGCTATGGGAACACCCTTGGGGTGTGACCGATTGTCTAAAGCCTGTATGGAAAAGCACCAATTTATTGGGTGCTATACGTCATCAGTGCCTCATAAGGAAACGCACCTGCAACATCAATTTCAGATGTTCATGAAGGAAGCGGTTTGAAAGGAACAACAACATGGCAAATTACAAAGGGTTTTGTTCAGGGAACCAATGTTACATACAAGATGTTCCCTTTCATTCTTGATGCTGCATCTGTATGGGAACTATACCACAGCGCAATGCTAAGTGCCTGCCAATGTCAGGATTTGGGTTTTATCTCTCCTCTTTGCTCTAGTCTTTGTTTTGTTTTTTATCTTTCCTCATGGCAACCGCTTGCAGCTAATTAAACTCCGCAATCAACTCTGTCGTTCATTGAAATTTTTACACTGCTGATTTTACTGTGTGGAAACATCTGTAAGGCAGTGTTAAAGGTTATTAATTCCCAAAGAGTTAAATTAACAATTTACAGTGTTAAAGAGTACTTCTTTTCAGTGTAGTTACAGGGTGCTACATGGTGTAATTTTATTTTTACACCGAAAGTGCACGAAACCCACCGAATTGTCTTGACTCCGCCCTTCAATGACTGCTGCCTCGCAAGACAACAATGCCATTTTATCTTCACGACCGAGACGGTAAGTTTGATTGCTTTTCTCTTTACAAAGTTAAATAGGAAATACTTTCCTATTAACATTTTTAGTCAAAAAATAAGTGGTGGTGAACACATTTAGAAATGACTAACTGCTAGACTAACTAACTAACTAAGAATGCTTGTTAAAGATAAGTTCATGAGATGCAAAGATGTACAGAAGAATGTAAACCTTCTCATGCCGATTTGATTTCCTGGATGGGGATTTTACATGTAAAATAAATTTGTTGAAATTTGCTTACAATTTATGTTATATATAGAGTTATATATACACCCTTTAGCTTCTTTCAGTTTGGTTTGTTGACAGCCTTCGTGAAACGAGTCTGGATTGAAGTTGATGAGGTCTGAAGCAGACACATTTGGGCGTTTTTCTGCTCAGATGAGAACATTTATCAAATGGTAATGTAATATATATATATATATTTTTAAATAATTAAGTACGGTGGGCCAGTAGTGCACAACACAACGGAATTTAAAAAACAAACATTAGTTCACAACACAACAAAATTAAGCCACAACTAGAGATGCACCGATTACAATTTTCTAGGCCGATTCCGATTTCAGATTTTTCAGAGTTTGACCTGCCGATACTGATTTTAGCTGATTCCGATTTCATTTTTTCTAACCACTTTACAGCAAACACAAATATTTATTTTCTCTCTTTTCTTTAGTAGAACATTTTACATTTTGCATAGAATATTTTTGAACAGTAATCACTATAAAATAGGACTATGTAAATTACTCCTGGTTTGGGAAATTCACACACATCTAAAGTGCACTGTTATTGAAAAACGGCCTTATGTCACGAGGTTTCCTACATGTGTGTTCCGTGTGCACGTGTGATGCTGATGTTGCGTGATGTTAATCATGCGGCGCCCGAGTGCATTTGACCGGCATCAAATCGGCATATGTCAGACTGACCGGCCGGTCGCCCATCATGGCCGATCCACAACACACAGGAAATGAGCCACAACACAACGGAAATAAGCCACAACACAACGGAAATGCTCCCGACCACTAGAGGGCCCTCGGAGCGTGAAAAAATGAGTTTTCATTGCAATTGTTCTATAAAGTCAGCAGTCTCCCCCCTCTAGTCCGACCCACACCTCAACGTGGTGAGGGGGTGAACAGTTAAGTAGGGGACTGCCTACTCGGGCTCTGCCATCAGTGATGAAGGTGCTTGCACTGAAGTATCACCTAGGGCATTACGCTAGGTGGAAAGGCCTTGCAGGAACCCTGAAAATGACTGGCCAAGTGGGCTCCGGAAAAGACTGCCATGGTGTCTTCTGGCTACAACTCGGCACGTCACGACATTGGCAAAGACAGCACCGCAGCGGAGCAGTCACAAGCCATTCAGGAGGTGTGTTCCCATCTTGGGATCACTTCCGGCCAGCTTGCTGCGCCAGCAGTCACCAGCCTGCACGTCTCAGGTCCTGAGCTTTCTGGCAATGGTCACTGTTGGAAGAGAGAGTAGGATCGGTCACACAAGCTTTTCCCAGTATAATCCATTCATTGTGGTGTTATGTCACAGACGCCAAGTCCTGCGGCGATGGGCAAGTGGCGACAGGTGGAGGATACCACTGGGAGCACTTAGTCACGAACCTGCACGTAGGCAGCATGGGTGTGATGGTCGTCTGATGCTGACCTAGAACAGGTGACAGAGCAGCCCTTTTTAGGGATAGCACTGCTCTCTTCCACGGAAGAAGGGGCTAGAAAAGCTTCCTTAAACATCGCTCGTTCCACTCACTCTGCTGGTTAACCGCGACCAGCTGAGTATCTAATTATGCGGTCGACAAAAAGTACAAAGATAAAGACTAAACTGCGTCTAGCCTCTTGGAATGTGCGCACACTTTTGGAGAAGTGCAACCTCACGGCCTGTCGCCAAGGCCGATGACCTTGCAGCTGATGCTCAAGAATGGCAACAGTGCTGTCTTGATTAGTGCCTATGCACCCACAATGACTGCCAGTGATGACCAGAAGGAGTGTCTTTCTATGAACACCTTAACACTGCCTTACGTTCAGTGCCTCATAAACACCGGCTCTTCCTTATGGGAGACGTGGGACGTGATGTCATTGCATGGCCGAAAGTATTGGGGCAACATGAGCTGGCGATCACAAACTCCTTCTATCAGCAGGCGAACAAGTACAAGACCACGTAGCAACATCCTCGATCAAAGCACTGGCACGTGTTGGATTACATCATCACCTGGCAGGGACATCTCAGGGAGGTCCATATAACTCGAGCCATGGAACATCTCAGGAAGGTCCATATAACTCGAGCCATGCGAGGCACAAGCTGTTAGTCTGACCACTGATTGCTGAATAGTGTGATGTCTCTGGACCTAGCTCCATCTCGTCGACCTAAAGCCAAAAGGTGGAAGCGACTTGATGTTTCTAAGCTTCGTGTTGACTCTCGCCATATTAACTTCTGTCAGACTCTTTCAGACAGGCTCAGCACCTTGGCAACAAGCTGCCATTAATATTTTGGAGACATGGTCCAAAATCAGGGATATCACGTACAACACAGCTGCTGAAGTCCTCGGCTTCACCACATCTAAACATAAGGACTGGTTTGACGATCAGGATGTTGAAGCGCAAGCCCTGTTGAACACCATGCACACAGCTCACTTGGCGTGGGCCAATGATAAATCCAGCAATGCGAAAAAGTCAGCATATACTCAAGAAGCACAGACCTGCACAGACCTGCCTGCATGAAATGAAGAACAGATGGTGGCAGTCAAAAGCTGAAGAACTTCATTTTGCTGCAGACCGATATGATATGAAGGCATTCTATCACGGTCTTAAGGCAATCTATGGGCCCTTGAGAGATGGCTCAACACCTGTACGTGCCATTGACGGAACCCTACTTTCTGACAAGGCTGAGATCCTCAGACGCTGGGTCAACCATTTTTAATTGGTATTGAACCAGCCAGCTGCTTTTGATGACTCAGTGCTTGGCGACATAGGGCAGACCTGGACAATATCCGCTCCGGGAAGAAGTCGCATGAGCCATTAAGTAGATGCCCTCTGGTAAAGCCCCGGGTTCTGGTGGCATTCCAGGTGAGGTGCTGAAGGAAGGTGGACTATCTCTTCTCGCCGCACTCAATGCATTATTCAGTAAAATATGGAGCGAGGAAGCTGTGCCTCAGGATTTTAAAGACGCATTGATTGTTCACATTTACAAGCGCAAGGGAGACAGAGTCTGCTGTGACAATCATTGTGGCATTTCGTTGGTCTACATTGCAGACAAAGTTTTGGCACGAATTCTGCTGAACCGCCTCCAACAACACGTTTATGACAGTGACATTATCCCGTTAAAGTCAGTGTGGATTTTGTGTAGGCCGCGGTACTATGGACATGGTGTTTACTGCTAGGCAGATTCAGGAGAAGTGCCGAGAACAACACCTTGATCTTTATATGATCTTTATTGACCCCACCAGGGCACCATAAAGATTTTATCAAAGAAGTTGCGGACTTTCTATCAGAATTAGTATTGGCTGCAGATAAAGTACTAATTGTTGGTGACTTTAATAAACATGTAGATAATGAAAAAGATGCATTGGGATTGGCATTTAAAGACATTGCAAACTCAATTGGAGTTAGACAACACGTGTCAGGACCTACTCATTGTCGTAATAATACTCTAGATCTAATACTGTCACATGGAATAGATATTGATGCCGTTGAAATTTTGCAGCAGAGTGATGACATCTCAGATCATTATCTAGTCTCATGTAAACTTCATTTAGCCAAAGCAGCAAAGCCGACTCCGTGTTATAAATATGTTAGACCTATAACTTCTGCCACTAAAGATTGGTTTATCAATAATCTTCCTAATCAGTTTCATCATCTCAGCATCCCTGATAGCTTAGAAGAAGTCGATATTGTGACAGAAACTTTTAACTCTCTCTCTTCCAGAACTTTAGACGCAGTTGCTCCGTTGCGCTAATAGAAGATTAAAGAAAATAGTCCAACGCCGTGGTACAACGAGCACACTCAGGCCCTTAAGAGAGCATCCAGAAAAATGGAGCGTAGCTGGAAGAAAACTAAACTAGAGGTATTTCGGATTTCATGGAAGGAGAGCTCGATTGCTTACAGAGAGGCCTTAAAAGTTGCTAGATCTGCTTATTTTTCAACCCTTTTAGAAGAAAATAAACATAATCCTTGGTATTTATTTGAAACAGTGGCTAAACTAACGAAAAAGAAAGCTTCAAGCCCAGAAGTGTCCAAGCAACACAGCAGTAATGACTTTATGAATTTCTTCACTTATAAGATTGATAATATCAGGGACAAAATTATAACTATGCAACCGTCTACTACAGTATCGCATCAGGGAGTGCATTGTAGTTTCCCTGAGGAAAAATTTGGTTCATTTGCTGCTATAGGATAGGAAGAATTTTGCAAACTCGTTAATTCATCTAAATCAACAACTTGCATGTTAGATCCTATTCCGACTAAGCTACTGAAAGAGATGCTTCCAGATGTCATAGATCCTCTTCTCAATATCATTAATTCGTCTCTGTCTCTAGGATACGTACCAAAAACCTTTAAGCTGGCTATGATAAAACCGCTTGTTAAAAAAACGCAACTTGATCATACAAAATTAGTCAATTACAGGCCGATCTCGAATCTGCCTTTTCTGTCAAAGATACTGGAAAAAGCAGTATCCTTACAACTGTGTTCCTTTCTTGAATGAAATGATATCTGCAAGGATTCTCAGTCCGGATTTAGACCGTACCATAGTACCGAGACAGCTCTCATCAGGGTCACAAATGATTTGCTCTTATCATGCGATCGTGGTTGTATCTCTCTATTAGTGTTACTTTATCTTAGTGCTGCATTTGACACAATTAACCACAACATTCTTTTAAATAGACTAGAAAAGTATGTTGGCATTAGTTGGCATAGGCATTAGCATGGTTTAAATCATACTTATCTGGCCGTTATCAGTTTGTAGCAGTAAATGAACAGATGTCTTATCGATCACAAGTTCAGTATGGAGTACCACAAGGCTCAGTACTAGGACCGCTGCTGTTCACTCTGTACATGCTACCATTAGGAGATATCATTAGGAAACATGGAATTAGCTTTCACTGTTATGCCGATGATACTCAGCTGTATATTTCTTCCAAACCTAACGAAACTTACCAATTCACAAAATTAACGGAATGCATAGCTGATATAAAAAAAAAATGGATGACTAGTAATTTTCTACTACTAAATTCTGAAAAAAATAGAGTTCCCTTTCGTTGTCACTCCGAGTTCCGTCGGATGACGACGAATGGGGGTTTCGCTTAGATGCCTATCCACTTCGAGTAATACAAAACGAGCCAATGGCAAAGAAATGCCATGGGTCTGCAGAATTTGCATGGAGCAGCTCCGCCCCACCTCGTGGGTATAAAGGGCGGAAATTCCAGCAAAGCAGTATGTTTTCGCTTCGGAGCTAAGTTCATCCTTCGTTCCACAAGCCATTCCTGATATTTTCAGTTCTACAGACGAGCGAGATTCTCTGGTGTTGGTGTGACGGCGATCTCCGGCGAGCGTGCGCTTCCTGCCTATCTGTCTGTGATTCGACAGCGAGTGTGTGTCTCCCCGGGCGCTTCAACACAGTCAGAGTTTCTTTTCTCTCACAAAAGAGCTTGCACGTGGCACGTCTTTTTAAAGATGCATCGCCCGTGCACTTCTGGTTGCGGTAGACTCGTTGACATCTCTGATGGGCACGAGCGTTGCATAGTGTTTGGGCATTGATCACGCTAGAGCAGCGCTCGTGGATGACTCATTTTCTCTCTGTGGGAACATGACCATCGCAACATTACGGTCGAGACTCAGTGATCTCGCAAGAGTGAGAGTCCCCTCATCCACCCCCCGTTCTACTGGTTCTAGAAATAGAGCTGGTACTTCGGCTGGTGGCCAGGGTGATCTGAGGGTGACGGTTTGGAACAAAGCGCCGACTATCAGTCCGTGCCCAGCCGCACCCTCTCCAATGTTGCAACCCGCGAGTGTTCAGGGGATTCCCGCGGGACCATCTTCGGATGCCCCGCGAGATTCCTTTGGCGCTCCAGAGGAGGACGCGATGTCTATCGCAGCATCACAAGGTGGGTCTGAATCTTCTGGAAGTGAAGACTCAGCGCAGCTGCCACCTGCCGGTGTGCATACGGTTGTGCCTGAGTCGGATCCGGAGATGATGGCCATGCTTGCCCGAGCCGCCGCGAGCATCGGGTTAGAGTGGTCCCCTCCATCCTGTCCCGAGTGCTCTTCCCGTGACCGCTCGTTGGTCACATCCGCCTTTCCTCCCCTCGATGAGGCGGCTGCCCGTGGGGACACTGGGCTCCCCCCGGTTGAACGCTCTGTTGCGATGCAACTGTGTCCTCAGAGCGCTTCTTCTCGTGGTGAGCCTAAGCACCCATCCAAAGCCTGTAGGTACTCGTCTATGCTTGTGTCGAAGTCCTACAGAGCGGCGGGACAGGCGGCCACCTCTTTGCATGCCATGGCCATTCTGCAGGTCTACCAGGCCCAGATGCTCAGGGACATGCACGAGGGTAGGACAGACCCAGGGCTCTTCAATGAGCTGCGCGCCGCCACCGACCTTGCTCTCCGAGCGACGAAGGTGACCGCACGCTCCCTGGGTTTGGTGATGTCCACAGCCGTGGTCCAGGAGAGACACCTGTAGCTGAATCTTGCTGATATGCGGGATGCCGAGCGGTCTCGGCTGCTCGACACCCCCATATCACAAGACGGCCTCTTCGGCGGAGCAGTCGAGGACTTCGCCCAACAGTTCTCGACTGCGCAGAAACAGACTGAGGCGATTAAGCACATTCTGCCCCGACGGCCCGCTGCTGCCTCCACCCAGCCGACCGGGCAGAATACTCAGTCTGTTCGCCGCCGAGGGCGCCCTCCTGCGGCTCCCGCCCCTCCCGCCCGGCCCAAGCAGCAGCCTTCACCCGGGCCCGGTCGTGGAGGAAGCCGCAAGAAGGCGCCCCAGCCCTCTCCTGCCCCACCCCCCGCTAAACGCCGGGCCAAGCGGCGCTCCTGAGACGGGCTGCTCAGGGATGATGATCACTTCTCGGGAGATGGTAGCAGGACCACTCCTTCCCCCGGTGGAGGGCCGGGGGAGAATCTTTTGTTCCACCGCTGCTCACCCACGGGTGGGCAGCACCCTTATGTGGTTAAAGAAAGAAGTGACACATTCATCCCTGAGCACACAGAGTTCTCGGACGACACGGTCCCGCTGGGTCGCTCAAACAGTCAGGCTCGGCTACGCGATTCAGTTCGCGCGGTCTCCTCCCCGCTTCAGGGGAGTCCGCTCCACTATGGTCGGTGGCAATGCCCCTATCATGAGAGCGGAGGTTGCTACCTTGCTGGCGAAGGGTGCGATCGAGACTGTCCCTCCAGCCGAAATGAGGTCCGGCTTCTACAGCCCGTACTTCATTGTCCCCAAGAAAACTGGTGGGTTACGGCCAATCCTGGATCTGCGCGTGCTGAACCGCTCCCTTCACAGGCTGCCGTTCAAGATGCTCACCGCCAAACTCGTTTTCGAATGTGTGCGGCACCAGGATTGGTTTGCAGCGATCGACCTGAAGGACGCCTACTTTCATGTCTCCATTCTCCCTCGACACAGACCGTTTCTTCGGTTTGCTTTCGAGGGGCAGGCATATCAGTACGTAGTTCTCCCTTTTGGGCTAGCCCTGTCTCCTCGCATCTTCACGAAGGTCGTCGAGGCAGCCCTTGTTCCCCTCCGGGAACACGGGGTTCGCATCCTGAACTATATCGACGACTGGCTGATTCTAGCTCACTCTCGAGATCAGCTCTGTGAACACAGGGACTTGGTGCTCCGCCATGTAGCCCGTCTGGGCATTTGGGTCAACTGGGAGAAGAGCAAACTTTGCCCCGTGCAGAGGATCTCTTTTCTCGGTATGGAGATCGACTCGGTCGCCATGACCGCGCAGCTTACGAGCGAGCGCGCACAATCACTGCTGACTTGACTGAGACAGTTCGAGGGCAAGAGTGTGGTTCCACTGAAACTTTTTCAGAGGCTCCTGGGCCATATGGCATCTGCAGCCGTGGCAGCGCCGCTCGGATTGCTTCATATGAGACCGCTTCAGCTGTGGCTTCGCGACCGAGTCCCGAGGTGGGCATGGCATCACGGCACCTTCCGAGTACCAGTTACTCCGACCTGCCGTCAGACCTTCACCCCGTGGTCGAACCACAGTTTTCTACGGGCCGGAGTGCCTCTGGAACGAGCTTCGCGGCATGTTGTTGTAACGACAGATGCCTCTGCCACGGGCTGGGGCGCCATGTGCAACGAACGTGCTGCCGCGGGCTCCTGGACAGGACCCCAACGCTTATGGCACGTCAATTGCCTCGAGTTGCTGGCTGTACAGCTCGCCCTGCACCGCTTCCGGGCCGTGCTCAGGGGCCAGCATGTACTAGTCCGTTCAGACAATACCGCGACTGTAGCGTACATCAACCATCAGGGTGGTCGGCGCTCCCGCCGTATGTCATGCCCGCCACCTCCTCCTATGGAGTCAGAAGCATCTGAGGTCGTTTCATGCCATTTATATCCCCGGAGCTCTGAACTGTGCAGCCGACGAGCTCTCACGGCTTCAGCCCCTCCCTGGAGAATGGCGACTCCATCCCCAGTCGGTTCAGCTGATTTGGGACCAGTTCAGGGACGCACAGATAGATCTGTTTGCCTCTCACGACTCGGCCCATTGCGCCCAGTTTTATTCCCTGACCGAGGGCACGCTCGGCACGGATGCTCTGGCGCACAGCTGGCCGCGGGGCCGCAAATATGCGTTTCCCCCAGTGAGCCTTCTTGCGCAGACCCTGCGCAAGGTCAGGGAGGACGAGGACCAGGTCATTTTGGTCGCGCCTTACTGGCCCGCCAGGACCTGGTTCCCGGAACTTGTATTCCTCGCGACAGCACCTCCTTGGCCGATTCCTCTGAGGAAGGACCTCCTTTCTCAGGGACGGGGCACCCTATGGCACCCTCGTCCCGATCTTTGGAACCTCCACGTGTGGCTCCTGGACGGGACGAGGTAGGTTTGAGTACCCTACCACCAGCGGTGGTGGCTACCATCACTTCCGCTAGAGCTTCGTCCACGAGACACCTCTATGCGTTGAAGTGGAACCTCTTCGTCAGCTGGTGTTCTTCTCACCGAGAAGACCCGCGGAGATGTTCGATTGGTGTTGTGCTTTCCTTTCTTCAAGATGGGTTGGAGCGAAGGCTGTCTCCCTCCACCCTCAAGGTCTATGTCGCCGCTATTGCCGCACAGCACAACCTTATAGAAGGTAAGTCTGTAGGAAAGCACGACCTGATCGTCAGGTTCCTGAGAGGAGCGAGGAGACTGAATCCTCCTCGCTCTCCTCTCGTACCCTCTTGGGACCTCGCAGTGGTGCTAACTGCCCTGCGGAGTGCTCCCTTCGAGCCTTTGCAGTCGGTTGAGCTTAACTTCCTGTCAATGAAGACAGCACTTCTGACTGCATTGGCCTCCATTAAGAGGGTAGGGGACCTGCACGCATTCTCCGTTGACGAAGCGTGCCTGGAATTCGGGCCGGCTTACTCTCACGTGATCCTGAGACCCCGGCCTGGATATGTGCCCAAGGTTCCTACCACTCCCTTACGGGACCAGGTGGTGAACCTGCAAGCACTGCCCCCGAAGCAGGCAGACCCAGCCTTGGCACTGCTCTGTCCAGTACGTGCTCTCCACATCTATGTAGACAGAACGCAGTGTTTCAGGACCTCAGACAAGCTCTTTGTCTGTTATGGTGGGAGACTGAAGGGAAAGGCTCTCTCCAAGCAAAGGATGTCTCACTGGATAGTGGACGCCATTGCTTTGGCTTACCAACAGCAAGGTCGACCGTGCCCCCTTGGTGTGACTGCCCACTCCGCCATCCGGCGTCCTCTTGGGCTCTAGCGCATGGCGCCTCGCTAACAGACATCTGCAGAGCTGCAGGCTGGGCGACACCCAACACATTCGCCAGATTCTACAATCTCCGAGTGGAGCCAGTGTCCTCTCATGTACTCGCTTCAACCGGCTAGTACCGGACCAGCTCAGGTGTCTTCGCTTGCTCGCCATTCCACTCCACGGACTGGATACGTGCGATATTCCCCTCAGGTGAGCTTCCCCGAAAGCCCTGAGTTCCTCCAGCACTCCTGATGCTGGCGCCAGTGTCTTTTGCCTGCGCGTCGGCTAGGTGCCTCCCGTGTGCATGGTACCTCCTCTGAGCTACCCCCACATGTGTATTTCCACTGTAAGCCTCTTTGAGCGTGTGTCTTTCCCTTGGCAAGCCACCTTGCCACCCCTGGGGTTTAAATATTCCACCTGCGGCTGGACACCCCAGTGATTCCCCATGTGCATCCCTCGGGTCATATGTGTATTTTCTAAGTCCCCCCTCTGGGTTGGCAGTAATTGCATATTCCCTTAAAAACCTTGGGATATGCTCCCCAGTGTACCTTGGCATTCCTGTGCTAATAGGAGTCCTTCGTCCGTGCTGTCTCACGACAGGGATCTCAGATTACGCAGGGCACTGGAAGACAGCCGAGAAAGTGGCGTGATTAGACTGGTATCCCCATTCGTCGTCATCCGACGGAACTCGGAGTGACAACGAAAGGGAACGTCTCGGTTACGGATGTAACCCTCGTTCCCTGAGTAGGGAACGGAGACGTTCCGTCTTCCTGCCACTTTCCGCTGTACTGCGGGGATCGCCTGAGCTCAGTCTTGGCTCCTCAGCGAGGAAACATACTGCTTTGCTGGAATTTACGCCCTTTATACCCAGGAGGTGGGGCGGAGCTGCTCCATGCAAATTCTGCAGACCCATGGCATTTCTTTGCCATTGGCTCGTTTTGTATTACTCGAAGTGGATAGGCTTCTAAGCGAAACCCCCATTCCTCGTCATCCGACGGAACGTCTTCGTTCCCTACTCGGGGAACGAGGGTTACATCCGTAACCGAGACGATTCTAATTATTGGACAAAAAACTTCCACACGTAATAACCTAGAATACTGTCTAACACTTTATGGCTGCTCTGTTAAGTCTCCATCGTCGGTTAGCAACCTGGGTGTGCTCGTTGATACCAATATTTCATTTGAAAATCACGTGTCTAGTATCTGTAAAACTATAAAAATATCAAAATCGACTGCAGGCGGTAGATCCTTTTCCTATTTAGCACCAAAACTCTGGAACAATCTTCCTGACATTGTCCGGTAAGCAGACACACTCTGTCAGTTCACATCTAGACTAAAAACACATCTCTTTGGCCTAGCATACACATAACACACTATAGACTTCCTTAATTCAAAATTAGGCTGCACAGTTTAGATCAGCCGGAACCGGGAACACGTCCCGTAAATCCTGATGTACTTGGTACATCATAAGAAAGATGGCGTCTACGCTAATATTAGTCTCTCTGTTTATCCCGAGGGACCCTCTATGGTGGACCTGCGCCTGGACCCATCCCAACTCATCCTGAAGTGCCAGCCTCATCAGCCCTGTGAAGGCCTCATCGACATGACAGCCATCGGCACTGATCCTCAACAACTCGTCTCCATACCGGCGTGATTACTTCGACTTCCAAACAGATGGAAATGGATAAATACTCTAAATGTTCCAATCCAATCTGACTTGTAATGCTGCCCGAATCATACACTGTTCCTTCGTTGGCCAGAGGAGAACTGGCCCCCGACTCGAGTCAGGGTTCTCCCAAAGTTTTTTTCTCCATTCTGTCATCTGATGGAGTTTTGGTTCCTTGCCACTGTTGCCTTTGCTTTTGGCTTGCTTAGTTGGGGACATTTAATATTCAACAATATTATTGATCTGCCTTACTTAAGGTGGACGTTGATGCAATTTCTTCTAGAAACAAACTTTGTTGTATTATTTTCATGTTATCACTGTGAAGCTGCTTTGATACAATCTGTATTGTAAAAAGCGCTATATAAATAAAGGTGAGTTGACTTGACTCACGAAAGCCTTCGACTCAGTTTCGGGCTCTGGCTCATTCTGCATAAGATTGGATGCCCATAGAAATTCATTAATATCGTCCGTTTATTTCATGATGGCATGCTTGGTCAGGTGCTGGGCGAACTGTCTGACCCATTTGGGATCTCCAATGGCACCAAACAGGGCTGTGTGCTCACCCCACTGTTATTCAGCATTTTTTTCCAGGATGCTGTCCATAGCTTTTAATGACTGCGACATGGGCATTCCAATCCATTTCCGTACAGATGGCTGTGTCTTCAATCTACACAGGCTTCAGGCTCGTACAAAGACACATTCAGCAGTTCTCCTTTTGACGGCCGTTGACAAATTCTGCTACCTCGGTAGCATTCTTGCAACTGAAATGACAGCGGACTCCGACATCAGTGCCCGCATCACAAAAGCTAGTTTTGCCTTCGGTCGACTGTCCCAGACATTCCCTTAGGGATCAGGCGCTGTGGTAGCGCGTCAAAGCATTCTCGAGTATAAATTTGCAGCTATAATTCATGTAGGTGATTTTGAAGTAATATTTTGTCGAAATACAATGGTTACATACTGTTAAAACTAATCGTGCTATTGATATATTAAGACAGCTGACTCTATAGAACAATGCCAAGGAAAACTAACTTTACCGTGCTCTGAGAGCCCTCTAGTGGTAGTGAGCATTTCCGTTGTGTTAGGGCTTTATTTCGTTGTGTTTTACATTTTCCGTTGTGTTGTGGCTCATTTCCGTTGTGTTGTGAACGTACTCGGTTACGTACGTAACCTCGGTTCTCTCTAGTAGAGGGAACGAATATTGCGTAAGTTGCTTACGCTACGGGTAAAGTAATCTTTTCTCGAGATATTGAAGACAAAAATTATCCTTAATTTTTCATATATTGTCAACGCAGTGTAGCAGCCAGCAGACCTAGAGCAGGCTATATTGTGTGCCCATTGGCTGCCCTGCGGTAACTGCTGCAGCCTACCGCTGAGCCTCGTGCGTGACATCACACCGAATGAGGGCGCTTCGCGCCCACTACGCGTCACAGCCCGCCAAAAAAGGGGGGATGGCTTAGCGTATAAAAGGCGGGGTCGGGGGCTACATCACTGGTTTCATCAGCTGAAGCGAAAATTCGCTCTTGGCGCCTGCGCGGTCGGGTTACGCAATACTCGTTCCCTCTACTAGAGAGAACCGAGGTTACGTACGTAACCGAGTACGTTCTCTTATGATGGATCCCAGGGGGCATTGCAGGCCTTTACACCCATAGGCGGATCCGATAGCTTCCACTATCCATCTGGACAGGCTCTGTTTCGAGGCGGCGAGACCCCTGTTGCGCCCACCAAACGAAACGAAAAGCTGTTCCGAACGCTTGAAAGGGGCGGAGCGCGTAATGTAAGCCCTCAGCGCCCTGACAGGGCAGAGGAGATTAACATCGCCCTCACTATCGGATACTGGCAGAGCCGAGAGAGAAATGACCTGCGCTCTAAAGGGAGTGCCCAACACTTTTGGGACATAACCGTGCCTTGGCTTGAGGATGACTTTGGAGTCATTTGGCCCAAACTCAAGACACGCAGTGCTAACAGATAGCGCGTGTAAATCCCCTACGCGTTTAACTGATGACAGAGCTGTTCAGAGTCTAACGGTTCAAAGGGGAAAGCTTTCAGGACCTCTAGGACCAATGAAAGATCCCACATGGGAACTGACGGGTTTTTTTGCTGAACAGAGTTTGGTTCTTGTAAATAATATCTCTCTTAGATGGCTCGCACTGGGCGATACGAACAGGAGGGACCTTTAGTCTCAAATGTCTCAAATGCTGGGGACAATATCCCCAACCCGAGTTGTGGAACCTTCATGTTTGACCTGGAAGGGTAACAACTGAGGGACACTGGGTTTTCAGCTGATGTCATAGAGACCATTCTCAGGGCATGGGGTGCCACTTGGGAAGCATTCTCTGCTCGCCTGCTTCGTTCGTGGAGCCAGGCGACTGAGGCCTCACGTTAGAACCAAGATCCCTTCATGGGACTTAGCTAATCTTGCATCCTCATCCTGATTACCTGCCTACGGTCCCTTTCTCGACCGTACACAAGGTCACTCTCAAGGCCTTCTGTCCTCCGCCATTCACAACACCG
Organism: Tiaroga cobitis; assembly: GCA_030578255.1. Taxonomy (NCBI): domain Eukaryota; kingdom Metazoa; phylum Chordata; class Actinopteri; order Cypriniformes; family Leuciscidae; genus Tiaroga; species Tiaroga cobitis. Next base: position 11,982,736 of record CM060599.1, on the reverse strand, counting down.
GATCAGGAGAGATTTCACAGACTGTCCAGTCCGTGCTCTTTAGACCTACATCCACCGCGCTAGCAAGAAGCGTAAGTCAGAGCAAATTTTTGTTTGTCATGGGGGCTGCAAAAGGGGGGCGGACACAACAAAACAGACAATTTCACATTGGGTGAGGGATGCTATTGTCCTTACCTATGAAGAGAGCGGTCAAGCTTTACCAGAAGGTAATCAGGGCTCATTCTACTTGGGGGGGGGGGGTCGCTTCTTCCCGAGCTTTGATTGTGATGTGGCAGGCTGGTCGTCTCCGCACACATACATAAGATTTTAAAGTTTGGATGTTCATGCCACTCCAGGCTCACATGTCCTTGAGTCAACATCACAAGCTCATGTCTGGGACCTTTTGCGTTCTTGTGAGCACACACTACACAACCTTGAGGGGTCCAGACACCCACAGTGCGGTGGAGTGGGTATTCTTGCTCCCAATGCACTGAATCAAGCACAGCATTGAGTGTAGTTGACTCGGGTTACTTAAACGTAACCCTGTTCCCTGAAAAAACGGGAATGAGATGCTGCACTTTATTGCTACACTGAGGATGTTCCAGGACTGTGTCACATCTAATTATAACCTCTGACGAGCACACACTTCGAGGCTATACAAGTTTAAAGTAAATTCCATTGACGTGTTACACTCATGACGTGTGACACATACACTCACCTAAAGGATTATTAGGAACACCATACTAATACTATGTTTGACCCCCTTTTGCCTTCAGAACTGCCTTAATTCTACGTGGCATTGATTCAACAAGGTGGTGAAAGTATTCTTTAGAAATGTTGGCCCATATTGAAAGGATAGCATTTTGCAGTTGATGGAGATTTGTGGGATGCACATCCAGGGCACGAAGCTCCCGTTCCACCACATCCCAAAGATCCTCTATTGGGTTGAGATCTGGTGACTGTGGGGGCCATTTTAGTACAGTGAACTCATTGTCATGTTCAAGAAACCAATTTGAAATGATTCGAGCTTTGTGACATGGTGCATTATCCTGCTGGAAGTAGCCATCAGAGGATGGGTACATGGTGGCCATAAAGGGATGGACATGGTCAGAAACAATGCTCAGGTAGGCCGTGGCATTTAAACAATGCCCAATTGGCACTAAGGGGCCTAAAGTGTGCCAAGAAAACATCCCCCACACCATTACACCACCACCAGCTTGCACAGTGGTAACAAGGCATGATGGATCCATGTTCTCATTCTGTTTATGCCAAATTCTGACTCTACCATCTGAATGTCTCAACAGAAATCGAGACTCATCAGACCAGGCAACATTTTTCCAGTCTTCAACTGTCCAATTTTGGTGAGCTCTTGCAAATTGTAGCCTCTTTTTCCTATTTGTAGTGGAGATGAGTGGTACCCGGTGGGGTCTTCTGCTGTTTTAGCCCATCCGCCTCAAGGTTGTGCGTGTTGTGGCTTCACAAACGCTTTGCTGCATACCTCGGTTGTAACGAGTGGTTATTTCAGTCAAAGTTGCTCTTCTATCAGCTTGAATCAGTCGGCCCATTCTCCTCTGACCTCTAGCATCAACAAGGCATTTGGATACTGGATGGTTTTCCCTTTTCACACCATTCTTTGTAAACCCTAGAAATGGTTGTGCGTGAAAATCCCAGTAACTGAGCAGATTGTGAAATACTCAAACCGGCCCGTCTGGCACCAACTAGTGTTGTTTTTGGCGGCCTGTTTTAATTTTAGCTTTAGTCTGGTCTTTGTGTCAAGCTGTCATTTTAGTTTTTATTAGTTTTAGTCACGTTCATACTCTTTTTAGTCTAGTCTAGTTTTAGTCGACGAAAACTGATGACATTTTAGTCTAGTTTTAGTCGACGAAAGACATAGTCTAGTTTTAGTCAATGAAAATTGTATTTTAGTCTCTTTTTAGTAATGCAATTCTATTTAACCCAGTCAATATAGTATAAGTAGCCTACCTAGTAGTATAGACGAAACCAAAATTTTGTTCTAGCCAAACCCATTTCAAACAATATTATCTTATTATATTATTGTTACCTTATAGACTCAAGAATACATCCATTCCAGACACAGAAGATGCTCTGATTTAAATTTATAACCTATTTATTTTACCAACCAAACATGTTAGAAGTAGCCTACACACATGATGAAATGAAAGTTTTTCCAAATGTAATTTCTTTTTCTCCCAAAGACGAATCCCTTTCTCTGTGTCAGACTTAACTTTGTTTGTTGTCGTTTATGCTAACGCCTGTTTAACACATACTCTGTTTGCAGTGCGTATTTTTTCCCGCACCCATTTTAGTAGGTTAGATAGAGCCTATGGTTAGAGCCCTCACACCGCACGCGGATGCGGTCCGGCAATGCGCTCCAGGAGCGGTGCGTGCATAACAGCAGAGCAGAGATCTACACAGTACCTCAACAACGCGACATAATGGATGTAGGCTAAAAATATCGATTTGAAATAGAAAATAGAGAATAAATATTGTGATTGTGGTACAGCTGTAGATCAGTTGCGCACTGCAAACGCAGCACATGTGAAAGCACAATGCTTCTCCTGCATACACACCGCAACACGCAGCACATACGCACTACACAGAGTAGCCTATGTGTGAAACAGCTGTAACTCACGCAGCTGCATCTTCTAAATAATGCCGCAACCGCGAGTGGGGCTTGAGGATGTGAAGTCGCCTGCGTCTTTGCAGTGCGATCTGATGCAGCCCCTGAAGTGACACAGGAAACAGAAATGCTGCATAATAATAATAATAATAATAACGCAAGTAAACGAGACGAAATAACGTTAAATAACATTTCGTCTCGTCTCGTTTTGGTCAACGAAAATGAAGAGACATTTTAGCATAGTTTTTATTTTGTAAACCACATTTAGTCTCGTTTTTAATGGTCAACAATATTGCATTATACATTTAATTATAGTCATCGTCACATGACCAGCATATACGTTGCGTCTCGTCTCGTTTTCGTCAAGTGATAAAGGTTCGTTGACGACGATATTTAGTCATCATTTTCGTTGACGAAAGCAACACTAGTACCAACAACCATGCCACGCTCAAAATTGCTTAAATCACCTTTCTTTCCCATTCTGACATTCAGTTTGGAGTTTAGTAGATTGTCTTGACCACACCCCTAAATGCATTGAAGCAACTGCCATGTGATTGGTTGATTAGATAATTGCATTAATGAGAAATTGAACAGGTGTTCCTAAATTATTCGATACAACAGTTCCAAAGAAAAATCGGTTTGAGACATGCTGTCACGGCTTGGCAGATGGAACGTCGATTTGAATGGTAGACAAGATTTAATCCAACAGCAGGTGAACAGAATGTAACAGAGTGTTAACATTCACACGAACAATAACTGACAAGGGACAGAACTCAACTGGAAAATATATACACGGGGTAAATTAGGGAACTTTAGCATTTGTTAAATACATCTGTCTGAATACTATATTTTAATTATAGTGTGATATTCCACTACATTGAAACCCAATATTGAGTTTAAGTATTAATTGCATTCAAATGTGAAATCTGTCATTCTCTCTCTCTCTCTCTCTCTCTCTCTCTCTCTCTCTCTCTCTCTCTCTCTCTCTCTCTCTAAAAAAAAAAACTTTTGCCACCAGCGCGCAATGAATCTTGAGATAGTCTGGGCTGCGAAGGATCCATCTGTTGTATCCTTCTTGGCCTGGGAAACGACTCGGGACGCACTTCGAGGCTGCATTTAAAGGAGCCTACGAAAAGGGACAGCCTTTGTCACATCGGTATGACTCATTCAGTCTTCGAATGCAGCCTTCGAATGATGCAGCCTCTGAATTGGGACACAGATCGTATGTGTGGTTCTTGGATAATCACCCTTCAGCTAGAGTACCCCGCTACGGGTAAGCCTTAGCCATCTTAGATATTTCTCTTTTTGTCGTATTTTAGCTCATTTGATTATATTCCTGCCTTGCTGTCACTTGAGTATTTTATTTATTGTGAAATCCATAAACTTTTTGTATTCTGATAATGATGTGCCCTTCATGGTAACAAACCTGTGTGCCCTATTTTTATTGGGTTTTTACTTCCCCGTTATTTAAAAAGAAAGAAAATTTAGAATTTAAAATACTTGTAGTGAAATCTATTCATCCCTGTGTTGTAGTACTGCAAGTGTAGCTTTGCTACAAAAGCTATAACTATAATGAAACATATATTTTTTCCTTTTATATAATTTGATTAGTAGAAATGTACTAAAGGTATCTTGATTGACTGCTCAATTTCCACTTTATATTAATGGTGTACAAATTTAGTGTATGAAGCTAACTGTTTGCTTAAATATCCACAACACTTATATACCAACAACACTGAAAGAGCCCGCGGTTCAGGGTTCCTTCACATTTTCTTTCAGAATCATCATTCGTCCACTTCATTGTCATATTAAAATAGTGTAACATCATTAAGAACCTACATCTACCAATGGGGAAAAAAAGTGATCTCACATTTTTTTTTCTATGGAAGCTTGCTTCCACCACAGAATACATTTGTTTTAAATTGCGATATCTATTCCCCCCCGCCCCCCCTATATAAAGATATAAATTCAAATCTGACTTTTTGCACGCAAAAGTCTCCATTATGAGTTTAACAAGTCCAGAATTGAGGGAGACTTTTCTTGCATTTGTGAATTTAGTCACAGAAAAAAGTCACAATTGCGAGTCACAATTTACCATTACCATCAGTGGCTGAAACAAGCTTCCTTAGTTTTCCTTAATTTTATAGTTTTTAAAAATGTCAAAATAATTCAGTTGCTTGTGAAGGGATTTTGCTTTTCTTTTCTTCTGAATACGTGGGAAATTGTGTTCCCTTTCGTTGTCACTCTGAGTTCCGTCGGATGGCGACGAATGGGGGTTTCGCTTAGAAAGCCAATCGACTTCGAGTACTACAAAACGAGCCAATGGCAAAGAAATGCCATGGGTCTGCGGAATTTGCATAGCGTAACTCCGCCTCACCTCGTGGGTATTTAAGGAGCACGCTGATAGCAAATAGGCATGTTTTCGCTTCGGAGCCAAGGTGATCCTTCGTTCCACAAGCCATTCCTGTACTGTCAGTTCTTCAAGACGAGCGAGATTCTCTGGTGTTGGTGTGACGGCGATCTCCGGCGAGCGCGCACTTCCTGCTTATCTGTCTGTGGTTTGACAGCGAGTGTGTTTCTCCCCGGGCGCTTCAACACAATCAGAGTTTCTTTTCCTCTCACAAAAGAGCTTGCACGTGGCACGTCGTTTTAAAGATGCCTCGCCCGTGCACTTCTGGTTGCGGTGGACTCGTTGCCGACTCTGATGGGCACGAGCGTTGCATAGTGTGTTTGGGCATTGATCACGCTAGAGCAGCGCTCGTGGATGACTCATGTTCTCTCTGCGGGAACATGACCATCGCAACATTACGATCAAGACTCAGTGATCTCGCAAGAGTGAGGGTCCCCTCATCCACACCCCGATCTACTGACTCTAGAAATAGAGCTAGTACTTCGGCTGGTGGCCAGGGTGATCTGAGGGTGACGGTTTGGAACCAAGCGCCGACTATCAGTCCGTGCCCAGCCGCACCCTCTCCAGTGTTGCAACCCGTGAGTGCTCGGGGGATTCCGGCGGGATCATCTTCGGGTGTCCCGCGGGTTTCCTTTGGCGCTCCAGAGGAGGACGCGATGTCCATCGCGGCATCACAAGGTGGGTCTGAGTCTCTTGGAAGTGAAGACTCATCACAGCTGCCACCTTCGGGTGTGAATACAGTTGTGCCAGAGTCTGATCCAGAGATGACGGCCATGCTGTCTCGAGCCGCCGCGAGCATCGGGTTAGAGTGGACCAAAAAAAGCGTCCCCGTCAGGCCCCGATACCTTTCTTCCCGGACGTGCATGATGAAATCTCGAAGTCCTGGAAGACTCCCATGTGTTCCTGCGACCGCTCGATGATTTCATCCGCCTTTCCTTCCCTCGATGAGGCCGCTGCCCGTGGGTACACTGGGCTCCCCCCGGTTGAGCGCTCTGTTGCGATGCAACTGTGTCCTCAGAGCGCTTCTTCTCGTGGTGAGCCTAAGCACCCATCCAAAGCCTGTAGGTACTCGTCTACATTAGTGGCGAAGTCCTACAGAGCTGCGGGACAGGCAGCCACCTCTTTGCATGCCATGGCCATTCTGCAGGTCTACCAGGCCCAGATGCTCAGGGACATACACGAGGGCAGGACAGACCCAGGGCTCTTCAATGAGCTGCGCGCCGCCACCGACCTTGCTCTCCGAGCGACGAAGGTGACCGCACGCTCCCTGGGTTTGGTGATGTCCACAGCTGTGGTCCAGGAGAGACATCTCTGGCTGAACCTTGCTGATATGAAGGATGCCGAGCGGTCCCGGCTGCTCGACACCCCCATATCGCAAGACGGCCTTTTCGGCGGTGCAGTCGAGGACTTCGCCCAACAGTTCTCGACTGCTCAGAAACAGACTGAGGCTATTAAGCATATTCTGCCCCGACGGCCCGCTGCTGCCTCCACCCAGCCGACCGGGCAGAATACTTAGTCTGTTCGCCACCGAGGGCGCCCTCCTGCGGCTCCCGCCCCTCCCGCCCGGCCCAAGCAGCAGCCTTCACCCGGGCCCGGTCGCGGAGGAAGCCGTAAGAAGGCGCCCCAGCCCTCTCCAGCCCTCGCCTAAACGCCGGGCCAAGCGGCGCTCCTGAGACGGGCCGCTCAGGAATGATGTTCACTTCTCAGGAGATGGTGGCAGGACCACTCCTTCCCCCGGTGGAGGGCCGGGGGAGAATCTTTTGTTCTCCACTCCCCGCTGCTCACCCTCGGGTGGGCAGCACCCTAATGTGGTTAAAGAAAGAAGTGACACATTCATTCCTGAGCACACAGAGTTCTCGGACGACACGGTGCGCCGCCCCCGGGCCGTGCACCCCTCGTCCTCCTCTGTCCCAGAGCCGGATGACAGTGCGCGCCGTCCCCGGACCGTACCACTCTCATCCTCCTCTGACGCCAGACCCCTGGCAGAGCAGACCCCCGTGGAACGTTCGTCCTTCCCTGGTCTGCTCTGTCAGGACGCGGTCCATGGCTGCACCCCCACACCGGGCCGCTATGCCGTCCACGTCTGGGTCAGCCATACCGCCTCGCTGCCCCACCGACGGGAAGTCTGTGGTTCGCATGACCCCGCTGGTTCAGTCGTTGGGAGCCTGGCTAGAGCTTCCCAACCTGTCCCGCTGGGTCGCACGAACGATCAGGCTCGGCTACGCGATTCAGTTCGCGCGGTCTCCTCCCCGCTTCAGGGGAGTCCGTTCCACTATGGTCGGTGGCAATGCCCCTATCATGAGAGCGGAGGTTGCAACCTTGCTGGCGAAGGGTGCAATCGAGACTGTCCCTCCAGCCGAAATGAAGACCGGCTTCTACAGCCCGTATTTCATTGTCCCGAAGAAAACCGGTGGGTTACGGCCAATCCTGGACCTGCGCGTTCTGAACCGCTCCCTTCACAGGCTGCCGTTCAAGATGCTCACCGCCAAACGCGTTTTCGAATGTGTGCGGCACCAGGATTGGTTTGCAGCGATCGACCTGAAGGACGCCTACTTTCATGTCTCCATCCTCCCTCGACACAGACCGTTCCTGCGGTTTGCTTTCGAGGGGCAGGCATATCAGTACGCAGTTCTCCCATTCGGGCTAGCCCTGTCTCCTCGCGTCTTTACGAAGGTCGTCGAGGCAGCCCTTGTTCCCCTCCGGGAACACGGGGTTCGCATTCTGAACTACCTCGACGACTGGCTAATCCTAGCTCACTCTCGAGATCAGCTTTGCGAACACAGGGATTTGGTGCTCCGCCATGTAGCCCGTCTGGGCCTTCGGGTCAACTGGGAGAAGAGCAAACTTTGCCCCGTGCAGAGGATCTCTTTTCTCGGTATGGAGATCGACTCGGTCGCCATGTCCGCGCAGCTTACGAGCGAGCGCGCGCTGGGGTGCCATGTGCAATGGACGTGCTGCCGCGGGCTCCTGGACAGGACCCCACCGCTTATGGCACATCAATTGCCTCGAGTTGCTGGCTGTACAGCTCGCCTTGCACCGCTTCCGAGCCGTGCTCAGGGGTCAGCATGTACTAGTCCGTTCAGACAATACCGCGACCGTAGCGTACATCAACCGTCAAGGTGGTCTGCGCTCCCGCCGTATGTCGCAACTCGCCCGCCACCTCCTCTTATGGAGTCAGAAGCATCTGAGGTCGATTTGTGCCATTTTTATCCCTGGAGCCCTGAACTGTGCAGCCGACGAGCTCTCACGGCTTCAGCCCCTCCCGGGAGATTGGCGACTCCATCCCCAGTCGGTTCAGCTGATTTGGGACCAGTTCGGGGACGCACAGATAGATCTGTTTGCCTCTCACGACTCGACCCATTGCGCCCTGTATTATTCCCTGACCGAGGGCACGCTCGGCACGGATGCACTGGCGCACAGCTGGCCGTAGGGCCGCAAATATGCGTTTCCCCCAGTGAGCCTTCTTGCGCAATTTCTGCGCAAGGTCAGGGAGGACGAGGAGCAGGTCATTTTGGTCGCGCCGTACTGGCCCGCCAGGACCTGGTTCCCCGAACTTGTACTCCTCGCGACAGCACCTCCTTGGCCGATTCCTCTGAGGAAGGACCTCCTTTCTCAGGGACGGGTTACCCTATGGCACCCTCGTCCCGATCTTTGGAACCTCCACGTGTGGCTCCTGGACGGGACGAGGCAGGTTTGAGTACCCTACCACCAGCGGTGGTGGCTACCATCACTTCCGCTAGAGCGTCGTCCACGAGACACGTCTATGCGTTGAAGTGGAACCTCTTCGTCAACTGGTGCTCTTCTCACCGAGAAGACCCCCGGAGATGTCCGGTCAGTGTCCTGCTTTCCTTTCTTCAAGAGGCGTTGGAGCGAAGGCTGTCTCCCTCCACCCTCAAGGTCTATGTCGCCGCTATTGCCGCACATCATGACCCGATAGAAGGTAAGTCCGTGGGGAAGCATGACCTGATCATCAGGTTCCTGAGGGGAGCGAGGAGACTGAATCCTCCTCGTTCTCCTCTCGTACCCTTTGGGACCTCGCAGTGGTCTTAACTGCCCTGCGCAACGCTCCCTTTGAGCCTTTGCAGTCAGTCGAGCTTAACTTCCTGTCAATGAAGACAGCGCTTCTGACTGCATTGGCCTCCATCAAGAGGGTAGGGGACCTGCACGCATTCTCCGTTGACGAAGCGTGCTTGGAATTCGGGCCGGGTGACTCTCACGTGATCCTGAGACCCCGGCCTGGATATGTGCCCAAGGTTCCTACCACTCCCTTTCGGGACCAGGTGGTGAACCTGCAAGCGCTGCCCCCGGAGGAGGCAGACCCAGCCTTGGCACTGCTCTGTCCAGTACGTGCTCTTCGCATCTATGTAGACAGAACGCAGTGTTTCAGGACCTCAGACCAGCTCTTTGTCTGTTATGGTGGGAAGCTGAAGGGAAAGGCTCTCTCCAAGCAAAGGTTGTCTCACTGGATAGTGGACGCCATTGCTTTGGCATACCAGCAGCAAGGTCGACCGTGCCCCCTTGGTGTGACCGCCCACTCCACCCGGAGTGTGGCATCCTCTTGGGCTTTAGCGCTTGGCGCCTCGCTAACAGACATCTGCAGAGCTGCAGGCTGGGCGACACCTAACACATTCGCCAGATTTTACAATCTCCGAGTGGAGCCAGTCTACTCCCATGTACTGTCTTTTTCAAGCTAACATGGGACCCGTTAGGTGTCTTCGCTTGCTCGCCATTCCACTCCACGGACTGGATACGTGCGATATTCTCCTCAGGTGAGCTTCCCCGAAAGCCCTGAGTTCTTCCAGCACTCCTGATGCTGGCGCCAGTGTCTTTTGCCTGCGCGTCGGCTAGGTGCCTTCCGTGTGCATGGTACCTCCTCTGAGCTACCCCCACATGTGTATTTCCACTGTAAGCCTCTTTGAGCATGTGTCTTTCCCTTGGCAAGCCACCTTGCCACCCCTGGGGTTGAAATATTCCACCTGCGGCTGGACACCCCAGTGATTCCCCATATGCATCCCTCGGGTCATATGTGTATTCTCTAAGTCCCCCCCTCTGGGTTGGCAGTAATTGCATATTTCCCTTAAAGACCTTGGGATATGCTCCCCAGTGTACCTTGGTATTCCTGTGCTATAGGAGTCCTTCGTCCGTGCTATCTCACGACAGGGATCTCAGATTACGCAGGGCACTGGAAGACAGCTGAGAAGGTGGCGTGATTAGACTGGTATCCCCATTCGTCGTCATCCGACGGAACTCGGAGTGACAACGAAAGGGAACGTCTCGGTTACGGATGTAACCCTCGTTCCCTGAGTAGGGAACGGAGACGTTCCGTCTTCCTGCCACTTTCCGCTGTACCGCGGGGATCGCCTGAGCTCAGTCTTGGCTCCTCAGCGAGAAAAATATGCCTATTTGCTATCAGCGTGCTCCTTAAATACCCACGAGGTGAGGCGGAGTTACGCTATGCAAATTCCGCAGACCCATGGCATTTCTTTGCCATTGGCTCGTTTTGTAGTACTCGAAGTCGATTGGCTTTCTAAGCGAAACCCCCATTCGTCGTCATCCGACGGAACGTCTCCGTTCCCTACTCAGGGAACGAGGGTTACATCCGTAACCGAGACGTTTCTTAGCATCCCCATGTGGATCAGAGAAAAACACCCAGCAGTGCACAATGATGTGATTAATGCATTTTACATTTTTTTTCATTATATTTTCATAAATGCATAATACTTACAGTAAACAGTACTTTAAATATACATTGTTCTTTGGAATTCATATCTGTAATAAAGCATCTATGCATCTAAAATAGTTATTTTATGTTGCTTCAAAGCAGTTAGCTACTTTTTGGTGCTGTAGCTTAATATAGTTAACTACCTTTTCAAAAGAGTAGCTTGACTGTAGTTGACCTACTTCAAATAAGTAGCTTGAAAATCTACTGTACTGTTTTTAAATAGATTCTCCAACATTAATTGGACTGTTTACCGTGATATACAGGAGTCTGGCACAGGAAAGAGCGTAGTCAGTTAAGATGATTTCTTGTTCATGTTTTACAGCTCCAGTCAGATTTCAGGTTATGTTTACTGTCCTCTAGTGGAAGGAGGGAGGGATCTGTAAGAAAGTTACAGAGTTTGAAGTCTGTTCGCACAGTTTACCATAGCAGTAAGATAGTTCTCCATTATCTTGCAAAAGTCTGTGATTGATCAGTCTGATAATACATGAGTGAGTGTGTCCTTAGACATGAACATTCTCTATTTCTCCCTCTTGGTCTGTTTCTCCTTTCCATCTCTCTAGTTTTGAACGGCCACTTAGATGAGAAAAGACTTTCTGACTGAAATGTAAAGCAACCAGTTTTGTTTTTACTCTTTGTTTAGGGGAAGGTAGCTACGGCAATCGTAGAATAACAAAGTGGAAAATGCATATGGTCTGAATTCATTACCAAATGCTTTAAATGGCTAAATGTGGACTACAGGGCATTAAGGTATTATTAACATTAACATTATTTATGTTAATAGAATCAGTTAATATAATTATTTATGTTGCATTCATTAGAATTTATGCAAAACTGCTTTGAAAAATAAAATGTGTATTGTGAAAAGCACTATATAAAATGTTTTTACTTGTTTTGACTCAACTTAATCTTTCAAAGATGTGATCCCCCTTAATCTGGACAGAAGTTAGAACTTATAAACACTCATTGTGTCAACCCTGCACATAAAACTGGGCTTAACACAACTTTGTTTCCAGGCAGACTAATAAAAAATAAAAATAAAAACTTGTGTGACCTTACTCCTGGAAGTTGAATAAAGCCAGCAAATCAGATTAGAGCTTACCAGTCTCAGAAAGTGCTTCCCATGTCTGTGTGTAATGTGTATCAGAACAGTCTCTGGGTCCATTGGAATGCTGTATGGGTGAGACTACCATATTTGTTTTTTGGCATTTCCCATTTCCACTGGAATTCTCTGGATTCCACTTACTGTTTTTCTCCCATCAGCTCTCTCTTCCCTGTTCTCATATGTGTGTTGGCCCCTGGGTCTGGGTGGAGGTGTGTCGGGTCTGTGAGTAGCTCCAGCTTCATTAATCATCAGTACTGGGCTTAGCATCAAACCCCCTCCCCGTCTCCTCCTGCACAACCCCTCGGATTACCCTGCGCTGCTGCTGAAATGTCAGCCCAAATCTGAGTCTCCATGCAGATAATAATTTCAATAATATTTCTCCATTTGTGGCCTCCTTGCCAGGGGAATAACGCTCCCCTCTCAGTCAGGTAGTGTAAGTCTGCCGTTGGTGGAAATGCTTGACTCTGAGCCAGATGGCTTAGCTGCTCTCACAGCATATGTTCAACAAGAACACACACACACACAAACACACACGCGCACACACTGAGTTTTATTAATTTTATTGAGTGAGATGCATATAGGTTTACATGATCCTGCTTTCTTAATCTGTGTCCATCAGTAGAGTGTGTATTTGTGACAATGAAAATCGATCAAATTGGAAAGGGCTTTAGATACTTTATATGGTGCTTATTGCAAATGTCAAGTCGTGCAGCATCTCTCAAAGTGAACAAGTACAGCTTGATATGAAACAAACACTCACAGTCCACTGGGAGGATGTGCATGTGTGTTTTGAATTTCCCCCAGTGGGGTCATTTGATAATATTGAAGATATTATATATTTTACAATATTTTTTATAGAACTGCAATATCAATATCTCTACTGGTAGAATTTAGGTAAAAATCACAAATTGAGAGTTCATCAATATTTTAGTCGTTTATTAGACAAATTTGAGATTAAACAGAAGAAACTCAACTTATACGCAAACTGTTATATATAATACTGTATTATATTTTATATTATTATTATACATTACATTTCCATATATGAAATATATTGTCATATGAAGTAAAAACATTGGAAACCTATTAGAAATTGGAAGAATTTCAGATATTGACACATATATCTAGCCCATATACCCATTCATTATTTTTTTTTTTACATATCACTAATGTTTAAGTATCACCTAATCACATGAGCAGGAGTGCGATATGGCTCTATATAAACATGGTTGTGATTTGGCTGTATTTACAGCCGTGCTGATATAGAGCCATATCATACGATGGCTACTGATATTGCTTTTATATAATAATTCAACACAAGTATGGACATAAATTAGGGACAACTTTTTGTCAAAAAAGTGTCTCTGAAGTCACCTTCGTTTATAGCGCTTTTAACAATATAGATTGTTTCAAAGCAGCTTTACAGTGATAATAGGAAATTACAGTAACAGAGATTTAGGCTTTACAGCAGCTCTAGAATAAAGTTATTGTCCTGCTAAAGTTAGTTTTGATTGATTCATTTCTGTTGCAAAGATCATTAGTTATTAACTTAGGGGCCGCTAACACGACACCGTTCTAAAAGAAAACACTCAATGCGCTCCGGCCCGCTCAAACAGTGCCTGGTGGCTCGAGAACGCAAACCCTAAAATAGATTTCACGGTGTAAGCCTTGAAATAAAAAATAAAAAAAGGTTATCTCTGTGCAAACCTCAAAAACACAAACCTGCGAAAACGCTGACGATGTAAAACAAAACCCCTATTGTGTGACTATACTTTATCCTCCCACAGATTCAAATCTACCAATGATAGTAAAACAGATGAGCCCAAGCCTCAATTACAAATTTGAAAAAGAAAATTTACCCTCTACTGCACGGTGTTGCCATATGGCAACATACCCTTTCTTTGGACATTTCTTGAAATTTGAAAATAAACATAAGCTCATATTAATCTTAAATTCAAGGTAGAACCTGGTGGTACCCAATGATATGCTTTGATGACATCACATCACACTACACACACCCTTAAACTGTCATTTCTTCAACACACTTTTGATGACTGCAGTTGCTGAAGAAGTGCTCGTGAATATGTGAAGATTTTCCTCAATTTTTCATATTTCTTCAGAATTTAAAAAATATGTCAAGCATCTGGGGCAAATTCTAATCTTTTTTCAATCATTGTCACATTGTTTTGATACTACTATTACCTTTTTATTCAATAAAAAAGGTATGTTGCCATATGGCAACATTGTGCAGTAATGGAACAATATTTTGCCCATGCTAATGCAGAGTAGCTTTATATGGATGCACTATATATTTATAAAGTAAAGTAAAAGTAAAGTATAAAAGTAAAATATATATACGCAAATTTTGTTTAGAAAATGCACAGTGCACAGTGTTGAGCTGATGTTGGGAAAGGTGTAAAGTATATCAAGAATTTGAAGGTTTTGTCATTCCAAAATCTGTATGGTGAACAAAAAATAACCACATACACAAGTCGCTGTGCAGTCCCCATGCAGATGTACACACACACACACACACACACACATACACACACACACACACACACACACACACTCACACACATACACGCACGCACGCACGCACGCACGCACACACACACACACACACATGCATGTTCCATCATCCTACACTTGATGGCAGCAGTAACAATTTTTTCTTATATTTCATTTGAAGTTGAAGTTCAGGAGGAGGCACCTGCACCTCCTGGGGTGGAAAAGGAACTGCTTCAAGGCTTTTCACATTGAGTAGTTTCACTTGAACAGTTCTTATGAGTTTGCGTCAGATGTTTTGTAAATGTTCTTGAAATAATTGTTTCACATTGAGTAGTTTCACTTGAACAGTTCTGGCAGTTTGCGCCAGATGTTTTGTAAATGTTGAAATAATACTTTGAAAATTAGTTTCATATTTTGTACACAAAGCTCTTGAAAACATTTTAAATAGTAAAAACAATTTTAATTTCTATAAGACAGGTCTGTAATCATCTATGAATTTCATGTCATTTTGGGAGAAAACTGTTCCATTGTTGCACAATGTTAACCCCCCCCCCCCCCCCCCCCCCCCCAAAAAAAAGAAATGTTAATTTGAGTCCATTTTATATATATAAAAACACTGTAAAAATTTTTCCCATGAGTGCATAATAATGCGTGCAGTAGAGGGTTAAAAAAACAAAACACAGAGGAGCGTGACATCATATCAGGCTTAAGGGAAGTCAGTCACATGACTGGCATCAGCACTTTACCTCGGTGTCAGCTAAGCCTTGCAAAAAATAAATAAATAAATAAATAAATAAATAAAAAATTGAATTTAATGAATTTAATTAGTTGAATTTGTTCAGCATCAGCTTCATGTACATGATTTTCTGTAATCGATATCATGGTAACAGTTTTTTTCCCTTACTTTTCTAGCACAAGTCATGCCAACCAACCAATGAGAACGGCAAACAATGACGATGATTCATACCAATACAAATCGTCTCAGGTTACGACTGTAACCGTAGTTCCCTGAGAAAGGGAACGAGACGATGCGTCACTTGACGCCTTGGGAACGCCCCCAGCGTGAATGCGTCTGAGCATCAATGTCAACTAGTCCAATGGAAAAAATGAGCGTCACGGGCGGGTGACGTCATGACCAGGAAGGGATAAAGGCTCACCCGGTGAAACGCGGCATTAGCTTCAAAAAGTCGAAGCAAGCCGATCACGGGGAAGCAGGAAGTATGGCAGGGTGACGCATCGTCTCGTTCCCTTTCTCAGGGAACTACGGTTACAGTCGTAACCTGAGACGTTCCCTTTCGAGGGAACTCTCGATGCGTCACTTGACGCCTTGGGAACGAGAATACCCAAAACGCCAGAATTCCAAGTACCTGAGTGTCAGTCTGTTGAAACTAAGCACTAAGCACCTGAGAACCTGGGGCAGCATCCAGGTCTAAGCTGTAAAACCTAACGAATGTGAGCGGTGAGGACCAGCCTGCCGCATCACAAACGTCTTGAAGAGAAACTCCAAATAGTAAGGCTTTAGAGGCCGCCATACCCCTCGTAGAATGAGCTCTGACCGCCAAAGGACACGGCAGGTCAGAGTACTCGTATGCAAGTGAAATAGCCTCAACTATCCACTTACTAACTGTCTGTTTAGAAGCAGGAAGACCCTTCTTAGGTGATCCAAAGCAAATAAATAACTGGTCGGACTTCCTCATTGACGATGTCCGATGAACATAAGTATCCAGTGCTCGCACTGGACACAAGAGGTTCAGCCTTTCCTGGTCCGCCGATGTAAAAGGAGGAGGACAGAAAGCCTGCAGCACAATAGGCCTCGGAATCAAGGTCGGCACCTTAGGGACGTATCCCTGTTTCGGATATAAGAATGCCTTGACCATCCCCGGTGCAAACTCAAGGCAGGTGGGGGAAACCGAAAGGGCCTGAAGGTCTCCAACTCTCTTAAGGGAAGAAATAGCTAGCAGAAAGATAGTCTTGAGGGTAAGAAATTTCTCTGAAACCGAATCTAAGGGCTCGAATGGAGCCCTAGACAGGCCTTCTAGTACTATTGCCAAATCCCAAGCTGGCACCCTAGTGCGAGTTGCAGGCCTCAGCCTCAATGTGCCACGAAGGAAACGTGTAATCAGGGGGTCTCGACCCAACGATGTACCCCCCACCAGGGCGTGGTAAGCCGCAATGGCCGCCACGTAGACCTTGAGCGTGGAAGGACATAGACCTGACGTAAAGCGCTCCTGCAGGAACTCGAGTACTGTGTTCACAGAACAGTTAACTGGATCCCACTGATGTCGGTGACACCATACAGAAAAAACTCTCCATTTAAGCGCATATAGTTTCCTAGTAGCTGGAGCTCTGGAGCTTAGAATGGTCTCAGCAGCCTCAGCTGAGAGACCACTCTCTATGAGTTGGGCCCCCTCAGAGGCCAAACCCACAGGTTCCAAATTTCTGGTCGAGGGTGAAATATTGTGCCCCCGGCCTGAGACAGAAGGTCTCTCCTGATTGGGATCTCCAAGGGAGGACCGTCTAAGAGATGGATCAGGTCCGCAAACCAGATCCGACTCGGCCAGCGTGGTGCTACTAGCAGTAGGCTTATTCCGTACTGGCGGACTCGTTCCAGAACTCCTGGGAGCAGAGCAACAGGGGGAAATGCGTACAGACGTAGCCTCGGCCACGTCTGCACCATGGCATCCAGCCCCAGGGGGGCTGGGTGAGTAAGGGAGAACCAAAGTGGACAGTGCGTCGTATGCTGAGACGCAAACAGATCCACCTCTGCTTGGCCATAAAACTCCCAAATTTTCTCCACCGCCTCGGGGTGGAGTCTCCAGTCCCCTGGCCTCAGCTCCTGCCTCGACAGGATGTCTGCTCCAATATTCTGGTCCCCAGGAATATACACTGCCCTCAGGGAGAGTACCTTCCCCAGAGACCACAGGAGGATCTGGTGCGCCAGCTTGCAAAGCGGACGCGACCGCAGACCCCCCTGACGGTTCAGATAAGAGACCACCGATGTGTTGTCTGTACGGACGAGCACATGATGGCCCCTCAGGTCTGGGAGGAATTGCTTCAACGCATTGAAGACGGCCATCATCTCCAGGCAATTTATGTGCCAAGAAAGATGATGACTCCTCCACCGACCCTGAACCGAGCGGCCTTCCATTACCGCTCCCCAGCCGGTGAGGGAAGCATCTGTCGAGATCGTAACTCGATGGCAGAGAGCTCCCAACACCGGACCCTGGGTTAAGAACCAGTGTTTTCTCCATATAACCAAGGCACGAAGGCATCGCCGCGTGATCTTGATCACACGAAGTGGGTTTCCCCTCGGGGAGAACCCTCTGGTCCTGAGCCACCACTGCAAAGGTCTCATGTACAGCAGGCCAAAAGGAATCACGTTGGACGCTGCTGCCAGAAGACCCAACAGTCTCTCGAACTGTTTCACAGTGCGTGACTGGCCTAGCTTTAGCTCTTTGGTGGCTGTCAGGATAGCAGCTACACGAACGGGCGATAGAGTAGCCCGCATCGTCACTGAATCCCATACCACACCAAGGAAAGTGGTTCTCTGTACTGGAGAAAGCACACTTTTCTTGGCATTGAGCCTCAACCCCAACATCTGCATATGAGCGAGAACGACACCTCGGTGCCGAACCGCCAACTGCTCTGATTCCGCTAGAATCAGCCAGTCGTCGATGTAGTTCAGAATACGTATGCCCTGAAGCCTGAGAGGGGCTAGAGCTGCATCCACGCATTTCGTGAACGTGCGGGGTGATAAAGCTAGACCGAAAGGAAGAACCCGATATTGGTATTCTTTGCCCCCGAAAGAGAACCTTAGGAACTTCCTGTGCTGAGGGAGGATGGAGACATGGAAGTAAGCGTCCTTCAGATCTATCGTGACAAACCAGTCCTCGGATCTGATTTGAGTCACGATCTGCTTGAGTGTCAGCATCTTGAACTTGAGTTTCTGTACTGAACGATTTAACAGACGAAGATCTAAAATGGGACGCAACCCTCCATCCTTTTTTGGAACAATGAAATAACGGCTGTAAAAACCCGACTCTCTGTCGGGTGAGTACACCTGTTCTATAGGTTCCTTTGCTAACAGGGCCTTTACCTCTTGCTCCATTACCAGAGCCTGCTCGGGATGCACCACTGTGGGCAGCACCCCGTTGTAACGAGGAGGACGAGAACCAAACTGGATTCTGTATCCTTTCTCTACAATCTGCAGGACCCAACGAGAAATATTCGGCAGAAGCTTCCACGCTGCCAGAAAATTTACTAAGGGAACCAGCCTCTCGAGGCTGGTCTCTGGTGTTATTGAGACGGCTAATTCCGGAGCCTGAAACATAATGGCAGGAACTACCTGAACTGGCCGCTCTAAGGCCCCCCTCAGAGGGCGCGAAACCAATGCTGTGCCGCAGCATAGCATCAGCGACTCGCTGGAGACCGCTGCGCCCTGAAGCACCAGGGGTGGCAGGGTTGGCAGAACGGTCTCGTGAGGACCCCGAAACGGAACGGGCACCGTATAATGAGGTGTACACCGCTCCACTTCGGTCGGGGCTGTCCTCACAGGCCTGATGCATGAACATCAGGACCTTTTTTTTTTCTTTTGAACCGAAGCCTTCTTCGCCTGAAGAACGGTCCTCAGATCCGGCTTCGACTTAGAAGACTTCGGTTTGAGAGGGTTGCGTCTGTCTCCAGTCTCTACGTGGAGGTGCACGAGACGCAACACTCTCTTTCTGATGCACACGATATGATGAGCTCGACGGCTGGGGCTGCTCACGCCCAGCAGCCCCAGGGGGCTGGACCCGGCGAGGGAGAAACTTTTTAAAAACGTCAGCTTGTTTCTTTGACTCCTGAAATCTCTCGACGACCGCGTGGACTGCGTCGCCGAAGAGACCAGAAGGTTCAAGCGGAGCATCTAATAAAAAAGCTCGATCTTTTTCTTTAATTTCAGACAGATTTAACCATAAATGTCTCTCAGTAGCTACCAAGGCTGCCATAGACCGCCCAATTGCTCTGGCGGTCTCCTTAGTAGCCCTGAGAGAAAGATCGGTAGCCCGACGAAGTTCACGAATATCGTCATGACTGACTCCCTCACTACTATCCAGATCCCCCAGCAGGTCAGCTTGATAAGCCTGGAGCACTGCCATAGTATGCAGACATGCTCCAGCTTGACCTGCTGCCGTATAAGCTTTGCCCACTAACACCGAAGTGGCTTTAAGCGGTCTAGTGGGCAAAGCCGAGGCTTTCAGAGACGATGCGGGACCAGGGGAAAGATAACTGGCTAAATTCTCTTCCGCCTGGGGCATCGCCTCATAACCATACTCTTTCAGCCCCCTTATTCTCGAATAAGTGTTAACTTGAGGGCTGAAAAGACGAGATGAGTAAGGTTTATTCCACGATTTAGATATTTCATTGTGCAAATCGGGAAAAAATGGAAGCCCTCGTGGTGGAGATAATGTGGTGGAAGATAAAAAGCGCTCATCTAATTTGCTTTTAGGACGAGCGCCCTTCTTCTCAGATGGCCATTCAATTTTTTTCTACAGCCCGCGACATAACATCCACCAGCTCATCATATGCTGGGGAAATAAATTGTGAATCTCTTTCCCCCATGTGTGTGCTTTCACTCTCCAAACTCATCGCATCAACCTCCTCGGAGGAAGAGCAATGAAGTAATGGAGGGCTCTCTCCCCGGGCGGAAGAAACCGCAGAGCGTGCTTCCGACACCGGGGGGAGAGCGCTGGATCTCTCGGATAAGGAAGGAGAAAGAGCCCTCGGACCCGTCTCCAACCCCTCCGAAAGATCCTTTTGCGATCCCCAGGAATGCAATCTCCGCGCTGCCTCAGCAGACGCGGGTCCTGATCCCTGCGGATCGCGAGCCTGCCCACTCTCTTTATCAAAGAGTGACAGGCGAGAGCGGAGCATGCGAAGCGGTAACATCTCACAATGCTGGCACTCAGCCCCCTCGAAGGCTGAGACCGCATGCTCCACTCCCAAACAAACGACACAAAGCTCGTGTGTGTCCCCACCCGTTAAATAACGCGGGCAGGGAGAAGCACACTGTTTGTACACTTGTTTAGTTTCCATCCTTTTCCGCAACAGACAACAGTAAATAGACAGAGACAAAATGACACAGATCGCTTGCTGAGACACAGAAGCTAATGCCGCGTTTCACCGGGTGAGCCTTTATCCCTTCCTGGTCATGACGTCACCCGCCCGTGACGCTCATTTTTTCCATTGGACTAGTTGACATTGATGCTCAGACGCATTCACGCTGGGGGCGTTCCCAAGGCGTCAAGTGACGCATCGAGAGTTCCCTCGAAAGGGAACTATGATCTACCTGTCTGAATCCCTCCATAACTGGAACAAATTGTAGAAAACTACCATTCTATTTCAAGGAAACTCACGTTGCGTCGATTGGTGATGAGGGAACGCTCTGAGTAATTGCGTCATGAAGCACGTGTGAAATCAGTCCAATGGTGTGACTAGACGTCAGAGGCGGGTGATTTAACGAACCAGGAAACTATAAAGCATGCCCAAACAGTGCAACGCTAGCTTCTGTGCCTTCAGTAAGCGCTATATGTGAAATTGGTTGTCTTATTTGGTGGTGTCTGTCTACCATCATTTCTTTATAAAAGTATGGCTAGCAAACATCAGTTTAGACTGTGTGTGCATCCCTTCCCACGTTACATTACGGGTGGGGATATACATGTTGTTTGTGTTGTTTATTTGGGAGCGGAGTATGCACTGTGAACAGCTTCCACTGCGGACGTTCCGTTCCTGCCTGGCGCTCTATGAAGAGGGTAGCCTGGGAAAACCCAGACAACTTCCGGGAAATTTAGATTTGCTCTGCAAGTTAGTCTGGCAAAGAGCTCATTCAAACCCATTTCTAATCCGTCGAAATTGCGGCACCAATCAGAAACGTTGGGGCGGGCTTTAAACGATGACTACAGCACAGCGACGGTGAAGCAGATTTTGTACATTTACAAAGATGGATGCTGCCGTGGAACTAGGGGTGTGACGGTTATAGTTGAACACCGCCGTTAGAACTCTATAACCGCCAAAACCATGTTATTCAAATATTTTTTTTCGCGGGAAACGGAGGCGGAGTTAGTGGTGCTTCGGAGGCTTCTACTGCTGCGGATGGTTCGGGAGAGGTCTGTGCCCCTTTACCGATAGGAGCGTGCGCTGACACGGAGTAAAGCCTTGTTTATACTCGAGGTGCGCGGCAAAAATGACGCGTTTGGTGCGCAAGACCGGCAAGACCCCATTTCGCTTGGCTGTGTGCACGGCTTTTTTTGTAACAGCGCGCGCCGCGTCCGAGGATGAACGACTTCTGCCCGAGCATGTACGTTTCACCGCACGGCACCGGCACTCAGTTTGCGCGTCTAAATTGCAAAGTTCATTGCAAAGTTTTAAGGTTTTGTTTACTGTGTGTGATTTATTTAATGGAAAGCACATTCACTTCTAGTTGTCTTGCTGTTAATTTTAAATAAACGTAGAGCAAGTAGCTAATCAGTGTCTGCTCGTTTATTCAAACTAAGTTGTTCTATTACAGACGAACGTCGCTCTGCATACGTCATTTTCTTCATCGTTCTGATTGGTTTAAGGTCTATGCAATTGCGCCCAGAGGCATTTGAGCCATGTCCGTTGGTGACGCCCCTTTGGAAATGATTTGTCAATGAAGCTTTGCCAGACCATAACTCAGTAACAACTGAGAATGGTCTGGTTTTAACCAGGCTATGAAGAGGGCGCTCAGGCTCGCGTTCCCTATGGTGGCGATCTAAATCATGGATCTAACAGAGGAGTTAGAGATGGGCCCGGCCTTATTTCTGCCCTCACCTGCTAAATCCAATGCCTTTTTTTTAGGGTTCGGAAGCACACGCTCTCAACCGCAGCCTTTCGAGGGGTAAGACAGATCTGAGGACCATCATTATCGCCAAGAAAGCTGCGGCGAAGAGGTCCATCTCACCTTGATTGCCCCGCAATGGCCAGGCAGAGTGTGGAGCACACCTGGGTGTGCTCTTTGATAGCAATCTTTCATTTGAAAGTCACCTGAATAGTATCTGTAAAACCGCATTTTTCCATCTTAAAAATATACCTAAATTACGTCATATGCTCTCATTGATGAATGCGGAACAATTAGTTCATGCGTTCATGACATCAATGCTAGATTATTCAGGGTTTTTTCCTGGCTCAAAATGAGGCGGAGCGGAGGTGGTAAAATCGTAACACTAAGGGGGTCCCGGGAGAAAAATTGTGCACATTTTGAAGATAAATGGATTAATCTGGTGCACTCCGCACGTCATTATGGAACGTTTTCTGGCTCAAAATTAGGTGGTAAAAAAAATCCAGATCATGTGTACACATGAAAGTGTACCGCGCCTTCAACTGGCTGAAAAAAAAAACTTTTTACAAGCATGTTTTTTTTTTTTAGGTATTTTAATAATCAGATAATTTGATTTTATTTACAGTTCATAGGGGCAATATTAACAACAGTGTAGTTGAATAGCAACAAGCATTTGCTTTCATTTACACAACCAGAAAAATGTGGCTCTATTTCAGATTTTTCAAACATTGCATTATCAACTACACAGTGTACAACCAGAAGCAGAACATTTCAGTCTCTTTTCAACGACGACACTTGGCAGATTATTGCTCAAGTGAAAACAGTTTGAAAAGTGAACTTAAAAAAAATTTCAGAATTGTACGTTTATTGTTATGAAAATTTTTATTTTTTCAAGCCCTGTATATCACTTGAATGTAAATAAAGCGCAAAAAAACAAACTACTAAATTAGTAAGCCATGAAATTACAAAACAGTAGTAAATTACGTGCCTGCTAAGTTACTTGTGATAGCTTATTTGATAAAAACGCCAGAAAAATGTTGGACTATTGCTTAAGTCAGGCTGGCTCTATGGATATATTTTAACCCTCTGGGGACCAAGGGGTTTTTGGGGCCCTTGGGATTTTTTGACATGCACTGACATTTGTGCTTTTTTCAGTTATTTATAAACATGTTAATGGCAAAGGTGTAAATTCACTCAATATAGCACAAACGGGGCTACCATAATATGTTAGCAACATGTATGTACATGTTTGTATTTTTGAGAGAATATTATTTATGCGTGGTTATTGAAAAAACTAAAAATAAAAGTTTCTGAAATAAGGCCACAAAACACATTATTTCTTCACAAGACTTTTGAAAATTATATCACATAGTCTAGAATATTTGGTCCAAAACTATGTGAGAAACATCCTGACTACTCATTCAGATCTTTTACTCATTTCTTTTACTCACTTACTCACATCTTTTACTCACTCATACAAGTCTTTTAGAATGTGTATGACGTGTTTTGTTTGAGAAAGCTTTATGCGAGGAGGCGTGATCTCTCATTAATATGTGTGGCATTTCACACCTGAGAAAGACAAAGACCCTCCCATAATGGCCCTATTAGGTGCTATCAGCCCATATCATTATGAAGAGCCTTGCACAAAGAATGAGGAGATTTAAAAAAGAATGGATTCAGATTGTTTGGATTTATTTACAACACACACACACACACTGCTTAGAATAAGTGAACACACCCATGCTAAAGTTGACTAAAAAGAGGAATAAAAAATCGTAATGCCTTAATTAAAAAAATTAGGAAAACTCCAACCTTTAGGGACATGAATAATGTCCTTGAATTCTTTGTGAATGAATAATGTATCACAAATAATTAAATGTTCTTCTTTAAAATACAGGGTGCATACGTCTGGAGACTTCTATCACACACCCTTCACCATATAGACAAGGTTTTATTTCAGTTCAAGTTAGAGTTGGAAAAATCTTGAAAAGAAAATTGTCTTTTTCCATAAATGTCTTAGTTTGATCATACATATTTCAAAGTTGAGGATTCATTATTTTGATATAGCTTGGATTGGAACAAACACTATAACATCTTAGTTGATTAGTTTATTGACAAAACATACTATATATTTAACATATGAGCAGAAACTCCTAACAAAAGCTTATTTGATGTCTATTTTAGAGTAAAAACGTTATACTCTATCCAAAACTAGTCAACAAAATGTCTTTTATGTCGTCTATAACAGTGCGTATCTGTGCGTTCATTCATTCATTCATTCATTCACACACACACACACACACACACACACACACACACACACACACACACACACACACACACAGAAACATGATTCACATTTAAACAGTATGCTATTTTTCCGTTTACAGACACTAACGTTATTCTATATCGCGATTAGAACAAAGCACAAGCATAAAACACTTACACACTTCTCAGCTGAATCTGTTGCTCCTCCTCGTGGTGAAAATAAACCAGCACTTGTTCTGAGGTAGGTAAATGTCCCAAGATTATTCCTCATAGCCGCGCAAGATGACAGTAGATTAATCTGACTAAAAAATATAGTGTGTTTTCAGAGTTTATGGGCGTTAACGCATCTCAATGTGGTGCTTTCTGGTCCCCAGAGGGTTAAGTAACTAAGTGTTTTAATTTCACAACAAAGCCAAAGCTTAAGAAAAACACTATCGGTACCTGGCTGTGACAAGTGAAGGCACTTCGATGCTGCGGAAGGAAGGTGCTTCTTGACTTGCGTGCGTCTGTGGTAGTTGTGATGACTGACAGGAGATGTTGAAAAGGGGGAGGGGCAGCGGCTCGTGCGGTTTGCCGGTTTCACAGAAATTTACCTTGCTCCGTTCGAGACCAGCAAGTTTAAATGCTTATTCTGATGCCGTCGAAATGCGCAGAACGGTTTGAGAATGGATACAGGCCGTGAACCCGCGGCGGAACCGTGTCGGTGGAAAAGAGGTATCTAATCATGTGATTCCCTGACTTGAGTTTTGTCGAGAGGCGGAGGCGGCCCGAAATTTGACGGAGGCGGCCGCCTCATAATTGTCTATGCAGGAAAAACCCTGTTATTGTAATGCTCTACTGGGTGGTTGGCCTGCACGCTTAATAAACAAATTACAGCTGGTCCAGAACGCAGCAGCTCGAGTTCTTACCAGAACCAGGAAGTATGATCATATTAGCCCAGTTCTGTCAACACTGCATTGGCTCCCTATTAAACATTGTATACATTTTTAAATATTGCTACTAATTACAAGCACTAAATGGTTTAGCTAGCTCCCCAGTACTTGAGCGAGCTCTTAACGCATTATAGTCCTTCACGTCTATTGCGATCTCAAAATTCCGGCAAGTTAATAATACCTAGAATATCAAAATCGACTGCAGGCGGTGATCCTTTTTCTATTTAGCACCAAAACTTTGGAACAGTCTTCCTAACATTGTCCGGGAAGCAGACACACCCTGAAGACACGCAGCGCCTGAAAATAGGCTACCTTCCGTCAACATAACCAGCGTTACCGAGCTGGGGACTATTTTAAGGCGCTGCGCCATATCATTACGCCTGCTGCACTCATGGTACGGCAGTAAATTTTCTTGATTATTACGCAGGAATGAGAGTATAGTTCCTAACCCTATCAGCCTAGAAAATCGCAACTTTACATTTTCCGTCTGCCTTAGTGCACGATGTAACTACAGAAGAGTCAAGTTTTAAATAGGAAAAATATCGAAACTCTTTGGTCATTTTTTTTTTGGAGAAATGCTAATGGTCTTGTCCACTTCAATGATGTATGCTAAGCTATGCTGAAAAAGTGGTACCGCCAGAACCGGAGATCGGCTGAATGGATTCAAAAACGGTGGAAAATAACTTTATTCTAGAGCTGTCATAAAGCCAAAACAATCTCTGTTACTTTAATTTTCTATTATCACTGTAAAGCAGCTTTGGAACAATCTACATTGTTAAAAGCGCTATATAAATGAAAATTATTTGACTTGACTTGACTTGACTTGTGGTTCTCGGATCTTGTTTCTCTCCTTGATTGATGGCTCTCCTTGGGAGATTCTGATCAGGAGGGACCTTCTGTCCCAGGCAGAGGGCTCAATACTTCACCCCCGCCCAGAACTGTGGAAGCTGTGGCCTTGGCCTCTGAGGGGGCCCAGCTCATATATTCTGGTCTCTCAACTTAGGTTGTTAAGACCATTCTTCCCTCCAGAGCTCCCTCCACAAGGAAATTGCATACCCTGAAGTGGAGAGTTTTCACTTCACAGTTAACTGCCCTGTTGGTACAGTGCTAGAGTTCCTGCAAGAGTGATTCACTGCAGGGTTATCCCCGTCCACTTTAACCCCTCTGAGGTCTAAGGGTTTTTGGGGTCCTTGAGGTGTTCTGACATGCTCTGACATTTGTGCTTTTTTCAGTTATTTATAAACATGTTAATGGCAAAGGTGTAAATTCACTCAATATAGCACAAACTGGGCTACCGTAATTTCTGAGCAACAATTACATGTTTGTATTTTTGAGAGAATATTGCTTATGCATGGTTATTGAAAAAACTAAAACTTAAAGTGTCTGAAATAAGGCCACAAAACACATACTAAATATGTTTCCACAAGACTTTTGACTAATGAGTGTTGCTGCCTAGAATTTTTGCTTCAAAATGATCTGAAAATCATCCTGCCTAATCATTTACACAAAAACATACACTGATTTAAATTGTATTAGACACCTTTTGTTTGGAAAGGCAATATGCGTGGAGGCGTGTTCACACCTGAGAAGGCAAAGGCCGGATAATGTGCCGCATAATGAGCTGCATATTAATTAGCCCTTTCACACAGGTGTGTCACAGGATCCCAAAGAATGCAAGGACAAAAGAAATTATCTATATAGCCTATACATATTTTACAATTAGAATTTGTAACCAATTACAAATAGGTTACAATTACAACAACAATTACAATTTTAACAATATTTCAAGTGTATTTCTTTGTAAAAAGTATACATTTTATCATACGTATTAAAAAAAGGTAAGGATTCATTAGTTTGAATATTGGAACAAACACTATAATAACATCTTAGTTGATAATTCAATATACCTACTTTATTTTTGACAAAACATCATACTATAGTATATTTAACTATGAGCAGAAATTGGTGAACACAAGCGTACCTATTTAATGTGACAGTAGTCTTTTTTTACAGTCAAAACTTTATAATCTATCCAAAACTAATCACAAAATCTTGTCTAAACATTCATATTTAGTCTGTAATATATTGTGTATGATATATTAGTATATCCATGTGAATTTGCAGCTTGTTGCTTATACAGACATTTTATTTCAACATATTTCAGTCTATTTTTACTAATCTTAGTAGGCTATAGCAATATAGTTTGGATGTGTTCATGTAAACATAACGTTTACTAATGTAGGTGCGAGAGTGAATGAACAAGGCACAGACACACGCTGTATAACTGTAGTAAACAAAGCACGCGCGCTTATGCTGTTCACTCATCATTTAGCCTACACACAGACACGCAATTCATATTTAAACAGTCTTTTTGCGGTTTACAGTCAGACACTATTCAATATCGCGATTGGAACAAAGCACTTAAGAATAAATGACTTACTACATCAGCTGGATCCGTTGCTCCTCGAAATGAAACTACCAGCACTTCTGGTACATTTTCCAGGGTTAGATAGTATTATTCCTCACAGCGAAAGGATACGCTGTGTACACAGCTGTACAAGATACTTACTAAACACAATGTGTTTTATAATCCAGCTGGTGGGCGTTGGCATGTTTGAATGGCTTGTCTAAGATCATTTGCGTTTGAATAGCGTGCGCTCTCCGTGGGCGTGGCACATTAACGCGTAATTAGGTATAATGAGCTGGAAAGAAAAATACTGACATCTCTCTCTTTTCATACAGATTACATAAACTGAGAATATTTGTTTTTTTTATATAAATTAATTCATTTAAAAGAAGAGAGTTCAAGCTTCATTATGGAAAAACACTCGTGCCTGTATGACAAGTATTCGCGGAATTACAGTTAATTTTCGGACGCGTTTCAGAATGGACTTAACTGACAGAGAGAAGGCAGAACGCGCATCATGTTTGTTTTTCTTTATTTGGCGAAAAGCACAACACTTTGTTTTTATTGTGAGTATCCACAAAAAAAAATAGACACTTATCAGGATCTAATGATGTACAACACTTAATATGTTAGATCAAAATCAACAGAGTATTTTGAGTTTCTTTTGTACTGATAAGAAAAAAGCGAGACTATCGCGCCGGCGCGATAGCCGACCTCAGAGGGTTAAAGGTCTATGTGGCGGCCATAGCTGCTTACCACATCTCTTTGGGTGGAATGTCATTAGGGAGAGACCCTCTGGTAACATGTTTCCTCCATGGCACACTGAGGCTGAGGCCTGCAGTACGCACTAGGGTACTGGGTTGGGATTGGCCGAGGTGCTCCAAAGGCCTATCCCTTGCTTCCTTCGAGTCTATTGAAGAGGTTCCAGTCAAGTTCCTGACTCTTAAAGCAGTGCTCCTTCTTGCTATTACGTCTCTTAACAGGAGATCTGCAAGCACTGTAGGTTGCCCCTTAATGCTTGACATTTGCACTTTTCTTTACCCTAGGCCAGGTTACATCCCTAAGTGGGTAGATCTATTGTGCTGCAGGCCTTCTGTCCTCCTCCATTCCAGGATCCAGACCAGGAAAAGAGCAATCTGCATTGTCCAGTTCGGGGATTAGATGCTTACATCCACAAAGCTGCAATGTGGCGTAAATCTGAACAACTGTTCGTCTGTTTCAGGTTTTTCTAGCAAAAGGACCCCAGTATCTAAGCAGAGGATGAGCAAGTGGATAGTCAAGGCTATCTCTCTTGCTAATGAGTCAGCC
Organism: Tiaroga cobitis; assembly: GCA_030578255.1. NCBI lineage: Eukaryota > Metazoa > Chordata > Actinopteri > Cypriniformes > Leuciscidae > Tiaroga > Tiaroga cobitis. The sequence goes on along the minus strand of CM060599.1, from coordinate 11,953,622 downwards.
GGACTGCCTTCCCCTATGGCATTCCGGGCCCACAGTATGGCTACCTCTAAAGCTCTCTTGTCAGGAGTTTCACTTCAAGATGTTTGTGATGGGGCAGGCTGGTCCTCACTGCACACATTCGTGAGGTTTTAAAACCTGGACTTGAGGTCTACACCAGGGGGTGTAACCTTGGTTCCCTGAAGAGGGAAAAAGATGCTGTGTCGCCCTGCCAAACCTCCTGCGTACCAGTCAGAGACTTACTTCAGCCTATTAGAAGCTAGTGTGGCACTGTTTGGGCATACTTTAGAGTTTCCTGGTTTGTGACGTCACTCGCCTCTGACGTCTCGTCACACCATTGGACTGATTTAACATGTGCTTCATCACGCAATCATACAGAGCGTTCCCACAACCTCAATCGGTGCAGCGTCTCATTCCCTCTTCAGGGAACCAAGGTTACAGTCGTAACCGAGGTGTTTGTCAATGGAGTGATTTGGATGAATACGTGTATCCTTACACCCCTAATATATATCTATATATATTGGATGTGTTAAGTATTTGCAGCTTATATGGGCTTTACACTATTGGTATTTACATACATTTTTAAGGCCCAGCAATCTTACTGTTTTAACAATTATTTGTTAATTTTGTATACATCCATTTTTAGGAGAAATTTCTGAGAAAAATTTAATAATTCAATGAAACTTAACTAAGAACACCATAGTCAATTGAAGAGCAACTTTTGAGCAATACAATTTTCCTTTGGGAATATGCAGGTCCATTTACAAAATTTGCTTGGACAAAACATGCTGTTTGACAAGCTAATTTACATATTTAAGCAATTGTATTAAGATTCATTATTGTGCCGTAGAAGTAGAAATATTCTCCCCTTGTATTCATTCTCTTGTTCCTGTGAGTTATGGTGTTCTAGCGAAGGAAGGCTGTAGAAGCTCACTAAAATGTCAATAGAAATATTGAGTCGGAAGGGGAAGGCTTGGCTAATTAGCACCCATTTAGATTTTATGATAGTTCAGTGATAGCCTCACCTGACACAGACTGCTATAGTTACATATTGTTGTAGCCTGAGGGAACCATAGGAAATTCTGGATTTATTGGTTCTATCATACCAGCATATTTCACTTGCCATTATGGCGTGCCAGAGCTCATTGATGGTGGATTATTTATTGCAGATAAAATTGGAAGAGCAAGTTGATGGCAGGATGGCCTGGTGTCTGTGTTCTTCATCATTAACATACGCATTATGCATCAAGATCCAGTCCAGTTCATCTGATTTAACATTGTGCTTTATGGAAATATACCAGACATTCTGAGGGAGTTTAATTTTTGTAATGTATTCTCCACTGATGTAAAATGAATGTAACACGGATTCTTGCTCTGACTGAATGAACTGCATTTAAAGCCATTGTAAAATATATGAACTTCAGCTAAAAAATTTACCTTCTTAAATGCAGTTGCCAAAAGAATGATCATCTTAGCTCCTCAATATAGAATGTACAGATGTGTGTTTATCACTGTCATAAAGTGAGTGTAATGCTCAACCATGAGTCTTATTCCTATAACTACAAGGAAGGTTAAACAATGGAAATCTAAATGGAATCTTTTTCTCTATTTAAGAACACTGTAATGTGTGCTTTTATATGTTTTATAACACAGGAAATGCAATGCATGTTTTCATGATGGTACTTCTCTGCTTGTGACAGCTCATATTAGGGGGGTTTAAAACTAAGCATTCTGTGCTGCATTATTGTGTGCCTCAGATCAAGCATTATTCTTTAGTATCTCTCTATGCCTTCTCGCTGTCAGAAATAGACCGTTGCAGTGTTTATGCCTGTTGTGTATTAGTTAATGTTTATTTACTACATCCCTTAAACCCTTGGATGTTGGTATTTATCCTATTTACACATCAATATTACCTCTCCATGAGGGCCATAAGAGTGGCATTTAGGTGCTTGTATGTGCGGGTATTAAAATGTGCTCTGTGGCGTGTGGGGAGTGCGTTAGGGAATAGACTGGGCCCTCGCCTCCTATTACCCAGAATAAAACTGTCAGCCGCCTTAATTACATCCCTGCCTGCCTCTGCCGTTTTTTACAGTGTCCCTGCTGCAGTGTCTGCATGGAGAAACTCACAGAAATTCTGCCACTCAGTTAAAATTATATGAAATTCTGTTTGCTGTATAGTCTCAATTATGAATCTACTTTGAATACATGACAGTGCTGCAAACAACAACAACAAAATTATGTTGAAGTTCCGCCACACTGCTTCTAAAAATTATCCCGATCCCGATCCTGCCTCTCATCTATGACTTGTAATATGATTATGAATGTTCTCTTAGCATCCTGATACAGTCCGAACACTCTGTCACCAAATATCAGTGCTGTCAGAAGAGCTGTGCTTTGAGGGTAACCTTCACAGTTGTCTGCAGGGGTCACAGTCTACCAGCCAATCTGTTCTACAGAAAGTGGGGTGGGTTCTTTCAGAGTAGTGCAGATCAGCTGCTGTTTATTCTGGGCTATGGATCAGTGCTTGGAATATGTCTACATCCTTTCAGACAGTCTCACAGCGTGGAGGAGTGTGTGGGCGACAGACAGTACTCATTCTTCACATGTTCCCTGGTCCCCAGGACCAACAGCCCAGAGAGACCACAGATTGTCTCTTGGGAAAGACTCTAGGAGTGTCAGAGGGATGAAGCTTGGATGAAAATTCATAAGAGAGAACAGAAAGCATTGCTGTTAGAAAAGGGAACAGAGTCCAATCTTTTTATCTCTTTAAAGAATATTCTAATTGCTTGATGTTTGATTTCAGTGAACTTTTGTTTGTGATCTTTCCTTTAATCACCTGGAAAAAGATACGAGACAGATCACTTCACTTAACCATAGTCATGGGCATAAGCCAGACCAGCCTGAAAAATATTAGTCACAGTTTATTGCTGATTTCAAATATGTTTTTGAAACACAATCTGGGAAAAATGTTTTGGAGTTTTGGTCTTTCCTCATCAAAGCAGATGAAAATTACCAAAATGGCCAATGAGTGAACATATGTGGTTCAAATTGGCGCCACTTTTGAGGCCCTAATTCACCAATGCACCCCAAACCCTCTTTAAGATAATGGATTCTCACCGAGATGTGGCCTAATGCACTCAGGTGAATTGTCTGGATCCTCATTCATTAGTTTTAATGGTTTGATGGTGACAACCATGTTAGCCATAAACACTATTTATGACACACATTATGCACGATCCTCATATGTGGCTAAAATTCCTAAGCAAAGCTGCGGACCTCTAATTAGAAGAATACGATTCTAATTAGAGGAGTGAGGAGCCATACACTGCTGCCCCTGACAATCCAACAGTGCAATCAAACTCCACTTAACTCAACTCACACTTTAAATGGAAGCTGCTCCCTGCACCAAATAAACCTCATCTCTTCATGCCCAATTGATCAAATTACTCCCAGTTAATGCTCTCTTTTTCACTTTCTTTCTCTCTGTTTTTCTTTCTTACCCTCTATTACTTTGTCCCTCTTTTGTGTTGCGTCTGACATTGTAGTGTAGTTAATTAACACTCAACATTTTTTAATTAAAGTTTTAGATGCATGAAACCTCCTAGAACTTTTTCTTCCAAGAAAAAAATCCTTATCACCATGACGTCTTTATTCTTATTTCTAGGATTGGCCAAGTTTTCCTCCAGCCAGAGGCTGTTAAAGCATCGCTCAGCTCTAGAATGCAATCAGGCGCACCAGCTAGCCAATTACAGGGTGTAAATTTGGATTCTAGAGTGACCTTATCATGGTGATCCTAGCTGTGACCCCACTATAAAGGCTCAGCGTGTCCCGCACCTCCCCTCCATGTTACCTACGTTTTTCATTTGAGGGATCTTTATAAGAGTGGATATGAAAGAAAACAGGTCGTGTGTGTGGCGTCTCTTCCTCTTTGGAGGTGCAGTCAGGAGCAAGTCTTTGTTTGCTTTGATTCTGTTCGGACTACTCCACCAGAGCAAGGGTCGGATATTGCACAACATCGTTCTTTGTTTGTAATCGTCCCTCAGATCTGGAAGACTATATGGTCATGCCAGTCCGTCTTTCCCTCTCTGTCTTTCTATCTGAGAGTTAAACTCAAAAGCTTTGTATCATGGCAACATGATGAGATTCTGGTTTTAGAGTCTTCTGCAAAACCTCCGTCGGTCATAGGTGATGGGATGTGTGTCCTGTGTGATCTCTCTATACAGTATATCAAGCAGTATCACATTCATCCTGTTATGATCCTTGAATTTATTTTCTGTCTGTCTTCAGATGGAGTTACAGTAAACAGTTTCATTGTAAATTGTTATAACAATGTGTAGAAGCTCAGGACAATTTTTACATCTCAGTCTGTAATGCGGATGGTAGGGACAGAAATGTTCTTCTGTATTGATGCGCACATCTGAGTGAAATAGATTATTTGAAAAAAATGAAATAAAGGTATAGGGTTAAAAAGTTACATTTAATTTGAATAAAATTGAGGAAATTGACAATAACATATTGGATTTATACTGCTCCTCTTGGATTTATACTGCTCAATAAATCCAAGAGAATACAGATATTCATTGTCACAAGTTTCAAGATGTTATTGTGTGTATTGAGCACTGAATGCTTTAGGACCCGGTATGAAGTTTAAAAGGCATTTTGTAGAATCACAAATTCATGCACTCATTTGTTTCATGATTGTGTTTTCCCGGATACCACATAATTATCTGATGTTAGCCAATAATTCATTTTCCTCTTGTCATATTTGTTTAAAATAATAAGTAAAAAGTAAAATAAGTAATTTGTGTGATATGTGCGCCATGTGACATTAGATTGCAGTTGGCTTATTTCGGGGCCGATTGCTTTTTAATATCAAACACGTCAAGCTCGTGATTTTCTTATTCATCCATTAATTTTTTTATATCTCGTGTCAGTAACTTTAAGCAGTCCTAAAAGCTGTATGAATGTACATACCATGAAATAAATGATAAAGCAAAATCCACATCGACTGACATAAGCTCAGCCTTATTAGGCCTACACAATTAAGTAACTTCTGTTTTCACCAAATATCCTGTGTTGGAATTGATTTGTTTATAAAGTGATGTGATAAAATGTTAACCCTGTTGTCTGTGTTCTGAATTTTGCTTAATGTATTTGTTTTGAATACACTTAGTCTTTTGGGACAGTGAGAAAAAAACAATTGCTACTACAATTTAAAATATTTAATTGGACCAACGACACTGTTTGGTAAACTAAAATTTTCCATTGGCCCAACATATTTCTGATTGAGCCCATGTTAACAGACTTGCCAAAAGTGATAAAATTCAATTTACTGAAATTCAATAATTACAAAATTTAGACAATTTTGAGTTGCAGAGCTCTTACATTTTTACTGTGTGGTCTCATCAGTCCATAACACATTTGACATCCCACTTGATTTTGGGAGACTGACTATGTTTTTGCAAAGTTTATCCTGGCATGGATGTTTATTTATTTTATTGTATTTTTGTTTTAAGTCAGCAAAAGTCTTTTTGGAGGATATGGGAGATAGTTGTCATATGTAGGGAGCAAGCAGTACTTGCCAGAATAAGCTGTAACTCTGAATCTTGCTGGAGGCCCCTTGACAATCTCCCCTGACAGTGCTGGGCAGTAATATAGTAATATATATATATTTTTTTTTGCATTAACTAGTAGCATAACTAATTACTAATAATATTTCAGTAATGATACTACAGTTACCATCCATAAAATAGCCCGTAACAACGTTATTTTTGTTGCCTCAACCCCTATTGGCATAAAATCCAACAATCCAATCATTCCTAGATTCATTTGTGAAATGAGCATCCTCACAACTCTCATGTGCATGTGGTGTCACAATTGGAGGAAGCTAGCTTGGAATATGGGAAAGCTTATTCTTTTGACAACATGGGTATCAACAATTTCTGAGATTAATAATATGCTTTAACTCAAAACTCACTCACAACAACCTCCATCGAGTGTTTGTGATAACTTCTGATTGCGATCTAATGCAGATTTTGGTGAGATATACAGTATATGATTAGGCAGAAATATGTTATTTGTACCATTTTAGAAAAACAAAAAACATTTACTTTATTCTTATAAAGTAATTCTAAGAGTATTTCAAATCATATTCTGTCATAATTGTATGTTTTTATTAGCTTCATGTTTCATGCGTATAAATGTTTCTCTGGGTTAGTATGCTTGGAAAAGAACATAGAATTGTATTGGAACTTCATTATCGTAAGAGACAGGGCATGCCCACGTAATATGAGTGAAATGTGGAGCAAATAATCTTCCTCTAACTCATAACAGCAATCGTAGAAGTAAAAACACATAGGCTGCATCGGGATTTGCTTACTCTCTTGACTAGGTACTTATTTTGAACTAGTTTTCACTTTGCAACCGATAAAAAAGTTTGTTCTATATAGTATGAATTAAATATGCAGTATGATTGTAATCCAGACAAACTACATCGGCTGTGTTGTCATTATCATGTGACCTAGCAGGTTCAGTTGCGTCGCTTCACTGCCATTCACAAATCCTCTCCCGTTGCCTCATAGTATAGTAGGTGTCCATCATATGCACACTTCAGGATCTTGCCGGAATTAGTAGGTCATCCGGGTACTTTTTGCTTACTCTTTTATGAGCACTGTGAATTCGGACATACTACTTTTGTCACATACAGTTTTTCGCAGCATAATTCAGTGGAAAAATAAACCGAAATGATGATTCTGAAAGAAATTTGAACTAAACGTGTAAATATACCCTAACATTCACAAGGAGGCGCACATGCAAAGTCAGAATTTTGAGGAAAATATACGCAATTACCAATTTTGTGGGGTGTGATGGAAAAGTAATATAACGAGTAATGAATTATTGTTTCCGGGGAGAAAAAAGTAAAGTAATATTGTTTCTTTTGAAAGGAGTAACGAGTAAATCCTAATAAATTTATTTTTCTCTGTGTTTTCATCAATTTTGTAAGGATGATGGTCTTGATAATGCCACTGTTGTGTCATACTTTCTCCACTTGTTGATGACTGTCTTCATTGTGCTCCATATAATGTCTTGGAAATTAGTTTTTTGTAGCCCTCACCTGACCGATACCTTTAAAGAATGAGATCCCGTTAATGATTCATAAGCTCTTTGTGGACCATGGCTCTTGTAGATGTATGCAACCAAGATGTCAGAAACATCTTACAAGAACAGCTGAGATTTATTTGGAGTTAATCAGAATCAATTTAGATGAAGACCTGTGTGTTCTGTTTCACATGAACTTGATGATTAGTTTATTCTGAACACAGCCACATATAAAAGGTTGTGCACACTTATGAGGTTATTTCAAGGTTTTTATTTATTTATTTTACTCTGAAATGTCACTTTGGTATTGGAAATGTTGTATTTTTTAAGTCATTTTTTACACTATATGTGTAATAATTCTGATATGATTTATCTCTTTTTTAACAGGGTTTTTTTTTTTCTTCACCTTTATTCAAGTCATTGTTTATATAGCGCTTTTTACAATACAGATAGTTTCAAAGCAGCTTTACAGTGATAACATCTCGGGTTATTTCACTGTAACCCTGTTCCCTGAAAGAGCGGGACTGAGATGCTGCGCTTGATTCATCGCTCTGGGAACAATTTTTGTGTGACCAGCTGTGAAAGATGTGTGTAACGCGTCAATATAATTGCCTTGCGAACTTTCATAGCCTCGGACAGTGACGTCATCGGAATGCACTCTCATCAGAGGCTATAATAAGATCTGCCACAGGTGCATCGACAGGTTTCATTTTGTTTGAAGAGCAATCCTGGGAGATCCTCAGTGCAGCACTAAAGCGCAACATCTCATTCCCGCTTTTTCAGGGAACAGGTTTAGTCAAGTAACCCGAAACGTTCCCTTTCAAAAGTTACACTCAAGGCTGCGCTTGATTCAGCGCATTGGAAACGAGAATTCCCACGCCGCCGCACTGTGGATGTCTGGACCCTTCACGGTGTGTAGTGTGTGCTCACAAGAACGAAAAAAGGTCTCAGACATGAGCTTGTGATGTTGATAAAGGACATGTGAGCTCAGAGTGGCATGAAACTCCAAACTGTAAAATCTTATGAATGTGTGCGGAGAGGACCAGCCTGCCACATCACAAACATGCCGCAGGGGGGAACTCCCCGCCAAAGCTCAGGAAGAAGTGACCCCCTAGTAGAATGAGCCCTGATTACCTTCTGGCGAAGCTTGACCGCTCGCCTCATATAGGCAAGGGCAATAGCATCCTTCAACCAATGTGAAATTGTCTGTTTTGTTGTGTCCGCCCCCCTTTTGCGGCCCCCATGACAAACAAATAGTTGCTCTGAATTACGCCACTGGCTAATGCGGTGGACGTAGGCCTGAAGAGCCAGAACACAATCTGTGAAGTTTTTCCTGATCTGGCGTTGTGAATGGTGGAGGACCGAAGGCCTCAAGAGTGACCTGATGTATGGTCAAGAAAGGAATCGTAGGCTGGTAGTGAGGATGAGGGTGCATAATTGCTTTCACCATTCCTGGGGCAAAGTGTAGGCAGGGTGCCGAGACTGACAGAGCCTGCAAATCCCCAATTCGTTTTAAAAAAGTGATAATCATAAGAAGAAAAAAAAACATCTTTACAGTCAGAACCTTGTCAGGCACCAACTCTAGAGGTTCAAAGGGGGTCTCAACCAGACCCTCATGCACTATAGCTAAGTCACATGAAGGGATCTCAGTCGCCTAGCTCCACGACCAAAGCAGGCGAGCAGAGGATGCTTCCCAAGTGGCACCATCAATTAAGGCACGGAAAGCCGATAAAGAGGCCACATGAACCCTGAGAGTGGCGAAGACACCCTTTTTATTGGCATAAGTTCTTCTAGTGGAGGGAGCCCTAGCACTGAGAATGGTCTTGGATTCAAAAGAATCGTTGTCCTCTGCCCGAGCCGAAGAGGCGCCGGGGAGCACTTCGGAATCGAGCAAGAGTACATCTGGATCTGGAAAGAGCGCGATGGGACAGACCCTTCTCTCGCCCCTCAGCCAGATCCAAACGGGAGCCTCATGATGGCAAAGCGGGTGCTGGCCCTCGGAAGTAAGCAAGGCGAGCGCGTAGCATCTTAACCGTGAATAATTCACAATCCCCTCACTCTCCCTGCTCCAACGGAAGGGCAGCATGCTCCTCCCCCAAACAAACAAAGCAATACTGGTGCTTTGCACATCGCTAATTTTTGTGTTTCCCTTTTCACTTGTTGACAGAGTGAGAGGATAAAGAGAGAATTTTCTGTGCACTGTGAAAGCTTACTCCTTGCAGAGATACAGAGATACCTTTAAACACTAACACACACACACACACACACACACACACACACACACACACACACACACACACACACACACACACACACGTCACCGTGTGATTAGGTGACTAAGAAAATGAGCGGCAGGTGTGGAGGGGGAGGAGCTCGAGTGGTGATTGGGGCACATGCTCCCAAAGTGGAGTATAAAAAAAGGCCATTTTGAAGAGAAAGGAGCTCGGTGGGGAATGAAAACAGAGTGAAGACACAGGGAGAGAGGCACAGAAAGACAGCGGAGGGAAGCCGCGAGAGAGAACTTGTGGTTAGTGATGGCCAAATGAAGCGCTTCGAAGCATTATTGCTTTCTGATACAATTGTTTTGAAAATGGTTCATTACTCGAAGCTTCATTCAGATAGAAATTGCAGCACCATCTCCTGGTGAAGTAAATGTAATGCAACAAAGCTGACAACCATAAAATGCAAGTAGGCGTATATGTTAACGCCCCGTTTATTACGTGTTTACCGAGGCGATCAAAGCTGAAACAGTGTTAGTGCTGTGAAACTCATTTATGTAGGTGAATTTTACAGATACTGATTAATTTCATGTGTTCACCTTGATATTAAAACATTAAGCATGATGTGTGTTTGTGTAATTATTTCTTTAGACAAGGACAGAAGATCAGACCAGCTTAAAAAAAGTTGGAACCACAGAAATTCTAATGGTTTCTATTAAAATACCAATAGGAACCATTGGCTTTTACCATTTAAACCACTACAGAATTATTTTTTGTAGTGTGTTTGGGACATATTCCATCAGGATTTAATGCCCCCACCAATAGAACCCAACACATATCAGTAGAGACCCACAGAGACCACTATAATTCCCATTACAACCAATAAAATTCCCATGAAGTTTGAAAATGTAATGGTTAATTCAATATAATTTCTGTAATGGTTTCTATAGTTTTTATTTAGCAGTATCATGTGTGAAAGCTTTATCTTGTTTATCTGCGGGAAGCAGAACTCTATAACTTGTTAACTGATGGGACTGATATTTTTGTATGTTGAAAAGGATGTGCTTGTGTAACTGGTTGTACTTGTAATGTAGCATAGGGTTTTTGAAGTTTCTGTCTTTCTCCATATCATTCACTACATATGTAAAAATATTTGTATGCAGAACTGTCAAAGAACTAACCTTATCCGGGGAAATAAGTTTAAAGTGTTCCCAAACTTGGGAACGACTTCTCTTTCTCGGGTCCATCACAATACTGAAATAAACTCAATCCACTCTCCTCAACAATAACGCCAATCCAAACACCGACTACTACAACCCACGGTGTTGCAATGGTTTGGCTTAACTTTTATAAGAAATACAGCCGCCAGGTTTCAAATCTGTCAACACTGGATTGGGCTGTCAAAGCAGTCAGGTGGTTCACTACAGGAGTGAACCAGTGTGTTTGCTTCAGACGTCATTTTCACGTGACTAGTGACGTAATGATACAAGCTCCGAAGCAGTGGTTCATTGCAAGGACCGTTCGAGTTTGAAGCAAGCTTCGGAGCGTCGGTGTCAGACGTAACATCACTACTTGTGGTATGTTTATTCCTCAGAGTCTGGAGAACCCCAAGCCAGCGGCACGAAGGATCCCGGTGGAGATATGAGTGGAGGCTTAATTCACTGGGAGGTATTGTGGATTGTAGTGTCTAGTGTGGAAATAAGCACGTTTGAAGTCTCAAGTGTTTTACTGATTGCACGAGTGCGGGAAATCCTAAATTCTTCTTCCACTCATAGTCCCAGCTGTTGCTGATCCCCTGTTCAGTCTCTGTCGTCAGGAATGAAGAATCACTGAGCCGGTGAGCGAATGAGAAGCTGTGAGCTGTTGCTGACCCTTCTGATGTTCAGAGCTGGAGGAACCATTGAGCCGGTGAGCGCATGAGAAGCTAAGAGCTGTTACTGATCCTCTGCTGTTCAGTCTCTGTCGCCAGGAATGAAGAATCACTGAGCCGGTGAGCGAATGAGAAGCTATGAGCTGTTACTGACCCTCTGATGTTCAGAGCTGGAGGAACCATTGAGCCGGTGAGCGAATGAGAAGCTATGAGCTGTTACTGACCAGTGGCGCCTCCAGAAATTTTTCATAGGGGTGGCCAGATGGGGCCACTTAAAATCTTGGGGTGGCACACCAAAACTATAAACCATAATTTCAGAATTGTATTCTACTGTTGTAGTAAACCGGCTTGTAGAAAACTATCAGAAAGACTTAAGGAAACTCATACTGATATACTTTGGTTTATTGTGTTATATTTAATGTTACTAATGATATTAGTAGGGCCCTACTAATATATCGTCGCTGTCCGATGAAAACCGCGTATGTCCATTTTGCCGATTTTGAGATTTTTCGACGGATAGAATGTCCAGGTTCATTTCCGTATACAGTATGCTTCACATTATCCAAATGACCAATGAAAAGTTGTGAAATCATGTCATCTGATTTCCACGTATATCCATTTGCTGTCAAAGCTGTCAATCACGCCGCGTATCTCCCGCCCTGTGGAGGCATCTCGCCGGTCTCGTGAAGTTCGTCTCTGGAGGCTCAGCATTGGATAGCCGAATAGCTAACACTGTGAGGTAAAGTATCAGCAAACGTTTGTTTTTGACAACTGTTCTCAAATTTATTATATATTCACAACTGTTATTTACCGGTAAATGGTGTAGATGAAGTAATTGTCCACAGGCTAACTTAGTTCTTCACAGATTAGCTTGCTTGCTAGTATGTAAATAAACTTGGTCTCATTGATAAGATTTATACTTTTTTTTTTTAGTCAAACTGATCAAATTATAGCGGAGCAGAGGGATGATTTATAACGACAACTTTTGATGATTTTATGAGAAATCTACAGACGCAAACAGACAAAGTGTAGTAAAATAAAGACCTAAATGTGTATTTCAGACTTTTTTTCACCACAAGTCTGAAAGAAGACATGTTATTGAAGACAAATATCCCAAAATCTCAAAATTGACTGATAAAAAACCCCCGATGTTTTTGCCTGCCGTGCCTCGCCTTAATAAACTGAGCGTAGCCTATTCAGCTGTCATCTGAAACGCGAGTTGGTCATTCTAATCGGAAGAACGCGTATCGACCACCTTTACTGTAAAATATGCACGTATGTCCATTTAAACTTGATTTTGGTCAAATGTGGATTATATCATTACACTGGCAAGAATATGGTTACATTTAAAGATGCCGTACCAAGTATGACAATGCTACATTCAACTGCTGTGAAATGACGGTGTTTTTTTCACTTCCTGAAAAGTAACCGTTTTGGACATACGTGAGTTTCATCGGGCAGCGACGATATATTATATTATATATAATGATATATATAAGGGCCCTCGCCCCGCGGCAAATTTCCAGATACTTACATAATTGTGATGAATTTAATCCTTTTTAAGTTATTATTTTGCAGTGTAAGATTACAGTTAACACCTTTAAATATTACATAAATGTATTATGAATTTTTAATAAACTTAATGAGTGTATAAATCAGCAGCAAAAATCAATTCTTGAAAAAATCTGCACTGTAATTTTATAAAATCTAAATATGTTAATAAAAACAAATTACTTTTAGTTTTCTTATAAAATTCAATCAGGCAATCATACATTTCACAATTTTATATTTATATATGAATGTCAAGAATTCAGAAGTGCATATCCTACACTACAAAGAAATAATATGCAATTAAATTATGCTTATTTCAAATGTATTGAGCGGGCTAGGTATAACAAAATATATTGGCTTTTAATAATATTTCAGTGCGCAAACCCATGATAACATAAAAAACAGAGGCACGCAGCGTGTATGCGCATCGCGGGATTCGCGGGTGCAGAATGATGTGCTCAAAGCAACATGGAGTCACAGTGTGCAGCGCTGCGCTGCATAAGTGCGCATTTAAAAGTTCACGTCACAAAGTGAAGAAATGTCGAGCGCACAAATCCTAGTGCGATGTGTTCCTTTGTTTCACAGTTTTGAATTCCAGTTATTGTCCGTTTGATGCCGATTCATAGTCCTTGTGATGTGTGTGATCTAGCAAGCACACGGTAGTGAGTCGATTAAAAACAGCAACAAACTCCAACAAAATAAAGTAATTTTATGCAAATCTACAGCCTTTTATCTAGAGATAATGCATTATAATGTGAATATATCATATTGGAGAGAGTTTTAACGTGCATCCAAGAGGCGCGCGCGCTGTTTGAATATGAATGGAGAATGATTGACAGCCGCAGAGGAGGGAAAACGAGTTTCCGTACACTTTAATGATGTAAATAGACTTCTGTCCCTCTAATTAAGCTATGGAATGACTTCAGATGACTTTGTCACCCAAACTGAAGTGAAAAAAATCGGGAGGCGCCGAAAAGCGCGCTGTTTGCATCCCTGCTTGTCAAAACGTGGCAAAGACACATCAAAAAGCTGCTGAAACAGTATACTGTAACCGTTTGGCACTTAAAAAGCACGTCACGACACATAATTCCCCGTCTTCTTTTACTAAAGAACATGTTTGACTTATTTATGAAATGCATAACTGATGCTACTAAAATTTCTACTGGCCATTGGGGTGGCCAGTGGGGTGGCCAGTGGGGTGGCCAGGAGTCGGCCAGGGGTGGCCACGGCCACCCCTGGCCACCCCCTGGTGGCGCCATTGTTACTGACCCTCTGATGTTCAGAGCTGGAGGAACAATTGAGCCGGTGAGAGTATGAGAAGCTATGAGCTGTTACTGACCCTCTGATGTTCAGAGCTGGAGGAACCATTGAGCCGGTGAGCGAATGAGAAGCTAAGAGCTGTTACTGACCCTCTGATGTTCAGAGCTGGAGGAACCATTGAGCCGGTGAGCGAATGAGAAGCTAAGAGCTGTTGCTGATCCCCTGTTCAGTCTGTCGCCAGGAATGAAGAATCACTGAGCCGGTGAGCGAAAGAGAAGCTGAAAGCTGTTACCGATCCTCTGCTGTTCAGCCACTGTCACCAGAAAAAAAGAACCACGAAGCCAACTTTTAAGACTTTAAATAATCCAATAAAGAAACATTGTTCTTTATTTTAACCCTGTCTGCCTCATGTGTCCCACGGTATGCTCTTTGGGGCGGTGTTGCGGTTTAGGGGTGGGCGGCCCGCTGGATCTCACCCCGACCTGTGACACACACACACACACACACACAGTATGGTCTGAAGAAAAAAATACCTGTTGATGCAACTGTGACACATCTAATTATAGCCTCTGAAGAGCACGCATTCCGATAACGTCGCTGTCCGAGGCTATAAAAGTTCGGAGTCAATTCCATTGATGTTTTACACACACATTTCACAGCTGGTCACACAAAAAGCATCCCAGAGTGTCGAATCCGCAGCATTAAGTGTATCTTTTGAAAGGGAACAGGAAATTAATGCTACAAAGATTGTTTTGGCTGTACAGCAGCTCTAGAAGAAAGTTGTTGTCCAGTTTTAAGCAAGTTCAGCGTTTATTAATTTATGTAAAAAATATTAGTCATTAATTTACATGACACCGTGTCAACTGAAAAGAGAAAACGTATAATGCATTCTGGCCGTTCATGTACACAACAGAGGCATTTTGATGAATGCAAAATTTTAAACCGGTTTCAAAGTGCAAGTTTTTGAAAATAAGTTTTTAAAAACCGGTACCTTTATCATCTCCCTGTTAACTTCAAAAACGGCACGCACAAGCGAATTACTTGTTTAGTCTATAGGCAGTGGTGGAAAGAGTACTGAAAAAGCATACTCAAGTAAAAGTACTGTTACTTGTCAAAAAATGTAGTGAGAGTAGAGTAAAAGTACCGGTCCTAAAAACTACTCAAAGTAGGAGTAAAAAGTAGCCCTTTTAAAAGTACTCAAGAGTAGTGAGTAGTGAGTATTATGCTATGAATGTTAGTCCACCTTATACCCTGCAAATTGAAAATGTAGCTTACTCTTTTATCACAGATTCATAGAAAAAAAGAAACAGTATTTCAATATTTCTCCAACAGTTTTATTTTTGACTGCTAGCACTAAAAATACAGTGTTTCCCCTACCAATGTTTTGGACGACCCCCGCCCCCCTAAAATGCTGACAAAATCCAGTCATAAAAAAGGAATTTATAACTCGGAATTTCACGGAATTTGTAAATTTTTTGAGGAATAAATAGAAAGCAGTTCAGTACACTTGAAATCAAATCGCGATATAGTGTGCGTGTGTGTGAATATTAAACCACAAAGACAATTTAAATACGAATCCTGCATGTTCTGTGTGAATGAATGGTGCAGCCGACGCGCAGTTTCATTTACCACACACACACACACACACTGAAGCACGTGTGAGGTGTGACGCTTGCGCTGTTTTTTTTGCCTATATGAAGACAAAATGCATGAACTTCCTCCAGGCTCAAGATCCACTCCGAAAGTCACTTCGTGAACAAAATAAATTGGCGCCAGGTGTCTCGAAGTCTGTTGATGCTGGTTTGATGCACGCGTTTTCCGCGCGCGATTTGATTTGACGGGAATCACGCATGGAGTCACATGATGACTTATTATAAAAATAAATATTAATATAAATGTAGCGACGGCAGGTTAGCGCAGTAAAAGTACCGATACAGCACTTAAAATGTACTCAAGTAAAAGTAAAAGTACACTGTTTTTAAACTACTTAAAAAAGTACAATTCCTAAAAAAAACTACTCAATTACAGTAACGAGAGTATTTGTAATTCGTTACTTTACATCACTGTCTATAGGCATGTGCATTTGAATGTGTATGCATGCGCAGGATGGTAATCTTTCTTTACAAAGTGACGTTGCCAACTACTTGTCTGGTGTGGGCTTGAAATAAGCTTTGTCCCTGTTATGGTTGTACCAGTAATCTTGCCAAAAAAACTCTTTTATGATCATGTGTCAGCCATAGGAGAGAAACTTGTTCCGTTGTCTTCATCCCAGCAGTTTCTATGGAGTAGGGCGCTAAAATTGAACATTATATACCACTAAGGAAGGTAGTTGTACCTTACAAGGTAGAGAAACATGTTGGTTTATGGTTAAAATAGACGTATAACTCATGCTTACATGTGGCACAATCCATTCTCCATATAAAGAATACTGTACTTCAGCCAATGTATACATTATGGAACATATGCATCAGTGGAACAAATGTTACATTATTGAACACACCCCTCTACCAGATACAGCTCATATATCTCTCCTCAGCATGACAGACATGTACAGACACACACCCTGACTACACAAAATAAATTATACAAATAATTATGAATATGATAATAGTGAAAATAACATTAAACAATACAATTTTTGTCTTCATCTGGCATGCATAATACAGCGTTTGTACCGCCTTTATTTATTATTTTCAAGTACAATGTGCAATGCACAAAAACTCAAAGTTTTTTTATATAAACAAAAAACAAAAATTTGTTAGAAAGCATTGCGTTACTGATGGTAACTACTATAGGTCACGTTGCAGACACAACAATCTCATGACACAATTAATGAATTATTCAAAAACTGCATGAATTTCTTATATTTGCCAGGTTTTCATGCTGACTTTTCACACAAACGCATAAATGGGAAGTGTTAGTACTGAAGTATATCCAAAATGCTGAGGGGGATGTTTAACAAAATGCAAGCACTATCTATTATTAGCCTAAAACCTTCAATCAATTTATGCACATAACCCAAACTTATACAGACAGCAAAGCTAGTTTCAGTCTCGGGACCTTTTAAAAAAAGGACAGTGTAATTATTTCTCTTAAGCTTTAACACCCTCTCATCACACACACAAGCACACTCACACACATACTGTTCAGCGTCTGAACGTGAAACACACACCTTCTGACACTGCCTCCAGCCTCGCTGCCCCCGGCAACCTGCTGCCGAGCAACGCCGTGCCAGTTGCTGTACTTTAATTGGTCATTTGGGGAAAACTGAATACAGAGGTGGGACATTCATCAGGAAATTAACCCAGCAATAATCCAGCCCTCCCATAGGGCAGCCGCCAGCTGTGGGCACAGCAGAGAGGACTGTAGGATGCTGCAGGAGCCGCATTGGGAGTCCACAACGGGTGTGTGGTGGGATCGAGTGAACATATCTTCTGTGTCCTGTGATAGGGTCTTTGTGGTAGTACTCCTTGAAATCACTGGGGGATGTGTGTGCTGGGGGAACTCGGCGACATAAATGTCAGTGTTAAAAGTGAGTAATAATGAAATATCTGAATAGCTATGCTTAATTTGTGCTAAACCAGGAAATGGAGAGGATGAATTTATCCTATTGATTGATTTGTTTTTTAAAACGTTTTTGTGAAATTGTTTGTGTGAATGTCCCATTTAACATAAAAACTCATAATGAAGACATCACACTTACTCAAACAATCTCTGCCAGATCTTCCCAGATCACAATATTTTGATCTTGTTTTCAATATAAAGCATTTAGACCCACACCTGCACACTTTAATAACTCGATAAACTTGATTGCTTTATGAGCCAAGCTCAAACAACAAGCTCAAGAACACTTATAATATGTGGGCACGGGAAAACCCCTTGACTGCTTTTATTATTATTATTTTTTACCCCTCGACTGTTAAAAGGACAATATATCGCTGCGGACATTCAAACTGATTTTTATTATGAATATAGGACTGACCGGAAGGAAAATGCTATGTCTTCTGTAAATGCAGGTACACTCGCTTACTCGATCTCTTACAATACTCTACTCTATAAGCTTCAATGAACAATATCAATAAAAACAAACATATGTTTACGTTGCTAAGAGTGGTTGCAACGGGGTGTTGTGTAGTGATACATGGAACCGTTGGGTGAAGTAGTCATAGCTGTGTTTTATCGTGAATAAAACATAGCTATTGACCAATCACAATTAAGAACTGGAACTAACCATTTTATAATTAAAATTACAGAACGAGTCTTTGTTAATTTGGTCGAAAATAGCTGATATCAAACATGTGAGATACCAGAACGTTGCTATGGTTACCACAGTGTCAATCAATTTCAGGACTCAGGACTATATTTAAATTCGGTTGTCACTCCTGAAACTATACAGTGTATGTGTGGATTTATAAAAATTTATGAAATTTGGCACACATGTAGAGGAAAGTCTGAACTTTATCCACAGCAAATTTCTAGCCTTTTTAACTTTTCATGAAAATCAAGTCAGAAAATCTCCAGATGATGCCAAAAAAGGTTTGTTTTTTAAAACGTTTTTGTGAAATTGTTTGTGTGAATGTCCCATTTAACATAAAAACTCATAATGAAGACATCACACTCACTCAAACAATCTCTGGATATTCATCATATTCACAATGTGTGCTAATAAAATAAGATCATTAGATGGAGACATGAGATGACTTTGATCTGCGAGAGTAGGGTCAAATACATATTAAAGCAAATATGCATATTTTTCTGAAACTAAATATGAGACAAAATATGATTTCATAAATGCAAATTTTGTTTGGGTAGGTGACATGAAGTACTTTTAGGAAGCTGAGATGCCCTGCAGTGTGACATGGCATACTCCATCTAAAACTATGTTAAAATGTAAACTCAAACTTAAACAGAAAACAATAGGGAAGGCAAAAGGTGATTAGCAGTTACAGAATCTATGCAATGTCTCTCTCTCTCACACAGTTAGGTTTTGCATATCTTCATAGACATATTTTTATATTGTACAAACCGTATATTCTGACCCCTACACTAAACCTAGCCATTACAGAAAACTTAGCATCTTTTTCATTTTCAAATAAGCATAATTTATATGTTTATTAATCCATTTGCCTCATGGGGACCACTGACTGGTCCCCACAATGTGGGTGATCTCGGGTTTTACTATCCTTGTAGGGACGTTTGGTTCCCACAATTCAGGTTAAACCTACACGCACGCACACACACACACACACACACACACACACACACACACACACACACACACACACACACACACACACACACACACCACTTAGTATGATTTATAAGCTGTTTTCCTCAAGGGGGCCAAAAATGTCCCCACAAGGACAAGGATTTCAGATTTTGCCATCTTTGTCCCTGTAACATAGGGAATACCTGAAACACACATACACAAACGTGTCAGCTACCCTTTTTGGAAGACTTCAATTATCCAACAGAATTAATAGAAGTACCTCTCAGACAGCATTAAACTGTGGAATAGACTGATCAGAGGCACATAATATTAAAATCATATAATCTATAACTCATATCAATCTAATATTCAATAATAAAAATAAGCAAAACTATTACCAAATCTTCTTTTAAAGTGTCTGAACCAGTGTTCAGGTGTGTGGTGATGTCATATGTGAGTGATTGCACATTTCTGCTGCAAGTCAATAAATTCTGAACACCTCTCAACCATATACATCTCTATTTTCCTCTCTGCACTTTAGATAGACATGAAGTAATTGGCATGCAAGGAGTTGCACATTTCACTTTCTAATTTTAAGGGTCAACAGCATTTTAATACCATTTTAAACACACGGCCACTGTTTTTCTTTTTTTATGACGCATGTACAAGCAGCTTTTGATGGTCGAAGCAGTCAAGCATGGTTAAAGAGAGGAGAGACGGCAGCTGCTGCCGAGTGCCTCTTAATTTTCTCTGCTGACCCTGCTTCACCTGGCTCAGCATAGAAATCATAATGCTATTCAACTGTGAAGAGAAATGATATAGTGTATTTACCCTAACTATTTATGCAGGACTGCACTAACAGAGGGGCTTGCTCCTAATAAAATGAAGTGTTGTACTTCTGCACAGGCAGGGCTGCAGTAGAACCACCTCAGGGCTTTTGGTTCTGCAGCATTCATCACTGACACAGGAGGATACTGTAAGATGATTTCATGTTTTTTTTATTTTTTTTAAATGCTAATTTGTTTGTTTCAGAAATTGAATGTATTCAATTTGTAGATTTTGATGTCAATAAATCTTAAGCACCATAGTTTTACGAGTCTCCTACTCCTACTCCTCCTGGCCGGCCAGTGGATGTGGCTTGGAGGCTCATCAAGGGTTTGATTTGGGCTTTTGGTTGTTTTTAGTTTAACTTGCTTTTGCCATTTGTTTTGGGCTATTTTTTCTTCTTCTAAGTTTGATACTCTAACATCCATGCACCCAGCTGCAACTCGATCACACTAAATGCGTCTCTGTAGCACGCAGTGTGTTTATCGTGTAATTTATACGCGGAAATCCGTTTTTACGTGCATAGGATACGCATGGGTTGGTTAGGGTAGGTTTAGTAGTGGTGTGGGGTGCGTGTGTATTATACGTTTGGGTAGAATTAGTGGTGTGGGGTGCGTGTGTATTACACGCAAATGAACTCCGTATCAAATGCACGCGAAAACTGCGTATCATATGCACGTACAAACTCATTTTCGCGTATAAATTGCACGATAATACTCAATGATGCACCAGACAGACATTACAGATGACCATGTTGTTTTCTTGGTTTATATATTTTTCTATTTATGCTAATAAATGTTTATTCTTGCAAACTTGTGACCATCCATCATGACATTATTATAATAATTATTATTAGGGACGAAGGACTGTGCATATAGTGACAAACACTGTCAGGATTTGTTCTCATGTTGTGTGTGCAAACACATGGCCTGTGTTTTGGGCTATGTGTTTGGGTTGTCTTGTGTTGTTTACCCCTTGTTCTCCTCGTTAGTCTTGATTGTTCATCGGTGTCACCTGTGCCCTGGTGATGATGTCCCTTATTTAAGGTCCTTGGGTTTGTTACTCTGTGCTTGTTTGTTTTGTATCTTGGCATCCTGTTCTGTGAGCTGTGTATTCCCGTGATCAGAGTTTGTATCCTGCCTGTTAGTTCTAGTCTCATGTTATTGTCAAGTTTATTAGTCTAGTCTAGTCAACGTTCGTTTGCCCCTCGTGGGTCTTTGTTTTCTGTCTGTTTAATACTTCTGTGTTTTATTTATTACTGTCTGCGTTTGGGTTCATATCCGCATATCGTGACAAACACATTTTCTATGCAGTGTGTATGAAACCAAACTAAACATGTATGTTGTTGTTAATGACATATTTAAAAGCACATCAGAGATGTGTCTCTTCTGTATACAAGAAAACTTGAGCCAGACTAATTTGTGTTGCCAGATCACAATATTTTGATCTTGTTTTCAATATAAACCATTTGGACCCACACCTGCACACTTTAATAACTCGATAAACTTGATTGCTTTATGAGCCAAGCTCAAACAACAAGCTCAAGAACACTTAGAATATGTGGGCATGGGAAAACCCCTTGACTGCTTTTATTATTATTTTTTACTCCTCGACTGTTAAATAGACAATATATCGCTGCGGACATTCAAACTAATTTTTATTACGAATATAGGACTGACCGGAAGGAAAATGCTATGTCTACTGTAAATGCAGTTACACTCGCTTACTCGATCTCTCACAATACTTTACTCTATAAGCTTCAATGAACAATATCAATAAAAACAAACATATGTTTACGTTGCTAAGAGTGGTTGCAACGGGGTGTTGTGTAGTGATACATGGAACCGTTGGGTGAAGCGTTCATAGCTGTGTTTTATCGTGAATAAAACACAGCTATTGACCAATCAGAATTAAGAACTGGAACTAACCATTTTATTATTAAAATTACAGAACGAGTCTTTGGTAATATTAATTTGGTCGAAAATAGCTGATATCAAACATGTGAGATGCCAGAACGTTGCTATGGTTACCACAGTGTCAATCATAGCAATTTCAGGACTCAGGACTGTATTTAAATTCGGTTGTCACTCCTGAAACTATACAGTGTGTGTGTGGACATTGGCAGCCCATAGAACCGTTTGAGGTAAATTTATGAAATTTGGCACACATGTAGAGGAAAATCTGAACTTTATCCACAGCAAATTTCTAGCCTTTTTTAACTCCTATAGGCAGTTCGTCTGAATTTCATGAAAATCAAGTCAGAAAATCTCCAGATGATGCCAAAAAAGGTTATGCAATTCAAGCTAAGTTAAACCGTCCTCAAAAACTGTACAGACAAATTTGACGGGACAGCATGACAAAATGGACATGTGGCTATATCTCTCTGCAACGATTTAGCATAGGCCTATTCAGACAAAATGTGGTACATGTCATCACAAGCATGACCTGATGCTACTTGCAGAGTTTTGGCACAGTGCCACCTTCTGGTTAGGAGATATGAAATGGATATTTTTGCTTAGAACGTCTGAATAGATTGACAGCTCATATCTCCGTCTCTGTAAGTTACTGAAACCCCACATACAAAGACGCAACACTGTAAAAATCAGTAAGTAAATGTGCTTGTCAATCCCAAACACTCACAGTGTGCTTAATAAAATGCACAAAATTTTACTAAACTAAAATGTATTCCCGTAAATAACTGAACAATGTGTGAACGTGAATATATGAAAGACAGGCTGTATGAATGTGGCCATTGTGTGGTTTAATTCATGAATTGAGAAATACAATTTTCCCTAATCTTTTGACATATAAGAGGTCATTGTTCTATGAAAAAATACTGTACAATTAAAAAAGATAGAAAATGTCAAATTAAAAACTCAAAACCAAGATGCCAAATTGATTTGTTTTGTATTTAGTCCTCTTTATTTCGTAATAGATATGAATACATCATAACAAGACTGCCTGCACAGACACAGATCAATGACCTACTTCTTCATCATCGTCTCTTTGGACCGCCCACTGCTGTGTGTTAGTGAGGTGATAAGGCAAGAAGGGATATACTAAATACTGGGATCACCAAAACAGGATCACTGGGTTAAAAAACGTACCTTCCAAAGTATCTTAAAATTGGGAAAATTACTTTTTATTTTCATCTATGTAAATGTTTCAGTAGAGCATTATTTGTTTCGGCTATATAATAATAAGAACCAGATAGCTCATGACATCTCAACATGTGAAGCCACCGTGTCTCCACATTGCCATTCCCACAGATTTTAAACATGTAAATGGTTAGTTGTTTAAAGTCGGGAATTCTTCTGTTTATCAAAAAGTTACATTCATATTCATTTCAGTAGCGGACATCTGATCAGCAGACAGGAGAGACACCTCAAAATATGAATGACAAATGTCAAAGTGCTCATTCTGAAATCTGATTCATGCTTTGCAAGATATACATACAACTTAATTTGCCTTGTACAGTTATTCACTGTCGTTGTGTAAAAATTTTGTGTTTGTATAATATTGTTTTTGGTTACACTTTATTTCGATTGTCCACTTTAGGCACTCTATAAGTAACTTTGCAAGTACATGTCAACTTATTCTCAGAGTATTAGTAGACTATAGTAGACTGTTAGCAGGCTTATATAGGGTTAGGTGTCAGGATTTTGGTTATATAAGTTGAAATGTACTTGCAAAGTTACTTATAGTCAGTACACCAGTCACTATCAAAATAAAGTGTTAGCAGATATTAAGCAGACAGTCTATACTCTAATGAGAGTTAAACCGTGTTCACACTGTACGATTTGGCCATGATTTGTCTTTCTTTCTTTCTTTCTTTCTTTCTTTCTTTCTTTCTTTCTTTCTTTCTTTTTTTCTTTCTTTCTTTCTTTCTTTCTTTCTTTCTTTCTTTCTTTCTTTCTTTCTTTCTTTCTTTCTTTCTTTCTTTCTTTCTTTATATAGCACAACAGAAGTTGACCACTGTGCTTCACATACCATAAATCCAACAATATTTAAGAAAAAATAAAATAAAATAAAGAAATATCATTCGGACTGCAAAAGAAAACATAGATAAATTTAAATTTAAATAAATGCACGCTCCAAAAGATACAGCTTTAGTTTGAGTTTAAACTCAGTTAAAGAGGATAGCGATCTTAAGGAGACAGGGAGGCTATTCCACAACCTAGGACCGACAACAGCAAAAGCACGGTCCCCTCTAGATTTTAAGCGTGAGCGTGACAATCTGAGACAATCTGAGGCTTTCTGAGACAAATTAAGGAAATCCTAAAAGAATCCTCTGATCCTTAGCTAAAATCTGAAGTCTTTGATCGTTAGTTTGATATGTTCACCGACAGCCGATAAATGACTGTTGTGATCAAATTTTTACCTCCAACAAAATTCTGGCAGTGGCAGAAGATTTGACTCACAGTCCTGCAGTGTGACTTCTACGATGACCGTAATTTTTTTCTGTTTTTCAAGACAAGACATGACGAAAAATTTACGTTCGAGATTTCTTTGTAGTCACCATTTCAATCTCGTGTATAATGCAGCTCACTGTCACCGAATGTGTCATTGATGGATGATGTAAAACTCTGGACGAGTTTGCTTGTGTGCGTCCGTTTTTACTTTTAGTTAGTGGCTCTGGCTTGCTTAGTTGGGGATACACTTTACACATACACTTTACATACACCATTACCATGCTAAAATCTCCCGAGAGTTGTCATGATAGAAATACCAGTTTGCAATATCAAGCATCATAATGAGCGTTTTTGTACAGCTAAAAATAACTTGAAGCAAATGACACCGGAAGCCAGACACATTGCACTTGTAAATGGCCACGCTCGCTCTTACCCTTAAAAATAAGATGGATATACTTCCTGGTTTCTTCAGTTACTTGTCTGGTCTCGTTGCGTTTCTGAGTTTCTGGCGTATTTGTTATTAAAAATAGTTCTAGTAGTTCTCTATCGTTGTGCTTTTCTTTACAGTCACCATACCGCAATATATATATACACACACATATGTATAACCAGTGTGTGTTCCCTGACCAGCTGTACCGAAAACATACCGAACCTTGACTACAAAACTCACACATACTATAGACAGATTATATACAGAACAATACTACAGAACAGAACAGTGGTTTTTGTACATTTGACAGTGGATTCTTTGGTAAATCAGTTGCAAATCAACGCAAGCTTTGTAAACAGACTTTTACGGAAATATATGGACCCTGACAGTAATGCTGTAACAGTGTTAATTAACCCACAGTGATAAGTGTGTCATAATCATTGAGTTTAGATATGGTAGCTGTTTTTTGTCTCAATCTATGATTGGGGTTTATATATCAGTAAATCAAGCCAGTGACAAAATGGTCAACTTCACACTGATCCTTTTAATAGCATGAAAATAATTACAACCTTGGCTCAATGGGAAAAAAAAAACTGCCTGTACTTACATTTTTCAAATTTTATTGCCAAATGGGAGAGGATTGACTTTTTAGTACCACTCACTGGACATTTCCATATGTACAACAACCAATATGATAAAATGTTGTCAGATTTGTTCATCTGTTTTGGATAAAACTGCTAGGAAAAAACACGCTTTTAGCACCACTCGCTGGACATTCCACTTTGAAAGTGTCACAATACTGTTTTACTTTACATGAATTCTTGCATATCAAAAATCACTGATCACAGATTAGGCATTATAATTAACAGGGTTACTGAATATCATCGTGAAAACTAACGCCATGGTTCCTAATGATATCTCCCAAGGGTAGCATGCAGGGTGACAAGCAAATGTCCTAGTACTGAGCTGAACTTGTGATTGACATGACACCTCTATATTTACTGCCAATATAATTATTTAGCCTATCCAAAAGAATGTTGTAGTCGATAGTCTCAACGTCAGTACTAAGGTCCAGTAGAATTAATAGAGAGATGCAGTCACAATCGGTTGAAAAGTTTTCTCCAATAAGGAACACCTGAGGTTACTGCCTTTGCAAGTATTTTTGACAGAAAAGGGAGATTTGAAATCGGTCTGTACTAACTCATTATCTAAGATAAAGGTGGGTTTTTTTTTTTTTTTTTTTTTTTTATGAGAGGCTTAATAACAGCTTGTTTGAAAGTGTTTGGGCCATATCCTAATGACAATGATGAATGAATAATATTAAGAATAAGATCTAAGACTTCCGGAACCATCTCTTTCAACACTGTAAAAAAATTCAACCTGATCTCACGGCAATTCGTATGCATTTTACAAGGTGGCTAATTCGTGCGAATTCATACGACCTCACTCGTACAAATTCATACGATTTTTGCTAATTCGTACATATTTTACGAGTTACCAAATTTGTATCATTTCGGACGAATGACCTACCCCTGACACCGCCCCTAAACCTACCCATCACTAATTCGTACGAATTAGCCACCTTTTAATCACTCGTACGAATTTGTACGAATTGGTCGTGAGATAGCGTTGCATATGACCAGACATGGAAAACGTCTCGGTTACGTATGTAACCCTAGTTCCCTGATAGGGAACGAGACGCTGCGTCGAACGCTGCGGGAACGCCTCTGCGTTGTGCGTCATGAAGCACGTATGGAATCAGCCCAATGGAGAGATGAAACGTCATAGGCGGGTGACGTCATCGACCAGGAAACTATAAAGCACCCCAAAAACATAAGCGCAGTAGCTTCTGATAGGCCTGAAGGAAGCGCTAACGGGAGTGCCGGGAGTATGGCGGAACGACGCAGCGTCTCGTTCCCTATCAGGGAACTAGGGTTACATACGTAACCGAGACGTTCCCTTTCAAGGGAACTCGAGCTGCGTCGAACGCTGCGGGAACGCGAATACCCACGTCGCCATAGGACCAAATGACCGCCATGTGAGAACTAGCGCACAGAGGACGAGAGCACTTGTGCCCCAGGGGTAGAACTTAAGTCTAGGTCATAGAACTTAATAAAAGTATGCGGTGAAGACCATCCAGCCGCATCACAAACGTCACTCAGGGAAACCCCCGACAATAGAGCTTTGGAAGCAGCCATACTCCTAGTAGAGTGGGCTCGAACAGCCAAAGGTGAAGGCTGACCAGCCGACTCATAAGCAAGTGAGATAGCCTCGACCACCCACTTGCTCATTCTCTGTTTAGACGCAGGGCACCCTTTCCTGGATGGCCCGAAACATACAAATAGTTGTTCTGATTTCCTCCACAGGGCAGCTCTGTGGACATAAGCGTCTAACGCCCTAACAGGGCAGAGTAAATTTAGTTTCTCCTGGTCCGATGACATAAATGGAGGAGGACAGAAAGCCTGCAGAACCGTAGGTCTAATAACATTAGTAGGGACCTTGGGAACGTAACCTGGTCTAGGATGCAGAAAAGCCTTAACCATGCCAGGCGAAAATTCCAGGCACGAGGGTGACACCGACAGAGCCTGCAAATCTCCGATTCTTTTTAATGAGGAGATAGCAAGTAAAAAGATAGTTTTAAAAGTGAGAAACTTCTCAGGAACTTCTTCGATAGGTTCAAAAGGAGCTAGGGAAAGACCTTCCAATACAATGGCCAGATCCCAGGTCGGCACCCTCGTACGAACTGCTGGCCTCAGCCTCAAAGTGCCACGGAGGAAACGAGTTACAAGCGGGTGTCTCCCAAGAGAAACTCCACTGAAAGGGACGTGGTAAGCAGCTAGTGCCGCCACATACACCTTTAGTGTGGAGGGGGATAACCCTGTGGAGAAGCGCTCCTGCAGGAACTCCAGCACTGCACCCACTGGGCAGTTAACTGGGTCCTGCAGGTGTTCTCCACACCAAGAAGTGAAAAGTTTCCACTTCAAGGCATAAAGCTTCCTCGTGGATGGAGCTCTGGAGTGAAGAATGGTCTCAACAACCTCGGTTGAGAGACCAGACTCTATGAGCTGGGCCCCCTCAGAGGCCAAGCCCACAGTTTCCACAATTCTGGGCGGGGGTGACATATCGTGCCACCCGCCTGAGAGAGTAGATCCCTCCTGACCGGGAGCTCCAAGGGAGAGCCGTCCAGGAGAGAAATCAGGTCCGCAAACCATACTCGGGCCGGCCAAAACGGGGCTACTAATAGTAGGCTGACCCCGTCCCGGCGAACCCTCTCCAGAACTCCTGGTAGCAGAGCAATCGGGGGAAAGGCGTACAGGCGTGACCTCGGCCACGGCTGCACCATAGCATCCAACCCCAGGGGGGCTGGATGACTGATGGAGAACCACAGATGACAATGCGTGGTCTCCCTGGAAGCGAATAGGTCCACCTCGGCGCGACCGAAACTCAACCAAAGGAGCTCCACCACCTCGGGGTGGAGTCTCCATTCCCCTGGCCTCGGCCCCTGCCTCGACAGGGAGTCCGCTACCACATTTAAATACCTGGGAAGATACATTGCTCTCAGTGATAGTAGCTTCCCCTGGGACCACAGGAGGATCTGACGGGCCAACTTGTAAAGCCGGCGAGACCGCAGGCCCCCCTGATGATTTATATAAGAGACCACCGGCGTGTTGTCTGATTGAACTAACACATGATGGCCCCTCAGGCCTGCTAAGAAGTGTTTCAGAGCCTGAAACACAGCCAACATCTCTAGACAATTTATATGCCACGATAGATGATGGTCCTGCCACAGACCTTGGGCTGGGCGGCCACTCATGACCGCCCCCCACCCTGTGAGGGAAGCATCCGTCGTTAGCGTTATGCGACGACAAAGAGCCCCCAGCACAGGACCTTTGGATAGGAACCAAGTTTCTCTCCACATGACCAGAGCACGAAGGCAGCGCCGCGTGACTTTGAACGTGCGGAGCGGATTTCCCCTCGGGGAGAATCCCTTGGTCCTGAGCCACCACTGTAACGGTCTCATGTACAACAGGCCGCAAGGTATAACGTTGGACGCTGCTGCCATCAGACCCAACAGTCTCTGAAACTGCTTCACAGTGAGTAGCTGGCCTAGCTTTACTTGTTTCACAGCTGAGAGAATCGAAGCGATGCGGGTCGGAGAGAGCCGCGCCCGCATCGAGGCCGAATCCCAAACGACACCCAGAAAAGTGGTCTTCTGAGAAGGAGATAGTACACTTTTCTTTGCGTTCAGCCTCAACCCCAACTTTCTGATATGAGCGAGGACGACATCTCGATGCCGAACCGCCATCTGCTCCGTCTGAGCCAAAATCAACCAATCGTCGATGTAATTGAGAATACGAATGCCCTGAAGCCTCAGAGGCACTAGTGCTGCATCCATGCATTTCGTGAAAGTGCGGGGTGATAAAGCTAGGCCAAACGGAAGAACCCTGTACTGGTACGCCTCGCCCCCGAAGGCGAACCTCAGGAACTTCCTGTGTTGTGGAAGGATGGAAATGTGGAAGTATGCGTCCTTTAGATCTATCGTGACAAACCAGTCCTCGGATCTGATTTGAGACACGATCTGCTTGATAGTGAGCATCTTGAATTTTAGCTTCCCTACCGAGCGATTCAACAGGCGCAGGTCTAAAATTGGACGCAACCCCCCATCCTTCTTTGGAACGATGAAATATCGGCTGTAATAACCTGACTCCAAACTGGGAGGAGGAACCCGTTCTATAGCCTCCTTTTGGAGGAGCGTTTTCACCTCTTGTTCCATTACCAGAGCCTGCTCGGGGCCCACCACTGTGTGCAGAACCCCTCTGAATTTTGGTGGACGACACCTGAACTGGATAGCATATCCTTTTTCTACTGTCTGCAGGACCCAATGAGATATTCTTGGAAGGCTTTTCCACTCTGCCAGAAAATCTACTAAGGGTACCAGTCTCTCGAGACTGGCCTCTGGTGTAACTTGAGCAGCAAACACAGCGCCCTGTAACGGCGCACCGGCAGGGAACGACTGGTTTGACTGCTGTGAGACCCTCCTCAGAGGGAGCGAGCGTCCCTCGGGAAAACGCTCGCTGGGACCGCCTACGCCCCGGCATGAAGGCGGGGTTGGCAGAACGGCCCCCTGAGGGCACCGAGGAAGAATGGGCACCGTAAAGAGAGGTGAACTCCTTTCCGCCTCGGTGGGGACCACCCTCAGCATCCTGAACGCCTCGGCGTCAGGACTTCTTCTTAGCTGAAGCCTTCTTAGACAATATCACTGTCCTCAGATCAGGTCTATTGCTAGAAGACTTCGGCTGAGAGTGCCGCGCCTGAGCCCACTGTCCAGCAGGGGGAGCACGAGACGCGACACTCTGCTTCTGCTGCGCCCTATGGGATGAGCTTGTAGACGGCCGGGGCTGCTCCCGCCCAGCAGCCCCAGGGACGTGAATTTTTAACGGGAGAAATTTTTTGAAAGCTGCAGCTTGTTTTTTCTCTTCCTGGAATTTGTCTATAACAGAATTAACAGCTTCGCCAAATAACCCCGATGGAGAGAGAGGAGCATCTAAAAGAAAAGCTTTTTCTTTCTCTTTCATATTTGTCTGATTTAACCAGAGATGTCTTTCTGCGGCCACCAGAGCTGCCATAGATCGACCCACTAGCTTGGCCGATTCTCTGGTGGCGCGCAGGGATAAATCAGCAGCCTGACGCAGTTCTCGAACTACGTCAGTACTGACTGCCTCACTCTCACTCACGTCCCTCAGCAGGTCAGCCTGGTATGCCTGCAAGATTGACATTGTATGCAGACATGACGCAGCCTGACCTGCAGCCGAATACGCTTTACCCACCAAAGCAGATGTATTTCTGAGGGGCTTGGTGGGTAATACCGGTGTTTTAAAAGATGACGCCGCCTCGGGGGAGAGATAGCTCGCGAGCGTCTCTTCCACGCGAGGCAAAGCGCCATAACCATATGATCTAGCCCCCATTATATTTGAATATGTTGATGTCTGGGGACTAAATATTCTATATGAAACCGGTTTCTTCCACGATCTCGACACCTCAGTGTGGAGATCGTGAAAGAACGGCAGACACCGGCGTGGAGGCTGAACACGTGAGGGCAAAAATCTTTCATCCAGTTTCGATTTTGACACAGACTCCTGTCTAATCACTGGCCATTCAATACTGAGTTTTTCAACAGCTCGTGTTAAAACCTCCATAAGCTCATCACTTTCGGGAGAGTGAGGTGGCGAATCCTCAGTCTCTCCCTCCACACTAACAACATCCAGCTCCTCAGAACTGGATAGCTGTAGTACGGGTGCCTCATCCTGAGCGGAAGAAACCGCAGCGCGTGCTTCCGAACCCAGGAATGAGGCACTGGATCTCACAGGTGAAGGGAGAGATAAGGCTTTTTTTTATTTTTTTTATTTAAGACAAACAATATCAGACAGGGACAGATTCACATGTAGCGCGACTGAAGGCACAGAAGCTACTGCGCTTATGTTTTTGGGGTGCTTTATAGTTTCCTGGTCGATGACGTCACCCGCCTATGACGTTTCATCTCTCCATTGGGCTGATTCCATACGTGCTTCATGACGCACAACGCAGAGGCGTTCCCGCAGCGTTCGACGCAGCTCGAGTTCCCTTGAAAGGGAACTTGTTTTTGCATTACCTTAACTCATCAAAATAATTCAAGCATTTTCAACTTTTTTATGTTATACAAGATTCAACTAAATTTAAGTCAGTTCAATATAATTTAAGTTTAAATGACTTGCTTATACTTAAAAATTTAAGGCAGCAACTGAACCTCAGTTTTTTCTTTTTTCTTTTTCTTTTTTTGACATTGCATAGGGTGCAACATGCATTGTTGTTGTTGATTTAGATGATTTACAAAAGTTTAAACAATTAATTCTCTCCTATAGCAAATAATGAATTGAATTTCTCTAAGGATCTAAAGTGCACTGTCGCAATAATGTAGCAGATGTTTGGATAGTTATAATTTTCTCTTTGATAGTAACAATCTTTTAAGTAAATAAATTCATCAAGTCATTACTGCTGTGCTGTTGTGAAGTTTCTGAACCTATTGATTCTTTATTTCTCATTAATTTAGCCACTGTATCAAATAAATACATAGGATTATGTTTGTTTTCTTCTAAAAGAGTCGAAAAGTAAGATCAAGAGGCCCTTCTGTTGAAATACTATCCTTCATGCAATAAATAATACCACTAGTTTTGTTTTCTTCCAGCTGTGACCATATTAAATCTAAAGAAAGATTACGACAATGAGTAAGTTCTGACACATGCTGTCTAACGCTAATAGAGTTTACAATGTCTATAAATGCCAATCCCAATGCATGATTTTCATTATTTAAGTGTATATTGAAATCAGCAACAATTAAGACTTTATCTGCCTCCAGTACTAACTCAGATAGAAAATCAGCAGGGAGAGATGAGGGCCACGAGGGTGATAACAGGGTATCTGCTCTCTTCATTAGTTCTGTTATTATTGAAATGCAGCAGCCAAACAGAGCAAGAACAGTTAAATAAAGACACACAAGATGTGCTGATTAATATTTTTCTTTTGGCTTTCTTTCTATTTTCCTCATTCTTTTCTCATTTCTACCGCACACAGTTCTCATAGAATTGTTTTATTCTGTCTATATTTCATTCATATTCTTTGTCGCTCTGGTGTCTTTCTGTCTTTGTCCCCATCTGCTGTATGTCTCTCTCTCTCTGTCTCTCTCTCTAATGATGAGGGTGTGTGTGGCTTTGACACAGTCACATCTGCCAGTTGTGTGAGTCGTTCCCTCACTGCGCTGCTCGCTAATGAGATCCTCCCCATTTAATTAATACCATAAGAATTTTAATTCTGACTGAATCAATTTAATGTGATGTGATTTTGTCAGACCTATTCCCTGAGTAAGGAGAGAGAGAGAGAGAGAGAGAGAGAGAGAGAGAGAGAGAGAGAGAGAGAGAGAGAGAGAGAGAGAGAGAGAGAGAGAGAGAGAGAGAGAGAGAGAGAGGCCAATGCTTATTACATACATCATTTCACGGGGGTCTGCATTCCCTGCTGACTTAAACAAATTCTAATTAAGACTAATTAAAGCATCATTTATGAAAATGCTTGTGATAGTTATGCAAACATTCTGGGTGGGTATGCTTTGCATCATAATTAGCCCTTGGTTTAAATTAAGACTTGTTCCTTGACAATTATGGCTGTTAGAGCCACACTTTTCAGATAACATGCTGTGCTCTCTCTTTACAACTGAATACAGACTATGGACTTTAACTCTCTCGAACACCATATATCAGTCAAGTGTTAGAGGTTTATTCACACAGGTGCAGTCCAGAATGAGACAGTGAAAAATTACAAGATGTCCAGTGCACGTTTGCACAGATAGACAATTCAAAAATAGCACATAAGTTGATTGCAAAATAGATTGCTGTGGACTGTAGGTCAGGGATATGATAGCTTATGTTTAGTGAAATGGATTCTAAACAAATCTGATATTGAGTTCTAACGCCACTTTTTGTCAGTTCACTTGTTCATTTACTTGTCTGCCAAAAATAATGTACAAGAAGCAATTCTTTTGAAGTATTTTATTTTATGGTAATTTTCCCCTGTGACAATTTTAGTATCTACCAACAGCGCTATCGGTGAATTCTAATTTATAATTACATTTTACAACTTATTTTGTTATTACATTATTTATTTATTGGATACTTGATTTTTATTGGTAAATGGGATCATTCATTGGTCAAATATTTTTGACCACACTCTTTCTTCTTACATAATAAAATAATTCAACTTTACACAATATAATACAATTCTGTATTTGATGTCCATTTATTTATTAAAATTTTTTTAAATTTTAAATTTTTATTTTTGTTGTTGTTGTTGCAAGTAGACCTATAACCACATTACAGCTGACTG
This sequence comes from Tiaroga cobitis, assembly GCA_030578255.1. NCBI lineage: Eukaryota > Metazoa > Chordata > Actinopteri > Cypriniformes > Leuciscidae > Tiaroga > Tiaroga cobitis. The sequence continues at coordinate 11,919,841 of CM060599.1, read as the reverse complement.
TTCATTCAGTCAGTTAAAAACTATTCAGTTCATGAATAGTTTGAAATGGGTTCATGAATAAAATTGCTTTTTTAAGCAGAAGATACCTCATGGTAGATTTAAATCAAGGATTAATACTGTAACTTGTGTTTATTTTGCTTTGCACCGAAGTCCTTTTTGTTAGGTACTTTTGTACTTTTTACATGACCTGCCTTTGGGAATTTGTTCTCCATCAGTCTTTCTTCTCTGTCTTTATCATTGTGGTACAGTCCACCTGTGAAATAAGACTCTTGTCAAAATAGCATTGTGCAGATTTACTACAGATTTGCTTAAAACAACGAGTGCATGAAATCACTGTAACAAACACAAATGTCAGCTGCTTCTTACAATAACAAGTCCTGACTAAGCACGTACATACAGCCATCATACACAGAAGTACACTGTGCAATTTTTTATTTGTCTGGCTCTACGTTTTCAACAGCAGTCTCATTAATCTGTGTTGAGTCTAATGTGTGTTTGCCCTTTATATGGCCCAAGTCAGGCAAATAATCTGGACACATGAATTCAAATAAGTTTATTTAAAAGGTTTATAATATAAAATATATAGACATGAAACTCTTCATGTAGTTGTGTTCTTTTAGCCAGATTATGAAAAACCACCGTCCAAGTACATTTCCTCCTGGGACATTTACTGGTAATATTGGTGACTTAAGTGTGGATTCTCTCTGCTCAGGTGTTGAGACTTGAGACGTTTGTTTATGTGTTTGTACAACACTCATTACCTCTCTGTTGTTTGTTTAGTGGCCCCCTGCTCTTCGATTTTTGGCCTGGCTTCAGCTATATTGCCTTCCCTGAATGGGAGACAGCTGGTTCAATATTTAAGAGAGAGAGAGAGAGAGAGAGAGAGAGAGAGGCAGAGAGGGAGACAAAACCAAGGAAGGGCCTTACACAGCCCAGTTAACGTGTTGAAGCGGTTTTGCGAAGCACGCAGATGGCACGCCGTTCCCAGATTTCATTTAAGCTAACCTAATCCTTTGCCTGCTCCCTACAGAAAGGCTGGGAATTAGCCGCCATATGTCAACTAGATTTGTCAGATTATTCATTACAATTAATTGCTGCTCTCACTTAAGGCCTCTAAGGCTGTGAATCGCTTCGAATTCTACTGCAAACACAAAAATTATGAGTAAAAGACTTTAGCCCTGTCATTCAAATTTCAGTCTGACCTTTAGCAGAGATCAGATCTTTGTGAGTTAGCATGTGGGTGAGGCTCTCTAATTGGTGTTTCGTTCTCTTTCCCCTCCATGTTTTTTTCCCTTCCATCTTTGGTTCGGATTGCTGGTAGTCTGTCCATCTTTTCTGTCTTCTTGATGGTGGAGATGACAGAGCTACAGAAACATGCAGTGGAAACCGTCGCTTGCCTCTTAATTTCATCTCTAGAACTTGGCTTGAGGAGAAACTATAAGTAGTGACACTATTACCTTAACTGCATTTTTCAGTAAGGCAAAGTAAGGCAAGACAATGCAAGTTTATTTATAAAGCACATTTCATTCACAATGGTAATTCATAAAGCTTTAAATAAATATGATTACAGATTAATCATAAAATAATAATTTTGAATGCTTAAGAAGGTAACATTAACAATAAAGAGTAAAAAAAGATTTACAATGTAATTTAAAACAAACAAGAAGAGAAGAATAAATGTAATGATGCAGTGCAACAGTAGGACACATAACTGTGCTTATTCAGTAAATGCACATCTGAGTAGATGTGCTTTTATTCTGGATTGAAATGTGGCTTGTTGGAGCACATCTGATCTCTTCTGGAAGCTGGTCCAACTGTAGGTGGCATACTAGCTAAAAGCAGACTCACCTTGCTTTGAGTGAACACTTGGTATACCTAACTGACCTAACTTGAGGGACTCTCTCTCTCTCTCTCTCTTGAATGATCTAAGTGGTGTGTTATGTGTATTACCTGCCATGCATAAAAAGGCCCTAGGCCATTGAGTGATTTATAAATAAGTAAAAATACATGTAAATGAAAGCCAGTTTAAAGACCTGAGGACTTTTTGGCTCTGGTGAGTATCCTGGCCACAACATTCTGAATGAGCTGCAACTATCTAAAGGCCAATTCACAAGGCAACGACAGATGCCAAGCAATGTGAACAGTCACTAGAACTGAACTGTCTAATACAGTGATCATTCTACCACCTGAAGGAGTTTTGGTTCCTTGCCACCGTTGCCTTTGTCGGCTTTGGTTTTTGGCTTGCTTAGTTGGGGACATTTAATATTCAACAAGATTATTGATATCCCTTCATTGACAACATTATATGAGAACTGAACTGAGCTAAAGGTTAGTTCACATGAAAATTAAGTCATAATTTATTCACTCTGTTGTTGTTCCAACGCCATATGCCATTTTGGTAACATTAAAATAACTGTCCTTCTATCATATCTTTTTCTTTTTTAGACCACAAAAGGATATTTAAAAAAAATATATATATTTATGTCCCACTTATCTATATAATGGTATAATGGGAGTGAATGGTGACCAGTATCAAGCTTTTAAAAAAAAGTATCATAGAATTGTCACATGTCACATGCCATCTCATGTATAATAAAACGGTTTTGGGTTTAATGAAAAACCCACCAAAATGTAATGTATTATTTAATGAAAATCCTTACCTTGGGCTTTGGTCTTCTGTACACGACAGCATGTTTATGACACTCTATTAGCACTGTAGTTAATTCCAACTCGCCCAGGAAAAGCACACAAACGCGACATGAAATATAATCCATGTTCTTTCTTCTCTGAGGTGAATTTATCTGTTCTGTTTGTTGCATTTTAAGGTTTTTGCATTTCACATCTCTCAACTATCATTCTGACTGTCATCTGACAACTGGAGTTCCGGTCTTGTGATATTCATCTCAGTAAAGAAATTACACGGATACCTTTTTTGTTATTTCTACCAGAAAGACTCGGGAGATAAATTGAAAGGCTGTATACATTTATTGACAGCTCAGCAAGCATACATTTATGAGTTCTTTGGCGTAGGCCCCGTCCTTAGCGAGCAAAGCGAGGTTAGCCGAATCTGCATGTCCCACCTGAGATGAAGGCGGGGGCGCAGCCGACCCCCTGGAGGTAAGGAAGGGACCATCCTGGTGGTGGTGATGGGGAGGATGGAGGGGAAGGTACCATCTTGGTGGTGGTTGGGGAGGATGGAGGTGAATGGCAGCGTCAGCATCTGCGGACTCAGACAAGTGTAAGTACCAATCTTTTATACTGTGGCTGTTAACACCTGATTGGATAGGGATGAAGTAATACATGACACGCTAATTGAGTCTTCCTGACAGAACTTAAGCTAAAGCTTCCATTTCTAGTTATTTTATTTTATGTTGCGTTTTTAATTATCATGAAAGTGCAGATAAATGGCCATGGTCAGGATTTTTGTTAAATTATACTTAAAATTGTGGTTTGTTTTTCACTAAACACGATTGTATATGCCCAGAACACTTGAAATATACAACAGATGTTGCATGGGACCATTCTGTCGTGGCCACACAATATATAGTCCACCCTATGTTGAGGGAACAACATCTTTTTCTCGTTGCCACGAGTTTAACATGCCTGTGTGACCATAGCAAACCTGGATTATCAGAAAAGATATCATTAGTAATTTAATATTTTATTTTGAATAAAACAAGACATTGCAGCATTAAGACATTAATATAATATAATATAATATAAAATTGAAAAAAAAAATTGTCTTCTAGTGATTTTGGCAAAACCCAATATTTTCTCATGAAATATCTTCAGTGTTTGCTACTTGTCAAAATTGTGAGCTTGAGTGTTGTTTAAATACTTGAAATCATGTTTGTAGCTTGACAAGTTACTGTTTCTTATGTAATATAGTGTTATATAACCACCTCTCCAGAATGCACCAGTTTTTTAAAATGATACTCCTAATTTAGGCAGAAGAAAACTTGTGTCACTGGGACAAAGACATCAAGAGGAAATCAAGCACATTTCATATTGATGTTGCTGTATAAAACATGCAATATATTCACCCTGAATCTTTTACGAGAACTGTATGTAGTACACTAATAGGCAGCACGATTAATGGTGCTGTTCTGTGAAATAAGCCTAATGTTGTCATGATTAATGCATTCTCCATGTGCTGCTCTCTTCATTGGCACCTATGCAAATACAGGCACCTCAAACTATGTGAACAACAGTTACGATCTCAAACTAAACCACTTCTACAAACTCTGTGTTTTTATTTTTCTTATTCCTTCAAATATGATGTTTGTTAAGGACAATACTTTAAAGAAAAAAGACTCGACTGATCATGTGATTAAAATAATGATTGTTTCCTTAAGAGCTTCTTCAAGTCAAAGTGCTGTTATCTCAACAACATGATTGACACAAATCCACAAAACGCACTCATATTTAATGAGATATTTTGGTTCATTAGTGAGTTGAACATGGCAGAAAAGTGATTTCATGCTGGTTCTGATTGGACTACTTAATTATGCTGTCTCTGAGAGCCCTGGATCTCTGAGTGGGTGGTTCAGGAGCGTTAGTGAACACCTTTGGCTCGGCTAATGAGCAGGTGAGAGCTACAGAAGCTCTTGGCCACTGATGTCATGACACCGACTCATTTTCACATTGCTGATTGCTCAAACCTGTTGTGTTTCATCCTCTTGCCTCTGAAGCACAGTGCTGCTCTAATGTGGATTTTCTCTTGAGATGAATCCCACGGAAGATAAGGATTAAGAAATAAAATTAGAAAAGTAATTAAGAAATAAAGTTAGCTCTTAAGAAATATATATATATATATATATATATATATATAAAGCTTTATTGTCTGTAGAAGTCTCGGGACCAAAAAATGGTTCAGTCGATCCGAATGCAATGATATGAGTTGTGGACATTCACTGAACCCCGCAAACGAATAGCAGACACCTTTTACAGTTCCTCCTGAACCAAAACAAAGGACGTTCATTATTATTACTTTCATTATTGTTACGTTCAGTATTAATACATTCATTATTATTGTAATGTTATGTGCTTTGAAACATGAGGTCATTTAACGCTATCTCTCATCTTGTGATGCTTTGCAGACTCTGCGGCGCGTTCATGTGTTTTGAAGGAGGCGTGAGGCTCTGAAGGGAGGGTGGGATCTTATGCTTTCAAAGCTAGCTTTCAAAGCTAGCTTGCTATTGCTAGCTGCCCTGAAATTGCCTAAAGGACCCAAAGGCTTTAAATCATATTTCAAATATTCAATTTTGGTAGAGAAAACATTAAAATGTCCAGCGTTATTAATGGCCACAACACTTAGCATTTAAAGTCAACATGAAATCAAAATTGAAAATTCAATCCGTGCACATCATTATTATTTATTTTTGAATTTGTGTGCCTTCATAATCTTTAATCAAAATAACTTCATCTTTATCAACGTCTTCTCTTCTCTTCTCTTCTCTTCTCTTCTCTTCTCTTCTCTTCTCTTCTCTCCTCTCCTCTCCTCCTCTCCTCTCCTCTCCTCTCCTCTCCTCTTCTCTTCTCTTCTCTTCTCTTCTCTTCTCTTCTCTTCTCTTCTCTCCTCTCCTCTCCTCTCCTCTCCTCTCCTCTCCTCTCCTCTCCTCTCCTCTCCTCTTCTCTTCTCTTCTCTTCTCTTCTCTTCTCTTCTCTGATGATGTTTCCTGGCACAACAGTGGGACAATCTGTCACGTATATGAAATTTCAAACCACAACAATCCAACGATCCAGTCAATTCCTGATGGACAAAATAAAGTCTCGTCCTCCGATTTTTCCCCCCCCCCTCATTCGAGAAGCCGTTTCACTCAGATATATATTACAATAGTGAAGGAAAGACTATCACAACTTCCATTTCATGCTGACTTTAATGGTTAGCATATTGTTATTTTGTATCGAATGAAACTCGTTTTATCTTCTTATTAGAGTAAATACAATACATGAGATTAAATAACATAACCAATTGCATAAACTTGTTCTAACTTTTTCAGTTCTATTCATTGGCTTGGTGTTGAATAGTGGTGTTGAAAACTAACATTGACAAATGTTAGTTTTGTGAAAGAGGAAATATATATAAATTCAATTTTTAAATATGTTTTAGTTGGGCTTTTATGGAATAAACAGGTTTTGGTCAGAGTAGACATTATAATGTATACAGTATATATATATATATATATATATATATATATATATATATATATATATATATATATATATATATATATTAAGGTTACAAACTTAATAATATCATAATGTTGTGAATAAAACCATAATGTAACAAAAACATTAGCAAATGTTTTCAAACATACCATGCAAGAAAGGCACCCAAGGGTTTTAGGGATTACACCAAACCACATTGGTCATATGTAGATGACAATAACCATATATCTTTGTAATTTTATGTAACAAAGTACAGGGATCCTCTTTTGACAATAGAGTTAACCCCTTGTTCACATCCAAATGAAGCTTCGCTACGCTCTAGTTTGATGTGGGTGAGATGCATGCAGGCCGTAGTGTCTGTAGGTCTCTCTGCGTCTCACATCGGTGACTGTAGATGGATGGAGTTTATGTGGATATGGAGCCCAGCTCGTCTGCGTACAGTACAGCCCAGCGCTACCTCCCCGCTCATTAGAATACAATATGGCTTCCACTAAAGGTCATCCTCTCAGAGTATAATCACACACAATCAAACGCACAAACTTCATACATCACACAGACAGTAAACAGCCACTGGCTTTATTTTCCACTGACAGAGAATGGCTTGCAGCCTATTTATAATTTTACCCTCTCACATCAATTAAAGAAAGCTGGGAGCATGTTAAAAGTTCTTTTGGACGATGGGTGAAGCACTACATGAATTGTTTGGGCTGACTGATTAGAGAGAGAGAGAGAGAGAGAGAGAGAGAGAGAGAGAGAGAGAGAGAGAGAGAGAGAGAGAGAGAGAGAGAGAGAGATAGAGGAGAGAGAGAGAGAGAGAGAGAGAGAGAGAGAGAGAGAGAGAGAGAGAGAGAGAGAGAGAGAAGTTATTAGAAGTTTATTAGAAGTTAGATCTGTGCCAGTGGCTGTTTGAGATAAACTGTTGTAATGCTAGAAAAAAAAAGATAGACAGAGCTGGAAACATCTGCTAAATGTATGTGTATCTTTGCTAATTGCTTGTCTTTATTCTCATTTTGGAGATGTCCACCTCCAGCGGACGACAGTGACTTGACGTTTCGTCTCTTTTGTTGAAATGACAGGAAGCCTGTCAAGAGGATAAATGTGTCAAAATGGAGGTGAGATTGGAAGCTCTCGCTCTCTCTGTCTGATTATCATAATGAGGAGAGCACATTTAGTAGTTCATGGCCCCATGTCATCTGATTAGAGCAATGATTAATGATATCCTTTTACCAAAACACCCCTCACTCTCATACTCACACTTAGATAATGAGCATTAATGCAATAATGACTTTGTACTGCTATGTTTTGATTTTTAATATTTGTTAGCAAGAGATTTTCAAGTGATGTTTATTAAGACAAGTGGAGAAGAATCACTTGGGTGATTTATACATTTCACTACATTTTACTTTTCAAGATCGTCCCAAAAACAATGAGATGCATTTTGCTCAGTGCAATATCTAATCACAATAATGATAAAAAAGTCAAAATTGTGAGATAAAAAGTCACAATTATCTTTTACATTTTTTATTCTGTGGCAGAAACAAGCTTCCACTAGCTAAGGTGTTGTGAGTAGCTGCTTGGTTATTCCTTGATCTTGGTGGTTGCTTTGTGTTTGCTTACTTGCCCGAGTGATATTCTGGAATGGTCTCCATTTTCAAAAGTTTTACTTTTTTCTTTTACTTAAACCAATTTTTATTGTTTTAACCCTCTATGGTACGCGACATGATATCAGTGAGGAAAAAAATATTTGTTATGTTCCCTTTCGTTGTCACTCCGAGTTCCGTCGAATGACGACAAATGGGGTTTCGCTTAGAAAGCCAATCGACTTCGAGTACTACAAAACGAGCCAATGGCAAAGAAATGCCATGGGTCTGCGGAATTTGCATAGCGTAACTCCGCCTCACCTCGTGGGTATTTAAGGAGCACGCTGATAGCAAATAGGCATGTTTTCGCTTCGGAGCCAAGAGTATCTCTTCGCTCCACAGCCATTTCTGACTTCACTCTACGAGACGAGCCACTCTCTCCGGTGTTGGTGTGACGCGATCTGCAGCAAGTTCACATTGCCTGCTGATCTGTGCAGTGATTTGCCAATGAGTGTGTTTCTCCCTGCTCGCTTCAACATCGCGGAGTTTCTTCCTCCTCTCACAAAAGAGCTTGCACGCGACACGTCTTTTTAAAGACGGCTCGCCCGTGCATTTCTGGTTGCGGTCGACTCATTTCCGATTTTGATGGGCACATTCTCTGCTATGCGTGCTTGGGCTTCATCACGCTAGAGCAGCGTTTGTGGATGACTCACGTTCTCCCCGCGGGAACGTGATCATCGCGTCATTACGGTCGAGACTCAATGATCTCGTTAGAGAGAGAGTCCCCTCATCCACACCCCGATCTAACACTCTCCACGTGAGGTGCTACTTCGGCTGGTGGCCAGGGTGACCTGAGGGTGTGTGTGTGGAACAAATCCGCCGACTCTTTGTCCGTGGACCACGCCCCCCTCTTCAGTGACGCAACCCGCGAGTGTTCAGGGGATTCCCCGGGTCTATTTTCGGATGCCCCGCGGGTTTCCCTTGACGCTCCAGAATCGGATCTGTTGTCCATCGCAGCATCACAGGGTGGGCCAGAATTTTCAGGAAGTGAAGATTTGAAAGTGCTGCCACTTTCGGGTGTGCATATGGCATTTGTCGAGTCAGATCCTGATATGACGGCCATGCTTTCCCGGGCGATTGGTTTTTGGGTGTGGCCGCTGACTCCTGTCAGCGTCCACTCCAATACCCTTTTTCCCGGATGTGCATTAGGAGATCTCGAAATCCTCGAAGACCCCCATGTCTTCCAGCGATCCCTCGTTGATCTCCTTCGCCCTTCCTTCCCTCGACGGGGCCGCTGCCCATGGGTACACTGGGGTCCCCCGGTTGAACGCTCTGTTGCGATGCTACTGTGTCCTCAGAGTGCTTCCTCTCGGCGCGATCCAAGCACCCGTCCTAAGCCTGTAGTTTTTCGTCTACACTTGTGGCGAATTCCTATAGCGCTACAGGACAGGCAGCCGCCTGACTGCATGCCATGGCCATTCTGCTGATCTACCAGACCCAGATGCTCACGGACATGCACGAGGGCGGGACTGACCCAGGGCTCTTCAATGAGCTGCGCGCCGCCACTGACCTTGCTCTCCGAGCGACGAAAGTGGCCGTACGTTCCCTGGGTCAGGTGATGTACACCATTCTGTGGCTGAACCTGTCCGATGTGCAGGATGTCGGGCGGACCCATCTGCTTGACACCCCCATATCCCAGGTCGGCCTCTTCGGCGGTGCGGTTGAGGGCTTTGCCCAACAGTTCTCAACCGCCCACGAGCAGACTGAGGCTTATTCTGCCCCGACGGCCCCGCCGTCCGAGCTGATCCCTCAGTCTGCCCACCGCCGAAGGCGCCCTCCTGCGGCTCCCACCCCGCCCGTTCAGCCGGGCTGGCTCTGGAAGCCGCAGGGGGACGCCACAGCCCTCTCCGGCCCCGCCCCCCGCTATACGCCGGGTTAAGCGGCACTCTTGAGATGGGCTCCTCAGAGATGGGACTCAGTTCTTTCCAGGAGCTGGTAGCAGGGCCACTCCTTTCCCTGGTGGAGGGCCGGGGAAGAATCCTTATTCAGAAAGAACTGACTCTCCCGTTTCTGAGCACACAGAGTTCTCGGACGACACGGTGCGCCGCCCCCGGGCCGTGCACCCCTCGTCCTCCTCTGTCCCAGAGCCGGATGACAGTGCGCGCCGTCCCCGGACCGTACCACTCTCATCCTCCTCTGACGCCAGACCCCTGGCAGAGCAGACCCCCGTGGAACGTTCGTCCTTCCCTGGTCTGCTCTGTCAGGACGCGGTCCATGGCTGCACCCCCACACCGGGCCGCTATGCCGTCCACGTCTGGGTCAGCCATACCGCCTCGCTGCTCCACCGACGGGAAGTCTGTAGTTCGCATGACCCCGCTGGTTCAGTCGTTGGGAGCCTGGCTAGAGCTTCCCAACCTGTCCCGCTGGGTCGCACGAACGATCAGGCTCGGCTACGCGATTCAGTTCGCGCGGTCTCATCCCCGCTTCAGGGGAGTCCGCTCCACTATGGTCGGTGGCAATGCCCCTATCATGAGAGCGGAGGTTGCAACCTTGCTGGCGAAGGGTGCGATCGAGACTGTCCCTCCAGCCGAAATGAAGACCGGCTTCTACAGCCCGTATTTCATTGTCCCGAAGAAAACCGGTGGGTTACGGCCAATCCTGGACCTGCGCGTTCTGAACCGCTCCCTTCACAGGCTGCCGTTCAAGATGCTCACCGCCAAACGCGTTTTCGAATGTGTGCGGCACCAGGATTGGTTTGCAGCGATCGACCTGAAGGACGCCTACTTTCATGTCTCCATCCTCCCTCGACACAGACCGTTCCTGCGGTTTGCTTTCGAGGGGCAGGCATATCAGTACGCAGTTCTCCCATTCGGGCTAGCCCTGTCTCCTCGCGTCTTTACGAAGGTCGTCGAGGCAGCCCTTGTTCCCCTCCGGGAACACGGGGTTCGCATTCTGAACTACCTAGACGACTGGCTAATCCTAGCTCACTCTCGAGATCAGCTTTGCGAACACAGGGATTTGGTGCTCCGCCATGTAGCCCGTCTGGGCCTTCGGGTCAACTGGGAGAAGAGCAAACTTTGCCCCGTGCAGAGGATCTCTTTTCTCGGTATGGAGATTGACTCGGTCGCCATGTCCGCGCAGCTTACGAGCGAGCGCGCGCAGTCACTGCTGACTTGCCTGACACAGTTCGAGGGCAAGAGTGCGGTTCCACTGAAACTTTTTCAGAGGCTCCTGGGGCATATGGCATCCGCAGCCGTGGCAACGCCGCTCGGATTACTTCATATGAGACCGCTTCAGCTTTGGCTTCGCGACCGAGTCCCGAGGTGGGCATGGCAACACGGCACTCTCCGAGTACCAGTTACTCCGACCTGCCGTCAGACCTTCACCCCGTGGTCGAACCTCAGTTTCCTATGGGCCGGAGTGCCCCTGGAACGAGCTTCCCGGCATATTGTCGTAACGACAGATGCCTCTACCATGGGCTGGGGTGCCATGTGCAATGGACGTGCTGCCGCGGGCTCCTGGACAGGACCCCACCGCTTATGGCACATCAATTGCCTCGAGTTGCTGGCTGTACAGCTCGCCTTGCGCCGCTTCCGAGCCGTGCTCAGGGGCCAGCATGTACTAGTCCGTTCAGACAATACCGCGACCGTAGCGTACATCAACCGTCAAGGTGGTCTGCGCTCCCGCCGTATGTCGCAACTCGCCCGCCACCTCCTCTTATGGAGTCAGAAGCATCTGAGGTCGCTTCGTGCCATTTTTATCCCCGGAGCCCTGAACTGTGCAGCCGACGAGCTCTCACGGCTTCAGCCCCTCCCGGGAGATTGGCGACTCCATCCCCAGTCGGTTCAGCTGATTTGGGACCAGTTCGGGGACGCACAGATAGATCTGTTTGCCTCTCACGACTCGACCCATTGCGCCCTGTATTATTCCCTGACCGAGGGCACGCTCGGCACGGATGCACTGGCGCACAGCTGGCCGCAGGGCCGCAAATATGCGTTTCCCCCAGTGAGCCTTCTTGCGCAATTTCTGCGCAAGGTCAGGGAGGACGAGGAGCAGGTCACATACTGGCCCACCCGGACCTGGTTCTCCGAACTCATACTCCTCGCGACAGCACCTCCTTGGCCAATTCTTCTGAGGAAGGACCTCCTTTCTCAGGGACGGGGCACCCTATGGCACCCTCGTCCCGATCTTTGGAACCTCCACGTGTGGCTCCTGGACGGGACGAGGCAGGTTTGAGTACCCTACCACCAGCGGTGGTGGCTACCATCACTTCCGCTAGAGCGTCGTCCACGAGACACGTCTATGCGTTGAAGTGGAACCTCTTCGTCAACTGGTGCTCTTCTCACCGAGAAGACCCCCGGAGATTTTCGGTCAGTGTCCTGCTTTCCTTTCTTCAAGAGGCGTTGGAGCGAAGGCTGTCTCCCTCCACCCTCAAGGTCTGTGTCGCCGCTATTGCCGCACATCATGACCCGATAGAAGGTAAGTCCGTGGGGAAGCATGACCTGATCATCAGGTTCCTGAGGGGAGCGAGGAGACTGAATCCTCCTCGCCCTCCTCTCGTACCCTCTTGGGACCTCGCAGTGGTCTGAACTGCCCTGCGCAGCGCTCCCTTTGAGCCTTTGCGGTCAGTCGAGCTTAACTTCCTGTCAATGAAGACAGCGCTTCTGACTGCATTGGCCTCCATCAAGAGGGTAGGGGACCTGCACGCATTCTCCGTTGACGAAGCGTGCTTGGAATTTGGGCCGGGTCACTCTCACGTGATCCTGAGACCCCGGCCTGGATATGTGCCCAAGGTTCCTACCACTCCCTTTCGGGACCAGGTGGTGAACCTGCAAGCGCTGCCCCCGGAGGAGGCAGACCCAGCCTTGGCACTGCTCTGTCCAGTACGTGCTCTTCGCATCTATGTAGACAGAACGCAGTGTTTCAGGACCTCAGACCAGCTCTTTGTCTGTTATGGTGGGAAGCTGAAGGGAAAGGCTCTCTCCAAACAAAGGTTGTCTCACTGGTTAGTGGACGCCATTGCTTTGGCATACCAGCAGCAAGGTCGACTGTGCCCCCTTGGTGTGACCGCCCACTCCACCCGGAGTGTGGCATTCTCTTGGGCTTTAGCGTATGGCGCCTCGCTAACAGACATCTGCAGAGCTGCAGGCTGGGCGACACCTAACACATTCGCCAGATTTTACAATCTCCGAGTGGAGCCAGTCTCCTCCCATGTACTGTCTTTTTCAAGCTAACATGGGACCCGTTAGGTGTCTTCGCTTGCTCGCCATTCCACTCCACGGACTGGATATGTGCGATATTCTCCTCAGGTGAGCTTCCCCGAAAGCCCTGAGTTCCTCCAGCACTCCTGATGCTGGCGCCAGTGTCTTTTGCTTGCGCGTCGGCTAGGTGCCTCCCGTGTGCATGGTACCTCCTCTGAGCTACCCCCACATGTGTATTTCCACTGTAAGCCTCTTGGAGCATGTGTCTTTCCCTTGGCAAGCCACCTTGCCACCCCTGGGGTTGAAATATTCCACCTGCGGCTGGACACCCCAGTGATTCCCCATATGCATCCCTCGGGTCATATGTGTATTCTCTAAGTCCCCCCCTCTGGGTTGGCAGTAATTGCATATTTCCCTTAAAGACCTTGGGATATGCTCCCCAGTGTACCTTGGTATTCCTGTGCTAATAGGAGTCCTTCGTCCGTGCTATCTCACGACAGGGATCTCAGATTACGCAGGGCACTGGAAGACAGCTGAGAAGGTGGCGTGATTAGACTGGTATCCCCATTCGTCGTCATCCGACGGAACTCAGAGTGACAACGAAAGGGAACGTCTCGGTTACGGATGTAACCCTCGTTCCCTGAGTAGGGAACGGAGACGTTCCGTCTTCCTGCCACTTTCCGCTGTACCGCGGGGATCGCCTGAGCTCAGTCTTGGCTCCTCAGCGAGAAAAACATGCCTATTTGCTATCAGCGTGCTCCTTAAATACCCACGAGGTGAGGCGGAGTTACGCTATGCAAATTCCGCAGACCCATGGCATTTCTTTGCCATTGGCTCGTTTTGTAGTACTCGAAGTCGATTGGCTTTCTAAGCGAAACCCCATTCGTCGTCATCCGACGGAACGTCTCCGTTCCCTACTCAGGGAACGAGGGTTACATCCGTAACCGAGACGTTTTTCCTGCTTAAAATTGGACACTATAACAATATCAATAAACATTATCATTATTTTTTTATTTTTTTATTAATTAAAAGTTTGTTGCCTCAAGGCAACATTGTACCACTATGGACAAATTGAAACATTTGACATTTCCATGAAAAAAAAAATTATAGATTTATTGAAAACATCAATTTCTTTAACTAAACACTTGAACAAACAGATTTATCTGGGTTAATGAAAGTTTAGACTTTTTGTGAATTTTTCTGAATAAGAGGTCAAAAGGATTAACAATGCAGATTATTTTCACAGGACTCTTTGTTCATATTTACCAAGAGTCAAATAAATAAATAAACAAACAAACAAACAAACAAACAAACAAATAAACAAATCAATCAATCAATCAATCAATCAATCAATCAATATATACAATTGAACATTTTACATTTTTTATCATGATAAACTATTTCCCCCTGCAGCATGTTTTTAAAAGTTGAGAGCCACCGGCAGCATTTTTTTATCTTTTTTATTTGATTTTCATGGCAACGAGAATATTTTGTTGTATGAATATCTGAACATGCAATATATCAAAATAAAGAACAGAGCCTCTGCTTTAAAAAAAAAAAAAAAAGTTTTATTCTAGCTTAATGCATTCTTTTTTATCAACACTTGATTGTGGATAAGTTTAATAAAAAAAAAAATAAATAAAAAAAAGCTACATTTTAAGCAAAACAAGAAAAACACCTTTAAACATAGTAGATCGTGTACTATGACCAACACCATCAAAGCTAGTACAGTCCGAGACCTTGTCATGGGTCGACATTTCATATGGTAACATTAGGCAGTTTTGATTTATCTACTGTTTAATGTTTAATAATCACATTATTTTACATATGCATCAGATTACACATGCTATCGCTTGTTTCTGCTTCTTCTTCTTCACATGTCTTTTGAACAGGAGATTCAGTACAGTCATAACGCCCGCCTACTGTATAACAGTGAAAACATGCAAAAAGCCAGAAATCACTGTCAATGGCAGGGAAGCGTTGTATCATAAATGACAGAAATGGCAGAGAAAGGTGATCTAGGTGTTTGTGAATGTCAACATAAAGGTGTTATAGGTGTTTTTGTTGTCAATGGGGATTGACAACAGAACCGGAAGACAATACAATGCTGCATAAAGTCGTAGTTTTTGTTATCTTTGGACCAAAATGTATTTTCGATGCTTCAAAACATTCCAACTAACCCACTGATGTCACGTGGACTACTTTGATGATGTCTTTTCTTCCTTTCTGGACAAGGACAGTATACCGTACCAGCCTGTTCTCACGTAAATGCGTCTCTATAGCACGCATTGTGTTTTATCGTGCAATTTATACGCGAAAATGAGTTTTTACGTGCATATGATACGCAGTTTTCGCGTGCATTTGATACGCAGTTCATTTGCGTGTAATACACACGCACCCCACACCACTTCTAAACCTACCCTAACCAACCCATGCGTATCTTATGCAGGTAAAAACAAATTTTCCCGTATAAATTGCACGATAAACACACTGCATACTATAGAGATGCATTTAGTGTGATCGGGTTGACATACATGTTCAATGGAGGGACAGAAAGGGGGTGGGTAATTTCTAAATCACACAAGGTCCCCAGATAAAACTAATCCAGTGTGAATAGGGCTTTAACTTACATAACTTAGCCTACATACGTAACAATGTAACAAATTTTCATAATGCCCAGCAATGGTCTTCATTGACTGCCCATGAACAATGTCTACTTTGACCCGCCCTCAAACACTGAAGCTGGTTCGTGTTGTGTACGTGTCAGTAATACAGTGTTTTCAGCAATGCAAAAGAAAATTTCCTTTTCTAAACACTTCCAAAGGATGAGGATGTGAAGAGTGAGTGAAAATTAATTTACTGCAAGTATTGTATTTTTACGGATTAAATATTAATATACGATGTTCAGTCAGTATGCGTTATAGAAGTTAAGATATGCAATATAACCCTAATGAAGCTGTTGATGTGAAAAACAAAACTTGGTTTAATGATTTCTAATTTATTTAATAATAAGTAATCAACAAAATATAAACTGTCAAGTTTGAGTTTAGTCCATTTGCCTTTTAAGTTATATTTCCTTAAACATTTAAGTCAATTCAATGAGAAGACCACATTAGGTCAACTCAATTAATTGAGTTTTTAATTTTCCCATTACTCAATTAAACTTACACAATCACTTTCCTCAAATCATTTGAGTAGTCTCAACTTAGGTTTACAGTGAACGTCCTGCTCAAGTCGTCCTTGCGATGGAGGATTAATATTGAAGGATGGATTAATATTGTAAAATCGATGACATTGTTACTGTCTTTACAGTGTGTACAATCGCTGAGGACTGAGGAAGCCTCCGGAGCTGAAGTTGAGGTTAATAATGAGCGTTTCTTTATATCCGACACGCACTGTAAGCGGTAGACCAATCACAACAGACTAGACCACCTGGCCAATCAGAGAAGAGTAGGCTCTTGGAAAGTCATTTGAGAATCGTTGAAAAATGTGGTGATGTGCAAATGTATATTATGAGAAAATGAAAAGGTTTACAAGATCTTTACAAAAAATTCATGCACCTCTTAATGGAAATAACATCACAATATTTATTTCCATCAAGTATACAAGATCTTGTATTGACAATGCAAGAGTCAAGCACTCTGGAAAGTCTACTCCAGCTCATCCCAAAGACTTTCAATGGATTTAAGGTCTGGACTCAGAGGTGCCAATTCATGTGTGAAAATGATTCTTCATGCTCCCTCCCAACCATTCTTTCACAATTTGAGCCTGATGAATCTTGACAGTAGCCAAGTTTTCATCCACTTTTTGTACTCTTTTGTTATCGACAAAGTGAATGTGTAAAAAAAGATGGCAAAATTTGCTGTCTCCAGCCTGTTTCCATTCAATTGGCCTTTTACCGATAAAATAGTGTGTGTAATGACGTTAACAGTCATTCTGGAATATGGCCATGATGTGTCTTCCTAAGAAATGAAAAGCTGCACTCCATAAATTATGGTTTGAATAGCATCATGTCAAGATGCAAAGGTTTTGCTATTTACAAGGAGTATGGTAACCTCTGAGTACTGATGGAAACCTATAACACGGATCCGATACTGTGAATATAAAACAGGCCCTTTATAACATTTCATTTTACTTTAGGTCCATAGCTGTTCTCTTGTTTATTGGGGTTTTGTGCTCTGATGGCCAGCTGTGGTTTGAAATACACTGTAAACAATGTCCCTAAGGTGTGTCAGTATGGCAATATTTATTGTAAACAGTTTTCAATTTAAACCCTTTAAAAAAAATCCTGTATCATTAGCATAGGTTTTTGTTTTTAGTAGATCCCAGTGAATCAAAATACAACAATAACAGATCTTTTAGTGGAAACTTGGAATGTAGAAGAGAAAAGCCTGTTGGTGACTCATCTGAAAATTCCTTCCTCTCATTCTGTCTTTCCAGACGCCTTGTGATACAAAGCCCTTAGTGTTCCCTGCATGCCAGACACAAAGTGGACTGTGTTTTTAATTGTGAGTGGGGTGGTTGTAAACACAGCTTTTAAATCCCTTCTTTGTGGATCCGAGGTGTGGATTTACATCTGGAGGACACAGTGATTCATCTGCTGCTTCTTTAACGTCTGTTTTAGTAGAGACACATTCTTCTACTTCCTACGATGACACATTGTACTATTGTCCCATGGCACCTCTAGCAATGTGATTGGATGTTTTAGGTTTGAGGGCGGGACTTTGTGACCTACATGTGAACTTGGGCACTGGAGGGAAAGAGGTGGAAGATCTGACTGGTTCATAACACTGATTCCAATGTGATCAGCTACATTATGTATGAAAATGCATATTGAAAGAAATAGAAAGCACAGTATGTGTCTCTTTTTTTTTTTTTTTTGGTCAAAATCAAAGTACTAACAAACCTCTAATTAAAAAAAAGATACAGTTTCAGGTATCATGCATGTTCAAAGCACAAATGGTCAAAATTAGTTATGAGTATAACCAATATTAAATAGACAATTCAACTGTAAATGTCAAAGATAAAATCTTATTGTAATATAATCATAAGTAGAAAAAAAAAAACAGATTTTAGTTAATCTGGCTTTTACTGTTATAACTGAATCTAAAGTAGTGTAACCCCTGGGGGGATTTCAGAATGGTTTCCATGTACATACTCACTTACATCAGGTCTGCAACTATGTATAACGCTGTCAAAAAATTAAATGGAGAAGTCATTCTAACGGGCACCTTCTGACCCTTCGTATTTTCTGTCAATTACAAAGGTATAAAGTAATGCATAATTATGGGCCTATGTATTATAATGCACAACTAATTTGTGTTTATGCTAAATTATTTTGGACCACATTGTTGCAGAACTGCTAGCCATGCATATCTAATGTACTGCATTTAAAGCATGAAAACACACAAAAGCACTTGTGTCTGTGTGTGATAATAATAATCATGGTAAAGGCTGATCTTGGTGTGTTGAGGTGTTTCAGTGTGCTCCTGCTTAGATGGTCATAAAGAGATGCTTACTTGTCCTGCATATTGACTACACCAAAGGCAAACAGTGTTTTTGCTAATGATCGTCTGTTCTTAGCGTCTGCCTAGTGGGGCTCTGGGGCCCCCATGTTACTCAGGTGGGCATAATTACATTTCTTAAGGTCAACCTCTCACCAGGATGAATTAGTGAAATTACATAGTTGACCACTCTAGGGCGTAGATCCAAATGCAATTAACTTAGTTAATAGATCTCCAGTAGCCTACAATCCCTATGAATGGGGCCCGTTCCACACAGGGGCCACACACAGAGCCAGTTCACTTAGAGATATTTTTAAACTCGCTTCTTTGGCTGCATTTACACTTGGCATTAACATGCGATCACCGTGATCCGATCAAGCAGATCGGATCATTAGCCAATCAGGACATGGGGCGTTTACATTTGTTCATATTAAGTAGCCTCTGTATCTGGATAACCGATCGGATTTCTGTTTCCTGCATAATATTTAAATTAGGTCTGTGGCACGACACCAGATTAAGAGTAAAGATGATACCAATTAAACAATGTACCAATTGCTCACTCACTCACTCACTTTACTTTCCTGTGCAATCTCCAGTCTTAGATCAACTTCAGTTTTTTGAACGAAGGAATACTTCTAGAGTTAATCATACAAAAATAACTGGGTTGATCATGTTAAACATGTCACATCATCGATCATCTGGGTTTAAGGTTATAGCGTGCAATGATATTGACAGAAATGGGAGATTGATAAACATGCTGAAACAATAAAAACATTCAACATTTAAAACATTAAAAGATTCCAATTATTCCTCTAGCAAATCAGCGTGCAGCTCTTCATTAAGATCTCATGACTGACTGTGATTGTACAAACAGGCGATTGCCTAGTTCAGATAATGTTGCACAATTAAAATGAAAAAAAAAAAATGACACACATAGTATCATGTAAGTCAATAAACTGTTTTAAAGATTGACGTTTATTGTAAGGTTCAAATAAGTTTAATTTCTTGTCTAAACTGCATCTGGCCATTATTTTCTGACAGCCACGTGGGGAGACTGGGCGGGGATTTATATGACGTCCACCTGTGAATGCAGACACGATGGCTGGATTGCGTTTACATTACACTGAGATCCGATCACAATCCTCGACTACCTCCGAACCTGGACACGCTAATCGGATAACATTCCGATCAGAAGTGCGTTTACACTTGTCTTTTTAATGTGTATGTGGACAACATCCGGATACAGGTCGCATGTTAATGCCAAGTGTAAACGCAGCCTTTGATTGCTCAGGTCACAGCCCGCTTTGACTGTGAAAATGTGAAAATATTCAAATCCCAAGGCGAGGCGGGGTGTTTAGGCCCCTTAGGCTCAGACAAACACAGCAGCCTACAGCAGGAGCTCCTTTTATTTGTTTAAACATGCAATAGGGAGCAAGCTATGAGATATTGATTAGTGTATACCCTGATCAATCACACTAAATGATTGGCTGTAAGCCCTGGGATCCCCTGCAGGCTATAGAACGGAGGCAGACAGTGAGATCTGGGATGGCCTCTGCAGTCCACTGAGCGATGCAAATGCACTCTAAACAGGGCCTTAGCCGAGCGGGGGCTTTCAATCAAAGGAGGCCAGCGGTTCAACTCCCTTTGAGCATAATCCCAGCCTGCCGACCCCAGAATATGATCACAGGATCATTTTCAAGTGAAGTTCACCTATTTAGTGGAACAGATATTAGATAGCCATATGTAGATAGGGTAAACATCAATTCATGTTAGTTCAATGCACATGTGTCTCTCCATCTAGGAAAATGTATTTTGAGATGAAAAATTCACGTGTGCTTCAAGTCTTAGCTTTTAGCTTTATTTTTTGTAGTGTCTGGAATTTGACTACTACTACTACTGCTGCTGCTAATATTTTTTAAGAAAGATTGATGAATCTTTAAAAAAATAATGAATGAATGTAAAAAAATAAGATTAGAGCTGGAATAGAGCTGTGGGGGTTGGGGTGGGATATCCTCTACCCTCTAGTTAAAGGGTCAGTCCACCCAATTCCAAGGCCAAGAAAGGTAGTAAAGACATCATAAAAGTAATCCATGTGACACCAGTAGTTTATCCTCAATTTTATGAAGTGATGCTTCAGTTTCAGTGAGTGCTTTGTTTGAGCAAAAAAACAAACAAAAAAACAACAATAACATAATTTACCTTTTTATTTACAAAATATGAATCTCCAACGCAAGAGCAGGCATGAACGCACGTTGGAGATTCATATCTTGTGAAGTGCAAATTTATGTTTTTTTTTTGTTTTGTTTTTCGCAAACAAAGCACTCACGTCGCTTCATAAAATTGAGGTTAAACCACTGGAGTCACATGGATTACTTTAATGATGTCTTTACTACCTTTCTGGGGCTTGAAAGTGGCAGTTGCGTATAATGTCAATGGAGGGACAGAAAGCTCTCAGATTTCATTAAAAGATCTTCATTAGTCTGATGAATGACTGTCTTATGGGTTTGGAACGACACAAGGGCGAGTAAATGATGACAGACTTTTCATTTGTGGGTGAACTAACCCTTTAAGTGCTGAATGCTTCTTAGCTGGGCAGAAAAGGGGCTATTTAAAAATGAACAGAACACTGTTGATATTACAAAAAGATATTACGAAAGTTGCAGTTGTTGAAGAAGCAACTTTAAACATAAAACAACTTTCAAGTTTCTTGGGTTGAACAGTTAACACTTATGGAATCCTCTGTAAGCAATTAAGTGTTTCCATCACTCAAATAGCTCTTGACAAAAATAATCAAAAATGACTTTTTTGATTAAAATATTAAGCATGTTGTTAGGACTGTTATATTTCTGATAAGGCCTTTGGTATTTTCCTTGCATACATTTGAGTTCAATAATGTTAATAATTAGTTCAGTAGTACATTATAATAACAATTTTATAGTAAAGCTGCAGTCTGTAGCTTTTTTTTGGGTTCAAAATTATCCAAAATACATATTTGAGAAAATACATTATAACCAGCCAGTGTTCAAAACTATCTGCTTGCCTTAGCTCGATTCAAAGCGGTAAGCTTGTAATAATGTTTTTTTTAATTCCAGTGGTACTGGTGGATTTACGCGGGAGATTAGAGCATTTCTTTGCGTCATTACGTCACATCTCTACACATAAATAAGGAGTCTCGGCTGGTAGGCTATATTGCGTGTGAGGATGTTGGAGGAGGAGATTTATTGCCTTTTCTCACAGCACTTGATATAATTAAACTTATCAATTTGATGGCGGATCCAGAAAGGTTCAAACGACAATCATCAGTGACAACTAGAGATTCACCCGCTGTAAAATCCAAGACTTCGTTTGGACTTCTGAGTGAAAAAAAGAGACTTCAACCGGACCCATGCAAAAACAAGGGATACATATCGGAAGGACATTAGGCCAACATGTAGTCACGCGATTGCTGATGTTGTTAACATTAACAATTTGAGAACAAAGTATAATTTGCATATGATAAGCGATTTTTAGATTTAATCAGTGTGATTTACTGCAATGTCAGAACCAGAACAAAAGTAGATGTTACTTACTTGTTCAGATGACATTTTCCAGTGAAAATTCTTATGTTGGTCATACTTCCAAAAAGAATAATCTGTGATTCTGAATGCCAGTATCCACACCGGCACGGTGATTGACAGCTGCACACTCTCCTCAAACATTGTGTTCATCCGCGCTGTGCTGTGTCGAGGGTGTCGAAGTACAACTCACATAAAGTTAATAGTATATTCCCTTTTTCAATAGTACATTGCAAATATACTAACAAAAATTGTACTATCTTTAAATATATTAAAAGTATATTAGCATCATGCTTTTACCTATTTTCACAATACAACTTTTAACACACTTTAGAATAAATGTACTTTAGTATATTCTCTAAAAATATATTTAAAAAATATATACTTGAAGAGAAAATTCTGTTTTTTAAAAAGTGTATTTATTTGCACTTTATTACAAATATATATTTCAGATATATTTTAACTGTGTGCTGGAAATGATCATTGTAACAATGCATTGAAAGATACTTTCAAAATACATTATAGTATACAATAGTATTTTTGTACAAAGTATAGCTAAGTTTTATTTATCTAATACATTTGTTATTGAAGACAAAGTATGCAATTTGTAGTATTCGGAATAAGCCAAATGTATTAATGAGCCTACTATTTACTCAAATATATCACACCCCAATAGCCTCATGGGCAAGTGAGGGTAAATAAAACACCAAAAATATTTTTATACAAATATATATATATAATAATAAATAATAATAATAATACAGGTTTTTTTATATAGTGCCTTTCCAGGGCTCAAGGACGCTTATAGTCTACAACTACACTTATGGTATATTGCTTGTATGTTTCGAAGACACTAGTACTGAATTTGTAATGTAGTTGTAACACAAATAAAGTACACTTTAATATCACTAATCAAGCATGCAATTAGTCCCTACACAGGCATATACTTAAACTATATTTCCGGTAAGTATACTTGAAGTTGGTCCAATTTAGTACACACAAATACACCAAATACACTTAAAGTTATGCTTTACTACAATTTAATCACAACTAAAATATACTAGTACAAAATTTGTTGTTTCAAAATAGCACACTTCAAGTTAACTAATCATTAAAACACTTGAAGTATACTGATAATTAGTCTGGCTGCAAGTGTACTTTTTTTTTTTTCATCCGGGAAATTAGCACAGTAAAGATTGTATTTATGAAAGCATTAGTGAGAGTGCGATTGAGTGTGAATTATTTCTACCTGGCAGTATCTATCTGTTAATAGTGAAGCTATTGGGTTTTAGTTACAAAGAAAAATATGCTACAACCTTTCAGTTTCTAAGCTATTTTATTGATAAATTACAGAACAGTGTTGACAACACATTTCTGCTCTACTGAATGTTTCTGTGTGCACGCGATCCGCTGGTGTTGTGTTGTGTTGTACTGTCTGTATGTGCATTACAATGCAGCAGCGCATTAGATTAGAATGGCGATTGCCTTACGTGTACAATAAGCTGTGCATTCACTAAATCAATTTTGAGCATCCAGATGGTATAATCAGGGTTTGAAATTAACACCTGCCAAATGCAGGTTAAAATACTTAACTAGATAACTCAATCAAATTTGACAAAGCAGACATAGTCTACATGAGGACTGGCATACTGTCAGAAAAAAAAAAAATGCAAAAATTATACTTTTAGTCAGGGGTCCCACCCCAGTGAAAATAGCTTGTCACTGGGGCAGTACCCTTAAAAGAACAACTTTGTCTTATCAACCCCTAAAAGGTGGAGTTTTGTATACCTAGTAATAATATGTACTTAATAGTAATATGTACCTTTAAAGTTTGATGTTACTTTATGGGTACTGCCACAGTGATAGGGTGTAAATGTAGAAGTTTTTTTTTTTTTTTTTTGAGAGTGCATGTCCTTTTATTCAGAAATAATATGATAACATTTTGTAATAAAATTTGTATAGATGAAGCTGTGCTTGAATAGATTTAAACCTATTAAATAATTAGATTTACTGCTAAGTCATGGGGACAGAAATATATCACAAACATTGCCGTTTCCTAATAAGTTTTTTTTTTAATCACATTTATTAGCATTGTACTTCTTAAAACAAAACATATCTAGACCTGAATTGAAACATGGATCTTACATTTCAGGTATCCATTAGCTTTTTGACAATGGGTTTCCTGGTAGAGCTCTAATACGAAGGTTCGATTTAGCGGACACACACACACACACACACACACTCATACATGAATTACAGAAGTGAACTGGTACAAGTGAGATTTGACACTGATCATTCATACTTGTCCATTTCCTCAGACAGTGGAGTGTGACAAGGGAACTAGTCTCTCTAATCCAGTAGATGAGTCTGCTTTTTGTTTGCACCCAGCCTTGCAGAAAAAAATCCACAGGGGATTGGAGCTAGCATTCAGGTTGTGCATTATGACTGCTCAAAAGCTCACTGCTGCCTCTGCAACGATTGACACATCAAAACAGATTCATTCATTTGAAATGCAATTGCTAGAATTTCTGGAGGATTTGCATTTTTTTCCGCTTGATGTCTACAAGATATGATCAATGTTCAGTTACCCAGGGCATGTACTGTAATGTTTTACAGTAATGCTTTACAATCACATTTATTCTAGATTCAGGCTTTAAATGTTGATACTACTACTAATAATATCACTAATATTTCTACTTATAATAATTATAATTTTATTGTATTCCAATGATCATTTTTTAAACGCCTGTTTTGATCAGTCTTACTTCTATACTAAGACCAAACAGTTGGATAGATATATAAAGCAATAATTCATAATTCATTCATTTCTGATCCACGTGCAATGCCCATGTAATTCAGTATCAGTTTGTTGGGATGTACTCAGGACAGCTAATGACAGGATTTTAGGATTATATTCTGTGATTCTGTGGTGTTGATGCCTAATAATAAGATTAATTGAATGAGTGTAATTTGGAGAGTTAAACCCCCAGTGGTTGCGAAATAACCTGTAATGCAGGTCTCTAAACAGCTGTGTCAACCACTATCACCCTTTTTATCTAGGGAATTTCCATCCCATGGAATATGCAACTACAAATTGATTTTGTTAAGTGTGCACAGATCAGATTTGTTTTAAACTGTTAGTCCCCCCCCCCCCCCCCCCCCCCCCCTCGTTGGCTGAAGTGTAAGCAGATAGGCTAGGCTAAGCTTTGGCACACATACACACGGATAATTATTATTAACTTCCAGTTCATTTAGCTGCTCTAATGCTAATTTCAACTTCAGAAATTAAAATAAATAAGGTCATTATCATCCGCTAGAACATTTGCATATCTCACAGGTGTACTTATCCCCAAGCGTTACAGACAGAAACATTCCCCAAGTCAAATCAGGCAGCTCCAAACCAACAAAAAGGAGAGGTGCTCATTTAGCCCAAAATTTGCACCCAGCACAAAAATCATGCAAATGAAGCCCTAGCACTCAATTGGAAGACACAGCATTTAGGTGACATTAATCAAAACTAAATATGCAGGCAAAGGTGAGGTAATCCCAGCCGTCCCTGGTACAGTCGTAGCTTCTGGCAGCCCTGTCGGTTCTGTTCTGCTGTTCTGAAAATGGAGTGCTGCTATATAAATTTGAGATCTTGATTTTATAAAATTTGCCCCGCATTTTAAGGTAGATCATTGAAATTAATTATTCACGCAAAATCATAATTTGTGTTAAAATTGTCATTATTTTTGTGAAGTTCTTCACATGTCCAAGTCAAGGATTTGAAAATACAATGACAGAAAACATCAATCATCAATGATGAATTGGCATGAGAAATAAAAGTGAAATATGAGTCCAATCAGAATTTACAACATTACAAATACTGTATAGGTATTAGCCACACAAATACAAATTCTTGTTGGTTTAACTTAAAAAAGTAAATAGCCTGGTTGCCTTCAAAATTTAAGTTAATTGAAATAAAAAAAAAATAGTTAATACAATGAAGGAGATTGGTTTAATCAACAGAAACACACAATATTATGTTATCTGAACCACATAAATTATCTGATTTGACAAAAGAAAAAAAATGTTGTGATAAATCATGAAAGTAATTTTTTTACAGTGTATGTTTTTATACTCATTTCTGCTTTCTAGTTATAGCTCACGTCCCATCTCTTGGTTCAACATCCATGTCAGTATGTTCATGTCAAGTTTGAGCATAATAAGACATTATTGATGCTATCCTTAGCAAACACCTTTAATAGAATTTACAAAACCAAATTACTGCATGGCAGAAATAGGCGCCGATGAAATGCTGACTCATAATCTGAGCTTAAGATAAATGAGGGCCAGTTTCAGTGCTCTTGTTGATTAAACTTGACAAAATAAACTCCTCTAATACTCATAGACAGACAGAGTGACAGACTCAGTAACAGATGATGATCTAAGTCATCAGTCATCTTTTAACCCATTGCTGTTTCTAAACATTGCCATTTAAACAGACAGAAATGTCCCGTCTATCTTGTACACTGCAGACTCTCTGCTGTAAAGAAATTGTGACAGAAAAACTGATAAGAGAAGTCATGCGAGTCCAGCAAACATCCGTCCCTATAAGCGTTTAATGGACAGTGAATGCAAACGTGCTGTTCATGGCAGGAGAGCCACATCACCACACACCTCTCAACCCTGAAAGACCAACGGAGACAACCTGCAAACGCACCCCTTCCCCAGTCGTGTGGCTTCCGCGTACTTCATAACAAAGAGCGGTTACGTAGGAAGAGCCTGCGAGGGGCTAGCATCAGGGCAGCGGTGCAGAAAGGGCTTAGAGTCGATCAGACCTTCCCCTGGCAGCACCACACATTGAAATGCAAATATCTAGGCAGGGTTTCCACCCCGTGCGCCACTCACAAATTGAAAAGCAGTTTTTATCTATGCTAATGCAAGCATGGTAATTGAAGTTAATCAATCAATGCTAGCTTTCACTAAAACCTTGAACATGATTGAATAAAGTAATTATCATTCAGGGAAGAATGATGAAGTTGTAGACAGCATGAACCTTATTAAAGGAGGATTTTGAGTCACAATGGCTTAATTTAGCGGGCATCCTCTCTTTGCCTCTTTTCTCTCCCTGCTTCATTTTTCTACATGCTTTTGCTATACTATTTTTTTTTGTTTTTTGTTTTTTTGAGAGAGAGAGAGAGAGAGAGAGAGAGAGAGAGAGAGAGAGAGAGAGAGAGAGAGAGAGAGAGAGAGATCTCCTGCTATCTCTCTTGTCCTAAACACATGGTTACACTCAAGCTACATTTTTCCCAAGGAGCAATAGTCTCGCTGAACCATTTAAATATCTCTGCTGTCGTAATGCTATCAAGAACAGAGACGGGGTGGATTCAGTTAATGAGTTGTCATTCAATCAAAGCCAGACTAAAAGATGACTGAAATTAATCCTCCCTTTATAATGTCTTTGATAAGCTCAATTAAGCTTCAACCTGCCAAATGCGCATCCCCGCCCTCCCCCTCCCTAAAGTGACACCTCCCCTCCAGAGCTTCATGTAAAATATCCCCCTTAAGGAAATGTGACATTCCCTTTCGCCGGACTCAACCCTGGCCCTTCTAATTCACACTTGATGTTTCTGTTATTTCAAGGTAAAATGACACTCATACATGACTGCTGAAGTAGCGGATGAGAAAGAGATGTTCATGCCAGCCATCCCAGAGCTCGGCGTCCTCCTCCCAGGGTGTGCTCCTGTCAGGAGAGGAGGAGGTAATTTAGCCTCCTTCTTCTGTCGGGCCCTGGCTCTCTGCCTCTGGCTGGGCTAGTTAAAGACCTTCTCCGGTATGTCACCCAGTTTAATATTCACCCTACATAATTATGCAGGATTCACAGTGCTATCAAACTGCAATTCAAATTAGTTCAGGATTAAAGGCACAGCGCAGTGCTGGTTCCTTAATTGCATTGTACTGCACTGATCACATTCAAATAGCCATTACTCATTCCCTCTGTAGAGCAATAAGTCATAGGGATTAATGCTCGGGCAGGTGACAGGGCCAGACCATTAAAAGGCAGTTATGCAGAAAGCATGGCTGAGTTTTATTCACGTTAATGAAATCAGCGAAATGAAACTGTAATAGATTTATCAAAGCTCCGATGGATTTGCAGTAAATCAGTTTGATTCAGGCAATCAAACTGGACAATAGAGATAGTTTTCAGACGGCGTTGCCGGGCGGCACGAGGCGGCATGTGAGGAGAGCTGATATTCTTCTGCGCTCGGATTTGTGGCACGCGGCATGCCGGCGGCCTATTCCCAGAGCGGGACGGCTAATTTCAGACAGCTGAACGTGCCAGTGCAGTGACTGATAAAACATACGGCCTTCCAGTTCAATGGCATATTCCTCTACCCATGCATGCTGTCACAAATCCCCCTTTTTTTATTTTACTCTGTCTTCCCCTGCCTCACTCTTCTCAGTGTTTCTCTGGGTGATGTCTTATGAAAGTAACCCTTGAGAAAGTGAATTTCCAGGATAATTTTACCTTTAAGTAATTTAAAAATCTTACACCAGTTAGAGTTATGCATAGTGTCAGGGAATCTACTTAGAAACCGTAGCATGCCACGCTTCAAGATACCGCAATATGAAGTCATTCAAACTTTCTTTTGAAACAGCAGTTAGCTAAACTATACAGTACAAGTCAGTTCAATGTTGATTCAGTTACATTGTAAAGATCATAATTTATTAAATTAGTTTATTTCATCTATAAAGTTGGTCTGCAGAAAAACAGTGATGTCGTCGTCCAGCTTAGCTCAGTTCTCAAACAATCTACATTTTTAAAAGCACTATATAAATGAAGATGACAACAGAGTTAGTACAGTCAGATCAATAATATTATTGACAACATTAATAGTCCAGAACTAAGCAAGCCAAAGGCGACAGTGGCAAGGAACCCAAACTCCATCAGGTGACAGAATAGAGAAAAAACCTTGGGAGAAACCAGGATCAGTCGGGGGGCAGATAATATGGACGGTATCACTATGATTCAGGATGCATCACAATGTATATATAGTCAATGTTAAAATACACTTTCAGCTTAATAATAGGCCATTCAAAGGTTGATTTTCGTGATCGTGAACTGTAAAAACTGTGACTATGTGGCACTATCAAAATATTTGGGAAACCCACAGGATATAAAAATAACAGTCATTATATTTGCTCACTCCCCACCCCCCCCAGTACCAGGGCCCTATAACTGATTCTTTCTTTCTTTCTTTCTTTCTTTCTTTCTTTCTTTCTTTCTTTCTTTCTTTCTTTCTTTCTTTCTTTCTTTCTTTCTTTCTTTCTTTCGTATTAAATGACCTGTACTGAAAAGATATTGAGTTTTGATGTGGCCTTAATGAGTCGTCTACTGTATGGCATAAATTCAAATTAAAACCAATTAACCCCAATCAGTAGAACCTCATTTAAACCTTTTTTTCTTCCTTTTTTATGGTTCAGTGCTGACTTAATCATTGATTAGGCTCAGTGAGCAGCATTAAATTACCATCTGAGTGGCAAAGAAGCCTGTTAGCCCTAATAGAGAGGCCATGGTCATTATACCTCTCTCTCTCTCCTGCTCTCTCTCTCTCTCTCTAATCTAATATCAACTTTTCTTATTAAGGTCTTACAAGCTTGTCTGCCTTCATTTTGACTTTGGCCCATTTGCTTGGGGAAAAAAAATGTTAAGTAGAAGTCTAAGCTCATTTGAGGCTGAAATCCATATCAAGCTTTTTTGCTTCCTGGATTTGTGTGAATGCACACATTGTTTACATAGAAACGTTAATAAAATGAGTCAGGCCATATGCTGTAATACCAATATATTTTGTTTACAAATGATACAGATCAAGTTCTTCCTGGAGAACTGCATTTATAAAACTTTGCATACTGCATATTGCATACTGTTTTTCACAGGTAAAATTGTATTTATAGAATTTCATAAAGAACACACTCTAAAATTATATATTATAGATATATTATCTATTTAGAGTAAGCAGAATTAATATAGATGTGTCCTTGAGAATTTCTGCAGAATTGTAACTATACAGACATGTCTTTAAATGCAGCCAGAACAGATTTGCTAAACAATACCAAAATGATTATGAAATACCTTAATTATATATGCATTAGATATTAATATAGAAAACTGACTTGCTGTTTACTGTCTCACTAGGTTTTTGAACCCCCAAAGCACACATCTGTAACACATGGTTTGTTGTTGTTTCTATTGCTTTTTCAGTGTTTCAGAAGCTATTTGTATTATCTACATATGCGACGAATGGAATTAAGGATACATAAAAAACCAGAGAGAGTCTAGTTTAATCCATCTGTTTGATTCATGCTTTCATTTGAGAGCGGATCTCAGTGTAAGAAATATTAACACAGTCACATGACTCTATAAACGGGAACGGTCCACAACACACACCACAGATCATAAATTAATACTCATAAAAATACCAAGCACACAGACAGATTAGAAATTAAAAGGCAGCAGCTAACACAATACTTAATCCACATTCTGCATAATAAAATTAAGCAAGACAATAATATCTCCACCAACCAATCACTGGAGCCCACATCATAGACTCCTAGAATATTTAAATGTGCTTACAGCTGATTTGTAACTCATATGACTGAGAATAAATGCAGCTAATAAATATTTAGTTGAAGCTATTTTAAACAGACAAATTAAATGTAGATGAAATAAAAATGCAATTATTTTCCAGTCCCACTTTATATTAGGTGTCTTTAACTACTATGTACTAACATTTAAATTAATCATACAATGCACCGATTGTGTACATACGTGTTTTTACATTAAAGTTATTTAAAAAAAAAAAAATCTGCATGTAATTGTAGCTGTAATTAATTTATGCAGTTACATCTATAAGTACAATGTTGAGCCTTCCCTTCCACCTTAACCCACCCTTAAACCTACCCATCCCACCAAACCGGTCCCTAACCTTACCCGAATCCACCTCAATAGCAGCAAAATTGTTTTGCAATACAATATGAACACAATACCTACATTGTACTTATTTTTTTGATGTAAGTACATAGTAGTTAAGGACGCCTAATATAAAGTGTGACCTATTTTCCAATTAAGTCTTGCAGTGGGTTAGACAGCTCTGACAAAGTGACATTAACTACTACATATGACAATAGTTTATATGACAATAGAAATATGATGTCACACCACACAAAATGCTACATGGTACAGTGAGAATACTAATTTAGCATCTATTTCGAGTTTTAAATACCAGTCTGCATTCAGAGAAACACAAACATTTTACATTGACTGCAGTTGTTTTTATACTGTTTTTTATACTTTTATGCTGTTTTTATACATGATCAGTTAGATCATTAAGTAGTAGCCACAATGTGCTCTCACTTTTTATATTCCTGTGTCAAATCTGAACACATATTTCTTTATGAAATATCTTTGAAATTTCAAATATCTTTGAAACAATCCATTGTTAAAAGCGCTATATAAATGAAGATGACTTGACTTGACTTGACTTTAGCTATTTTTTTATGTAAAGCTATTTTTTTATTACAGACAAACCCAAATCCCAAATCCCACACCCATCTCATTAGATAATACCTAATTCTCTTATTACAGTGTATACAGTATATACATCTATATATATATATATATATATATATATATATATATATATATATATATATATATATATATATATACAATGAAATTAATCAACAACAATCTTAAAACTTGTTTATCAGTCTGCTGAAAATATAAAAGATTTTTGGAAAATATAAAATGCATCTATAAATCTATATAATTTTTTTTTTTTCACATAAAATTGCCATGACAATATTGCCATATTTGCAGCGCTTCATACTTAAAACAGTAGGCCATGTTGCCCCCCCCCCCCCCCCCCCCCCCTGTTTCTCTGTTTATGAACTCTCCATAAACTCTGTTACCCGCCATGTTAAGATTTTAGTCTTCACATTCTGACATCAAGGTTTTTGTTGTTGAGTGGATTTGCTCTTTTGGCCCCATTTGAGTGTCTTAGTGTGTGTGTACTCTCCTGACACATCCACCAGTGTGACAGTGATAAATGCTGAACATGGGACACATTAATGCAAGAGTCCCTGGTCAATGTCAGCCTTTCTTCACTGTGTCAACTTAAACCAACAGGATCACACTGCAGGATATGGTAATAGACCCTCTGGAGATGAGCCCCCACAGTGCAGCACCCCCACACTACATCATTTGAATGAAAAAATGCAAAATACCCATCCATCCACGGAGACATGAGTGTTTTTGCCTGTTCTTAAAAAAAAGGTTTGATGCTTTTTCAAGTTGTGCCCAAATAATTTAAAGATTACCATAGAACAAAAGAAAAGCTGCATGAAACTGTTAGTAAATTTAATTCTTTTTAATGTGTGAGGCTTTTTTTTTTTTTTTTTTTTTTTGCACACAGAATACGGCTGTTTGATACTGCTAGGTTGACTTGTTGAGCACTTTTCAAAGGTGTGGAAACCTAATGGCATTCTCTAAACTTGGCAATGATTAACTAGATTCCCATTATATGACAGGGCTGTGCAATAGTTCTGTCATCTGAGAAACACTCTGAAAAAGCTATGAACATACATATATTTTATAGATGCATTTTATATTTTCCAAAAACCTTTTAAAATTTCAGCAGACAGCTACTACTATAAATAATTTTAAAGATTGTTGTTGATAATTTTTTATTTATTATGTTTCAGTTTTAAAGCACTTTCAAGGTGAACAGTGTATTGATATTCTTACATCATCATACAGGTATTTGTCAATGTTTTCTCAAAATTAGTTTTTTTTTCTCTTGCACTGAGCCAAAAGTCACCACTGCAGTAGCACTTGCATACCCCAAACATTCCTGTTTTATTCCTATCTATATTCTGAAGGTTTTCATATAATATTCATCTGATATATATGTAACATTTTATTCCAGAGAAAATTGTGAAATTTGTTCTGGCTGTTGACAAGGATTTTGAAGTTGGCTTTATCTACTGTTAATATTTCTGTTCTCGAAATATATGTAAATTAGACAATGCTTCATTGGCATATTTAACCCTCCTATTATCCTTGGGGTCAATTTGACCCCATTCAATGTTTAACGTCTGTAAATACATCATTTTAATTATTTTTTTTGCTTCAGATTTAATGACTTTTCCTAATTTAATGGGGACAACTCTGTAAACATAAAATTAACCTGCTAATATTTTTTCAAAGTCCTGTACACATTTTGTAGCATCGGTGTTCCTTGGGGTCAATTTGACCCAAGGCTCTTTTAGTTGTATAATAAAACAGAAGAAATATTAAAATTTCACACACATTTGTTTTGGTTGTTTTATTGAGGTCACTATAACATGTTATAATATGAATTTATAATGTTCATTGTAATTTTACATATTCAATATCATATTCAAAAAAACTTCCCTCTGTTTTAGGGCTCTAACCAAACATAACCAGATCTGTAGTATTGCGAGAACCACTAGTAGTTCACATGACATGTGATATAATTCTCATCAGAACTAATAGTTCTTTCCTGTGCCATGGGGAGTGGAAAACATCATTTTTGCGAGAACTTTGATGTTTCCCGTGCCATGGGGGAGGGGAAAACATAATTTTTGCGAGATTGACCCCAAACATAACTCGTGTTACTATCCTTGATAAAATAAATATTTTTTCTTTCCAAATGTTATAGATTACAAAAATCTATACTTAGAAATATTATAAAACAAATAAAACACCAAATATATTCATACTTTTCCTTAGGTCAATCAGTCAGATTTTATGTTGATTTCTAAATTTGTCCATAGTCGTGGAATGGGTATTTTGGATGTATAAGGGGTTAGGTGGGGTGGGGAGGGGGGTGGTGGGTGGATGTCAACTTAAAAGGTTACTTAAGTAGTCAACAAAGACATAAATTACCTGAGACAAACCTTTATAAAAAAAAATCTATGTGGAGGTTTAAATTACTGGGGTCAAATTGACCCCAGTAGGTAAAAAATTGTATCAGATTTGAGGGTAACAGGAGGGTTAAACATTATGTTTTAGAAAACTTGTAATACAAAATTTGTTTTCTTAATGTGCTGTGATTAATCAACTGGGGAAAGTAATAATTGTTACAGTATTTTTTTTTTTTTTTAACCTATTCACCCGTCACAGTTGTGTTCAGTTAGTTTGTTTTCATCAGTCACATGTTTGATTTGTCACACTTTGTTTGATTTTCCCGCCAGTCATCAGTTGTCATGGACACTAATCTAATCATCATACCTGTTCGTTATCATTTCATTATCTCTGTGTATTTAGTTCCTGTTTTCGGTCTTTGGTGGTCAGACACTGTTTGCGTGTTTACCCCATGTTTCACACACACACACACACACACACACACACACACACACACACACACACACACACACACACACACACACACACACACACACACACACACACACACACACACACACACACACACACACACACTGTTAAACCTTCTGTCTGTTCCTGTGTTTGATGTAATATTAAAATCACTTCATATTGGATCCTGTCTACCTTCGTCTTCATCTTGTGACATATATTGACTGATCAAATATAGATTATGCTGCAAGGTTTGCAGCGATTGTCCAAAAGGGCGTTAATTTTTTGGGGGTTTTCACAGAGGGATTCTGTTGTCTTGCCGTCACCTGCCCCTTCGACGACAAGACCTTGAAGTCATTGTTCTGGATCGGGGCAAACTACCACCATCCCATAGACCTCCCAGAGATGCCATCATCCGGTGTCTGGAGAGTGTCCTCCCCCCGGTCCAGAACATAGCCGGACCCAGAGCCCGTTTCACCACCTGCGACCACGGAGGAATCGTGTGTGTCCCCCGCAGAGGGTGAGCTACCACCCGCTGCGACGTGTCAGCCTGAGCCCGAGGAAAAGTGGCCAGCGCAGACACATGCCTCGGAAGAGGAGCCCCCCAGTGAGTCTGACCAATGATGATGATTTTAAGTAACCATATCTAGCTTACTGTTTTGTTTGCTTCATGCTTCACGCTTTTGTTTTCTTTTTTCTTTGTTTTCATTTGAATGTTGTGTTGTTTATTTGTACCTGATGTGAAGCACTTTGGACACCTGTTGGCTGCTATAAAGTGCTATATAAATAAAGATTGATTGATTGATTGATTGATTGATTGATTGATTGATTGACCAGGGGTGTGAGCCCGCAACATCTGTGGCCGAGGGTATACTGGTGAAAATAGAGACTGAGGACTGGCTGATTGACTTCAGTGCGGAGGTATCGTCTCCCACCCCATTTTGAATTCTTCATCGCTGTTCCTAGACTGCACCATGAACTGTTGAACTTTTTATTTGTTCCTTCTGAACGTTCATCGCTGTTCACAGTACACACATCTGCAAGGGCAATGTATCCTTCAACCCTGTCAAGTCTCCATCTGTCTCTGTCACCGCCCTGCTCAGCCCGTCCTCCAGCTCCGCCTCTGCTGGAAGTTTGCAGCTTTTCACCATCTCCTGTAATGCCGACGTTGAGCCGGAGGTTGAGCAACCACCATCAGCGCCGGAGCAAGTGGATCTTGTGGCTCCACCCTCGGCCTATGATCACCTCGCTCCATCTCGCCTGTCGGCTCCACCTTGGCTCCTCCCACCTTCGGCTCAACCAGACACCCTTTACCTTTTGACTCTTCCCTCGTCTCACTGGCACCCCTTGGTCAGTCGTCACACCATCTCCGCCACGGACTTGCGGATCTTCCACTCTGCTTGGTTCTTCCACCCCTACGGCTGCAGCGGGCTCCTCCTTCCCTTCGGTTACACCGCGGTCCTCCACACCAGCATCACCTCAGTCCTTGGGCACTCTGGCTACACCTCAGACACTTGTCACCGCGGCATCGCCTAGGCTTCCTCTCGTCTGTGCCCTTGGATCCATCGGCTCCACATCCGTCGCTCATCCCCGAATTGAAGTCATCCTTCACTCCACCTCGGCTCATCCCACCGTGGGCTGTCGGCTCTGGGTCTGTGCCTTTAGACGAATACAATCATCGTCGCCGGGGTCTCGTCGTCCATCTGTCACCATTCCTCTGTTGCATGCCATCACCATCACCATCCCTTTTCCATCTCCTTTTAGCATCCCTGCACCTTCTCTACGTCATCCTCCTTCTCCTCATCAAGTCGCAAAGTCGCACCTTCTCAGGAGGGGATGTAATGTCAAGTCAAGTCACATTTATTTATATAGCGCTTTTTACAATACAGATTGTTTCAAAGCAGCTTACAGAGATAACAGGAAAATAATGCAACAAAGTTTGTTTCCAGAAGAAAATAGCATCAACGTCTACCTTAAGTAAGGCAGATCAATAATATTGTTGAATATTAAATGTCCCCAACTAAGCAAGCCAAAAGCCAAGGCAACAGTGGCAAGGAACCAAAACTCCATCAGGTGACAGAATGGAGAAAAAAACTTTGGGAGAACCCAGACTCAGTCGGGGGCCAGTTCTCCTCTGGCCAATGAAGGAAC
Organism: Tiaroga cobitis; assembly: GCA_030578255.1. Taxonomy (NCBI): domain Eukaryota; kingdom Metazoa; phylum Chordata; class Actinopteri; order Cypriniformes; family Leuciscidae; genus Tiaroga; species Tiaroga cobitis. The sequence goes on along the minus strand of CM060599.1, from coordinate 11,883,295 downwards.
AGTGTATGATTCGGGCAGCATTACAAGTCAGATTGGATCGGAACATTTAGAGTATTTATCCATTTCCATCTGGTTAGAAGTCGAAGTAATCACGCCGTTATGGAGACGAGTTGTTGAGTACATCCTTCTTATGATGTACAAAGGACATCAGGATTTACGGGACGTGTTCCCGGTTCTGGCTGATCTAAACTATGCAGCCTAATTTTGAATTAAGGAAGTCTATAGTGTGTTATGTGTATGCTAGGCCAAAGAGATGTGTTTTTAGTCTAGATTTGACAGAGTGTGTCTGCTTCCCGGACAATGTTAGGAAGATTTTTACAGAGTTTTGGTGCTAAATAGGAAAAGGATCTACCGCCAGCAGTCGATTTTGATATTCTAGGTATTATCAACTGGCCGGAATTTCAAGAACACAATAGGCGTGAAGGACTATAATGCGTTAAGAGCTTGCTCAAGTACTGGGGAGCTAAACCATTTAGTGCTTTGTAAGTAATCAGCAAAATTTTTAATTTATATGATGTTTAATGGGCAGCCAATGCAGTGGCGACAGAACCGGGCTAATATGGTCATATTTTCTGGTTCTGGTAAGAACTCGAGCTGCTGCATTTTGAACCAGCTGTAGTTTGTTTATTAAGTGTGCAGGGCAACCACCCAGTAGAGTATTACAATAATCTAGTCTTGATGTCATGAACGCATGAACTAATTGTTCCGCATTTGTCAATGAGAGCATATGGTGTTATTTAGATATATTGTTAAGATGGAAAAATGCGGTTTTACAGATACTAGACACGTGATTTTCAAATGAAAGATTGGTATCAAAGAGCACACCAAGGTTCATAACCGACGACAAAGACTTAACAGAGCAGCCATCAAGTGTTAGACAGTATTCTAGGTTATTACGTGTGGAAGTTTTTTGCTCAATAATTAGAATCTGGGTTTTTTCAGAATTTAGTAGTAGGAAGTTACTAGTCATCCAATTTTTTTTATATCAGCTATGCATTCCGTTAATTTTGTGAATTGGTAAGTCTCGTTAGGTTTTCAAGAAATATACAGGTGAGTATCATCGGCATAACAATGAAAGCTAACTCCGTGTTTCCTAATGATATCTCCTAATGGTAGCATGTACAGAGTGAACAGCAATGGTCCTAGTACTGAGCCTTGTGGTACGCCATACTGAACTTGTGATCGATAAGACATCTCTTCATTTACTGCTACAAACTGATAACGGTCAGATAAGTATGATTTAAACCATACTAATGCAATTCCACTAATGCCAACATGGTTTTCTAGTCTATTTAAAAGAATGTTGCGGTCAATTGTGTCATATGCAGCACTAAGATCAAGTAACACTAATAGAGAGATACAACCACGATCGGATGATAAGAGCAAATCATTTGTGACTCTAATGAGAGCGGTCTCAGTGCTATTGTACGGTCTAAATCCGGACTGAAAATCCTCGCAGATATCATTTCTTTCTAGAAAGGAACACAGTTGTGAAGATACTGCTTTTTATAATATCTTTGACAGAAAAGGCAGATTTGAGATCGGCCTGTAATTGACTAATTATGTAGGATCAAGTTGTGTTTTTTTAACAAGCGGTTTTATCATAGCCAGTTTAAAGGTTTTTGGTACGTATCCTAGAGACAAAGAGGAATTAATGATATTAAGAAGAGGATATATGACCTCTGGAAACATCTCTTTCAGTAGCTTAGTCGGTATAGGATCTAACATACAAGTTGTCGATTTAGATGAATTAACGAGTTTGCAGAATTCTTCCTCTCCTATAGCAACAAATTAATAAAATTTTTCCTCAGGGAGACCACAATGCACTCCCTGATGCGAGACTGTAGTAGACGGTTGCATAGTTATAATTTTGTCCCTGATATTATCAATCTTATAAGTTAAGAAGTTCATAAAGTTGTTGCTGTGTTGCTTGGACACTTCTGAGCTTGAAGCTTTCTTTTTCGTTAAAGGGTTAGTTCACCCAAAAATGAAAATTAAATCATTAATTACTCACCCCCATGCTGTACCAACCCCGTAAGACCTTCGTTCATCTTCGGAACACAAATGAAGATATTTATGATTAAATCTGAGAGGTTTATCACTCCTCCATAGGCTCCCTAAGGGAACGAAACTTGACGGCCCAGAGAGTCATTAAAGAAAATGTTTAAATATTCCATGTCGCAACAGTGGCTCAACTATAAGTTTAACAAGCGACGAGAATACTTTTTGTGCAAAAAAACAAACAAAAATAACGACTTTATTCGACTATTCCTTTTCTTCCTTGTAGGCCTGAAACAAGACTTCAAGAGATTTCCACGACGCATGTGCGAGAATTGCGATCTCCTTCAACTACATCAGTTAAGTTCTCGCGCGTGCGCGTCGTGGAAATCTCTTGAAGTCTCGTTTCAGGCCTACAAGGAAGAAAAGGAATAGTCGAATAAAGTCGTTATTTTTGTTTGTTTTTTCGCACAAAAAGTATTCTCGTCGCTTGATAAACTCAACTGCTGGAAAAGAGAGAGTTAAAAGTTTCTGTTGCAATATCAAGTTCTTCTAAGCTATCTGAGCTGCTGAGATGATGAAACCGATTAGGAAGATTATTGATAAAGCAATCTTTAGTGGCAGGAGTTATAGGTCTAACGTATTTATAACACGGAGTCGGCTTTGCAGCCTTGGCTAAATGTAATTTACATGAGACTAGATAATGATCTGAGATGTCATCGCTTTGCTGCAGAATTTCAACGGTATCAACATCTATTCCATGTGATAGTATTAGATCTAGAGTATGATTACGACAATGAGTAGGTCCTGACATGTGTTGTCTAACTCCAATTGAGTTTACAATATCTTTAAATGTCAATCCCAATGCATCTTTTTCATTATCTACATGTATATTAAAATCACCAACAATTAGTACTTTATCGGTAGCCAATACTAATTCTGATAGAAAGTCAGCAAATTCTTTGATAAAATCTTTATGGTGCCCTGGTGTCCTGTATACAGTAGCCAGCATAATTCTCAAATGTGATTTATCGTTTACACTATATATTTTTACAGTAAGCACCAATACTTCAAAAGAAGTATATTTAAAATTAGATTTCTTAGTGGTTTTGAGGATATTACTATAAATAACAGCAACACCTCCCCCTTTGCCTTTCAGACGAGGTTCATGTTTATAACTGTAATCTTGTGGGGTTGACTCATTTAAAGTAATGTAATCGTTTGGTTTTAGCCAGGTTTCTGTCAAACACAGCACATCTAGATTATAATCTAAATCATATCATTAACTATGAGTGATTTTGGAGTAAGGGATCGAATATTCAGCAACCCAAGCTATATCATTTTCTCATCTGTATTATATCTGTTTTTTATTTGTTGAACATCAATTACATTTTTAACCTGACGTTTTTTGGATTTCCAAATTCGGGGAACAGACACAGTCTCTATATGATGAAATCTAGGTGAAAGAGGCTCTATGTGATGGGATTTATCTGACCTTGGTGACGTGAGGCCTCTAGCAGACGGTCGGATTAGCCAATCTGTCTGCTTCCTGACCTTAGCCCCAGATTTTCATGTTTTATCTCTAAGACTATGAGCCAAATTACTAGAGAGAAGAGCAGCACCAGGCCAGGAGGGATGGATACCATCTCTTTTCAACAGGTCAGGATTGCCCCAAAAACTTTTCCAATTGTCTATGAATTCTACATTATTATGCAGACACCACTCAGACAGCCAGCGATTCAGTGAGGCCAATCTGCTAACTATCTTTACAAAGCTTGAGGTCTCTTTTTTCAAATGATGTAAATTATATCAAAAACAAATATTCTGTTTAAGTAATCCATATGAAAGCAACGGCATGTACAGTTTCTCAAACACGTGCTCATTAACTCTAATGTGACCACGCGCGCACGAGCAATTGACATGCAAATTGTCCACGTGAAGGAACACAGAACCACTCGGTTACTATCTAAACCTCAGTTCCCTGAGAGAGGGAACAAGTATTGCCTAGCTATACGCAGTGGGGAAACTCCTTTTCTTCGATTTACTGAAGCCTATATGTAAAACGCATTTGCAGCTGCACAGCTAGCACACTGAGCGTCTGGCACGCTCATAGGCTGTGCTGCAGCAACAGCACATCCAATGGCGCGGGCGACTCTGACATGCGACCAATGAGCTAGCCCAACATCAGAGCCCGCCGAGGGGGCGGGGCCCAGCATATATAGACCCCCGAATTTGCCATTATAGCAGGTTTATACAACTGAAGCGACAACTTCACCAGTTACTATAGTGCGGCCGGCTACGCAATACTCATTCCCTCTCTCAGGGAACTGAGGTTACAATAGTAACCAAGTAGTTCCCTTTTGAATGGTCACTTTGTATTGCGTAGCTATACGCAGTGGGGACGCCATGCAAAACGCCGCACCCTAAGTAACTGGTTGCACTGCAACCCCTGAGCTAACAGAACAAGCCAGAACCCAATAAATATATGTATGTAAGGTTGTATTTTTAATCTGTTTTTATATTTTGGAAGTGAAATATGAAAGATAAATATGGATTATTGAAATTTTACTAATGAAAATCTGTTTGAAATGTTTTGATTTTAAATATTCACAGCTTAAATATTCAACCATGCTAAATTTCAGCCCATAAAAATGCAAGCCCTAAAAATACAATGCGTTAAAATACAAGCAGGGTTAATGCAATCCAATTTTTTTTCAAGTAGTACAATTCAACAGGCGTTTTGTTTCAAAAACATTTGGCATTACTTTACTTCCATAATGGTCACAATATAATATAATATAATATAATATAATATAATATAATATAATATAATATAATATAATATAAATCATATCATTGTTTTTAATGGAAAGCACTTTGGCCAACTTGAGTTGTTTTTCAATGCGCTAAACAAATAAATAAATAAAATATCAAATATTATAGCATCGGTGGGGTCAGTAATGTTGGCTGATGTGGTCAGGTTTTATTTCATCCCAAACATGTTCAGTAGAGTTAACACACAATTCTACACAATTCTCAGTAAATTGTACTTTATAGACTTCACTCTATGTACAGCGGCATTGTCATGGAATAAATAAATGAATATATATATATATATATATATATATATATACTGCACTAAAATATGTAAGGAGATTGCATGCCTGTGAGAACACCCCTTCTTATGCTCCCTGACAGACACTTTAAGAACCTTCTCTATTATATTTAAAATAAAAGCATCCTCAGTCACCACCAAGACTCAAAGAGAGATGTAGAGCTACGTCCACCCATGAACTGAGTGAGACGTGGAATGCGACAATACTGCAACATCTTTACCGTTCGAGAGACCATGAAGCACCATCAAGTACTCACTGCCACATCCCATCAGTGTCCACATGGCCTCCTTGAGCTCTTCTTATCTTAATGGAGAAAAAAAATCTAAAGCACAAACACACATCTTGATGAAATAAAAAATAGGTTATACTTTATTTTAGTGTCCTTGTTACAGTGCAATTATACATTTAATTACTGAGTAATTTTAAATAACATTAGGGTTGGATTGGGGTTAATGTTTAGGATTGGTTAAGGTAAGTTGCATGTAATTTCAATTATATAATTTACTATTGTCAGCATACACAGAATGGTAGGAATGGTGAGTGACAACAACACAAGTTTATTATAAACAGGTGATTGGCAAGGTGAGTATTTTCAAGGCAAGGCGAAGGAAACCAGGAAGACGATGGAGACTTGTAGAAACAGGACGGGAGACAAACAGACGTAGCATACACTTCATAGGAGGTAGGCCTAAGTGCAGACGGGTAAGTGAGTCCTTACTCATGAACGAGACCAGTGCCAGAGTGAGGTGTTTGCTTTTATGTGTCTGTGATGATGAGCAGATGAATTGCATGTGCGGGTGATTAATACTCAGGTGACAGCGATGTTTGTGATTGAGTGGTGATGGAGCCTGGCTGATCCCTGATATTATATATATATATATATATATATATATATATATATATATATATATATATATATATATAAAGTCCAGTACAAATGTAACTGTCGCTCGTCACAACGGCTGTCACAGTTGCTAGGCGACAAAACCAGACCGCCCCATTGAACTAGTGAGACGATACATTTTGTTAGTTTCATTTTCCAAATAACCAGTGGTGGAATGTCACGACATACATTTACTCTGGATTAAAGTTATTCAACTCCACTTCATCTCAGAGGCAAATATTGTACTTTTTATGTAAAACGTACTTTTTATGTAAAACTGACTTTTTACACATGGATATTAGATTATGATATTGGATATTGTTTAAAAAAATGTGAACAATATAGAAACACTAAAAATATGTCTTATAGATCAGAATGTCAGTCCTGGAGGGCCGCTGTCCTGCAGAGTTTAGCTCATAGGACAGTTTTGCATGTTAAATTATTTTATGGTTTGATTTTTGAGTATGTGAGTTAATTTCTTTTATTCTTCCCTTTTTCTGATAACATCTCAGTGACATGGCAGCCCACGCCTGAGTCAGCGCTGCAAACCTGTTAGTGGACAGTGTAAATATGCACTCATCCCAGGGGATGTCCCGCTGGCAGAGGCTTTACCAGGGTCTCTATTGTGCAGCCCATCCCGGTCCAGCAACACTACCAGGATCTCCTGCTCATCTCAATAAAAGTTTACAGAAAAATGTTTTCTTCCAATCTGTTTTATTAACTGTTAATTCAAAATTGTATTTAGTTTTTCTTATCTTAATGGTACCTTATCTTGTAAATAGTTGTATAGGCTACTGTAAGTAAAAATGTATAGAACAATTTATTTTGTATCAAATGTACAAATTAATTGACATGACAAAAATAAATGTACAGAATAATTTCTTTATTACATTTACAAGTTATAACGTCTCGGTTACGGATGTAACCCTCGTTCCCTGAGTAGGGAACGGAGACGTTACGTCGGATGACGGAGAATGGGGGTTTCGCCAGAAAGCCAATCCTCTTCGAGTATTAAAAAACGAGCCTATGGCAATGAAATGCCATGGGTCTGCGGAATTTGCATAATGTATCTCCGCCTCACTGCGTGAGTATTTAAGGAGAGACAGCTGCAACAGCAGATCATGTCTTCGCTGAGGAGCCGAGACTGAACTCAGGCGTCTACCCAGCGGTACAGCGGAAGTGGCAGGGAGACGTAACGTCTCCGTTCCCTACTCAGGGAACGAGGGTTACATCCGTAACCGAGACGTTCCCTTTCGTAGTCGGATGTTACGTCGGATGACGGAGAATGGGGGTCCCCGTGTAATCACGCCACCTTCACAGCTGTCTTCCAGTGCCCTGCGAAGTCTGACCTCCCTGTCGTGATATAGGCACGGACGAAGGAGTCCTACTTAACACAGGAATACCAAGGTACACTGGGAAGCATATCTCATGGGAGATATGCCGCAGCATGCCTACCCATAGGGAGGACTTAAGAATACACATATGGCCCAAGGGGGCTACATATGGAGGAACACTGGAGTGACCAGCCCATAGGGTGGCATCTACTTTCAACTCCAGGAGTGGCAGGTGACTTGCCGAGGGAAAGACACATGCTCAAAGAGGCTTACAGTGGAAATACACATGTGGGGGTTACTCAGAGGAGGAACCATGCACACGGAGGCACCTAGCCGACGCACAGGCAATAGACACTGGCGCCAGCGTCAACAGTGCTGGAGGAACTCAGGGCTTCAGAGAGGAAGGCTCACCTGAGGAAATATCGCACGTATCCAGTCCGTGGAGTGGAATGGCGAGCAAGCGAGACACTTAACAGCTCCCATGTTAGCTTGAAAAAGACAGTACATGGGCGGAGACTGGCTCCACTCGGAGATTGTAAAATCTGGCGAATGTGTTAGGTGTCGCCCAGCCTGCAGCTCTGTAGATGTCTGTTAGCGAGGCGCCACGCGCTAAAGCCCAAGAGGACGCCACACTCCGGGTGGAGTGGGCAGTCACACCAAGGGGGCATGGTCGACCTTGCTGCTGGTATGCCAAAGCAATGGCGTCCACTATCCAGTGAGACAACCTTTGTTTGGAGAGAGCCTTTCCCTTCAGCTTCCCACCATAACAGACAAGAGCTGGTCTGAGGTCCTGAAACACTGCGTCCTGTCTACGTAAGCACGGAGGGCGCGTACTGGACAGAGCAGTGCCAAGGCTGGGTCTGCCTCCTCCCGGGGCAGCGCTTGCAGGTTCACCACCTGGTCCTGGAAGGGAGTGGTGGGAACCTTGGGCACATATCCAGGCCGGGGTCTCAGGATCACGTGAGAGTGACCGGGCCCGAACTCCAGGCACGCTTCGTCAACGGAGAATGCGTGCAGGTCCCCTACCCTCTTGATGGAGGCCAACGCAACCAGGAGCACTGTCTTCATTGACAGGATCTTAAGCTCAGCTGATTGCAGAGGCTCAAAGGGAGCCCTCTACAGGGCACTTAAGACCACTGAGAGGTCCCAAGAGGGAACGAGAGGAGGGCGAGGAGGATTCAGTCTCCTCGCTCCTCTCAGGAACCTGAGGATCAGGTCGTGTTTTCCAAGAGACTTACCTTCAACTGCTTCGTGATATGCGGCGATAGCGGCCTCATACACCTTCAGGGTGGAGGGAGACAGCCTTCGCTCCAACCCGTCTTGCAGGAAGGAAAGCACAACGCTGATCGAGCATCTCCTGGGGTCTTCTCGGCGAGAAGAGCACCAGTTAACGAAGAGGTTCCACTTCAACGCATAGACATGTCTCGTGGACGATGCTCTAGCGGAAGTGATGGTAGCCGCCACCGCTGGTGGCAGGGTACTCAAACCTGCCTCGTCCCGTCCAGGAGCCACACGTGGAGTCTCCAAAGATCGGGACGAGGGTGCCAAAGGGTGCCCCGTCTCTGAGAAAGGAGGTCCTTCCTCAGAGGAATTGGCCAAGGAGGTGCTGTCGCGAGGAGTATCAGTTCGGAGAACCAGGTCTTGGTGGCCAGTATGGGGCGACCAATAAGACCTGCTCCTCGTCCTCCTTGATCTTGCACAGAGTCCGTGCGAGAAGGCTCACTGGGGGAAACGCATACTTGCGTAGGCCCTGCGGCCAGCTGTGCGCCAGTGCATCCGTGCCGAGCGTGCCCTCGGTCAGGGAGTAATACAGGGTGCAATGGGATGAGTCGTGGGAGGCAAACAGATTTATCTGTGCGTCCCCGAACTGGTTCCATATCAGCTGGACCGACTGGGGATGGAGTCTCCATTCGCCAGAGGTTGGCCGGAGCCGAGACAGCTCGTCGGCTGCACGGTTCCGCACTCCAGGAATGTAAATAGCACGAAGGGACCTCAGGTGCTTCTGACTCCATAAGAGGAGGTGGCGTGCGAGTTGCGACATACAGCGAGAGCGTAGACCACCCTGACGGTTGATGTACGCTACAGTCGCGGTATTGTCCGAGCGGACAAGTACGTGTTGACCCAGGAGCAACGCACGGAAGCGGTGCAGGGCAAGGCGTACTGCCAGCAACTCGAGGCAATTGACATGCATGAGGCGCTGGGGTCCTGTCCAGGAGCCCGCGGCTGCATGTCCATTGCACATGGCGCCCCAGCCCGTGGCAGAGGCATCTGTGGAGACGACAACATGCCTGGAAACTCGTTCTAGGGGAACTCCGGCCCGTAGAAAGCTGAGGTTCCGCCACGGGGTGAAGGTCTGACGGCAGGTCGGAGTTATTAGAACTCTGAGCGTACCGTGATGCCATGCCCACCTCGGGACCCGATCGCGATGCCACAGCTGAAGCGGTCTCATATGAAGCAATCCGAGTGGTGTTGCTGCGGCTGCGGATGCCATATGCCCCAGGAGCCTCTGAAAAAGTTTCAGTGGGACCGCACTCTTGCCCTCGAACTGTCGAAGACAAGTCAGCAGTGAGTGTGCGCGCTCGCTCGTAAGCTGTGCGGACATGGCGACCGAGTCTATCTCCATACCGAGAAAAGAGATCCTCTGCACGGGGCAAAGTTTGCTCTTCTCCCAGTTGACCCGAAGGCCCAGACGGGCTAGGTGCCGGAGCACTAGATCTCTGTGTTCGCAAACCTGATCTCGAGAGTGAGCTAATATTAGCCAGTCGTCGAGATAATTCAGGATGCGAACCCCGTGTTCGCGTAGGGGAACAAGGGCTGCCTCGACGACCTTCGTAAAGACGCGAGGAGACAGAGCCAACCCGAATGGGAGAACCGCGTACTGGTATGCCTGCCCCTCGAAAGCAAACCGAAGAAACGGTCTGTGTCGAGGTAAAATGGAGACATGAAAGTAGGCGTCCTTCAGGTCTATCGCTGCAAACCAATCCTGTGGCCGCACGCATTCGAAAATGCGTTTGGCCGTGAGCATCTTGAACGGCAGCCTGTGAAGGGAGCGGTTCAAGACGCGCAAGTCCAGGATTGGCCGTAACCCACCGGTTTTCTTGGGGACAATGAAGTACGGGGTGTAAACCCGTAACTCCACCTCGGCTGGAGGGACAGCCTCGATTGCACCCTTCGCCAGCAGGGTGGCAACCTCCGCTCTCATGATCGGGGCATAGCCACCGACCACAGTAAGCGGACTCCCCTGAAGCGGGGAGGAGACCGTGCGAACTGAATCGCATAGCCGAGCCTGATCATTCGGGCGACCCAACAGGACAGATTGGGGAGCTCTAACCAAGCCACCAAACACTGATCCAGTGGAATCATCCGAGCCACAGGCGTCCCCCCGGAGGGGCAGCGGAGCGGAGTGACCGGCACAGGTGAGGGTGGCATAGCGGCCCAGCACGCGTGCACAGTCATGCTCCGCGTCCTGACAGAGGAGACCAGGGAAGGACCAGCGTTCCGCGGGGGTCTGCTCTGCCAGGGGTCTGGCGATAGAGGGGGACGAGAGTGGTGTGGTCTGGAGACGGCACGCACTGTCATCCGCACCCTCAGAGACAGAGGGGAACGAGAGTGGCGAGGCTCGGGGGCGTCGCGCACTGCCGTCCAGCTCTGCGTGCTCAGAGATGGGATGCAGCTCTTTTTTAAAAGATTCTCCCCCAGCCCTCCACCGGGGGAAGGAGTGGGCCTGCAACCACTCCCTGAGAACTGCAAGCCATAACTGAGCTGCCCGTAACGGGAGCGCCGCATAGCCTGGCGTACAGCGGAGCTGCGGGGCTGGTACGGGCAGGGGCACCTCCCTGCGACCACCTCCACGGCCCGGTCCGGTGCTGCTGGGGCCGGGCGGGAGTGGGCGGAAGTCGCAGGAGGGCGCCTTCGACGGCAAGCGGACTGAAGCGTCTGAGCCGCGGCTGATTGGCAGCAGAAGCCGCAGGGTCAGAAAAAAGCCACAGTCCACTTCTGGGCGGCCGAGAACTGTTGGGCAGAGTTCTCGACCGCGCCGCCGAAGAGGCCAGCCTGGGATATGGGGAAGTTGAGGAAACTGGTTCACTCAGCCTCGCGCACATCAACCAGGTTAAGCCAGAAATGTCTGACCACACATTTGGACATCACCTGACTCAGGGAGCGTGCGGTCACCTTCGTCGCTCGTAGAGCAAGGTCGGTGACGGCAGGCAGCTCAAGGATGAGCCCTGAATCAGCCCTACCCTCGTGCATGTCACTGAACACCCAGAAGGATGGCAATAACACACAGTGAGGTGGCAGCCTGCCCCGCAGCTCTATAGGTCCCCGCCACCGGAGTAGACAAGAACCTACAGGCATTGGGGGGGTGCTTAGGGTTGCCACGCCAGGTGGAGGCGCTGTGGGGACACCTAAGTGTTGCCACAGAACACTCCACAGGGGGGAACCCCAGTGTACCGTAGACTGCGGCCTCTACGAGGGCAGAGAAGGCGAAAGAGGCCGCAGAGCAGTCGCGAAAAGTCAAAGGAGACTTCCACGATCTCATGGCCTCTTCATGCACATCCGGGTAGAAAGGATTTGGGTTCGCCACCCCCAAAAACCAATCATCAGCCTCAAGTGCTCGGGATATGGCAGAATTTTCCACACAAACCCGATACTCGTGGCAGCCCGGGAAAGCATAGCTGTGAATTCTGAATCAAGCTCGCTATGCTAGCACATCCGAGGACAGCAGCACAGACGAGCCATCTCCAGAGGACTCCAGCTCACCTTGTGATGCGGCGATAAACATGATTTCATCAGCTGGTGGACCGAATGAGAACGGGCGGGCCGGCGAATCCACTCGGGACCACGTGGGTTGCAACGTGAAAGACGGGGTGTGGACCGAGGAATTTTCGTCGGTTAGTTCCAGACCTGACGTCTTAGTCACCCTGGCCACCAGCCGAAGTATTATCTCACGTGGAGAAAAATAGATCGGGTGATGGATGAGGGGACTCTCACTCAAATGAGCTCACAGAGTCTCGACCGTATACATTGCGATGGTCACGTTCCCACTGAGAGAACGTGACACACCCACGCTGTCCGAGCGTGATCAAAGCCCAAACACGCCAAACAGCGCTCGCGCCCAACAGCAGAATCTATCAGAATACCGCACTCAGAAATACACGGGCAGATCGTCTTTAGAAAGACGCGTCTTTAAAAAGACGTGCCGCGTGCACGCTCTTTTAGTGAGAGGAAAAAAACTCTGCGGATGCTGAAGCGACCAGGGAGAGACACACAGACCGGCAGACCACTGCTCAGATCGCAGGCAATATGAAACTCGCTGGATACCGCCGTCACACCAACATCAGAGAGTTCGCTCGTCTCGAAGAGATGTAGTCACTGAGAATACTCAGGATTTGGCTTGTGGAGTGAAGAGATTCTCTTGGCTCCGAAGCGAAAACATGATCTGCTGTTGCAGGTGTCTCTCCTTAAATACTCACGCAGTGAGGCGGAGATACATTATGCAAATTCCGCAGACCCATGGCATTTCATTGCCATAGGCTCGTTTTTTAATACTCGAAGAGGATTGGCTTTCTGGCGAAACCCCCATTCTCCGTCATCCGATGTAACTCGGAGTGACCACGAAAGGGAACTTGCATTACAAAAATAAACAATGCACATAAATTATTTTTTGTTTTATTTACAAATTCTAACTTACAAAAATAATGTATACGATTGTCTAATTTACAAATTTTAATTCACACAACCAAAAGTTTATTTCTCTACCAATCTGTCAAGAAGAGAAAACAATCTGTCCATTCTCTCCCTGATCTCCTCTCTTCTGTCTCTCTCTGAAACTTCATGTCCTCCCTAATTAGCTCGATCAGCTCATCCTCTCAGTCTCGTTTTCTCTTGGCTGGTGCTTGTTACTCGTTCAAAAAAAAAAAATATATATATACACGTACGCAGCTGTACTCCTGAGCGCAAGTCCACCGTCAGTGTTGTGTAAGATAGGCACTACCCTTACGAAAAAGAAGTTTATTCAAGTGTTATATTAGTATACTTCTTTTCAACTAAAAATAAGAAAGCATACTTTCAGTCTGCATTTTATATACTTCCCAGAAATATACTTAAAATTACACTTAAGTGTACTTGACTTATACTGAGAGAAAGGTATATTTGGCCTGTACTGTACTTGTACTCAATCTTTTGATTGAGATTCTTAAAAGTATAATTAAGTATTCAAAGTACACTTGTCTTGTAGTTGTGTTAACTCTTTTGATCGAGTAGCCTATTAAATATACTTTTTTACATAGGTTTTCATATACAGTCTTATGAAACTTACATTGTTTGAAAATATTGATTAAAATATTGATATAAAACACTTTTCTAATTCTGAGTATCTGAATTGTTGTGTAGGCTAGTCCACTGGTAGTGTACATAGGAATTTACTGTAATTCTACTTTACACTTTCCCCGCCATTGACTGGATTTTCCAGCTATCCATGTGTAACCTTACTGTTAAAATGCTTAAAGCAGCAAGACCTGGGCTCCAGCAAATGATGGTGAGTTGGCTGGATTTTCTCTGGTATTTCTACAAAAAAAACTATAATTTATCACGGTGCCTCCAAAATTGTAGCCTAAGCTATACACAAAGGGAAAAACGCTACTTCACTATTTGTTGTGGCCTTATGGGTTGTTTTCTTCCTAAAACAACACTGTAGTCAAATGAATATAGAAATGAAATAAATACAAAATTAGTAACAAATAGTGACTTATTTATTTTACACAAAACAAAACAAAACTTAAACGTAAAAAAAAAAAAATATGTATCCTTTTTTCTAGAATAAATAAAATGAAACCACCCTCTTTTTTATGGTGTCAGTAAATTATAGAACGAACACAGAGCAAGGGGAAACAGACAGTCTCAGTTGGATAATACCAGTTATTAGTTACAGTTGTATACCTGTATGAATTGAAAACTTTAACTTAAATCTCATATATTTATCCTTTACATTGCTTAAATGTTCATAAACCCAGCGCTTGGATTTCGTTGGGGCCCAAATTCGGTGGTGCACATAAGGACAGTCACGAACGGATGACACAGTTTTCAAAGTACACAGTCAACCTGGTTACTCAGTTACTCCACTCTGTTACAGCGAAAATGTCCTCGGGTTACGACTGTAACCCTTGTTCCCTGAGAAGGGAACGAGAACTGCGTCGAATGACACTTTGGGGGAACGCCCCTCAGCGTAGCGCCTCTGAAGTATGAATGAAACTGAGCCGATCTCTGATTGGTGCAACGTCATGACGTGATGTGTGACGGCACATAGGCGGAAGCTATAAAGGCAGCCGGCACACATAAGATGTCAGCTTCTGTGATGAAGCAAGCGCTCCCAGGCAGAGGAAGGCGTGGCCAAGGGACGCAGTTCTCGTTCCCTTCTCAGGGAACAAGGGTTACAGTCGTAACCCGAGGACGTTCCCTTTCGAGGGAACTCCAACTGCGTCGAATGACACTTTGGGGGAACGAGTGCCCACTACGCCACAACGTACCCTGCCTGCCCTAGTGTGAAGCAGCTCACAGGCACACTTAGGACGCGAGCACAAGAGAGCCGGGTGTAGACGGAATGTCCAAACTATAAAACCTAATAAAGGTATGAGGGGTAGCCCATCCTGCTGCATCGCAGACCTCCTGGATGGGGGCCCCCGCGAGAAGGGCTCTAGTGGACGCCATGCCTCTGGTAGAATGAGCCCTCACGGCCAAAGGTGAAGGCATACCGCGCACCTGATAGGCCGTGGAAATCGCTTGGACAATCCAGTTGCTGATGGTCTGCTTTGAGGTGGGAATCCCCTTCCTGGGCGACCCGAAACACACCAGCAACTGGTCCGACTTCCGCCATGAAGAGGACCTCTGAATGTAAATACTCAGTGCTCTGACAGGGCAGAGCATGTGAAGTCTCTCTTCATCCGCCGTCACGTGAGGTGGAGGATAAAAAGCCTGCAGAACCGTAGGCCGTGCCGCACTGGACGGCACCTTAGGCTAATAGCCGGGCCTAGGGTGAAGAATGGCCTTCATGTTGCCTGGAGCAAACTCCAGGCACTCGTTAGATAAGGAGAGCGCCTGGAGATCTCCTACCCTCCTCAGAGAAGTAATGGCCAACAAAAAGACCACCTTCAACGAAAGGTTCTTGGCCTCAGCCGACTCCAGCGGCTCGAAGGGGGCCTCGGCCAGCCCTTCGAGGACCACTGCCAGGTCCCAAGTGGGAACCCTGGTACGAGCCGCAGGTCTCATCCTCCAAGCCCCACGGAGGAAACGTACGACCAATTGGTGTCTCCCCAGAGGCCCATCACTCAGAGGAGCGTGAAAAGCCGCAATGGCAGCCACGTAAACCTTGAGTGTGGACGGGGTAAGACCAGTGGAGAAGCGATCTTGGAGGAACTCCAGCACTGAAGCCACTGGGCAGTTAACTGGGTCCACCTCACGCTCCCTACACCAAACGGTGAAGATGGATGGGAGAGGGAAAACCACAGTGGACAGTGGGTCGTCTCTCGAGACGCGAACAAGTCCACTTCCACTGGGCCGAACCTCTGTGATATT
Organism: Tiaroga cobitis; assembly: GCA_030578255.1. Lineage (NCBI taxonomy): Eukaryota > Metazoa > Chordata > Actinopteri > Cypriniformes > Leuciscidae > Tiaroga > Tiaroga cobitis. Next base: position 11,867,393 of record CM060599.1, on the reverse strand, counting down.
GACTCCACCACCTTGGGGTGGAGTCTCCACTCCCCGGGCCTCAGCCCCTGTCTTGACACGATGTCTGCTCCCTGATTTTGACTCCCCGGGATGAATGTTGCTCTTAAAGACAACAACTTCCCCTGGGACCACAGGAGGATCTGATGCGCCAGTCTGCATAAAGGGCGAGACCTCAGCCCCCCCTGATGGTTTATATAGGCCACTGCCGACATATTGTCTGACCTCACAAGGACATGATGACCTTTGAGGTCCGGCAGGAAGCTCCTCAGAGCTCGGAACACCGCCAACATCTCCAGGCAGTTTATGTGCCAGGAGGCATAATGGTCCTGCCATAGGCCTGTCGTAAAGCGGCCGTCCATGACCGCGCCCCAGCCCGTGAGGGAGGCGTCTGTCGAAACGGTTCTCCGGCGACATGACGCTCCCAACACTGGCCCTTGGGACAGAAACCAAGCTTTCTTCCACATAGATAGGGAACGAAGGCATCTGCGCGCAACCCTGATCATGCGGAACGGGTTTCCCCTCGGGGAGAACCCCTTGGTTTTTAACCACCACTGAAGGGCCCTCATGTGCAGCAGACCGAATGGAATGACACTGGACGCTGCTGCCATGAGCCCCAACACTCTCTGAAAGTGCTTCACAGTGATGGCTTGGCCTAGCCTTATCCCGGACACTGTGGTCAGGATGGACTCGATCCGCGCGGGAGACAATTGTGCCCGCATCGTGACCGAGTCCCACACCAATCCCAGGAACGTAGTTCTCTGGGCTGGTGTCAACACGCTCTTTTTCGTGTTGAGTCTCAACCCCAGGCTCCGGATGCGGGTGAGGACGACATCTCGATGCCGAACCGCCAGCTCCTGTGACTGTGCTAAAATCAGCCAGTCATCGATATAATTGAGCACCCTGATGCCCTGAAGCCTCAGCGGTGCCAGAGCTGCATCCATACATTTGGTAAATGTGCGAGGGGAGAGAGCTAGGCCGAACGGAAGAACCCGATATTGGTACGCTTCGCCCCCGAAAGCGAACCTCAGGAACTTCCTGAGGGAATAGTGAGCATATTGAACCTGAATCTCCTCAGAGAACGGTTCAGGTGCCTGAGATCTATCATTGGACGCAACCCCCCATCCTTCTTGGGAACTATGAAGTAGCGGCTGTAAAACCCGGACTCCCTGTCCGGTGGAGGAATACGATCTATAGCCTCCTTTGCCAGCAGGGAGTTTACTTCCTGTTCCAATACCCGACCCTGCACTGGGTTGACTACAGTCCAGACCACCCCGTTGAATCTGGGTGGGCGGGAACTGAACTGCAGCCTGTACCCATTTTGAATGGTGCGCAGGGCCCAAGGAGAAATATTCGCCAGATTTTTCCATGCCTCGAAATATTTTACCAAGGGAACCAGGCTCTCGAGCATGGCTTCGGGTATTAATCGAGATTCGTTCTCGGCCCCCTGAAGCGGATTCCCGGCAGGGCTGAACCGAAAACGATTCTCGATGGGCGGACGCGAATGCTGCCTGACCGCAAGCCTGTGGGGCGGACAGTGCAGCCTGCGTTCGCTGGATACCGATGTGTCCCGAAGCGTGTTTTACGGCGGGAGAGCAACATCGATTTCCTGCGGGCTCCGTGAATGAGACGACCTCGGTCGTTCCACCCCGGGTGGGGCCGCCTGCAGAGATCCTAGAGCAGCTAGGATCTCTTTGACAAAGCCTTTTTAGCCTGCAGGACGGCCCTCCGGTCGCCCTGCTTAGGCTGAGGCTTCGCCTGAGAGCGCTGTCTATGCCCCCAAGCTCCTTGAGGGGGGGGGGGGGGGGGGGGGGGGCTCTAGACGCGACGCTCTGTTTTTGAGCCTGTCTATAGGCGGAGGAGCTGGCTGATGGCTGTGGCTGCGGCTGCCCACTGGGGGCAGACTTCTTGGACACTGAGCGGCGAGGGAGATATTGTTTGAAGGCTGCTTGTCTTTTCGCCTCCTGAAACCTGTCGACGACGGTATTAACGGCGTCGCCGAACAGGCCAGAAGGCGAAATCGGGGCATCAAGGAGGAAAGCCCTGTCTTTCTCCCTGATGCCCATAAGATTCAACCATAAATGCCTCTCCGAGACCACCATAGCTGCCATGGAGCGACCGACAGCGCGGGCCGTCTCCTTGGTGACTCGGAGAGACAAATCAGCGACCTTCCTCAACTCCGCAATATCTTCCGGAGTTGGACCCTCGTCCTCATCAATGTCCTTAAGAAGGTCGACCTGGTACGCCTGGAGCATAGCCATGGTGTGACGACTCGCACCAGCCCGACCCGCAGCCATATAAGCCCTGCCCACTAGCGCTGATGTGTCTCTACACGGCTTAGTGGGCAGCACCGGGGCTTTAAGCGATGATGCCGACTCAGGCGATAAATAACTCGCCAAGGGCTGTTCAACGCGCGGCATCATCCCATAACCGTTCTCTCGTGCCCCCCTGATGTTACTATAATTTAAAACAGGGGGATTGGAGACACGAGAAGAGTGTGGTTTTTTCCACGATTTACACAACTCGTTGTGCAGATCGGGAAAGAACGGCAAGCCCCGGTGATGAGGTTGTTCCCTGTGCTGCAGGAAGCGCTCATCCAGTTTGCTTTTAGCCTGCGCTTCCTGCCTCTCTTGTGGCCAGCTGATATTTAAATGAGCCACTGCACGGGAAACAACCTCAACCAGCTCCTCATACGCGGGGACACGGGGCGGCGAGTCGTCCCCGAAATCCCCGCCCTCGATGCTGAGCATGTCCACCTCCTCAGAGGCAGACAGCTCGAGCATCGGATCCTCGACTCGCGCAGGCTTCTGCGCGAGGCTCGAGGACATCAGAACTGCCCGATGAATCCCGAGAAGGTGCCTCAGCAGCCTCGGGATCCCCGGACAGATCCATTTGCGAGCCCCATGAAGAGCGTCGCCGCGCCGCCTCAGCGGACGCGGGTCCCGCACCACGGGGCTCGCGAGGCTGGCCATCCTCATTAAAGATAGCCAGCCTGGAACGCAGCACACGGATTGTCATTTTCTCACAATCCTCGCAAGCAGCCCCCTCGAGAGCTGCCTGCGCGTGCTGCATTCCCAAACAATGTGTGCACAGTTGGTGTGTGTCCCCGCCCGTGATGTAGCGAGGGCAAGGATGCACACACTTCCTGAAGCTCACACTCGCCATTTCACTCATTCCAATTCACTCATTGACAGACAACAATAAATAGGACAAACAGTCACATATAGCGCTTGCTGAAGAACAGAAAGCTGACATCTTATGTGTGCCGGCTCACCGACACATCACGTCATGACGTTGCACCAATCAGAGATCGGCTCAGTTTCATTCATACTTCAGAGGCGCTACGCTGAGGGGCGTTCCCCCAAAGTGTCATTCGACGCAGTTGGAGTTCCCTCGAAAGGGAACTCTCCAACTGAAACGGAGAAGTGGTTACGTGAAGCTTTGTCCTCGTCTCCTTTACACGAACAGGAAAATCTGTTCAACGCTGAAATAAAGTGATGCGTCACACCACAGAAAATGGCCGACGAATCAGACACACGAAAACGGGCGTTCTCTCTCCTTTAGCTACACGTTGAAATGTCTATTTTCAGCATACAACCGCCTGCAAATACTCCGATGCTGTTTGACTCTTCTTGGTCCTTCAATCCAAAGAAATAATAGAGAAACACTATAGTCCTTTCAGGCGAAACATAAAATGACGGCTGCTTCAATGATCAGCACAGACTTAACGCATTTAGACTCTAAACACATGCAGAAAACATTCCCGATGTCACAATATATTATTAATATATCTAAATGTGACCTAGGACACAAATACGGTTGATGGATATCGTTTAACAGCCTGTCGTCCCGTTTTCTGTCCTCCTCCCCCAAAACAAAAACCCGCTGTTTTTTTCTGTGCTCCAATTCCCCCCCCCCTTTCATTGGCTGATAGTCCACACACCCAACTCAATGGAACCACTCATTGGTTAGCATTCAAAATACTTCAGAATACAATTTTATAATTGTCTTATACAAATAAAAATAAATAAAAATTACAATAGATTGAAATCAATGTGTACAAATATTCACAGTGTTACATCCTCCCCCCACCAAATTCCAGCATGCCCCCATGTCTGGACTGGACTTTAAACCTTGCATTTGAATTAGTCATTCTAGGTTTACACTCTTGGAACTGGGCAAGGGAAATTTTTTGAATTTTTCATACACATATTACACAATGCTTGAGAATTACACCACCACACATGTTTGTTTTGACCATGTTCACAAAAACATAAAGACTCAGTTCCATGACCAACAATCCCACAGCAATGGGAAACAACCATTTTCTCTTTAACAGGTCTTCCCAGCTCAGGATAAGTAAACCTCTCAGGGGGTTTTCTTTGCCTCTCAGATCTTCTCACTTGAGAATTATCAAGCACATTATACGGTTCTACCACTGAAGTCACAGGAACAATATAATTATATATATAACAAACCAGACAGCGTCTGGCCTGAATAATATATAAAAGTCAGTAACAACTAACAGAATATACTAACAAATCCAGACACCATCGGGATTATTAGTATAACTTTATAACCGGCCGAAGCGGGTTTTATATAAATATGTATGTGATTATGCACAGTAATTTTGTAGACAAGACCAGACACCTCCAGGTCTCAATCATACCGAAAGCACCTTCGCCTGCAGAGAAGGTACCTCCATATTATAGAACTTCATAAATGTGGAAGGCGAGGACCAGCCGGCCACATCACAAATATCTTGAATGGGAAAACCAGATGACCAAGCCCATGACGAGGTCGAATGGGCTTTGACACCTATAGGGCAAACCTGACCCACTGAGGTATAGGCCATAGAGATGGCATCTACTATCCATCTAGAAAGTCTTTGCTTAGTGACTGGATCACCCTTAGATCGACCACCAAAGCAGACAAACAGCTGTTCTGACTGTCTAAAAGACGCAGAACGCTCCAGATAGATTCTCAGCGCCCTGACAGGGCAGGGAAGATTAACCTCCCCATCCTCGGCAGAAGGGGGAAGGGCTAATAGCGTAATAACTTGTGCTCTGAATGGCGTTGAGAGTACCTTGGGTACGTAACCATGCCTGGGTTTGAGAATGACTCTGGAGTCATCCGTTCCAAACTCCAAACATGCAGGACTCACAGAGAGCGCCTGCAGATCTCCCACTCACTTGATAGATACCAATGCCAACAGGAGAGCAGTCTTTAGCGAGAGTGGTTTTAGATCAACCATCTGGAGCGGCTCAAAAGGTGGTCCCTTCAGGGCCCTAAGGACCGTGGAGAGGTCCCAAGGCGGCACCGAAGGGGGCCTGGAGGGGTTAATCCTCCTAGCGCCTTTCAGAAACTTTACCACCAGGTCATTTATCCCCAGTGATTGGCCAGCCACCAAAGCATGATGCGCTGCGATGGCTGCTACGAAAACTTTGAGCGTGGACGGGGTGCGGCCCGAGTCCAGTAGCTCCAGCAGGAAGGAGAGCACCACAGATACCTCACATGACTCTGGGTCGATTTTTCGAGCACCAGCTGGAAAAACCCGACCACTTCAAAGCATAAAGGTGCTGAGTAGACGGGGCCCTTGCTTCAGAGATAGTGCTTAAGGGCGCTTTCACACTTGGTTCGATTGCCTGTTCCGAACCCGAGCTCGATTGCTCCCCCCTCCCCCTGCCCCCGATGGACTGTGTTCACATTATGTTATTTGTATCCGAACCGTGGTACGCTTGCGTCATCAAGCTGCAGCTGGCGTGCAATCATGTTGCTTGGTAACCGGCGCCGCTATGAATGAAAAGGTGTCAAAATGGATATAATTGCTCGCTTCACATTTATTCTTTTTTTTACCTTTGGTTTTGTTTTCAAAGAAAAGATACAGAAACACACTTGGGTATGTCTGCCGCAAAAGTACTAAAATCGTTCCAAAGACAGCTGGCTGTCAGCCGAAGACAATTTTTGCGGAGGCAAGCATAAATCATCTCTCTGCTTGCAGTGCGTCAATCCCGCTTTTCGTCAAGGTACACACCCACACACACACACACACTGACAACTGTCCTGTCGACCACATTACACATTATACGTCATCAATAGCGGTTCACTTCCGCGGTTTGGTTCGATTGCGTTCATATCAGCAGCGAACCGTACTGGAGTTCACATGAACCGTACCCCAGACCACCTTTTTAAGCGGACCCGAGTACGCTTCGCGGGTACGCACCCGAGTTCGGAAGACAGCGTTCACATCATCCAAACGAACCGAACTCTGACGTCATTCGAACCCGGGTGCGCACCAAAAGTGCTAGTGTGAAAGCCCCCTAAGACCCTGTCAGGGAGGTCCCCGGGTAACCGTTTAGGGGCCACACATGGAGGGCTGCCATATCGTTCCACACTAACATTCTCACTAACATTCTGAATCTACACATCTAAATGATCCAGCGGCAGCCATTCTTTGTTGTGAACGAATTCAACCCAAGCGCTCTTTGGTGACGTGGATGATTATGTTACAGTTGATCATCTGTCCATCATTGTATATAGCCTGCCCTGACAATTTGATTGGTCTGAACAGCTTTGGTTCGGGCATGCTTGCTTCACCTCCAGGGCCCAGAAAACATCTCAGACCCCAGAGGGTTAATGGACTTTCAGTTTGATTTCATCAGTCACATGTGTTCCTTTGTTTGATTTTTTCCCCCCCTCCAGTCATCAGCTGTCATGGACACTCATCTAATCATCACACCTGTTCGTTATCTTTTCATTATCTCTGTATTTAGAACCTCTGTTTTCTGTCTTTGGTGGTTTGTTGTTTGTGTGTTTGTTGTAATATTAAAATCACTTCGTACTGGATTAAGTCTACCTTCATATTCATATTCAACATGTGACACCTGTAGTGTTGTTTTAATTCAGCTTGAACTGCTTAATGCTCAAACTTGGTTTTGCAGATAACTTCAGCCTTACCATTGCTTAGCTGTTTTTGCTTTTTAAAACCATCATTAACCCCTTAATCAGTTAAGGGGTTAATGATGGTTTTAAAGGATGAGGATGATATCTCTAAAACTATGCGTTCTCTTACGAGAGGTTCTCTCGTATTGCGTAAGCTAGCTTACGCTACGGGAAAGATTCATCTTTGCTGAGATTCCGCCCCATTCCTGCCTGAACTTCATGCTGAACTGATGAAGTCCTGGAATGCCCCGCTCTCGGCGAGAAACCGCTCGGATATATCCGCCTCGCTGCGCACAGTGGACGGAGCCGCCGAAAAGGGATATTCAGCCATGCCGCCTGTTGAGGACTTGGTCGCCACACACCTCTGCCCGCCCTCTGCTAGATGGCGTTCTTCCCCCACGCTTCCGTCGAAAGCGTGCAGAGCGACCTCAAGTTTTCATGCTCGCGCCTATGCCGCCGCCGGTCAGGCCGCCGCAGCGCTTCACTCTATGTCCGTCCTCCAGGTGTTACAGAGCGATATTCTCCGTGAGTGGGCCGAGAGCGGTAGAAACCCCTCCTCCGCTGTCACGGATCTGAGAAGTGCTACGGACCTCGCCCTGCGCGCCACTAAAGCCGCCGCACAAGCTCTGGGAAGATGCATGGCCAGCCTGTGTGTATCTGAAAGACACTTATGGCTCACGCTCGCCGACATGGGATATGCTGAACGTGCCGCGTTTCTAAACGCACCCCTCTCCCCGACGGGCCTTTTTGGATCTGCTGTCACGGGAATCGTCGATCGCTTTTCTGAGGTCCAGAAAGCCACCCAGGCCATGAATTTGTTTCTGCCCCGCCGCGCTAGCTCTGCCGCAGGCCGCTCTCACGAGCCTCCTGCCAGAGCTCCACCACAGCGCCCTCCTCCGCAGACTCAAACAGCCCAACGCAGACAGGGGGGCCGCCCTCGCTCTCGTTCTGACAGCCGCCGCAGACCGCCGCCACCACGGGGCCCGCGACCCAAAATCACGCTGAAGCCTGATCATCAGAAGTCTGCCTAGCAAAGTTAAGAAAACGACGGCGCTCTCCCGCTGCGGCCGGACCGACGTCAAAGCTTCGCCCTCTGCCAGTCCCCGTTGTTTCGCCGACTGCTGTAGTGTTGACCGCCACAAACAAGCCGGTGTCCCTGCCCGCTTGCGAGCGTCAAAAAGCCGTTTTTACGGCTACCCAGAGAAATCTCAAAAAGAGAAAATATGCCGGTTGTGTAGAAAATGTGCCCACAATCATGTGTTCACCCATACACACAAGCATAACATATCCCGTGTCTCTCTCAGAGCCCCATCACATGAAACGGGCACAGCCCGCTCTAATATCAGAGAACATAAACACGCCCACGAGCCCGTGCGCGTGTCCCCTCTCTGCTCGCTCTGTTTCACGGCCCATAGACTCCTCTCTGAGTGCAAGTCCCGTTGCCACACACATTCAAAGCGCGCCCACACACTGTGTCCAGCCCGCTATGTACAACAATCAGGGCGATATAGCCATTCGGCCACTAGCCGCATGCTCCAAAGCCTGGGAAGCCATTCCAGGCATTTCCCCGTGGGTGTTAAGCATTATAAAGAACGGCTATCTGCTACAGTTTCGCCGCCGCCCGCCTCGTGCGCGCGCTCGGCTCGAATCTACTGTCAGCCCGCTGGCCGCCGGCACGCTCCGCTCAGAAATTGCGACGCTGTTGCAAAAGGGCGCCATAGAGAGAGTCCCGCCATCTATGACCGAGTCGGGGTTTTACGGCCGTTATTTTCTGGTTCCCAAGAAAGACGGCGGCCTCAGACCGATTTTAGATCTCAGGTCTTTGAACAAAGCGCTCATGAAGAGACCGTTCAAGATGCTCACTACCAGGAAACTCCTCGCGCAGGTTCGCCAGGGGGACTGGTTCATCTCTCTAGACCTGAAAGACGCCTATTTTCAGATCCAGATAAATCCCCGTCACAGGCCATTCTTACGTTTCGCCTTCGAGGGTCATGTCTATCAATACGCCGTTCTCCCGTTCGGCTTGTCCCTGGCGCCCCGTACATTCACGAAGTGCATGGATACGGCGCTCGCCCCCCTGCGGAGTCAGGGGCTGCGCATATTGAATTATCTGGACGACTGGCTGATTTTGGCCCAATCACGGACGGAGCTTCTGTCGCACCGCGCAGTTCTCCTCGACCATCTGAAAACGCTGGGTCTCTCTGTCAACTGGACAAAGAGCTCCCTTCAACCCAGCCAATCGATTTCCTTTCTAGGAATAGATTTGAACTCGGTCACGATGACGGCTCGCCTGTCCACACAGCGCGCGCAGTGTGCAGCGTCTAGCCACCTCGTTTCAGATGAGCACCCGCACGCCTCTGAAAACTTTTCAGAAGATGCTGGGTTACATGGCCTCAGCCTCCGCTGTGCTTCAGCTGTTAAACAGCCGTGTACCCCACCGCGCGTGGAACACTGGCCGCCAGCTGATCAGGGTTACGCAGACATGTCTCACGGCGCTGCAGCCGTGGACAGTAGCAGAATGGTTTCGACAAGGCGTCACGATGGGGACCTTTTCCCGCCGAAAAGTCATCTCGACAGACGCATCCAACACGGGTTGGGGTGCAGTCTGCGAGGGCTCACCGGCCTTCGGCCATTGGTCGACTCAGGAAAGCCCCTTACACATAAACTGTCTGGAAATGCTTGCGTTCGAGAACGCGCTCTCGCGCTTCCTCCCGCTCACTCGGGGACACCACGTCTTGATCCGTTCGGACAACATGGCTGTGGTCTCCTATCTCAACCGTCAGGGCGGTGTCAGATCCAAGAATCTCTTTCTACTGACACGCCGCATTTTAGTTTGGTCTCAGAGCCACCTGCTCTCGCTCAGAGCGACGCATGTGCCGGGCTATCTGAACGACGGTCCATACATACTGTCCAGGAACCTCATCTCCACAGGAGAATGGTCCCTGAACACACAAACGGTCCAAATACTGTGGCGACTATTCGGCAGAGCAGAGGTGGACCTCTTCGCGTCAGAAGAGAACGCTCACTGCCCAATATTTTTTTCAAAGAGCGAGGACGCGCTAGCCCAGGAATGGCCTCACCGCCCGCTCTATGCATTCCCTCCGATCGCTCTGTTACCGCAGGTAGTTCAGAGGATCAGGGACACACGCCACTCGGTGCTCCTCATAGCTCCGCGTTGGGAGAGTCAGAATTGGGTTCCGGAGCTCACTCAGCTGTCACAGACAGCCCCGTGGCCCATCCCAGTCAGAGCAGATCTCCTCTCTCAGGCTCGCGGCACGATCTGGCACCCCCATCCACAGCGCTGGGCGCTACATGCATGGGTGATTAACGACTATTCAGCGATTTGCCAGAGGGAGTAAGAAACACTATCATACAGGCTAGAGCACCTTCCACGAGAAGGCTCTATGCGTCTAAATGGTCTGTGTTCTCAAAATGGTGCACCGACAAACATCTGGACCCACGGTCATGCGAGGTGCCGTCTTTGCTAATGTTCCTTCAAGAGATGCTGGACAAGGGCAGGTCCCCCTCCACTCTCAAGTTTTACGTGGCAGCCGTCGCAGCGTTCTCTGAACCCCGACGCGCTCAGCCCCTGGGCAAAGACGAGTTAGTCATCCGCTTCCTCAGAGGAGCTAAGAGGATGAACCCTCCGCGGCCCCCTTCGGTTCCTATCTGGGATCTTTCTATAGTCCTCGAAGCTATGAAAGCACCCCCGTTCGAACCGCTCGAGTCTGTGGACCTGAAATACCTCTCGCTCAAAACCGTTTTTCTGACGGCTCTGTGTTCAGTAAAACGCGTGGGGGATCTTCACGCGCTCTCATCCAGCGCCGCGTGTCTTGAGTTTGGACCGAATGATTCTGTTGTCATTCTCAAACCTAGGCATGGCTATGTCCCGAAGGCGATTGGTACCCCGTTCAGGGCTCATATTATTTCCCTATCGGCTCTGCCTTCATCCGATAGTGAGCGCGACGCCAATCTCCTCTGCCCGGTGCGGGCTCTGAGGTTGTACACTACGCGCGCTGTTGCGTTCAGACGCGCTGAGCAGCTTTTCGTGTCGTTTGGGGGGCGCACCAGAGGTCTGGCCACCTCTAAACAGACACTGTCTAGATGGATAGTGGACGCTATCGCCTCTGCTTACGCATCTAAATGCCTGCCCTGCCCTCTGGGCATCAGGGCGCACTCCACTAGAGGCATGGCCTCATCGTGGGCATGGTCCTGTGGAATTTCCATTCATGACATTTGTGTGGCCGCGGGATGGGCCTCCCCGTCCACTTTTGTCAGATTTTACAACTTGGAAGTTCCCGCCTTGCAGGCAAAATTACTAGCTGTCTAAAAGACCAGCTCCCTAGAAGCTGCATTACTGGGAGTCCCTCACACAACCGGTTCGCTCCTTGTGCTCTCCTGAAATGCTTATGTATACACTTCATGTGCCCGCTCTGCTGGCCTCATATTACATTCACTCCACGTTAAAAATCCTCCGGTATCACCCTGGGATTCATGAGTGGATTCATAGCGCGCACGGCGTTGACCAGGTGTTCCCGTAGCGTAAGCTAGCTTACGCAATACGAGAGAACCTCTCGTAAGAGAACGAATCGGTTACCTAACGTAACCTCGGTTCTCTCTAGAAGAGGGAACGAGTATTGCGTTCCCGGCCGTGCTTGCGCTACTAGCGTTTCAAATCAACAAAATCTGAAATAAATCAACATATAAGCCTGGGAGAGACTGTTATATACACCATAGCCACGCCCATTCTGGCTGGCCATGACGCAATGAGCGCGCGGGCGCCTCTCATTGGCAGCGGGTTCAGCCCCGCTCTCCCATAGGCTTAAGCAGTTCTCTCTGAGCGAACCAATGAGCTGCTAGCTAGCCTGCTCTAGGTCTGCCGCAGAGGAACTGCGTTGTGCATGGATACAAATTATGAAATAATTTTTTGGCTTCAAAATCTCAGCAAAGATGAATCTTTCCCGTAGCGTAAGCTAGCTTACGCAATACTCGTTCCCTCTTCTAGAGAGAACCGAGGTTACGTTAGGTAACCGATTCGTTTTATGAAGCATAATGTAAGATCATGTCGTGAAATTTATGGAAAGCTGATAAGATGGTAATCAATTTTTTTTTTTTGCCTGTAATCTTTTTTTTCCCCTTGCAATCTATTGTCTATGTCTGGCGAGGAGAACTACCCAATTCATGTTCTATTGTGGTCAGTCAACAAATCTTTCACACCTCTGCCGGTATGAGACCTAATCTTCATGATTCTTTTACCGTTATTCTATATACAGCTTGAACTGCTTAATGCTCAAACTTGGTTTTGCAGATAACTTCAGCCTTACTGTTGTGTTGCTTAGCTGTTTTTGCTTTTTAAAACCATCATTAAAGAAACAATTATTGTTAAAGTTTAAATGCTTGCCATTAAAAGTTAGCCTACACTGTAAAAAAATTTTTCGTAAAATAACGGTAAAAAGTCTGGCAGCAAAGTTGCCAACCACTTACCGTCAAATTACAGTAAAAAAACTTAAATTATTTTACAGAAAAATGTTGTTTTTTGAAAACGGATATTTACCGTAAACATTTTCTGTATTTTTACAGTCAAACTGCTGTAGAAAGAAAAGAAAAATCTCATAAAAAAATGTCTGTTGAATGTTAAACGAATGTATAAATCTGTATAAAAACTTACAAATATTGCAGAAATACCTTAAAATGACATAATTAAAACAAAGACTTCTGTTTTAATACAGTATTATTTGGTATATTTTTAGGATAATCCAATCCATCTACAAGAACTCCTTGTCAAAGTAAAGACTTTTCTATGTAAAACACACAGAAAACGTTGTATAATTACCTTCAGATACCCTAATTTAAAGCCTAATACCAGTATATTGATCGATTTAAACTTTTATTTTATGTCATTATTCAATCCATTTACAGTAAATTCCTGTTAAATATTGGTTTTATCCTGTACAAAAAAACAAGATCTTGTGATATTAAGTTTCAGAAACATATTTTTAACAGTTATTGCTTTATTAAAACATTATTTGACAGTAATTACAGACACATCTCCAATAAATTTACAAGCTTTTACCATTAATGTATGCAGGTTTACTTTATATAAACATTATTTGACAGTAATAACAAGCAACTCTCCAATATTTCTACATATTTGTACCATTTAAATAAGGGGGTTCACTTTATATAAACATTATTTGACAATAATTACAGGCAACTCTCCAATATTTCTACATATTTGTACCTTTAATGTATGGGGCTTTACCTTCTATATACTTTTAACATCAATGTATGAGGTATACTTTATATAAACATTGCTTTATACTAATTAAAATCAACTTTCCAATATATCAACATGACATTTACTCAATGTATGGGTTCACTTTATATACACATTAATAGACAGTAATTACAAGCATTTCTCCAATATATGTAAAAATACACGTTTATTTTATGTAAACAATATTTGATAGCAATTACAAGCAACTGTCCAATATATGTACATACTTTTTTCCATTACGGCATGGGGTTTACTTTAAAATGCACATAGGCTAAAATGCACATAAAATACGGTCAAGTCCTTCAGTCAAAAAGTTATTTGTTCTTAGTTCAGAAGCTAAGTTCTTTCCAGTAACAAACAAAGTTAATAATCAGTATTAATATACAGATGTGAATGTGGATGCTAAAAAAGTTCATTTGGCAGATTGATATTCACCCACGTCCTTTCAAAATTCCAACGATGGCTATGATACTCTGTAGTGGCTCTCACCAGGCATTGTCCTGAAAAATAGATAAGATGTATCATGCTTGTAAAAATCGCCAGAGCAGAGCCATTAGGTTGCCCCTTAACAATAATTGCAGTTTGGAGCTTGAATGAAAATTGAACTGTATGCGTTGCGACGTTCGTCTGTTATAGGACAACTTAGTTTGAATAAACGAGCAGACACTGATTAGCTACTTGCTCTACGTTTATTTAAAATTAACAGCAAGACGACTAGAAGTGAATGTGCTTTCCATTAAATGAATCACACACAGTAAACAAATCCTTAAGAAAAAAATAACTTTGTGTGATTTATTTAAAACAAAGCATGTTCATTGCACAGTAAACAAAACCTTAACAAAAAAAAAAACTTTGCAATGAAGTCGTTCATCCTCGGATGCGGCGCCGTGAGCACTGTTACAAAAAACCCTGTGCACACAGCCAAGGAAAATGGGGTCTTGCGCACCCAACGCGTCATTTTTGCAAGGTGCGCGCAGACCATAGCCAGTAAAAGAAACGGACGCGTCGAGTATAAACAAGGCTTTAGGGCCGTTACATAGTCAACGCGAGCAAGCAACCCGAGCGACGCGAGCTACGCGCTCCTTTTCATAGTACACAAGCGTCACCGGCGATGCGTGAAATGCAATACACCGATCGCGCAGCAGGGGGTAGTGGAGTCTAGAGTCGGGTCACGTAATATTCAGATCAAAATGGCAACTGAAGAGGAGTGCATATTGCTGATTTTACATCGGCGGCAACAAAGGATGTATACGAACAAGCTCACTTAACTTTTCGTCTTCGCCTGCCATTGTATTCAAATCTTCTTCTTCTGTAAACATAATAATATACCTTTTTATGTACATTACTTGCAATGTCGCCCCCACCGACAACACATAGTATTGCGTGCATCGGCGCGTCGCGTATCAAAAACTAGGATGACACATTTGGCTACGCATCGACGCGTAATGGCGGCCGAAGCGTAGCGATGTGTAGCCTTGCGCACGCGTATGCGTACCGATGCGTTGACTATGTAAGGGCCCTTACTCTGTGTCAGCGCGCTCTGATCGGTAAAGGTGCACAGACCTCTCCCGAATCATCTCCAGCACTCAGCCCCCGAAGCACCACTAACTCTCCACCTCTGTTTCCCTCGTAAGCTGATAATAGTATTTAAACATTCTCTATGATAAAAAATGTTTGCAAAAAAATATTTGAATAACGGTTTTGGCGGTTATAGAGTTCTAATGACGGTGTTCAACTATAACCATCGGTCTCACGGTTATATAATAACCTTCACACCCCTACTGGTACGTGTTTGCAAGAGGCAACAGTAACTTGTAAGATGTAACGTTAAGTTAACAGCTAACGTTATGTTAGTCAACCAAAGGTATTTAACGTTAATGTTATGATGGCTGATGCATGTTTCACATTCAGGGCTAACGTTAATAACGGTTTAACTTTATTAGGACCAGCATAATGTTACATTTGCTAAAGCTAGACAGACTTTTATAAGGTCAATACATAATGTAACAAACGGCGAGTTTTAACGTTAGCCCTGCTGACTCGACATAATGTTAACTTGCATATTAAAATTGTAAAATGTATAAAAGCTGCCGCACTTAACAAGCACATTTGACATTGTGAGGAAACATAAATATATATATATACATACACTATGTATATGAAATTTATTTAAATTGTAAAAATGTTATCTTTGAGTAATGTCATCTTTGAGACTGTTAGTTGTTACATGATTAAAAATGTAAACATACACATAAAGCATGGCAATCCCGAAATGTGTATCATAGAAAGGGAAGCACACACACACACAAAATGCCAGTTGGTACACCAAAATCAAATAACCCTAACCCCATCAAATAATTTTACCTGCATCTGAGGGTCTTTCCCTTAATGGTTTCCAGTGATTAAAAAAAGGACTGATGAAGGTGACACGAATCTCCCCTTTCAGGGCGCCACTTCAGCAGAAGAAAGACAAAAGGACAGAAAGTTACTCAGACTTTCCATCAGTAACAGTATGAAAATCACACTTAATACGATCTAAGTGTAGGTTTTCGAACAGTAACTTACGTGGGTAAAATTGACTTACTGTAACGTTAGTTGGTGAATGGGTCTTTCTGTTGGGTGTTCTCCCCCGATAAACATCTTATTCCAATGCTTGATCTAAAAAATAAAGTAAACAAATATCTTTTCAATATGTTATCAGTGTTTGAAGAGGTTATGTAAACATACTTCTAACGAATAAATGACGGTTTTATCACTTTACTCATTCCCACGCTTTTTTACCTCTCATGTTAACCAACAACAAAACACAGCAATGTTAGATGGTACTAACACATTGAAATACGTGCTAATATCGCTACGTTAATAGTGAAGCAGTACAAAAACACACACAGAGATAACTTATTTATCTTATGAGGTTGCAGTAAGCCTATGACAGTTAAATTACCCGTGTCCCTAAATGTTAGACTGTTAAGAAAAATGTTTTCTTACCTGATATCGCCAACGACCCCTTCCTCTGTTCATATTCCAGCTTTTGTTCTTCATTGACATAGCAACTAAAATTCGCTCAGAATTTAAGAATTAAACAGGCAGATATAAAATAATCCAGGTCTGACCGAGTAATCACCGCAAACAGCAGCTGCTCACACCAACCGAGAGTAACGGACGTATTTTCAAACTTAAAATAGGCGCGCAGAGCCGCGCACATTCTCATTGGACAGTTTCCTGGAAGACAGACAGATTAACCAATCATGCTCAAAGTAAAACGGAGAAACAACCAATAACAATAGCAATAGTTTGCGCGAGTTGCAGTCTGTATTATTATTTAATTAATTGGTCAAATGACATGACAGTGTATGAATATGTAATAATGCAATGTAAACTGTTAGGCAAGCAGACAAAATTGGCAAGCATACAAAATTGTAAATTCACACAAAATCACATAAAGCAAAAGGTTTCTGCTGCACTGCTCTGTTGAGGGTGAAACTATTATTGTTAATGATAATACTTATATTTTAACATATACATTGAAGAACTGTTATGAAAATCAGAAAAATCATTAAATGCTAATGAATTATCATAATAATATGTTAAAAGGCAGATATTTATGTATGTTGTTGAAAACATTACGTTGTTTCAACGTACAGATCTTGTAAAAAATTAAACGTTGATTTAGAAAGTGTTTTTGTTAACCTTTTTCAACCATTTAGCATTAAACGTTGTTTCAACGACTGGCATTATTTCAATCATATTTCAACGTTGAAGGTCGGTCAAGTGCCGGCTGGGTATATTAATCTACCTTTAGTGAAAGCTGAATGCCGATATCGTGAAAATGTTCCATACTTTATCCAGGCTCTCTAAGTTATGATGTATCCCCCTCCCAAAGTCAAACAATTTCATTGGTCGAGATTGCCTCTGGCGTATGATTCGTCCAATGATTGTACAACATTCAATTATTTGAATCTGCGCGCACTTTCTTGATATCTAAAGCACAGAGACTAGAAAAACAATTAGGATGTTTGTTTACACGTTGTGTAATGTTTCAACCATTTTAATGTCTTCAATTCCTTCACCCCCAGTTTACCAAAGCTCAAGTTTATGCTACAAGAGCCTTGGTTGAACTCGAGCCCCAGAATAAATTCCTTGTCTTTCACACATTGCTCACCTATTGTAAATTAAAAATATATAGCACCCCATTGTAAAGCTTTATTCATAGTGTGGCGGTTTGTTCCCATCAACCGAAAAAATTGTGGAGTGGCCTAATGATTTCACTGCAGCGAGGGCCTTGAATTTTGTTGAATATAGATTGACTTTGTGTCTTAATGCTTCAACGTTTTTAAAGTGGATTTACAGCCTTTACTTTTAAATTGAATCACATATTTTCTTCTCAAATAAGCATATGAGATACATGTCAATATAGTATATGGTCAGAAAATCACTGTCAGGGCAGCATTTCAAACAGACAAAAAGGACAATGTCACCCTTAAAAGCCAAGCCAAAAGAGGACATATCAGCACACAAGATTCAAGAGTCCTTTCACACCAACAGGCAGACAGGCATTAGGAGGTTAGTGTCCAGCATTTTTGAGCCTGGTTGTCTTGCAGAAAAACTGTCCCAAAGCATGATGATCCAAGACTTGAGGCTGCAGCACCAGACAGCAGCAGCTACAGTGCACGGGGTGGGGTCTGAAAATGTTGCCACTCAATATTTTCTCTGCCACTTATGAAATTGTTGCTAATTGTAAACACTGAGTCAGTGGTACCTGACAGTAGAAACACTGGATATAGGAGGCATAAACAATCACTGACTATTCTTGATTTAATTTTATATTAAACTTAAGCTCAATTATTTCATGTACAATAACTGTATATTTAGTTACACTGTGCAACAATATCTACTGTATTCATCCATCTTTCAAGGCAATATTTTTAGATCTGTTTCTGTAGTATAACACACAGTAATTATTATGGTCAATTTTTATTTACAGCATATCTGCATGAAAGGTATAGCCTACATAGCTGTTTTTTATTTTTATTTTATGTATATATTTTTTATCTATCACTCTTGTATCTGCACTTGTTGAATCTTAAGCTGATGTGGCCAGCAAAGTTTATCTTTGCTTCTGAAAAATATCTGCATTGGTGGCAGGGGACTTGGAAGTTTTACATTTACCCAGTATTTGATAGGTGTGAGGTGCTAACCTAACCCTAACCCTATACATTAATGGTAAAGTAATGTAGATATATTGGATAGTTGCTTTTATTTACTATAAAACAATGTTTATATAAAGTGAACTCCTTGAATTAAAAGTATGTAGATATATTGGATAGTTGCGTTTAATTACTATAAAAGTAAGTTTATTCAAAGTAAACCTATACATTAATGTGAAAAGTACGTGTTTTTTTTAATGAGATTTTCTTTTCATTCTACAGCAGTGGAACTGTAAAAATACAGAAAATGTTTACAGTAAATATCTGTATTTTAAAAAACAGAATTATTCCGTAGAATAACTTAAGGTTTTTTACTGTAATTTGACGGTAAGTGTTTGGCAACTTTGCTGCCAGACTTTTTACCGTTTTTTTACGATTGTTTTTTTTACATGTATTTACCTTAAATTTAAGGTTTCACAGTAAAAAAACACATAGTTGTCTTAATTTTAAATAAGCGATTTTTTTTGTCTTTTTACATAGAATTTAATGTAATTTAACATTCAAGCCAATTAAACAAAAGAATAATCCTGAAAAAAAAATATAATTTCTCCTTATATGAATTTACAGATTATTACTTTTATTTTATGGTTAATGTTTTTAATAAAAGTTTTTTTCTGTATTTTAATGACATTTACACGTAATGTTAAAAAAACAGAAAATATCTGTAAAATAATACAGTATATTTCTGTGAAAAACATTTTTTTTTTTACAGTGTACAGTGAATCAGGATCGATCATCTAACATGATAATTTTTTTAAACAACTGTGAGCATGATTTAATGTTTCAAATGCCCTGGAAAACACTCTCAGAGTTGGACATTCAGATCTGAGGAGGTGCCAGTGCATGGTCCCAAGGGTCAAACCATACAAACCTCTTCCAAATGTCAAATGAGTCAGCTCATGTATCTGCATAGGGACAAGTTCATCACATTTCCTTATATTTAAAGAGATTCAAAAATTGTCTTTACTGATGACTTAGTTTTTGAGTCAAATAAGCATTAATTGTTCACATATTTTTTTTAGTAGGCTAAAATAAATATATGAAGTATTGTAAATGGCTATGTGAGGCTATAACTTCCATTATAAACTTAGTCATTATCCTCCCATCACCATCCCTTCACCACATCCTGCCATCGTCCCTCCTTTTCTGCCTCTCACCATCCCCTCACCATCACCTCACCCACCTCCAAAGACCCATTCAGCCCTCCCTCTGTTGTTCTGTTACGGAGTGAGGTCGCGCCTTGCTAGAGTACTGTCACCATTATGTTTTATTCAGTTTGTATTTCTTCAATAAATGTCTTCCTTTGTTTGATTTCCCGCCACTCTTTAGTTACCATGGCCACGTCATTATTCATTAATTTGTTCCAGCTGTGTTCTATTAAGGGCCTTGTTTAATTCCCTATAGTTGTAGGCCTACCCTTGTCTTCACTCTTTGTCTGGTCACAATCACATTTAGTTGTGTTCGCTAACGCCTGTTTTTGATATACTTGCTATTAAACTTAGTTGAGAACTTTATTCTTCTGTCTTTATCTGTCTGCCTGCAAACACTGTGTGACAATTATATATTATATGGAAACTATATGTTTATCTTGTATCATTTTTATGTGTTTGACTGTTTTCTGATATATGTACACAGGATAGGCCTACTCCTAAAAACAATACTGAATGTAAATAAACAATTAGCATAACATGCAGATCTCTGAGTTTCATTTTAAACATATCTGATCACATCCGCAATGGTCCGTCATATAAATTGAGAACCAATAGATGACCGAAAGATTTTTTGACCTTATGACATTTCAGTAATCCTACAGGAGATGTTGTCATTCACACTGATGGAAAGTCTTTTAATGCTTTTTTTTGGTTGTGGGTATTTGATTGACAGCAACTCTGAATTGATTGTTTGAGAGTTTTCTCCACTGGTTTCAAAAGCCTTGATTGATTAACAAGAAAACTTGCAGTCACACAAGTCCTTCAGGATTGGTACTCTTCGCTATGGCATTTATCGACAGAATATCAATAATACATGTGGGGCTAGTTTTCCCTAGCCGGGCCTTTCACTGTTTAAAAAACTTTGCAATTACTGGATTTAAATGTTACGAAAAGAATATTTAACAATAAACTTTCAAAGCGTTTTTTTAAGAATTGATCACAGTATTTTGTACTTCACTTTTAATGTAAGGGAATTCTGGGTGTCTTTTTGTTCCATCATCTGGAAGACTCTGGTCACCTAAAAACTCTTTGTTCCATAATCCGAAGGCAGATGTTTAGCTAACTGTGCACCTGCCAGTGAAGCATCTATGAGCGGGCTGTGGGTTGTGACATGTTAATAAGACTGTTATGTGAGATCGATGCTGTGCTTTAGAAGTCGAGTCACTCTCTAAAGGCCAGCCAGGGGACAATATCAGCGTAGGATGCTCATGCATGATGTGAATGAAGCAAACAAAGAAAAAGTTATTTCAATTCAGCTCAGTTTTGTTACTTTTTACATCAAAGGTCAAGCATTGTCAAAATTATCAGCATATTGACCTTTTTAATCATTCTGAAAACATCCAGATCATGCGCTCCTGTTCTGGGATGTTATCCCAGCGAAGGGGGTCTCCTCATGCCATATGGCAGGTTTAGGTCTTTTTCTTTTGACAGTGTTAAATAATTTATATACATATACACTTGCATTCAAAATTATTGAACCCCCCTGACCTGACCTTTTTTTAGGTCCCTTTAACACATTCTGTTGACTATAGGTAACATTTCACCTACATGTCTACTAACTCTCATTAGATTGTTAGTATAGTATTAGAAGACTGGTAGGGTTAGGGATAGGATAAGTTGACATGTAGTTGTAAAGTTACTTAAATAAAGTTAAAATAAAGTCATACAAAAAAAAAATCTAATTGGCTCTAAATTATTCAACCACATTATTCTTGTAGAGAATAATTTACTTTTGTAACCATAAATAAACATTAAATTCTTACAATCTACTGACACCTCTCTACTGGAATCTTAGGCCGTTCCTTTTGTGCAAAAGCTTCCAGCTCAATTAAATTATTTGGTTTTCGTGCTGTCACAGCTTTTTTTCAAATATCACCAAAGGTTTTCAAGGGGATTTAAATGTGGAGACTGAGCAGGCCACTCAAGGACATTCCGTGACCAATCCCTAAACCAAGCTTTGGTAGATTTGGATGTATATTATTGTCCAATGATCCAGTGAAGCTTCAGATTAAGCACTGAAGGCATCATACTATTTGCCAAAATGCCTGATACTTCAAAGAATTCATGAAGTCAGTGCTTGTTCAGTGTTGTTCTTATAGTCTGCACTGAAATGTTTTTTTTTTTTGTGTGTTTTTTTTTTCACTTCTCAACTGGTCATCTTGCACGTCTTTTACGAGTGCATCGAGCGTTTTTCCACGATCAAACATCTAATTCCCCTTAATGAAATATTGCTTTTTCTTCCATGTCGTTGAAGGTTTGTTATGGTACCATATGTTTGAAACTTACAAACAATGCTGCCATCTGTGTCTTTAGGAACGTTTTGTGTCTTGGAAATGTTCTTGTACACTGTAAAAGCCAACAAGTTAAGCTAACTAATTTAATTTGATGAAACCGATTGCCTCAATTCATTTAAGTTTATAAAAAGCAATAGTTATGAGTACTCTGAACTTGTTTTAATCGAGTTCACTAAAACAGTAATATTTCTTAAAACACAATTAAACTTTACACTGCATTTAATACTGTATATAGCTGAAACTTCACTTTATTGAGTAAAACAGTGAAATGACAAACTTTAAATGAACTCCGAGCACTTGCCGTTACTGCTGGCTCACAATACCACACACAAAGTCAAATCCAATGAGTTAAGATAACTCATTACATTTGAGGAAACCTATTGCCTCAATTCATTTAAGTTTATAATAAACAATAGTTATGAGTACTCTGAAATTATTTCAGTTGAGTTCAATGAGTTTGATGCACACTCCACGAGAGGCGTTGCATCCTCCTGGGCGCTGGCTCGTGGCGCCTCGCTAACAGATATCTGTAGAGCTGCGGGCTGGGCGACACCTAACACGTTTGCTAGATACTATAGCCTACGTGTTGAGCCGGTCTCCTCCCGTGTCCTCACCCTAAACGGGTAGAAGCACTGAGAGGCCCGGCTCTGTCGGCTTGCTGCACCCTACTGTGCAACCTTATTGCTCCAGAGTGAAAAACCTGTCGAGTCCTCCAACACCCCTCGGCCCGGACATGGCGGAGCGTCCGGAGCCAGGCCCCTGTCCGCTGAATCCTTGAGAGCCGGACCCGGGCTGGGTTCCATATGTGCGACCCTTCGGGGATCCCATATGTGTATATGTTCCACGGCTGCTCCTAAGTTGGAAGGCCGTGTCTTTCCCTTGGGCTAAGTCACCCATTATATCATATGCAGTACAGCCTTCGGGTTAGTCCATATGTATTTCCACATAACCCCCTGAAGAAAGTGGGCTCCGCAGCGTTCCCCTCCCTCTAAAAAAGGGCACGCTTTCCCAGTGTTATCCAAGTCTCACTGTAGGGGTTATAAAGGAACAACAGTGTCAGACACTCTCTGTGTAACCCTCCTCCTATCGTCCTTCCAGGCAAGAAGGTGCAGAGGCTTGCATGGGGCGCTGGATGGGGTGCAGCGACTGTGGCGCTTTGGTAGGGATTCCTATTGGTCAGTCTGACTACGTTGTAGTGACTGACCGATAGGGAACGTCTCGGTTACATATGGTAACCCTCGTTCCCTGAGGGAGGGAACGGAGACGTAGGTCCCGTCGCCACATCTGCTGCTGCCCGCCGGGGGGCCAGCTTCCAATTTTGGCTCCTCAGCAAAAAACTGAAGTGCAATCACACAGCCGCTCGTTATATACCCGCGCTGATGAGGATGTGCAGCTGTTGCAAATGATTGCACGCCAATGTGCATTGGCTTGTTTTAGATTCACTCGAAGTAAATTGGCTCTCTGGCGAGATTCCTATTGGTCAGTCTGACCTACGTCTCCGTTCCCTCCCTCAGGGAACGAGGGTTACCGAGACGATTTCTTGTGTTTCTCTTTCCTTCGGTGATTCTGCTTGTTAACAGCAGGTGTTCATCACGAATGACCAATCATCACTTAATTGATGATTAATTAACTTACCTATAAAATTATTATTCAATTATCATTCTGGGATATAGAAATGTTCTATAACTCGTTCAGTTTGAGTTCTGTTTCAGTCATTCAAACCACTTCAAGTTTCTGTATTATTTGAGTGCAGTGAACTCAATTTAATTGAGTAAATATTACTGTCTTTGATCAAATAAAATAACTTTTTCTCTTAGCTTTTTTTAGAGCTCTTTTGTCTTTACCATATTTGCTTCACTTCAACTTCAGCACATGTATGGGCTAAATTTATGAATGTGTCACAACTAAAGCTAATTAATGTCATTGTTTCTAAAGGCTTAATTGTGTTTTAACACAATTTAGTACCCTACCATACTAGTATGTGATTTAAGAACAGTACACTCAAAAAAATGCTGGGTTGTTTCTGTAAACAAATTGTTGGGTTGATTGTGCTGGGTCAAAATGCTGGGTTGTTTGGGGCACTGTAAACACATTAATGGGTTGCTCATGCTGGGTAAAATGAGTTGTAAGGGGGTAATTCACAAATAAACAGCTGGTTGGGTTATTTTGACCCAGCAACCGGTTTATTCTTTGCGGAACTTTCTGGATTCTTCACTTCTGACTCGAGGAGGACTTCACTCGGAGGTCGGAGCAGGCAGTGTTTTATGGTAAGTTAATATGTTTACCAATATTTTTAACATTAATAATTTCACTGTTCAGCATACAGTCTTTGATATGGAAGTGCGAGGGGTAGGCTATAACGTATTTATTCTGTAAAAGATTAGTAACAGCTAGCCAGTTAGATTTTTTGACAAAATGCCACATTGTAAACCAGCTATATCAGCAGCCTTAATGAAATATGTAGTTTAAATTTTAATTTCATCACGTAAATATCGTATTTATTGTGGACGTTTAGTAATTAAAAGTGAGGAAAGCGTTTTGAATGAACCCGTGCACGCGCAGTAGCCTATGTTTATGTCCCTATAGGGCTCGTACGTAAAAACTGCGGGAAAAAAGTCTAGTCTGTGTGGAAACTAAAGTCTGCTTTAAGAAATTCTCGTCAGAAGAAGCGACGGGGGTAAGTTCCAGCACAGTCTGCGTGTTTCTTCTGTAATGTCTATGTCGGAACCAGGATCGTTTTTACCCAAAGAAATCAAATAATAACTGTATGACGTCGGACGTGCAATCTTTACAAACGGCGACTGAGGCAATGAGAAATAAATCGATTTCATATTAAGCATGTTCTCGCCCTGAACCCATTATAAGTTGTTAGGACCTGAGGTAGGCCTACTAAGAATAATTTAGTACTACTAAGACAGTGGTCATGGATCAAGTGTGCGCGATGTTTTAGGCCAATAAATAGTTTTTGCTATTGTCACAACAGCGCTATTTTAAACACCAGGGCAGAAAAGTCAGAAATGCTACTTTAGAAATATGAATTGTTATATACAGCATACTATTTAAATGATAATGCAACTTTATTATGCTCATATTGTTTAGCTGATGGCTTTGAAGGTCCTGCAAACTCTGCTTCCCCCATCCATCTAACGTTACAGGAGAGGAGGAAAGGGCTTCAAACCCACCACAGAGGCTCAGAGGTCCTTGACATGCAACCTGTAAGTTTGATATGCTTGATAACTATGAAATTAATTTAGGTTTAGAATATTTAAAGGTGCAATCTCTGTTTGCAACATAAAATTTTTGTTAATTTTTGTTAATTTTTAAAGCTGCAGTCCATAACTTTTTTTGTGTTCAAAATTTACAAAATGTTTATAATGAGCGAGTACATCATGAATCCATTTTCCAAATCGTGTTTTTGTCTTATCCTGAATCCCAGACTATTTTAGACTGCTAATTGTCTATTTAGATGTGTAAATATACATTTTGTTTGTTTTTCACATTTGGCCATATTTGGTAATGTTTGCAATAAAAAAAAATATAAATACTTTCACAAAAAACTTGCATGACAGTTATATTGCAACACTCTAAGTGATTGTGTGTAATCAACAGTTGGGGACCAACATGGATGAATATTTACAAAATGACTGGAGCATCAGGGATGCGACGAGGGGGACACGTCACACCGTTGCCATTGTTCCAGGCCACGTCATCGAGACCGAGTCTTTGCTGGAGGCTGGTGATCTTTGTTTCAAAGTTTTATTTTGTTTTTCATGTTAAATACACGAAGCAGTGTATCAAATTAATGGAAAAGAATCGTCCTCTGTCAAATGTGAGGAAAACCCTGTGATATTTAGTCGCATTGTAAATGTTTGTAGCTATTCTTAATAAATCAACACATCTTAATAAATGAAATCATAATCGTATAAGAGTTCAAATTAGTTTCTTATTGACTTTTAAAGGTGCATTGTGTAATACTGTATTTAGGAGGATCTGTTAACAGAAATGCAATATCATATACATAACTATGTTTTCAGTGGTGTATAAAGACCTTACTTAATGAACCGTTATGTTTTTTTTTTACCTTAGAATGAGTATACATTGTATAATTGTAATAATTGTTTACAAAAAAATATTAAAGATGTATTAAAAATGTAAAAAAATAAAATAAATGATTGAAATCACATATACAGTGGCCTCTCTGGTTTATTGTATTACAGAGACAATTATTATTTTACATTAGTACGGTAATATAAAAAAATATTTGTTACTAATTTTAATAAGGCAATGATACAGGAAATAACCCAGCACATGAGTAAGACTTAACCCAGCAAGATGGTCAATTTCACCCACTGGTTGGGTCAAATGAATGACCCAACAATATGGGTTAAATGGACAAACCCAGCACTTGGGTCAAACCAACCCAGCGCGTGTTCTGTCCTATAGTGACCCAGTAAAAATACAGCGTTTCCCCTACCATTGTTTTGGACGACCCCCGGCCCCCCTAAAATGCTGACAAAATCCAGTCATAAAAAAGGAATTTATAACTCGGAATTTCACGGAATTTGTACATTTTTTGAGGAAAAATAGAAAGCAGTTCAGTACACTTGAAATCAAATCGCGATATAGTGTGAATATTAAACCACAAAGACAATTTAAATACGAATCCTGCATGATCTGTGTGAATGAATGGTGCAGCCGACGCGCAGTTTCATTTACCACACACACACACACACACACACACACACACTGAAGCACGTGTGAGGTGTGACGCTTGCGCTGTTTTTTTGCCTATATGAAGACACAAATGCATGAACTTCCTCCAGGCTCAAGATCCAGCAGCCATATCACCCTGTAGCCCAAGACTGGTTGCCCACTGAAGCTAAGCAGGGCTGAGCCTGGTTAGTACCTGGATGGGAGACCTTCTGAGAAAACCAGGTTGCTGCTGGAAGAGGTGTTAGTGAGGCCAGCAGGGGGCGCTCACCCTGTGGTCTGTGTGGGTCCTAACGCCCCAGTATAGTGACGGGGACACTATACTGTCAAAGAGCACCGTCCTTCAGATGAGACGTTAAACCGAGGTCCTGACTCTCTGTGGACATTAAAAATCCCAGGATGTCTTTCGAAAGAGTAGGGGTGTAACCCCGGCATCCTGGCCAAATTTGCCCAGTGGCCTCTGTCCATCATGGCCTCCTAATAATCCCCATATATATATATACACTGATTGGCTTCATCACTGTCTCCTCTCCACCAATAAGCTGGTGTGTGGTGAGCGTTCTGGCGCACTATGGCTGCCGTCGCATCATCCAAGTGGATGCTGCACATTGGTGGTGGTTGAGGAGATTCCCCCCTTCCATGTGAAGCGCTTTGAGTGCCTAGAAAAGCGCTATATAAATGTAATGAATTATTATTATTATTATTATCCACTCCGAAAGTCACTTCGTGAACAAAATAAATTGGCGCCAGGTGTCTCTAAGTCTGATGATGCTGGTTTGATGCAAAGTTTTCCGCGCGCGATTTGATTCGACGGGAATCACGCATGGAGTCACATGATGACTTATTATAAAAATAAATATTAATATAAATGTAGCGACGGGAAAATAGCGCAGTAAAAGTACCGATACAGCACAAAAATGTACTCAAGTAAAAGTAAAAGTACACTGTTTTTAAACTACTTAAAAAAGTACAATTCCTAAAAAAAACTACTCAATTACAGTAACGAGAGTATTTGTAATTCGTTACTTTACACCACTGGTGCTCAGTTTTACAAACAACTACACTATGGGAAATTGTACACC
This sequence comes from Tiaroga cobitis, assembly GCA_030578255.1. NCBI lineage: Eukaryota > Metazoa > Chordata > Actinopteri > Cypriniformes > Leuciscidae > Tiaroga > Tiaroga cobitis. The sequence continues at coordinate 11,839,673 of CM060599.1, read as the reverse complement.
TCCCGTGTAAAATAGATTGGATCTGTTGTCAATAATAAAGATAAATGGAAATGGGGATTTAGAATGTCCAGTCTACAGTGCAGATAATCTAGTGTGACACTGCCTGTTGGTGATTCATGTGAGAAATAGCCAGCCAAGTGTCCAGAACAAAAAAAGAGACAGGGAGACAAGTGGAGACAATGAAAATAAAAGTCCTACAGGGAATGAGATGACAAGTGGGTAGTCTGTCAGCAGCAATTTGAAACGTGTGGATGCGCGACTGCCTGCGGTGTCAGGATTGTTATATCCTCCTGTGCAGAGGGTCTGTCCACTTGAGACACTCTCCCACCCTGGGTGTCATTGTATACAAGGTGTCAAACACCCTCTGTCCACAGGCAAGTATTAAATGTCTTACTTTGGAAAGATACTGTACTATTTCATGTGTTATTTTTATTATTAATTTGTCAGCCTGTGGACAGCTGTTACTGTTTCAGGATCTCTCATAGATCATGTATGTTTACTGTAAAGTTGCAGACTGGCACTACTGCTAAACATCTGGGAGAAAAAACAAAACAAAACCAAAAAACAGACCAAAATATATTTCAAATAGATGCTATATCTATCTTGTAAACATCTTTTCATGAAAGGTTTCATGAAATATATTCTTCTAAATAAATAAACATTTTGTTTAAACTTTCGGTAACACTTTAGAATAATGGTCTGTCATTCATAAGTAACTATGCTGGAGGTAATGCAGGACTAATGAGTAGAACACTTCAGCTACTACTATTAACAAATATAGAAACAAGCTTAACTAATCAGATAGTAAATAATCATTAAATAATCAAAAATAATATCAAATTTAGGAGACAGTTCCTTATTAGGTAATCAATAATTACTTAATGAGATTAGCCTCATTAATAACTATTAACTAACTGACATATTATAAAGAACATTATCGTGTGTCTGAGATGCAATCAGTCATCATTTTTTACTCTGAATATAGTTATAAAATGTATCACTAATTACTTAAGTGTTACCTAGTCACTCTGCAGGAACTACTATTGATCTAGAACATTATTTTAAAGTGAAAAATACGTTTTTCACTTTAAAATAATGCTCCAGATCACTAATAGTTCCTGCATAGTGACTAGGTAACACTTAAGTAATCACAGTAATTTGTGATGCATTTTATGATCACGTTGAGAGTAAAATAAGTCAATTGCTAACGTCTCAGACACGTTAATGTTGTGATTAGTAATTAATTAGTAATTATTTATAATTTGTCATAATTACCTATTAGTTCTTATTGATGTCAATCTCTTTAAATAAGTATTGATAACCTAATAAGCAACTATCTTAGTCCTACATTTGATAATACTTACTGATTTGTAAAGATTGATTCCATATTAGTTAATAGTAGTAGCTGAAGTGTTAATTTACTACTCATTAGTCCTGCATTACTTCCTGCATAATTACTTATTAATGACGGACCATTATTCTAAAGTCTTACCAAACTATCAAATCTGACAATATTATGTCACAAAATGTACTCAAGGTGGATTTCTAATCATAAAATACATTCTGGGTAAATGCTATTTTACTAATAAATATAATACAATATAAATATAGCTCAGTCTGGCTACCTGTTTTTGACCCTGTCAGTAAATGATACTGTATGTGAGACTGCATAATAAGAAAATTCCCTGTGTAAATGTGTGCATGCCAAGGATAATCCAAGTTTTTTCCTGTAATCTCATAAATAATAAAGAAATTCAGTAGGTTGGTGGATATGGTGTTTTACACATTATGTATGTACTGGCCATGTAATAACAGCAAAGGGTTTTGGCATAATCAATCAATTCATGATAGAAACATTCCCCAATCAAAAAATAATTAAAGCCAAAGCTTCAAATCAATAAGGCGTATTCAGGAGAGATAGCCAGCGGTCATTTACTTCCACAGCTCTCACTGGACACACAAACTCTTGTTTGTCAGAGAGACCACCATGAGAGACCCCAGCTGGAAAAAATATATAATTATAAAGAACAGCGAAATGCACCTGTGTGCCCTAATAAAAGCTCTAATCGAAAACAATATAATTTAATGTGGCCATGGTTTTTCTTCCTCTAATATCCCAGCTGGAGATTCTTAACAAACAAACAGAAAACATAATTTTTTTTTCATTCTATCAAATAAGGCCTTCTTTTAGAAGAGTTTAGCTACAAAACAAAAGTAAATAATTTCTGAAGTAAACTGTAAACACCACAAGGCTAGGTACACCACCATACAAAAGTTTGAAGTCAGTAAGATTTTTGTTTGTTTGTTTGTTTGTTTATTTGTTTGTTTGCTCTTTTACAGTTTCCATTAATAATTATCTTTTTTTAATTTATCACGAATTCTACAAAAATATGATGGTTTTCATAAGAAACGTTATTTGAATAACTGCTTTTGCATTACAAACAAATACATTATTTGTATACTGTAGTCATACAATTACAGACACAGCATATTATAGATGTAATTATTGAAATTAATTACAGCTTTAATTACATGCCAGTATTTTTAAAATACAAAGTACAATGTAATAACATGTATGTACACTAAGTGCATTGTATCAAATGATTAATTTAAATGGTAGTACAGTGTAGTTAAAGAGACTTAATATAAATTGGGAGACATTGTTGTTAAGGGTGGTTTCATGGGTGAACTTTTTTTTTCAGTATGTTAACATGTCATTTAAGATAATCGACATAGTGTAATTTCAGTTTGTGTAATTCGATTTATCCTGCTGTAATGGATAAAAAGGATGAACTCCAGAACCAGTATTCATGAAATAATCTCCCCCTGAGGAGATACATATCCTCACAATGCAAGCTTAATCCTGCTCTCACAGAGATTCCGAGAGGCTTTCAGATGTGAGGCTGCATAATCTCAGATTATTAAATTTTAGACACAGAGAAAAACTATTCTATTCTCTGCAGTGGATAAACAGTATAATAATGGATAAAATACATCATCTATAATTTATACAGTATTCAAAGAAGGAAACTAAACCTTCTGTCCAGTGTAGGCAAATGTTTCACAAAACTTATACTATATTCTAATTTCCGTTGATGTCCAGCACCAACACATTCATTAGTTTCACTATACAAAATGGTAGGCAGAACAGAATCAGAAAGAGCTTTATTGCCAAGTGTGCTTGCACACACAATGATTTGTAGCTGAACCAAACCAGACAGTTATAGAAGTGCATAGAACAGACTCAATAACACCAGAGTAGAATTGTTTCAGCAGCTCCTGTGGCAGGTTGAATTTCCTCAGCTGATGACAAAAGTACAAACTCTACTGCCTTTTTCACAATAGAGTCAATGTGATTGTCCACTTCAGGTCCTGAGATATCTTAGAACCCATTAGGGGTGGAACGGTACATGTATTCGTATTGAACCGAAACGGTACGCGCGTCACGGTTCAGTGCACGAATTTAAACGGAGAATACACGGTATAAAAATAAATAACTCGCGTGCAAATTAATGAATGTAATGCGGAACTACTGTTAGATGCGCGGGTTCTTTAGGGACACATAATCTGTAACCCCGGCTTTTCTCTGAACGCGCGTTCACTTCAAACGTTGGCTTCTATACGCGCGTCCTATTCGCTTTGGACTAGCATCGAACTAGGCGTGAATTTGACGCTCTATTCGCGTTTGGTGTGGCCGCATAGGCTGCGATGTCAAGATTGCAAGGCTGGAGTGTGAGAGAGAGAGAGAGAGAGAGAGAGAGAGAGAGAGAGAGAGAGAGAGAGAGAGAGAGAGAGAGAGAGAGGCGCGGGCGTGATCGAACAGTGGAAACAAAAAAACATACTCCGTCATTTTGTTCATACAGATCATTAAACCTGCAAAGTGTTTACTTATATTTGTGTACACTCGCAATAAAACACACCATTGTGCTTTTGTCACACTGTAAACTCTTGTCAAACTTTAACCGACAACTGTCACCCAAATAAAACAAATCACACACACACACTTTTTTAAAAGCAAAACATATTTATCCAACCCCATTTCAAAACAGTCTGTGTTCCATCTTTTGGACATTCATCACATTGCATTTGTTTTCATTTCTTGTCCTCGGAGTAGGAGCATTAGGCTAATCTGTTTATTTTTAAGTTACACATTCTACATTGATTAAAAAAGAAAATCGAATGTGTTTTTAATGGTAGTATTATTTTATACAGAAAACAGTAATTTATCATTCAGATGAGAGTAATGTTACATTAATTAATAATGTTAATTAAAATGAATGCAAACAGAAATATTTATCTGAAATATAGCAAATTGATTTTAAATTCATTCAGGTACAATTACCAAACATATCGCATGGTCTTTTTGTCTTTTTATTTTCCCTCCATTGTACCGAAATCGTACCGAACCGTGATGTCTGAACCGAGGTATGAACCGAACCGTGACTCCTGTGTACCGTTCCACCCCTAGAGCCCATGAACGTGAATGACTCCACTGCTTCCACAGTGCTGTTCATGATGGGGGGTTTCTCCTGAAGTCTACTATCATCCCCACTGTTTTGAGTGTTTAGCTCTAGGTTATGACTGCACCAGAAAGCCAGCTGTTCGACCTCCTGTCTCCTGTCAGTTGTCACTATTGTCGATGAGGCCGATGACAGTGGTGTCATCTCTAAACTTCAGGTGCTTAACAGAGGGGTCTTTTGAAATGTAGTCATTTGTGTATAGGGAGAATAGCAGTTAGAGAACGCAACCCTGAGGAGAAATTGAAAACTGGTGATCCACTGACAGATTGGGTTGAGCAGAGAGACCTGGGTCAGTTTGGCTGCGAGAAGATCAGGCATGATGGTATTGATGTCCGAACAGAAGTCCACAAATAAGATCCTTGCATAAGTCCCAGGTCTGTCAAGATGTTGCAGGATTTAATACAATCCCATGTTGACTGGATCATCCACAGACCTGTTTGCTCTATATGCAAAGTGAAGGGGATCCATCAGGGGTTCAGTGATGTTCTTTAGATAGGCCAACACCAGTCTTTCAAACGACGTCATGACCACAGACATGAGAGTGAAAGGTCTGTAGTCATTAAGTCCAGTGATTTTGGGGGTTTTGGGAACCGGAGTAATAGTGGAGTGTTTGAAGCATCCAAGAACTTCACATTGCTCCAGTGATCTGGAAGATCTGTGTGAAGATGGGGGCCAGTTGGTCCCTAGTAGTTCCTGAAGAGTGATTAGGTAACACATGAGTAATTATGATGCATTTTATAAACATGTTCAGAGTAAAAAAAGACAATATTCAGTGATCTGACATTCAGTGATCTGGAGCATTATTTTAAAATAGTGGCCTGTTTCAAAACAAAGTCACAACAATGTGAGTGCAGTGACTCCCAAGTAATTTGCTTTTTATGATATGCATGCTAATACCTGGCAAGGACGTAGAATGTATCAGGGACGCTAGGGACATGCCCCACCAATATCCAATGACTACTGCACTAATATTGATCAAACAATTAAAATATACTTAAATGCAACCACTGTTGTAATTTTGGCTGCATCTAAAATTGGTCATAGCATTGAAGTTACCTGAGAAGTCAAAGTAAATATGTAAATAATACATTCGGAATACATTCTTTTTAAGGACGTTCATTCAATGCATGATCTGAGAACATAAGGTGTAGGGGGGGGGGGTGGGGGGGGGGGGGTGGGGTGGGGGGGGGGGGGGGGGGTTCATAGAAGCTTTTTTATGTCCCCCCTTTCTCTCTCATTAACCATTTCAGTCATTTCTGACTCTTGGTGATTCTATGGCCATCTCTCGCCATCACCAGAGACTGTCCCTGCTTTTTCTTATAGGGTAGATTGCCAGGTCTTGCCCTAATCCTATGACTAGACCTCCCCATTACATGACTTGGGACTCACACACACGCATTCACACCTACGGTCAATTTAGCATTTCCAATCCACCTAACCTGCTTGTCTTTGGACTCTGTGGGGGAAACCGGACCACCCGGAGGAAACCCACGCTTACACAGGGAGAACGTGCAAACTCCACACAAAAAGGAACCGAGGACCTTGCTGTGAGGAAACAGTACTACTCACTGAGCAACCGTGACAACTTTTATGTCCCCACCAATGTCAAAATCAAACATGCCCTTGCATTTTGTTAACAAAAAGAAAATAAATGTCAATACCACTAAAGCTACGGCCAATTTGGCATTTCCAATCCACCTAACCTGCATGTCTTTAGATGTTCTCTCCAGCAGCAACAGGCTCGAATCAGCAGTTCAAAAGATTGCACATACTGTCTCTTACCTGGATAATCAACTACTGTTTTTAAACAGTTGTTCACGAGTCCCTTGTTTGTACTGAGCAGTTTTATTGCGCACTATTTTTCAGTAAAATCTTCCTGGTCCTGGACATTTTTGCACTACCCTTTTAGTCTGATCTATACCATATTTTTTAGGCTATAGATCAGACTAAACTCCACATATAGGACAGGAGAGAGAACAGTAATGACTGAAAGTTTGAAAAGAAGAGCACCATTTTAGCATTTTATTTAAACAGAATCTATGTTTCTGAATCTTTGTTGTAGTCCAAAAAAACAAACAAAAAAAAAACAATAAGTTGCAATTTATTCACTTATAACACGGATTCAGAGTTTTGCCAAATTATCATTTGATGTTATGCAAGGAATAAAGCTGGTAAAAGGCTCTTTGACCACACCAGCTTGAGCCTTCTGTGGGCATACACAATGATTGTGCCCTTTGTCACCACACTCACAACACATCCTATTGATCAGGACACATGTTTGTTTTATTAGCATTCCACTTTCAGTTAATTGACTAACAAACTACTCTTCATTAAAGAACACAAATTACTACTTCGCTCATTCTTGATGCAGGTGTTCACAACCAATTTATTTTCCACAATTAAAGTATTTAAAGAATCAGAAAAAAATAACTTTGCAGAAAGAGACAGAAGGAAATTGAGATTGAGAGCAGGAGGGTGGAGACTTACAGAGGACAACTGCATTACCATTAACCTTTGCTCTGAATGGGCGGGCCTTGACTGAGATAGGAGAGACCCCATAATCAGACTCGTGTCAGCCCTCTACCCAGCACATTAATCTTCATTCATTTCCATTCTATAGGTATACACTAAAACACCATCATCATGCATCATACACACATTTAGTAATGTTCTGTGTAGTTCTTTATAGTTACACTATAAATCAGATATATTTTTTCTAACCATTGTTGGCAGCTCACACTTCACAAAGTGACTCTTTTACATAATTTAGATTTTTTTGTGTGCAAAAGTCCCCGTGCAATTGCTGTTTGAGTAAGTTTAAGTACTGTCATAACAAACAAATCTGTTACATATAAATTATATTATTCAAATATACATGCATGGGTTCTTTGAGAAATTGCTTGGGACGTTTATCATTTGTAAGTGACTTTGGCATAAGGTGTTAAGCTGTTTATATCTTACCCAGCCCAACAAATCTCCACATCTGGGGCAAGAACAATTTTCCGGTATGCCCATTGTCCCCTATAAGAGATTCACTCGAGCACATCCTCAGTAGTGAGCCCATAGGTTGTAGAAGGCTTGCTGGCTTTTCACTCTGTAAATGCTTGGCTGTAAAAAGTAGAGCAATTACGTCTATTATGGAGACTGCAAAGAGGGCCTGTAGATGGCTGTGGATTAGGAGACGTGATTCCTGGGCTAATGCTGCTGGGACACAAGTCGGGGTCTAATCAACCCTGGCTGGGTCGCCTCGGGGAGTGTGTATGGTGTTGAAAGACCCGAAACAGGCAAGGAACTCAGGAACATAACCGAGGATGTGTCCTAGTGCATCTTAGGATGTGTATTTAGATGGATAAAAGACCATATTTGCAGTGTCCCCAGTACTGCTGAACTTTACCACATTAACCATTTTGATCTACTGCAATGCACATAAAGACATTTTGGGTCAAGTCAGATCTTACTCAATCAGTGTGCCTATAGTATCCAGGTATGACAACGTGCACCCCTGCACTGGGCTGACAGATGTTACAAATCCATTCATCGTCCATTCTCCTTGTATATAAAGGGACCAGTTGCATTTATAACACATTTGGCTTTGACATCAAACTCTTGGCCTATGAAAGAAAACAGCATCCATCACTGCAGCCCATTCATCTAATGCAGCTGACAAGCTGGATTATTAATTTATCAGCTAACAGCTCTACGGTAATGGACTGGCTCTCTGGCAACGGTGGGAGAGTCTGGAAAGGATTGTAATTAATAGGCAACAGACATACCTAATTTTCCCTCTCGCATTTGTGTGTCAAAGAGCAGCCTGGGAGACATTGTGAGAAGGTGTGTGTGTGGGAGTCTTTCTACAGCTGACCGAGGATACATTTCCTAATGTGCTGCTTGATAGTGTCTCCATTCATTAGCGGGGTGTTATCAATGGCAGAGCAAAAGAAGATGCAAAGAGACAGTGGACACCTCACACAGAGAAAACCTTTTAATTTAAACTGGCCACATATCTGCTCTTCTCAAACCTGATCAAACATCTACACTTTGATTCTAGATGTGCCATTTAAAAATCCCCAAAAGGCAAATTCTGTCTTATCTACTCTCTCTTATATTGGAGTTTTCGAATGTTCAAATTGAGAGGATGATTTTATGTGCATAAAGAAGACAATTATGGTCTTTTCAACATACAAAGTTATTATATGACTTCTGAAGACTTGGACTATAACACACACATAGAAGATTGTTTAGAGGTAATTTTGTTGGTTTCATTCTTTTTACCATTTTAAAATATATTTGGGTATAGTGATGGAATTTTTTGAAATTGAGTCTGGTGAAATGGCACCAGAACTAACACAGAAGAGAATGATAAATGCGTTAAACAAATGTGATAGCATCGAAATATTTAATACAATTCATTAATTAACAATGCAATTAAAATCAGTGTAATACTTCCATGAATCAAAATTCTATGAATTTAAAGGAATTGTAACCATTCGTCATAAATATTGGTTCATTATTCGTAAAATTTATATTGTTCTTGTTAATGTTTGTTTGTATGTACATGTGCAAAAATGTATCGTTGCTGGAACCACACCTCTGGTTTGGTTTCGTTTTGACTGTGTTCTGTTTCTGTTTACCTGTGTTTGGAAGGTATGTTTGTCATGAGTGCACTTTAAAGGCCCACTGAAGTGCCTTGAAACGCGCAGCTTTGTATGATGTGTTGACGTAATTTCCACTGAAACAGGAAGCTATGGCGGGACATATTGAATGGCTCCTCCGCCTTTTCAAATAGCCAATAGCGTTTAGTTTACCTCACAGACTGCGAATCGAACTTGACAGCACCATGGAAATTAATCTGAGCACTGATTCGTAGGATTCAGTTGTAACGTTAGAGGTGTGAATAAATTCTGGCCATTTTATTCTGAAAACGGAATACGACTCGAGCGTTTGTGCAACCGAACACACATCTCCAACCCATATTGCTCCGTGACGTGACGACGGTAGTGATGTCCTGATCCAGTTTTCTAAAGTTGCACGCTTTCGGACATGCCTGACAGTCACTCCGACTCTAAATAAACATGTTACTCCAGTAAATCCGACAGTTAACTGATAAAACTGATGAGCAAGAGCAGCTGACATTGAGCATGCGTTTACTGCCGAACGTACAGTCAGGTACAGCCACGGTCGCTTTGGAGTCTAAATAGGTGTGTGAGCCGCCAACATCCTGTGCCACCGTGGGACTGCTAGTGGAGTTTGAGGGAATGGACAAAGTAAAAATCATATTTCACCTTCATTGTATGAAACTCGGTGGCTCAGACATTCTGCAAAATATCTCCTTTTATGGTTTAGAAAGTTGAACAGCATAAGGGTGCATGAGTAATTGACAGAATTATTATTTTTTTTTGCATGAATTGCATTTTACATATCTTGGAAATTGAGTTAATGTTAAATCTAAAATGTCTGAATTCCAAGGATCCAGTATTACCTTGCTCATTACTTTTTTTGATTTACAAAGCATATGATGGGATGAGGTTGATTCTTTATGGAGTGTTCCCCTATTTATAGAAATGATCTATCAAGGTATTCTCAAGGTACTTAAGGATTTTCAAGTATCTTGGAAGAATCTCTCTCTAAGCCTGCTCTTCTACCCTTAAATCAGATTGCTACTTAGAAGCTGTATAATCACAATTATTCATGAAATATCCAAGAACATATCTCTTTAATTTATATCTTACAGTATATCCATCTTTTCTCTAAAGCTAGTTCTATTTGGATGCTTTTTTAAAAGAGAAAAGAAGATAAATGTGTTAATTCTGCGGTAGATCGGGTGAGGCCACGTCTGAAGAGCCTCACTATGCCATACAATTCAGATAATAAATATAGATCATAAATAATAAATATTTAAAAGCCTAAACTGTTAAATGTGCGTTTTATTTATTTATTATTATTATCAGTAAACAACTAAAAATATCACCAAATGTGTGCCCTGCCGTAATCTTGAGCATGATGTTTCCAAATAAATACAAATCATTTACACACCAGTGCAAAAACTTAGTGAGCTAACTCACTGTCTCTTGCATATAGGTCAGCTCTACACTGAATAAAAAAAAAGGTGTAGAAAAAATGATGACTTAGAAATTGCTAGTACATTTCAAGTCAGGTCACCTTTATTTGTGTAGCGCTTATTACAATACCGATTGATTCAGGGCAACAGTGTAACACCATGACAGCAATATGTCATTAACTTGTTTGCCACTGTTGCACAATGACATGTTCTATTAATTTATTTGGTGGAGGCAGTACTTTTACAGTGTCACTAAATTTGATTACCACTTTGTTGCACAATGGTCTATTGTTGTGGAACATAAATTTCAGGATTCTCTACTTCTAAATGTCTAGTCGAGTCAAGTCACCTTTATTTATGTAGTGTTTTTTTACAATTCAAATGCAGAGCAGCTTTACAGAGATAACAGGAAAATAATGCAACAAAGTTTGTTTTGGCTGTACGGCAGATTCTTAGTGATGCAAGTTCAGTGATGGTTAGTTTTTGTTGTAAAAAAGTTATTAATTAAGTCCATATATATATATAGCAGTGATGTCATTGTCCAGCTCAGTTAAGTTCTCATATAATGGTGTGTAAATGCAGGCAGATCAATAATATTGTTGAATATTAAGTGTCCCCAACTAAGCAAGCCAAAAGGCAAAAAAGGTGACAGTGGAAACCAAAACTCCATTAGGTGATAGAATAGAGAAAAAAAAAAAAAAAACCTTGGGAGAAACCAGGCTCAGTCAGGGGACCAGTTCTCCTCTGGGCAACGAATGAACAGTGTATGAACATTCATGATTCTGGCAGCATCATAGGTCAGAAATCAGACTGGATCAGAACATCCAAAACAAACTGTATAGAACTGTATAGACGCTCGTTCTGTTCTTCTCTTCTTCAAAAGCTTTTTCAGAGGACACAGCAGCTCAGAGAGACACACTGGAGGCTCCGAAGCTGGAGGCGTTGCGCAATATTTGCTTCCGCTTTTTGTGCCCGCGCTGGTGGGCGGGCTGCGGGGTGCGGGTTTTGCATGCCAGTTCCATTGGCTCGTTTTGGTTCTCTCAGGGGCGGTGGGCTCCCTGGCGTGGTCCCGGTTCGTCGGGGAGCTCCCCCGACGACACGTCGGAGTTCCCAGGACGAAAGGGAACTATAGAATCCATTCTGAATGAGCATGTGAACGCCGTCAGCGTTAATCACAGGTTCGCGTTTAAAGTCTGATCATTTCGACGGAGGTGAATCAATCAAAGTTAACTTTAGCTGGAAATAACATTATTCAAGAACCGCTATAATGCCAAAACAATCTGTTACCTTAAATTATATGTTTATCTCTGTAAAGCTGCTTTGAAACAATCCATTGTTAAAAGCGCTATATAAATGAAGATGACTTGACTTGACTTGACTAGAAAACAAACTGTGATTGGTCACTTATCATGTTGCTGAATTGTCTCTTGAGTCTAAATGACCAGGCCTTGGCCAGATTGAGTTACATGGTTGACCAGACTTTATGAATTTAACCAAAGTTTGCCTTCCCTATGCTGATTTGAGGGGGTCCTCAAAGTCAGCAGGTTTGTTAACAACCACAAATGCGTGCCAGGTGAATAGCACTCCACTTTTAATGGACTCAACAGGAGACTTGACTAACATGAACCAAGCTAACAAGATTATGCTCTAATAAATCGCAAACTTATGTTGTACACATAAACACTTATTGAGACTTCAATTCAAAATTTACAAAATATCAGAGTCAAGATTTCTACATGGAATCTTGGGTTTTTATTGAGCTTGTTGCAAGACTTTGTGGGATTGCCTTGTTAATAAAAGATATTTGATGAGTAACATATAATGATTCAGAATATATAATGATTATAAAGCTTTACACTGAATTGTCTATAATATACTTTGGAAGAAGTCATGTGCTAGGATTCCAGGCAATATTTATCTTCTTTCACTGCTTTCCAGTTGCATGTACCTGCTCTGCAGACCCTCCCCTGGCCACAGCAGGGGTCTGGACTGTTCAGGAGCTGCAGTTCTTCAGTGTAATTGGTGATGGCAGCATCGTACCTGCAGCAGAGAGTGCGCTGCAGAGATTCATTCATGCATTCTTCTGTTGTCCTGCAAGGGGCAGGGAGAGGGGCGAGTGAGTGACTCACCCCTCCGCACACTGACTGGTGCTATGGAAGTGTGTCAGAAACGATCTGTCACATCTGGGCCTGTCACTTTCAATCAGTTATATACAGGCAAATGCACAAATGCTAGTGCAGAGTGCAGGGGAAAGGGTCTGCTCATTTAAAGCCACAGCATGTGAAGGAAGGGACCCAGAGACACACACACACACACACACACATACATGTGTGACACAGCCAGGTTCCCACAGACAGTAATGTGTGACATGCACATGCATCCAGATATATGGGGGAAATTCATATACTCATGCACACATTTTATATTGTGTGAAAGTTCACCAAATGGAGAGAAATCATAACTATATCCAAGCCAAAAAGAAGATGTGAAGTGTCCTTTGGGTAATTATTCATTCAGGCATTCAGTAATTGCTTTTAAGTAAACTTAAATTATCCTCCCCCTCCTTATTATTATTATTATTATTATTATTATTATTATTATTATTATTTTACATTTCCTATTTATTTTTTGAATGGGGGCTGTGACCGAAAGGATTGAAGGAGACATGGTAACACTTCAATAAGGTTCATTAGTTAAAATTAGTTAACTACCTTGGTTAACATGAACTAACAATGTGCAATACATTCGTTACAGTATTTATTAATCTTTGTTAATAGTAGTTAATAAAAATACATCTGTTCATTGTTTGTTCATGTTAGTTCACAGTGCATGAACTAATGTTAACAAATACAACGTTTGATTTTAATAACATATTAGTAAATGTTGAAAATTAATATTGCAGTCCGGCGTTTTTTCTCTTTGTCGCCATCTCAGTTTGAAATCTGTAATTGCAGTTATTCGCGGAATTATTAACTTTGCGTGAGTTGTACATCGGCATGAAACAGCGCGGATGGACACTGTTTTGAGGAGACTGCGTGTCTGTCAGTCATCGCGACGGTGTGGATACTGACAAGTAGTCAAGGTGCTATGAAATAAACGGTTTATGAACTGAATCCCTGTTATGCATAAACGTGTTTTACATAATATAACTCTAATCATTTTTGGGAAAAGGATAATTTTCACTTTACCGATCTGATTCAGATCCAATGCTTGACAATGGAGGAGGCGGGTTTGGTTTTCTTGGAGTAGAGTGATTTGCTCCCTCTCATAGCTAGCACAAAATAATTCATATTTACCATAATAGCAAAACGAAAAAAGCCACAACAAAGAAAACTCCGTAACTGTGTGAATTAAGCGAACAAGTGTGCTACTGTTACACGATTGAACTATTGAAATGTCTTACCTGTCCAACAGAAAAAAAGCCGTTTCTGCGTCCGTTTTGAACCCCTTCAAATATCACGGAGTTCACGCCACATTTCAAAAGCCCTGCTAATCATTTTATTGCAATCTCTTTTTTTTCTCTACCCACTCCGAAGTCCGAATTCTCCTGGGTTTTACCTATGGTTTTACCACGGGTGAATCAGTTGTCACTGGTGGTTGTCGTTTGAACCTTTCTGGATCCGCCATGAGTTTAATTATTTGAGGAGCTATGAGAAAAGGCTAAAAGCTTCCAACTCCAACATCGGCTCACGCAATATAGCCTACTTGCCGGGACTCCTTCTTTATGTGTACAGATGTGACGTTATGACGCAAAGACATGCTCGAATTTCCCGCGGAAATCCACCAGTACCACTGGAATTAAAATCATTATTACAAGCTTACCGTTTTGAATCGAGCAAAGGTAAGCAGATATTTTTGAACACTGGCTGGTTATGTTTTTTTTAATTATTATTATTTTGGATAATTTTCAACCCAAAAAAGTTACGGACAGCAGCTTTAACTAAGATTAATAAATGCTGAAGAAGTATTGAAGACTCATTCTTAGTTCATGTTAACTAAGGAGGTGTTATAACTAATGTTAACTGATGAACATTATTGTAAAGTGTCACTGGATACATTAATTATAATAATAATAAATGAAATCACTAGATGAAGGCATCATTTAGACAGGACACTCTAAAAAATGCTGGGTTGTTTTAACCCAATTGACAAACCCAAACGTTGGATTGAAAATGCAATTAAAAAAATTAACCCAATGGCTGGGTTTGTCCATATTTGACCCAAAATTGGGTTGAAACAACCCAGCATTTTTTAGAGTGTATGCAAGCATTCAGACATGTCCCTGTAGAGGCAGCAGTTTTTATCTTTTAAACACCTCCCAACTGTCAATGATGAACACAGGCATCCAATTACTGAAATACTGCCGGGTCAGAAAAACTTTAGCAGTGGGTGTTTGGGATCTTGGAAAGGTGAAAAGGTGACCCCGTTTCCTCTTTCCCAGTCTTGTTTCAGGCTGTGGGTTGCTGAGAGATTAATTTAGAGACAGTTCAAGATAAAGGCAGAGGTGGTGCACGAACAGCGCTGATCATTGAAAATAATTATTTGCTGTGTCACTGGAACCCCTTTCCTCCATTCATCTATGTCAAGAAACAATCTTTGACAGGCACTGTGTGTGTGTGAAGACATTGGCACGGATTACTATTAATGAAGAGAAGGATCTCACATCAAGATTTATGGATTAATCCCTTTTGGGTCTGAAAATACAAAAGATCTATACTTGGAGGCACGAGGTCGCAAGTTTTGTAATTTAAATGAAAGGGTTTAAAAGGTGACAAATGAACAAAGCACAGTTTCATTACGAACTGATTCTTATGTACATCTCTTAAGATTTATTGCAGCATAATCCTTTGCTTAAAGAAAGGAGTGAACGCTGAAATGATTAATCTCTTTTAATGTTGGTGTCTGAAACAGCCCTCTCTCTATTTGTAATTGCCAAGGAAGCGAAAGTCCTCATTGTTGGTTCAGGATGTTGCTACACTCTGGGAATGAAATGGCCAAAAGAACATCTGATCTTCTTTTTTTTTTTCTCCTCTCACTCCTTTTTCTTCAGAAGCTTAAAACGACCGGAGGCTAAGTAACTGGTAGGCCCCAGTTAATGCTACCATACGCTTGAAGTCATTTTCGGGAACAAGAGGCAGAAATACGGGACAAGAAAACGGGAAAACACAACAAATATAAAGGCCAAATTTTGAAACAAATTACACACAGGGGCATGTGTGCTGCCATGATGTATTAAGGTGTGGAATACCTCTATCCACTCTGCTGGATAAGCACTTCACTGATCCTGTGCATAAACATAATTTGGAGTGTCGTCTACAAGAGTCTCGCGGTAGATGAGTTTCAGCCCCGGGCAAAACGGGCGCAATAATTCACAATAATGTAAAGGAATATGCAAGCCTGCCTTCTGTGAAATGTCTATCTCTCTGCTCATCATTCATATCAGATAATATGACAGTCAGACATGTTTTTTGAGATTGTGTTGAGAACAACATTAATGATGTGTACACAGTCGTGTTGACTGAAGGAAGACAAATGACTCTTAAAACTCCGGACTGAACCCCCACTGAAAGACCCTCATCCCCCAATGCTCTCTCTCTCCTGCTATAATTTGCACCTCCTGGAGGTAAGCAAACTCAGTGGAGTGCGAGTGTGAGCAGGGCGGGACTCCACGTGACGTGACAGAAATGTTTGTGACGATGAATTTCATGTGTGCCAGTCACAAAGTGAGATGCTTGGCTGAGCTGACTGCTCTCATCACTGTATCTCAGGTAGACTCATGTTCTTCAGGCAAAAGAGAAGGACAAAAAAACAATAAATCACCACTTATAGCTGAAAATAATCGAAAATACGATATTAATGGTAACACTTTACAATAAGGTTCATTAGTTAACATTAGTTGACTACATTATTTAGCATGAACTGCACTTAAACATCATTTGTGAATCTTTGTTAATGTTAATTTCAACATTTACTAATACTTTATTCAAATCTTGTTAACATTAGTTAACGCACTGTGAACTAACACGAACAAACAATGAACAGCTTTATTTTTATTAACTAACATAAACAAAAATTAATAAATACAGTAACAAATGTATTGCTCATGGTTATTTCATGTTAGTTTATACATAAATTAATGTTAACTAATGAACCTTATTGTAAAGTGTTACCATATTAATAAATTGTCAGTAATCGTATAATTACAGTGCTGTTACTTTTAACATAATTTATTTTGTTGCAACTCTTGGATGACCACTCTGGAAACAACACTGATTTACTGTATACGTCCTCTTGAATAAGCTGATTGTCTGAACACTGGATGTCTCGTTCTTTATGCATACTGAAAACACAGTGGTGTGTTGATCTGCTAAATGTCCTTAGAGAAATAAATTCCAGCGTTCAGAGCTCAGACTGAAGAAGAGGGTCAACCTCTGAAATGTCACTGCAATCATCATCCTTCACATAATTATCATAGCTACAGAAAAGAAGAAAAAAATCTACCTAAAAAAACTTAATGTGCAGACATTTATGCATTTAGCGAGATCCTTATGGTATTTTCTTCAAAGCCCAAGCAAACATTAAAACATTTCACCGATTATAATTGTTACATAAAGATTTAATCATGGGAAAAGCAGGTGTAAAGAGAAATAAAATCACTGAAAATAAAAGCATACGCAGAATGAAGCAGGTAGTGTATATATGTCTCCTCTGTGCTGAATGAGTGAGGTTGACAGATCGTTGCTCTCTTCTCTGCCCGGTCCTGTGAATACACATATCCCTGTGCCCCAAATGCGGGCTGACAGCTCGCCCGGAGAAATGAAGTTGGTAGTTTGGGGCGGTGGTAAAGAGCCTGAGCAAACAGGACATGCTATGTACACCCAGGCTAACAATGAACATATGCTTTGTTTTTCTGATGCCAACACGGAGCATTCATGGCCCCAAGAGACTCCTAAGATTCAGGGACCAGTTGGAGCGAACAGCCTGCTGGCTATTTTTGTCTTTTTTGGCAGACCGTTGTTTCTAATTTGTTTACAGTACTGTAGTAAGCCATTGGACTACATTGAATGTTACATTGTGAATAAAGTCCTAATCAAAATTTAAAACATGACCAACATGCTTGACCTGACAGACTGTAACTCTGAATAATCTCAAATAATCTGAATATGCTTCATATTAAGTGTCCTGTTAACATTTAAATTGATTATTTGATACAAAATTGGGTGCATGCATGCTTTACAGTTCTACTTATATTTTAAAAAATAACTGCATTTAATAACATTTGTATTTCATTTCTGTAATTCATTTTTTATTGAAATTTGTAATTGTATTTCTTCTCTTCCATCTATAATTATACTATTACCCCTACGAGGGGTAATATTATAATTATTTTTATAATTGAGGGAACCCACCCTGCCCTTAACCCAGAAATACAATTTTTGACATTATTACTCACCATTCACTTACTTCCACTTATATTAATTTACTATCCCTTGTTTTTTTCACACCAGAACATTTGTATAATGCTAACTACTCTGCTCCACAGTAACTTCATTCATTGTTTCATTCATTCAATCAGTCAATTATTTTATCATGGTTTATTCAGTATATGTTCTGCATCCCAAATGTTCTGAAGCCAAAGTCTTTGTTCACCCGTTCTACACACAAGTCAGTATTTTCCTCACACAATGATGAACACCCATGAAATCTTTCCCTAAACCTTATTCCAACATGAACACAATAAGTGAATTTCTTTTTGCATAGTTCATATATATATAAACTCACCTATAGGATTATTAGGAACACCATACTAATACTGTGTTCGACCCCTTTCGCCTTCATAACTGCTTTAATTCTACGTGGCATTGATTCAATAAGGTGCTGAAAGCATTCTTTAGAAATGTTGGCCCATATTGATAGGATAGCATCTTGCAGTTGATGGAGATTTGTGGGATGCACATCCAGAGCACAAAGCTCCCGTTCCACCACATCCCAAAGATGCTCTATTGGGTTGAGATCTGGTTACTGTGGGGGCCATTTTAGTACAGTGAACTCATTGTCATGTTCATAAACCAATTTGAAATGATTCGAGCTTTGTGACATGGTGCATTATCCTGCTGGAAGTAGCCATCAGAGGATGGGTACATGGTGGCCATAAAGGGATGGACATGGTCAGAAACAATGCTCAGGTAGGCCGGGGCATTTAAATGATGCCCTATTGGCACTAAGGGGCCTAAAGTGTGCCAAGAAAACATCCTCCACACCATTACACCACCACCACCAGCCTGCACAGTGGTAACCAGGCATGATGGATCCATGTTCTCATTCGGGTTACGCCAAATTCTGACTCTACCATTTGAATGTCTCAACAGAAATCGAGACTCATCAGACCAGGCAACATTTTTCCAGTCTTCAACTGTCCAATTTTGGGGAGCTCTTGCAAATTGTAGCCACTTTTTCCTATTCTTAGTGGAGATGAGTGGTACCCGGTGGGGTTTTCTGCTGTTGTAGCCCATCCGCCTCAAGGTTGTGCGTGTTGTGGCTTCACAAATGCTTTGCTGCATACCTCGGTTGTAACGAGTGGTTATTTCAGTCAAAGTTGCTCTTCTATCAGCTTGAAACAGTCGGCCCATTCACCTCTGACCTCTAGCATCAGCAAGGTATTTTGAAATGGTTGTGCGTGAAAATCCCAGTAACTGAGCAGATTGTGAAATACTCAGACCGGCCCGTCTGGCACCAACAACCATGCCACGCTCAAAATTGCTTAAATCACCTTTCTTTCCCATTCTGACATTCAGTTTGGAGTTCATGAGATTGCCTTGACCAGGACCACACCCTTAAATGCATTGAAGCAACTGCCATGTGATTGGTTGATTAGATAATTGCAATAATGAGAAATTGAACAGGTGTTCCTAATAATCCTTTAGGTGAGTGTATATATATATATATATATATATATATATATATATATATATATATATATATATATATATGTGTGTGTGTGTGTGTGTGTGTGTGTGTGTGTGTGTTATAAGGTGTACTTTATAGTAACTTTCACTAATAAAGCAATAGCAAACATATGTGTAAAAGTTCAGTTGTTGATTAGAATTAGAAAGAGTTTCACCCTTATGGAGTATAGATGCTCTTCAGATACAGAGCTCTGACCATGACTTAATTTGACTTGATAACAGCCAAATATTATTACAGTTGCCATCACTTTCAAAACCAAAGTGACAGATAGACTTGCAGATGGACTTTACATATCTATTCCATTCGGGAGATGTCTACATTAAATGTGACAAATAAGATATTTGAGTTACTGTAATGAACGGTGACTGGTTCTGAATATATGAGTGTGATCAGAATTTAGGATTCTGTTTTAAATGACCTCTGCTGTTGATCAGGCATTCTGGATTGGATATGCAATAATGCTGTACCTGTGATGGTCTCAGAGGTAGATGTAAGTCATGAAAGTTCTTCAGTTTCTCAGTTTTTCTTACCACTTTCCCAGATTTGCACAGCAATTAATGTGAGAACAAAAGATAACCTGTCTTTCCTCTACGATTAATTTATCATCCACAATTTTGCAGCTGTGATAAGAAAATGGTCATATTCACAGTAAAAAAACAAAAAACAAAAAAAAAAACATTTCTACAATCAAAAAAAATGTATTTTTATCTGAACACTATACTGAATACAAAAAGCATGAGATTTGATTATACTTTTGGGGATATTTTACATTTCTGTAGTTGACTGATTTTTTTAAATAGTGTTAACTTGCAGCAGAAAATAAGTTCACAATCACAGTTATCTAGTAGTTGTGGAACGTATCTACATGTATTTTGTAATGTCTTTGGTAGAGTGAACATACTTCATCTCTGCCCATGCAGTCAAGAAGTGCAACAAAAGACAAAAAATGAAGATAAAAAATGGTGAAAGCTTAAAAAATTATTCTGAGTACTCCTAATTATTTTTTAAACCAAAAGGACTGTTTGACTTAAAACATTTCTGCTGATAGATGCTCTTTACAGGCATATACTCCATAAATTACAGCCATAATTAATTTTAGCAGTAACTGAAGACACGTTTTGAGACAGATGACAGATCGGTGTCAGTGGGTCAAAGGTGATGTCTCATCTTAGAAGATGCTCACCTATACATCAGGTCTGAGAGGTTTATCAGATCAAAATCCCTACATAAGTGACAGACAGGTACCTTTAAGCTACAAAGTGTATTGGGTGCAGGGAAGAAGGTGTGAGTGCAGATGGGAAGTTCTGTCTCATCTCTGTAATGAAGCACACCTGAACTCTGCTTTAAATACCAGAAGAGAGGATGGAAATGTCACATGCAATTAAAACTCATGATACGAGATGGCACAAATCAAACCAAATTCCCGCAAAAAAAAAAAATGAGAGAGAGAGAGAGAGAGAGAGAGAGGGAGAGAGAGAGAGAGAGAGAGAGAGAGAGAGAGAGAAGATGAGAGACATGGCATGACAGATCACTTGACAGCTCCTACTAAATGTATCCTGCCCCACCAAAAATGAAAATTTGAAACAACATGAAAATCACTCGGGTACATCATTATGCTCAATTTGGAGGATTTCATTATTTTACCCAGGGCTGAACTGGAGAGCATACAACCCCCAAAGTGAAACAAAAATCTGCTCTGAATATAAAGCACTGAATATAAAGTAATTTCTAAATGTTTGACCAATAGATTGAATATTGTGTTACAAGAAATTGTGCATAAGGATCAATCTTATTGTATAAATAATATATACATTACAGACAATCTTCACCTAATAAGGGACGTCTCACGTCTGTGATTTTAATCATTGTGATAATAAGTTAATTTGGGTTTGTTATCTTTAGATCAAGAAAATGCTTTTGACAGGGTTGCCCATGTTTTTCTGTTTGACATTTTGAAAGCTTTTGGTTTTGGGGATAACTTTATTTCTAATATTAAACTTTTATATACTGAGGTAACATGTATGATTAAAATTGCTGGTGGATTAAGTATCCCTATAAAAGTGAAAAGAGGTATCAGGCAGGGCTGTCCTCTCTCAGGCCAACTGTACAGTCTAGTAATCGAACCCTTGCTGTGTAAATTAAGGAGAGAGCTAACAGGTCTACAGGTTAACACCCTACCTTCTAATATTAAACTTTCTGCATATGCTGATGATGTCACAGTTATAATACGGCATTAAAATGACATTCAGATGCTTAAGGAGAACTTAGAGTGTTATGGTAAAGCCTCTTCAGCAGTTTTTAACTGGGGTAAATGTGATACTCTGTGGTGTGGAAGAGATTTAAAAGGTCCAGTATGGGTGGCTTACAGTGGGGAAGAGTAGGTTTTAAATTCTTAAGTGTATTACATGAGAAGAGTACAAAATAAATAACTGGGAGGGCCTGGTGGAGAAAGTGTGCGCTTTGTTGTCTAATTTGAAATGGTTGCTACCCTAGCTGTCCTACAGGGGTTTGCATCTTCTTTATGGCACAAAATGGCAATACTTGCAATAAATGCGTACTGGTGATCTGGTGAGAGAAATCCAGCAGCAACTACTGGAGTTCCCTTTCGAAGGGAACTCGCACTGCGTCGAATGACGCTTGGGGAACGCCTCAGGCGTGACAGGTGTCTGAAATCACTATCAAATCACGTCAATCACATTGACCGGCGACAGCCCGTGAATCATTAACGTGAATGATTAACGTGCGACCTGGAAGTATATAAGGGCGCCTTGCAAACATGAAAAATCATCTTTTCGTCTTCAGGGACTGTTTTGTCTGTAACCGCTTTAAAAATCAGGTAATTATGAAATGCTTTTAGAAGTGTGCAGACCCGTGCTCAAGATATCTTAAGCCGGGTGACACACACGAACTGTGCATTTTTCTGTCTGGGAAGGAAGACGCGCACAGGCAGTTCTCGAGTGGACTGCCTGTACAAATTGTGATCGCTCCGCTCTCGCCTGTCCCTCTTCTTGAGAGAAGAGGGTTCAGCGTCTGGCAGATGAAGCTCGCCGATCGCCTTGAGAGGAGTGTAATCGCCTTGAGAGAAATCGCTTGCGATGAGAGCGTTTTTTCCCCGGTCATAGAACCACCAGCTCAGGTGAGCCTTTCATTTCTTCCCGATCTCATACTGAGATCGAGAGGACATGGAAGAACCCATGCTCTGCCTGTATCCACCAACATCAGCAGGCTAGTCTTGCTGATGTTGAGAGGATAGGAGAGCATGGGTATGTGTCGATGGGAAAACAATCGACACTGAGAGCTCAAACCCTGCCAGTTGAATGGCAGAGCATACACGTCAGCGGGTCAGGCCGGTGCTAGCCTGCACATCATGGCGGTGTTGCAGGTACACCAGGCCGATCTGCTGGGGGATCTCGACCAGGGGGTGGGGTACCTGAGGCGGTTACTGAGCTGCGCCGCAAATGAAAAAAAAAAATATATAGCTCTCTGGGCCACCAAACAGACTGCTGCCGCAATCTGCCGGTCGATGGCGACGATACTGGCCACGGAGAGACAATTGTGGTGGAACCTGGCCGACATCGGGAAGAAAGAGAAAGGCTTTCTCCTCGATTCGCTGGTTTCGCCCTCTGAGCTTTTCGGCACCTCCGTGTTGGCGGTGGTTGGAAAGTTCAAAGAGGCGAAGGCGCGGTCAGCTGTATCCAGGACATACATAACGCTGAGATCCGTGTCCACGCCCAGACAGATGGAAGGGCCTGGCCTATCATGGTCCGAGGACCTTAGATGAGGCCAGAGAGCCAGTGTCACCTCTCGTGCGCCTCCTCCGTGGAGTAGTAGGTCGCAGAGGAGGCGCGACTCCCGCAAGATCTGAGGGAGGTGATCCAGCACAAACGTACGCTGCATCGGTTTTGGATCATCTTCCCTGAGGGCGTGATTATATCTTAGCCCTTTCCTCTCTTCCCCGACTCCCCAGGCACTTCTTACATCAGGCCTGAGGCTGGGCTCATGGTTAGAACAATGTTCTGATGGCCCGCCTCGGCTTGGTTAGTGAGAGTGCCTCTTTCAGCTATGTAAAGGTGGTAGACCCCATGTAAAGTCAAGTTAAGTCATCTTCATTTATATAGCGCTTTTAACAATGGATTGTTTCAAAGCAGCTTTACAGAGATAAACATATAATTTAAGGTAACAGATTGTTTTGGCGGTTCTTGAATAATGCTACTTCCAGCTAAAGTTAACTTTGATTGATTCACCTCCATTAAAATGATCAGACTTTAAACGCGAACCTGTGATTAACGCTGACGGCGTTCACATGCTCATTCAGAATTGATTCTATAGTTATGTGCTTTTTAAAATATGTGCGCAGGTTTGTAATTCATACAACCCAGCCTAAACAAACTATTTTTCTTGCCTATAAATTTTGATACAGAGTTTTATTTTATCACTTTGGGGTACGCGAGCCAAAATGTTCATGAAGAATTGTCTGGTGAGTCTTCACTTCGCACGCAGCAGGTGAGCTGCTGGTCTTTCAAAGAGTATTTTTTGTGATTAAAAAATAATATTTTTCTCTTTACAGACCTCGTTCCCTGTATAGAGTTATGGGGCCATGTCAAGGTAATAAGGTAAGAGAACTGTTTTGGATTATCAGGGCCCTGAAGTTCCCCGTTAGGTGGCCAGAACGATAACTATGTTAGCCTTCGGGCTATTAGCCACCTCAGCGTAGAGTAGTTGGTCTCCCTCTGATAGAATGTTTTACTTAGAGTGTTGACTGACGCTAGAGCTTCAGATAGATCTTATGTCCGGCCCATGGGACCGTTTTGACTTTTCTGAGTATTTCGCCCCTTGAGCTCTGTTGAGTTTTCATTAGGTTGAGCGTTTCTGCAGCCCTTTGTATGGAATAATACAGACTATATTCTTTACTAGGCTGTGGCTCCTCCGAGCCCTCAGATAGATCTATGCTTACAGGCTGGCCCTCACCAGGGCCGCCTCTGTAGCTGGCCTAGGCTGTGCCAGGGATATTAGAGGCTTTCTGCTAAAATTAGCATTTCTTCCTCTGACCCTTCACTAGTGAATGTAGGTTTCTGGCATCCCTGTATAAACAGCCTCCTCCCATGGGAGTCGTTAGGCCAAGGCCCGCCCCCTTCTCTGCATTCTGGGGTTACTAGAGTAATGCAGCGTGGTGCAGAAGATGGTTTATAAGGACATGGTAGGCCTCAGTTAGGCCTCCGTGGTATATAAGTCCTTTTGAGCAGGGTTAGGCCGTCTTTCGCTTCACGAAGAAGACTGAGTTTCCTGCCCGACCCTGCCGTGCAGAACTGGCCAACAGATTTAGGCCACAAGTATGGGCTTCACTTACCTCGCTGAGCTACTGCTCGAGCGCCGGGTTGTAGGTGGTTGGCTTTCATTCAAGCCCCACTCCTCTAGGTTGGGCACAGATACATTTCTGCTACCCTTAGAGCCGCTGGCAGGCCCGCCCCATGGTAACCTCAGGGTGAGGTGTGAGTATTCCCCTGTGATTCAGGGTAGGTCTGAGTACTTCACTCCCAGTTCTGTTTATCCTACCTCGCACCACTATGGCTCGGATCGAGTATGAAGTAAGCCTCCACTTCTTCTTTGGTCGAAGTACGCTCCCCTGTAGCCAGAGCATTGCCCTGAGCTGACGCCCATGCATAGATGGTAGGCCCCTGACTAACTGGGGCCTGCGTTGAGGCAGAGTGGCGTATGCTGTACTCCCCTTGTTTTAAGGGTGCTAAGCTCTCTTGCTGAGTACACTGCCGTGGGCAATGTGATTAGGCACCAGGATGCTGTAGGTGCTGTGTAAACAGCTTATCTGCCAACGAAGGCTGCGCCATTAGGTAGTAGGCCTCAGCAGGCAAGCCTGGAGACAAGCCCAACCAAACTACACCAACGTAACTATTGGGCCCACCCACAGGCGGTCTAGTACGGCTAGCTACCTGTAGCGGCTATAAAGTATGTCCCACAATGTTGGGACTCACCTCTGAGGAGGTCTGTTTAAGGCCTACTACCCATCGGTGAGTCAACTGCCCGAACCACCAAGGCCAACCATTTCTCTCGAGAAGTGGCCTACAGCGCCCTATTGGGGGCTGCCCATACAAGGAGGTGTATGCTTTAGCAGGCCGCCTTGGAACTGTCACCTGGACTCAGCTACCTGTTGCTATCAGGTGGTAGGCCCCTCAGGCCTCCCTGAAGGTTAATTCCCACTTAAGATGGTTATCAGGTAGTAGGCCTCACCCGGCCTCCCTGAAGGCGAATCCTCACCTACAGTACATTGGCTATCAGGTAGTAGGCCTCACCAGGCCTCCCTGGAGACAAGCCCAAGGACAGACAACTGGACAGCTAGCCTGACTTACTATCGGGTAGCAATAAAAGGTCCCAGATATTATGGCTGTCAGGTAGTAGGCCTCACCAGGCCTCCCTGAAGACGAGTTCCCACATGCTGTGATTATCAGGTAGCAGGCCTCACCAGGCCTCCCTGAGGGTGAGTTCCTCACGTACTATCGTTATCAGGTAGTATGCCTCTCTAGGCCTCCCTGTAGGTGACCTCATACTGTTGCTATCAGGTAGTAGGCCTCACCAGGCCTCCTTGTGAGTGGTTCCCTAGCGGTGCTGGGTTCAGGAAACTAGTGGCCTCTTGCTAGCATTTCAGCCTGCCTTATCAGGCAGCTGATGAAGGCGAGCTTGCGCCCTGGCTCGACTAAAGTGTTTTTCTCTTCTACTGGTTCCCTCCCGGAACCTCTTTCCTGCCTACAGCCTGGTTTTGCCTACCAGGCGGACCATGTGGTCCCCTCATTGAGGGTCACTATGAGCACGCGGACCCCTGAGTCTGGTCAGACGGTCGCAGGCCTCTCGTGAGGCCTCCCAGTTAGATGAGTCCTTAGGCCTTCACAGGCTTCCTCAGTGTTTTGAAACACAGACACTGGGTTGATCCGTGGATCGAGTAGAGAAACTCCCCTCGCTAGCAAGGGTTGTAAAGCACTATGCTGAGTCATACTCTCCGGGATATCCCGTCTCTGAGATCCGGGCCGAGCGGTTCACTGCCAGCTTCGCAGTCCCTCGGGTTGGATGCCTTACCTAAAGGCGTATTCCAGAGGCTCTGTCTTCGGACAGACAGGAAGTGGCCACCCTATCGAAAAAAAAGTATACTTTATTGTATTTGTAATATATTCCCTGTTTTAATAGTACATTGTAAATATACTAGTAAAAAATAGATATTTTATATATTTTATTAAATATATTTTATGCATATTTTTTAACTATGTGCTGAAAATGATTATCGTAACAATGCATTGAACGTATACTTTCAAAGTACATTATTAAATAACCTGAAGTTGTAGTATACTTTGTTAAATTATGGATTTTTTTAGTGTATTTCTTCATGCTCGCAATTCACCTAATTGCTACTTTCAGAAAGTAATAAAACATATGATAAATGCATTGAAAGCTTTGGGGAAGAAAGTACACTCTAAAAAATATTTCAGTGGCTTAGTAAATATCACAGTAATAATTAAAGGGTTAGTTCACCCAAAAATGAAAATTAAGTCATTAATTACTCACCCCCTTGCTGTACCAACCCCGTAAGGCCTTCGTTCGTCTTCGGAACACAAATGAAGATATTTATGATTAAATCTGAGAGGTTTATGACTGCTACATAGGCTCCCTAAGGGAATGACACCGGACGGCCCAGAAAGTCATTAAAGAAAATGTTTAAATATTCCATCTCACAACAGTTGCTCAACTATAAGTTTATCAAGCGACGAGAATACTTTTTGTGCGAAAAAACAAAACAAAAATAACGACTTTATTCGACTATTCCTTTTCTTCCTTGTAGGCCTGAAACGAGACTTCAAGAGATTTCCACGACGCATGCGCGAGAATTGCGATCTCCTTCAACTACTTCAGTTAAGTTCTCGCACGTGCGCGTCGTGGAAATCTCTTGAAGTCTCGTTTCAGGCCTACAAGGAAGAAAAGGAATAGTCGAATAAAGTCGTTATTTTTGTTTGTTCGGCTCAACGGTTGAGTGAGCGCGGGGCCGCGGGCTGTTTGAATTCTCTCCGGTCTCCAGAACAATAGTTTTCTTCTCGGAGTCGCAGAATTGGTGTATTTCCTCAGTGAAATTCGGGTTTGTGTAGCACTATGTTTTATTTTATCTATAGAATCACTACTGTGGTTTAAATCATTTTATTTAAAGCAAAAGAACATACATATGTGACTCACCTAAGTTAAACGAGTGTCGCGACTATCTTTTCGCGTTATTGTAATGCCTATAACAAAACTATATTCCTAAAGATAATGAATATAACTAATTTGGATGATAAAATGTTCTCAGAACTGTGCACTGTTTGTTTATTAGCAGGTTTTGGAGTCGCGTTGCAGCATCTTTCGGCTCTGAGTGAAACTCAGGACGGCGGTCTAAAGTTAGAAGTTTCCCCGCAGAGCGCGAGTCCATCTCTGGACTCCATCTCAGCGCTGATCCGGTGATATTGAATAACAGACCGGTTGATTAAACTTTAATTACTTGAATGTTTAAATGTTTAATTTTTACTTCTATAATGTTTGTTACATGAGTTATGTAGGCAATATTGTTTATTTTCAAACCGTATAAAATTTGCTGCATTGCTGTACTCATCGACAATAAAGGCCAATGTCATGTACCGGTGGTTGTATGGAATATTTTTCACATTAACTCCGTTCATACAGTGTATGTAATTTATTTCACTGCTTTCAAATTAAATCAATATTTTTGTTGTATGGAATATTTTTTACATTTACTCCGTTCATACAGTGTATGTAATTTATTTCACTGCTTTCAAATTAAATCAATATTTTTAAGGGTAAAAATGTTTCACCAAAAAAAAAAAAAGAGTAAATCATAGTCAAAGTTTTTAGAGTGTATATTTTTACTCAAAAATAATATATTTATGGTATATTTCTTGTTTGTTTGGAAGACACTCTTAATTAATTTGTAATGTACTTCTAATACAAAAAAGTACGCTTTAATATCACTAATCAAGCATGAAAATACGCATGTACTTAAAGTGTACTAAGTATACTTGAAATTGTCTCAATTTTGCATCAAAAAGTACACTAAATACACTTAAAGTTATACTTAAGTATAAGTATAATTTAATTTTAACTAAAATACACATAGTACAAAAAAGTATCCAAAATAGCACACTTCAAGTTAACTAATCATTAATATACTTGAAGTATTCTGACAATTAGTCTGGCTGCAAGTATACTTAGCATACTTTTTTTTCCACTAGGGCAGACTAAGTGTCTATGTATCTGACCCCAGGTCAGGCCGTCCTGGTGGCATTTCGGGGTGAGTATGTTCCCCTGAATAGTGACTGGCTGGGGTTCCTTCGGGTTCCCTAGCCACATTCCCTAGAAGGGACCCCTTCTAATTGATATAGGTCAATTTTAAGAGTATGGACACTTTTTAAGTTTTCACGAGATGGAAATGGGACACAGAGATTATGGCTGAAAGAAGAACTGTTACTTTTTAAACTTGAATTGGATTTGGACATTTCTAAATCAGATACCCTCAAAAAATGTGAAAAGCAAATATTATAAAAGATTGGACATCTAAAGGAAAAAAAAAGGATCGACAATTGCTGAATTTTGGGGCTTTAAACCTGGGACTAACATCGATCAGACTGGCACAGAAAGTGTTGAATCGGATATTGGAGTCTCTGCCACAAGTAGACTATAGACTGGCACTAGAAACTTTTGATGAGGAGGATATATGTATTCCAGAGCTGAGTCTTTCTGCTGAGACTGGGTCATGGCAAGAAAAGGAAGGCAACTTACTACCTTTTAAGACACATCAGCTGTTTTTGTTTCGCAATGCTGGAAAGAAAGTAATTTACATACTGTGTGTTAAAACTAGGGATTTTATACACTAGAGAGTGGCAAAGAGTCCAAATGTCAGGAGATGTTTGAGCTGGGCGCTTCCCCTAAAGGTAGCTGGCGGTCCTTGATCAAACCACCCCTTGAGAAAAGGTCTGAGATCTTCAGTGGATAATTGTACATGGGATTATAGCTGCAAACAGATACAGATACAGTTACAGATACAGTGGGAGGGAGGGGTTGCCCTTTATGTGGAGGTTATTTTTTTTACAGGAAGAAAATAGGAAGAGTGGTGTAATACTCTGAGGGGAAGTTTTTACACCAGTTTATTTCACTTATTGACCAAAATATAGCAGAAATAGAAGGAAAGTTCATGTTTGAATTGATTTTTATTTTTATTTGGGCAGGCAAAACTGTCCGTCACAAACCGATGATGAATCAACTGATGTGGTGTCCATAAAGGGTTTACTAAAATCTTATATTAAAATAGAATTTACTTTCTATAAACTGGTCAATGACATGTAAATATTTAAATACAAATGGGGAGTAAATCAGTGTATTTGTGATGTTGATGATGTCTGTTTGGAAGTTTATATTTTAAGGGATAGTTCACCCAAAAATGAAAATCTATCCATCATAAAAGTGCTCCACATGGCTCCGGAGGGTTAATAAAGTCCTTCTGAAGCAAAGTGATGTGTTTGTCTAAGAAAAATATCCATATTTAAAACTTTATAAAGTAAAATAATAGCTTCCGGCCAAACGAACATACAGATTTCACTTAAGTGTAACTGTGTTTGAAATTTTTTAATTTTTTTATTTATTTTCCTCTTTTGTTGTCTTTTCGTCTTCTGTAACATCGTTAATGTTAAAAGTTAATGTTTTTTTTTTTTTTTTTTTATTACTTTTTTTGCAAAGAAATAGACCTTTAAAAGTCAAAAGTCTCTCTCTCCCATCAGCCAATAATCTCGCTAGCTATAGGAAACTACATCAGCTAAATTCCATGACAGTATAATACTTTAACTGCAGTAAATCACTATAAACTGAGGTGATGTGACCTAAATAAATCATGACACACACAAGACAACAACCTCATATTACAATGGAATTCTAAATGCTGATATTTTCCATTCTCCATAGAACTTTTGCTCTATTGATTTGCTGGAGAGACTGAGGAGAAATGACACATAGGCCTAGCTAAAGTTATTTTATAAATCTTCTTTTTGAAAAGAAAAAGAAGAAAAACATCTGTTTGGTCAAAAAAGACAAATAAGATCTTCAGTTCTGTGAACTTCAAATTATGAGTATTAAATATTAATGAAATCCACAATTATTTGATTTTCCATCCTATCTGTTTTCTGATGCTTTTTATGATTCTGAATTTTTTTTATGGAAAAAAAGAGAAAAATGTGTAAGAAAAAAAAAGTCCTTTAGTACTGCCCGACCTCAGGTGATCTGTTTACAGCATATGATTCTGAACACAAGAGCATGCCTATCGTAAATCTCCTTCGCTGCAGGAGTGTTATTTCAGTGAGAAATTTTCCAAACATATGAATATATCTGGGTGCATTTGCCTAATATGCTTGGTACTCATCTCCTGTACTTCTTCCCCCACTATCTGCTGAGTGTGCAGTCTCACTGTCTGGAGTCACACTAATTGGACCCCTCTCTGATTCACCTCCAAGACCCCAGTATGTTCAAACAGATAGGAAAATAAAACACAGCCCTAAAATAATGAGATTCCTCAGGTCGTTTCAAATGTAACAGAAAATGATGACATTTTGGTTTGAACTCAGCTGACTTCTTAACAATGTGAAGACAAAAGAAGGCATGAATGCTTGAAATCGCCCCCTATTACTTTGATATAATTACTCTGTATTAATCCCATCTTGATAATGACAGGGCGAGTCTCTCTTTTCTCTTTCTCTTTCTCTTTTTCTTTCTCTCTCTCTCCCAATAAAGTACTGGATCCTTTGAAATAACTTTAAGAGAGAGGAAAAATAAATAAATAAAAGAGAGAAGGCGAAATAAATAAATAAATACAAAATAAATAAAAAAAATCTACCACGACGGATTCAACACGAACATGTCTAGACCTCTTTTGAATGAAAAATGATACGTAAGGGAAAATAAAGCAATATGACCAGAAGGACCAGGAATTCACCAGATGAGTGTCAGCGGAGAGGTAAAAAATGAAGCATTTACCTGTTCCTAATCTAATTTCTTCGTGGCTTTCTGTAGATATCGGACCCCGCTGTGAATAAGCTTAGTGTTTGCGCTGCCAGTCCCAGGTGAGAAATCGCTCCTCTCTGTCAGGCTCGTGGAGAGTGAGAGAAACCGGCTCCGGATCAACGTCAGCCTGATATTTGGCTACTTATTCTCACCAGCACAAAATGTTTAGAATATATTACATATCATTTTCATATGCATCTTTCCTCTTGCTGTAATGTGCTTTAAAGGCGAACCTGGGGACTGGGGTAGCTAAGCTATATGAGAGGGCATTCATATCCCCATGGGAAACGGGAGACGTTAATATGTATGAGCGCACACGTGACTGTTAAAAATATCTAAATGTTGAAATAATAGAGTTTATCTGAAGGTTTCAGACTCCAGCTTTTTTTATGAAGTGTAACTAGTTTTTTTATTTATTTAAATAATTAGACTTGCAAATTTGTTTGAAAGACTGCAAAGAAGCAGATGTAGGTGTAGGTGAAACTGTAAACGGGACACTCACAGGAACAGCACTCCAAACCTCTGGTTTCCCTGAGAATGACAAGCTGCAAATCCAAAAATTCACAAAAGAGAGAGAGAGAGAGAGAGAGAGAGAGAGAGAGAGAGAGAGAGAGAGAGAGAGAGAGAGAGAGAGAAGAAAAAGAGAGAGAAGAAAAAGAGAAAGAGAAAGTGGATTAGGACAGGGGATGAGCACAGTTTCAAAACCCTCCTTTCTCAATCTCTCGCTCACATTTTTTCAATATTAGACACTGAAATGAATAATAAAAAAAAAGAACAAATAAAAACATATTAAAGAAACCTTGATCTCGAGCATAGATAATTGATTTCTGGAGTAACAGAGGAGATGATCACATGAAGTCTCATTTGGAAGATCCAGTGAGCCATACTTCAAACACAGAGATCAGGCTTTACCCTGCCACGTTGTCGGTTTCTGGAAGACGAAAATCCCTCTAAGTCCATCACTTGCGATGAGGAGGCCTCCTGAGGAGCAGGCTGAGCCTGTGCGAGCAGTTCACACACAATGAGCTGCAGCGTTATGCAACAGCCGCTCAGAAAAGATCTGTCTACAGCTGCAAGTGGGACGCGCACAAAACAGAGTGCCGCTCGAAATCCTCCTCTTGGTGCTAAGAAGAAGCAAATAGGATTGATCCAAATTTCTCAAATGAGGAAGACTATAAGGAAAGCCATGCGGCGAGAGAGAGAGAGAGAGAGAGAGAGAGAGAGAGAGAGAGAGGAGCTTCCATTGTGTTGGCTTCATGACTTCGACTATAGCCTACTGTATGAAAATTCATGAGTTTTTCCAAAGGTTTACGCCAGTGTGTCAACCTAAGAAACCCAGTATTTCATTTGTCTTTTAATTTTTATAGTTGAAATTTCCCGTGTTTTGCTCTTCTCACTGCAGACAGTGTGCAGAATAACAGTGTTGACACACTTCATAGGGTTATAACTGTCTCCAAACTCACATGATTTAAAGAACTGTCTTTTATTAGTTTTTATGTCAACTGCTTACACATTTTCAAAACTTTGCCTCTTTTTTTTGTACTGTACACACAAATCCAAGAATTGCACACACAAAATGCAAAATGCCTCACATTTCTTGCAAAATGAAGCACTGTATTCAAAATATCACAAACACACCTGAAAGCAAACATTTGTCTTACGTTGCAAACATGTTTGCCATAATATTATATTTTCGGATATATCATATACACACAGTTATTCAAAACCTAAAGCTCTTCTTTCATGAGCTCCTATGCACATTTATGTACAAGATTAGGTAGAGAGATGTTGGTAGAGAGATGTAGAGAAATTCACATAAACACAAAAGCAAGATTGAAACCAATCTGTAAGCAATTGGGGTTGTCAATACAGTCCGAAAAACCTAGAACTTGACCTTTGGCCTATTTAAAGGCCTATTCTAAAGCCATGTCTTGGTGTTAAGCAATGAGTGTTTGCACATGTGAGGAGTTAGTGTGAGGCACTGATCAATTTGTGCGGCATTTTGATGTTTGAAAAAGGAAATCAAGATACTTCCTGTAAGATTGTTGTGTTACATATAGAGAATTGTGTGTTGTGTTTTCCAAAAAGTTTTTATGCAATTGAAAACTGAGTCGAAGGCTGTTAATTAATGTGTGGTTTTGCAGATTTGGTGTGTGGTTCTGGGGTTTGAGTGTCAGGTTTCAGAAATTGTGTGACAAATAAGGATTTTGTGTGGAAGCAGTTGAAAAAAACTGTAGTAGTCACCGTAGTAGTTTCCTAAAGCAAGAACCTTAAAACAAACCAAATAATGAACTCACCAAGGAAACTGTATATGCGACAGGATCAGAGGTGTATCTTCACCCAGAGGGTCGGCCCCGAACCACGAATAACCACGAATAATCTTTGCGTTAAGTAACAGTGTGCTGCTTCTCATGGGACGCTGGCCATTATCACCTGCTCCAACACATGCACACCAACTAGCCATTCATTTCACTGTCACATGACTTCAGGGGACTCTATGCATTTATAAATGTGTTCATTACTATGCAAGTCTTCATATTCTATATGATGGATTCAGCAAAACACAAATCATGCATTTTCTGCAGAAGGACAGAGAGAGAGAGAAAGTGACAGCAGAAAAAAATAAAGAATGATCAATCACATGCTAATTTATTTACTTCCCCCACTCCTAACGAGTGACCAGCATGATTAATCACAAATATGCACGCCACATGCATATGACATTGTTTAGTGAAATACAGTGTGATTTCAGTGCTCTCCATAATCCTGTGTTTGACAAAGAACACATGGTTGGAATTTTCTTTAAAACATAGTATTAAAGGTGTAAACATTCGGCATTTTACTATTTAGACCTGCATACACGATTGTATCATAATCTACACACATTTTGGACAGTTTGGCTTCTTATTTAGAAGACATCAGATAAATAAAAAAAGAGTGGAATTGTATATTATTTGAAACTCATAACTCACATTCAGGAAAAGCAAATGAAGCCAACTCGAATCTTATTGTCACTACCTTCAACACCCTGTGCCACCTCATTGGAAGCAAAAATATAAAATAACAAAAAGATCTATTTATTATATCAATCCTTTCAATTAGAGAGCAAATTTTAGAGCTTCTCGGATGTTCCCCGAAAAGACCCCAAGTAATTTCACAACTTCTTCAGAAGATATCTTAAAATGTTTTTAATGAAATGCTTCTCATCAAGGTCAAATTATTTGAACTTTGCTGTCATATTAATTCTACAGCTCTATATTTCTATATACAGTATAGAGCTCTTAATGGGCAGGTTGATAAAATGAACACAATAGAAGCAAATCTGTAACTGGCTGTTTAAAAAAAAAGAAAAAGTCAATGTAGAAAAAACAACATTTATTGGCTCTCCTGAGACTCATGAGTGTTTTATGATGAAAGGGAAACTAAACTGTTATAATTAGCAGAACATATGAACATATTTGCTAAAATGACTTTGCAGAAGCTGAAGGGTAATTAATTAGACTAACTGGCAGCACTTTTCATCTTCCTTCAGACTGACAGTGATTTTTTTCTACTGAAGCACAATTTAACAATTGATTGTGGCATAAGAGCCCACCTGCAGCTTGAGAATTCATTTTCACACAAGAAGGAGAGAGAGAAAAAAATCCTCAACTAGGATATATTGCCCCATGGCATGAATATGCAAGAACTCACAATATGCCGGCAGAGTCATTACTAATGTTACTGCCAATTACAAGGCATGTCATGACACTGATTCATGAATATTCAACACTGACAGATCTTCATGCTCGCCGCAGTGATGCATCTCGTTTAACAGCTTCACTGAGGTAGAAGAGAAGGGACCTTCATCACAGCACAGAGGAGTCATCCTGCAATACAAGCTGTTTCATTAGGGTTAAATAGTTAAATGTGTGTTATATAAAAGTGCATGAAAATGATGGAGTGCTCCCTTGTTCCATAGAACTCACATTAAAGCATATTAAGTAGACATTTAGTCCTGAAAAGAAGGAATCTTAAATTGGAAAAAAGACATAGACCAGTGCCTTGAGCAAAAGAGGTGCTTTAAGACCGCAAGAGGTATGGATTTTTTATATTTTTTAAATGAATCTACTGGGGAATTGAATCATGCAAACAACAACGTCTGACCTTTTTGAACCTGTATTAAAATGGGAGAGATTTCATCTTCTCTAAATCAAGCTCAATCACATCAAGCGTGGAGTGATGTTTTTAAATCATAAAGTCATCTGTTGGGCAATGTCACCAGATTAATGCTGATTATCTCATAGGGAGAGAGCTGGACACATATGATCCTTATCTAAATAGGCTCTTTGTGCCTTTTTAGGAGACAATGTCTAGGTTGGACAGTGAGTCCACTCTCCTTGATAATAGTATGTTAGTATGTCACAGTGGTTACTCAATTTCAAAAGTCTGTTAAAAAGACATTTCCAATTAAAGTAGAGTTGGCTTGCATCATTAATGAGCAGATCAGAATCTGCAGGAACATGCAATGATAGGAGGAAGCTCTCTCACTCACAAACATGAATTAGTTAATGGCCTTAAATGTACTATGGTACTATGTTCAGGCCAACAGACTACACACTATCAATTCTAGTTTTAAACTGAGATGCTGATAACCAGGTTATACTGTAATCTCAAAAAATACTAATTAATAATAAAATGTTTAGGATTAAATCTTGTTTTTTATCCGCCAAGATCAGTAATGCCATTTCAGGGGATGTTGTCTATTTCAATTAATTTGGCTGCAAAACTCTTCACATTCATCAATGTGATGAATTCATCAAAATTAAGTAGCCCTTCAATTTTTAAATGACAAAGACACTGGAACAGCTTCGATTTTCTGCCCTGACTCTAGACGGTCTAACATGAGCAACATAAATACACATTCAACTCAAACATGTGTAGCGCTGTCCATGGTACTTCACCTGTTTCAGTTTCAGGTATGAGTGCTGAATGGACAGCTCCTGTCAAACACGGTACTTCCTGAACATCTATTCATCAGGATTACTTTATTATGTTTTTTTTTTCTCTGTGTTTTTGTTTTTTAGTTGTCTAAATATCATGTTGGCTGTTTAGTCAGGATTCTTATTATATCTTTATATATGTTTATTCCCCTCTGAAATGCATACCCAGCAGCACACACACAAGCATGCACATGTTGGGTTTTCATATTTTCTTGAACACATTCCATTGACATAATGATTTTTATACTGTACAAACAGTATATTCTATCCCCTAACCCTACCACCATCAGAGAAGGCTTTCTGCATTTAAAAACAACAACAACAACAACACAACAATAACATAATTTAGAGTGATTTATAAGCTGTTTTGCTCCTGGGGACCAAAAATGTCCCCGCAAGGCCAACAATTAGTATTACTATCCTTGTAGGGGCATTTGGTCCTCATAACACCAGGACCACACACACACATAGACACACGCGTTCTTCAGCGTTTAATAATTGGGAAATAACTTCAGTCCAATTTGATTGCTCTTCATTTGCTGCCTCTTCTTCCCCATGAGCAGTGATTAAACTATGCATATATATAAGGCGGTTAGTAATTAAATGAGCCAATGGGCAATTATTGCTTAATTGTATGTAATTTCCCTTCATTAAAAAGGTAAATGAAAGCAGACCATATTGTGGATATAAAACATTAGATATAGCAATAAACCCAATCAGGTGTTGAGCACATGGCTGGTCGCTTTGCCTGTCATTGGTTATGTGGAACATGTCTGCCAGTTTTGGACATCATTTTTAAATGAGACATCATGGACTCATGGGGACGTTCTGTCCCCACATATCAGTCTTGAATGGCAGAGCAGTGTCTCTGGCTCATTGACAATTTGTTCGACATAAGGCTAGAATACATTGGTCATCGCTGTATTTGCATGCATTTATAACACAATACTGTATAAAACATAATCCAAAATGATTGTCTAGTGGGTGGTGAACAACAGTGTCCTCTAGAGGAGACTACCACCTCCATTTGGAGAACACCATAGCACAGCTACAAACATCATACAGCCAGAATGCAATCAGTTTTGTAAGAGGTATTAAGAAAACCTCACAGGCCTTCATTTACTATCTTTTGTCATAGAAAAGGGACTGAGCAGAGGTTTTTACATATTGTGGTTTTAACTATAAGGCCAAGAAAAGTCCATTGTGGTAGTGAGAAGCAATAATTAGAAGGGTTTTCACATGATGACCTGTCTCAAATAACAATGACACCCACCCAGTCAGATACAACAGGGCAAAGACTGTTTGAGAGGAAGTGAACTCTTTTTCTAGACTGCAGCATGGGCTGTGTCAAAGCCGTTGTTTTCTGCAACACATTTATAAAGATATGTATTTATAACAATATATAATAACATATAACAATAATTCAATTAAATTGAAGCGACCATAAGAATCCCTCTGCTAATTACCCATCCTCCACTGCCTGCCTGGAAAACTTGTATAAATAGATGCAAAGATGTAAAGATTCTGTATATTGACCTATGCTGTCTTAAAAGGGAAGCTCTTGTTTAATACAAGCTGGGCTGTGTTGAGTTTAGTCAACAACATAGCCAACAGGGCCTACTCAAAGCCATATTTGTTAAGATGTAGTTCTATCAATTTATTTATTATTTCATTTCCACTGCTGTTTCACAGAGTATTGACCAATGGCTCTAGGATATTTTTCCCATATTGTTTTTTGTTTAAACTAATATCAACAGCATTTACCAAACCATCTTTAAAAAACAAACAAACAAACATAGCTTTCTGTTCAATATATGTTTAAAATACAAATAAATACTGTACGAATTAAATACTGTGGCATTCATATTGTTATCTTTATTCACAGTGTTTTATGTGAAACGACTTTTAATAAAAAGTTTATCAAAGTATACTGTGCATACTGAATATGCATCACACAACAGAGGTGCATTGCCATTCGATCATGGGAAATATATAATACAGCAGATCTCAGTGAAATCACAGGCATGGACCGGCTGTCAGTCAGTCCTCAGATTGGCAGAAGAGTCTCGCAGCTGATTGGTGCTACTCACATATGACGCAGATGACGTACTGAACTCAAGCACGTGGGTCTCACATAAACAAAGACACATTGGCAGACAGAGCTCTACATGCCAGTGTTGAGCTCCGAGCTGTGCGGACAACACGCTGTACTGGACATTTACACACATATTCTGCATCACAAGCATATGGATACAATATAGTTTTGCTGATGGTCTACTAAGGTATGTCATTGCCTTTCTTTTTTTGTGTGTGTGCAAATATGCAGTTTAAAGTAGCCTAAGCATAGCAAATTTGTCCTATGGTATCTTTGCTTTAAACAGTCTGTGATTTATGTTTGTTGGTTTCTGCTGGTTTTATGCAAACTATTTTGTTGTGTTTCTTATAGCTGCGATGTGAAATCAGTTTTTATTCAGTTCTTGTCTGAGACCAGAGACCAGCCCACGCTTATGTGAAACTGTGAAATTTATGTGAAATTGTGTTTCTTCAGACATGCATTTATTAAAATGCATTAAACTCGAGAGTAAAAACAAATAAACAAACGCGGTGCGCAAAACCTTAAACTTTCGATCCATCACGCATATGCACATGTTCAGATAAGGCGCAAAAAAGTGTGTTTCAAATTTCTAAGTTTCAGTGAGCTCTAGCATTTTGTATAGTTACTACATGGAACTACTAAAATGTGATGCCAAATCAAGTGAAAGTTGTGTGTTTTATCAGAGGGAGAATCCAGAGCCGAGTCGTTTGTCTTGAACCCCTGTATTACATTTCATCTGTTATTATCATCACCTTCACCAAGATCTGCAGTGGAACAGTCCCACGACCGAAGGTACTTTTCACTTAAAAATGATTTTGCAAAGTTGCATGTAAGCTGAAAACACTGCTTTCGATGGGCATGCGGCTTTTATTCTCAGGCTGTCTTTCTGTTTTGTATTGATTAGGCTCCTGTTTTGTTCGCAGCCATGCCCTGCGTCCAGGCTCAGTATGGCTCATCCCCGCAGGGCGCCAGTCCTGCATCTCAGAGCTACAGTTACCACACCAGCGGTGAATACAGCTGCGATTTCCTCACACCAGAGTTTGTGAAGTTCAGCATGGACTTAACCAATACCGAGATCACCGCCGCCACCACCTCTCTGCCCAGCTTCAGCACCTTCATGGACAACTACAACACCAGTTATGACGTGAAGCCGCCCTGTCTTTACCAGGTGCCCCATTCTGGAGAACAGTCCTCTATCAAGGTGGAGGAAGTCCAGATGCACACATACCATCAGCAGAGCCATTTGGGCCCGCAGTCAGAGGAGATGATGGCCCACTCCGGGCCTATGTACTTCAAACCGTCATCGCCTCACGCTCCAGGAACGGCGAACTTCCAGGTTCAGCCCAATCACATGTGGGAGGACCCGGGCTCCTTGCACTCTTTTCATCAGAACTATATGACCTCGCACATGATAGATCAGCGCAAGAACCCCGTGTCCAGGCTCTCCCTCTTCTCCTTCAAGCAGTCTCCACCAGGAACACCTGTTTCAAGCTGTCAGATGCGCTTTGACGGGCCTCTCCATGTGTCCATGGGACACGACGGTCCCGGAACGCACCGAGCCCTGGACAGCCAGAGTTTCGCAGTGCCCAGTGCTATCAGGAAACAGGCGGGCATCGCTTTCACACACTCCCTGCAGCTCAGTCACGGCCATCAGCTGATGGACAGTCAGGTGCCGTCACCTCCGTCTAGAGGATCGCCGTCCACCGAGGGTTTGTGCGCGGTGTGTGGAGACAACGCGGCGTGTCAGCACTATGGAGTCCGAACGTGTGAAGGGTGCAAAGGCTTCTTCAAGGTAATTTTTCTATTATTATTTGTATCATTATTATTGATAATAATAATAATTTGTGGTTTGGTCGCCGCTCATTTCGGTTTTCTCTAATAACATGAATAAAATGAGACATGAACTGACATTTGAGGAATTGGCGTTTTTTCTATATGAAGAGTTCAGATGCAAAAGCCTCTAAGTGCCATTTGAAATTTTCTTCTAGAATGATAATTTTTATCAAGCTTGTATATTTAAGTTCAGTAATTTCACTTAAATGACAATTAATAGGTAATCTTCATTGGCATTTAAGTGAAATTGCTGAACTTAAATATACAAGCTTGATAAAAATTATCATTCTAGAAGAAAATTTCAAATGGCACTTAAAGGCTTTTGCATCTGAACTCTTCATATAGGCTATATATATTTTATTTTGCTCCATATCTGATCAAAGATCATTTAGACCTAAAATGTTATCAATGTTTGTTTCTTAAATTGTCAAAAGTTTATCTGAATTTTATGTAATTTAAACGAAATCTTATTGCCCACTTTTTAGCGTACAGTACAGAAGAACGCCAAATATGTGTGTTTAGCCAATAAAAACTGTCCTGTGGATAAGCGCCGGAGAAACAGATGTCAGTATTGCCGATTTCAGAAGTGCCTGGTGGTCGGGATGGTAAAAGAAGGTAAATCGCTACAATATTTGTCTACACTTCTCAAACGTGCGGAGGGGATACATGCATCGTAATCACTGTTCATTAGAATGTTTCCCTCACTTGTAAAATAGAGTGCAACTGCAATCCCTGATTTAATTGTAAATACATTTTACAACAAGCATAACAGCTCCTTGATAGTAACAGTCTTGTGTTGTTTTGACAGTTGTCCGGACCGCCAGCTTAAAGGGTCGGCGAGGCCGTTTACCCTCCAAACCCAAAAGTCCGCAGGAGTCTTCGCCCCCCTCTCCGCCCGTCAGTCTGATCAGCGCCCTGGTCAGGGCTCATGTGGACTCCAACCCTTCTATGAGCAGCCTCGACTACACCAGAGTGAGTTATATTACATTCATCTTTAATTTTACCCATCAGTTTAGACTTTAAGAGAAGAAAGTCCAAATATGACTCGCGTATGACTCTTGATGCGCACCCTGCGCGAAACTGACAGAGCCAATGTTAGGAATTTAATATCATACAGTGTTTCATTATAAACTTTCAACACTTTAAGGGTGGCATATTTTACTGTCTAAATTGCTTTTGCAAGAAAGAAGCCAGTGAAATACAGACACAAGTTAAATTAAAGAGGGGGAAAACTCTCCCCCTTTTAGAAATGGGCTTTGCAATTTCACGGGTTATATATTTTAAGGGAGCTCATTAAGTCATGTTTAAATTAAATTCCAGTTCCAAGCCAACCCGGACTACCAACTGAGCGG
This sequence comes from Tiaroga cobitis, assembly GCA_030578255.1. NCBI lineage: Eukaryota > Metazoa > Chordata > Actinopteri > Cypriniformes > Leuciscidae > Tiaroga > Tiaroga cobitis. Next base: position 11,797,776 of record CM060599.1, on the reverse strand, counting down.
AGATGACACACAGCACATCCAGCAGTTCTACGACCTCCTCACCGGATCCATGGAGATCATCCGCGGATGGGCAGAAAAGATTCCCGGGTTCACCGACCTGCCGAAACCGGATCAGGACTTGCTGTTCGAGTCCGCCTTCCTGGAGCTTTTCGTGCTGCGCCTGGCGTACAGGTACCGAGGCTTCTGGAGAAGTGGATTTGCTGCTTCAAATTTTATTGGCTCTGCAATAATTAGGAGCCGCTTAAATCCCCGTTTAATGCGCGCAGTAATTAATGGGCGCTTTGTCATTAATTTCAGGTCCAACCCGATGGAAGGCAAACTCATCTTCTGTAACGGTGCGGTGTTGCACAGACTGCAGTGCGTGCGTGGATTTGGCGAGTGGATTGACTCTATTGTGGAGTTCTCGTCTAATCTTCAGAACATGAATTTAGATATGTCTGCTTTCTCATGCATCGCCGCCTTAGCTATGGTCACAGGTAAGATCCGTTTTTATTATACCGTTCAGAGAATAGTTACTGTGTTTTATGTTATGTTCTAATAGGCTAGAATAATAATAATAATAATTATTATTATTATTTTGCAGAGAGACACGGACTTAAAGAACCCAAGAGAGTTGAGGACCTTCAAAACAAGATAGTAAACTGTCTGAAAGATCAAGTCACCTTCAATGGAGGCGGCTTGAATCGTCCGAACTATTTGTCCAAACTGTTGGGGAAACTTCCTGAACTGCGCACACTGTGCACACAGGGTCTGCAGCGCATCTTCTACCTAAAACTAGAAGATCTGGTCCCACCACCAGCAATAATCGACAAACTGTTTCTTGACACTCTGCCCTTTTAAACCGAGAGAGAGAGAAGTGGAAAAACTATTTCAAACAACCTCAGAGAACTTCCACAGACTCCCTTAAAAAACTGAAAGTCTGATTTTTCAAACCATGCCAACCATCGCCAAATGAAAAAGGATCCAACAATTTAAAGGCTGGAAACCTCCACGCGAAAACAATAAAAACAAACTAATAATTATAAATTTTGCCATCGGCAAGCGATTTTTCCCCTCTTTATCCCACCCACTATCTGCCTCTGAGTATCTCAGAACAAATACAAATGTAAAAAAAAGGGAAAAAAAAAAGTAATAATAATATGAGAAATTATAAGAAAAGACAGATTATCCAATAGTTTGCCTGATTTTGAACAATGACAAATATCTCGCCACTAATCATTGTTAACTGCAAACGTCTGTATTCTTGGAAAAATCAGAGTAGTAGAGTGGAGTGTATCATACGCCATTTCTATATACATATTCAATAGATTTATGTGATTTATATGATGTGTATAAAGCTTGTACAGAGACAGTTTTTTTTTTTTCTTTTATAACTTGTGCCTGTGTATCTCTGTCAGGTGGAAAGGAGACGCATGTTGTAGAGGACTTGTCTCTATTACACACTCTATATTCCGGACACTATGTAGTCTGTTAGATTTTATAAAGATTCGTAGTATTGGGACAACTTTTAAATATGGCACATGTGGATAAAAATATCAGTATCATCTGTACAGGTAAAAAGGGACCCATAGTGTTTGTAAAATTGTCAGACATTCCTTGTTTGTATGTGTTGTATGTATTGTTGCTGTTTAATATAAACGTTTATATATTTATTTTGAGTTTGCCGTTAAAAACATGGTGCAGTTGAAATTATTTCAGACGCATCACCGTCGTCTTTGTTGAATGTCTCATATGTGATTTAATTTGCCATCTTTTTTTCCTGTAGGTGTGTGAAAATCATCACTGCCTTTTTTCTATGGTTTAACTAAATATACGCGTTCGGTTCGGTTCCGAATCCGAATCAAACTCCACGAGAAAAGAACATTTAATGTTTACAAATAAAACTTTTAAATAATTTCCAAGGAGGAGCCGTGTTTCTTAATCACATTTCAAACTGAGGAGGGAATTCATTGTACCGAAAATAAACTTTTTTTTTTTTTTTGTAGATGATCAGAAATTGCTCTAGGAAAAACCTACATTGCTCAAGGAAAAAACAAAACAACAACAACAAAGATCATTATATATATATATATTTTTTTTTTTTTACATTTCCCTCAAGTGAAAGGTTACGCTTTCTTTTTTATTTCCATAAAAAAGTAAGCGTAACCTATACCGACTGAATATGACATTTAAACCGCAGATGGCAAATAATAATAACCATTTTCTGATATATCCATTTTATATATTTTTTCCTCATCAGAATAAGAATAGACAGAGTAAAAATAAATAAATAATAATAATAATACAACTTAAACGAATTCATTTCCCAGTAAATACGGAATATTTTTGAAAGTTTGCCCCACAATAATAATAATTAAAAAAAAAAGCATTATGCACTGTATGGAAATGTCTTTCCATTTATTCTAAAGTTTTGCGCTCTGAAAAAGATTTGAACAGAAATATTACATAGGAGTAGCCTATTCGTCATTAAAATGCATAAAATTGTTTTCGCAAACAGATTTAGTTGTTTTTGTTGTTGAACGTGATATAGGCCAACAGGTGTCTTAAAAACTATTAATTCTGTTACAGTAGGTTAGCAAAATGACACCGATGGATGAAAGTAATATAAAAACATTGCAGCTAAATTATCTATTTTTAAAAGCAACGAAATTAAATTCCGACAATTTTAACTGAGTACTTAACAGCGACTATAACACAGCTTTTATGCTGTTTCATGCATTCAGTAAATTTCAGTATATTTATTTTATAAAAAAATGTTTTACTCCGATTTTCTTTTTTTTTTTAAACTTAAATTTAATTCAGGATACGGAATTGGAGGCAGGTAGTTCTTGCATATGTAATTACATGTTGTAGAAAAAATAAGTAAGCATAAAAAAAATCGTCTAAATGCATGTAGGCCTATCTTAAAATAACGTAGGCTAGCCAACTACAAATATGAATGCGTAATAAATGATTTTTTTTCAGTTATTTATCAATTCCAGGAGATTGCTTCATGTTTGATTTAAAAGTTTCAGATTGTGTCAAGGAACATTAAACTTAAATAATACAAAAATAGCGAAAGCATAAAATGTTACTCTTTATATTATACTTCGTAATGATATTTTTCTTCTTTTTGTTAAACTCTCGTTTCTTCTGCACCATTACAGGGCGGTATCCCACACCACAGCACAATGAGCTTTATTTAGACAGGTATCATTCTCTAAATTATTTAAAGCATTGCGGATTTGGAGAATGCAAGCGTGCGTATAATTGTTTTACATGACTGGTGTGTGTGCGCGTGTGTGCAGACTTGTGTGTGTCTTAAACCAAAAATAAACACGCATATATGATGTTAAGGTTCTATAATCTGCCGGCTTGATCATCTGAACACTGACGTTAACACCAAGCTCACAAAGAGTATGCATTTATTTTTGCCATTTCAAACTCCTGCAGGATATTTGCAGCACAATGGAAAAACCACATAATCACAAATTAGATTGAATTATTTTATATTTAAAATGTGTGTATAAACTAAAACGTGCTTATCTAGGAGACGTACACTTATTTTGTTGCAAGCAGGTGCAGTGTGATATACTGTACAAATGAACTTGATACAGGGACTCACATTACTGTAACCCAGGAAAGCATGACAATATTTAGACCATAAATCAATGAAAAATATAAACCTAGCACACAAGCTTGTGAACATCTGCATTTTGCTTTGTCCGGTGGGACTTTCTTCTATGGCTTTGGAATGGAGATGATAGATTTTGGGGAAACATCTAAATTAAAATCAGACCTGCTGTAGCATGCTTGTCATAACTGTCTCAAGTAAGTATATTTGGTTTTATATATATACATATATATATATATATATATATATATATGCACGTTCACAAATAGACAATCATTGTGCATTACTGAAAAGTGAAGAGTTCTTTATGGAATTCTGTCTCAAGTAAGTATATATATATATATATATATATATATATATATATATATATATATATATATATATATATATATATATATATATATATATGTATGTGTGTGTGTGTGTGTGTGTGTATGTGTGTGTACGTTCATGCACACTTTCATTGTTCATTACTGAAAAGTGAAGAGTTCTTTACGGATTTCTGTCATTCACCATTCATGTCCGTGTAGCGCAGAGAGGACATGAAGGTGCCTCTGGGCAAGTCTGGGAAAGCTCACAATCGCACAATCTCTCTCTCTCTCTCTCTCTCTCTCTCTCTCTCTCTCTCTCTCTCTCTCTCTCTCTCTCTCTCTCTCTCTCTCTCTCTCTCTCTCTCTCTCTCTCTCTCTCTCTCTCTCTCTCTCTCTCTCTCTGCTTTACTTTCTCCCTCATTCACCTTCTCTCATCAGCCATGGCATGGCTGATCTTTTCCCAAAGTTCTCACAAGGCAAAGAATTGTCTGAATAATTAGATCTTCACAGCAAAAAGACTAATTCCAAGTCAAATTAAGATTACACTCAAAAGCAGTTTGCTGACATTTAGCAGATCAGTTAGAGGGACGCTCTGCAGTGTCACAAGCTTGTACCGTGTTGACTGAAGTAATCATTTAGGTTGGCAAGGGCCTAATCTCTGCACAAAGAAAAAAAGCAGCGTGTGACAGAGAGACACGCTCACCTTACACATGTCGAGGTATTTTCAGGCAGCTCTAGTGCTTTCACTCCAATCCTGCGTGTTTAAATAGAGACGAATCACAGAGCATTTCACTGCGCCTTTATCTGTTCTGACAGAGGGGACGAATATGGCGGCGGTCTCCTATATGCTTTTGGTCTGTCACTCTGCTCTCTGGGTTCTGCTTAGCACTGCAGATAATGCAAACGCAGAAGGAAGGATGGAAATAACACGCTCCGTCTGCACACGGATAGCTCAGAGGCCGCAGGCACTTTGTCGTAAGTGCTAGAGCTGGAAACCTAAGAGGAGCGAAATTATAAAGCAGTGCTCCACTCGGACAGATCCGGACAGTCTTTTACTGATGGGATAGATGCCCTAAAACACAGTCATTAAGCAGTGCAGGACGCGTTCTACCTACTTCAGATGATTTCAGTAACTCGGAGAGGCCTCGGAGTAACAAGGTCAGGAGATGTATAGCTGAAGAACTGAACTGAATGAAAAGCAGCTCTCTTTCCCACCAGGGACACAGCAACTTTCAGCAATTCTGTTGTGTGGTTTACATTTGCTCTGCAGTCTTTGCGAAAATACACACTTTAAATATCGGTTTCCATATGCAGCAGCAGGCAATGGCATCCGTGACATGTGGGCTCGCAAACACTGTGCAAATCTGTGCAGAGCTAAAGCAGATATTGTGTGTTGGCAGAGCGCTCTGCTGGGGTTACAGACATGGCCTTTAATGCAGTCCCTCCAGCTCACGTGTGTGTCAATACAAATCTAAAAAACTAACAGACGTCTTCACTGTGTATTTCATTTCAACATTTATTTATGACTGGCACAATAAAAGACTAAATATTTCTGTCCAACGATCTGACTGAGAAGAGAATAGAAACAGCACTGTCTGATGAGGAACGCTTTCTTTGGAAATACATGCAAAGGTTTAAATATTACACGATGTGTCCCTTTGGTTCACTCACTCTCAGTTATTCAGAAACAGCAGTCATCTCTGCCCTCTGTAACCTCTGGCCTTCACTGAGTTTGAGAGAGTCAGACAGGTGTATGTCTCAGAGCAGTTTGTGACACTTCTTTTTCATCGTTTAGGACATGGAGTCTCTTACGGGAGACCGGGGCGAGTTGTCACAAGATTTATATCTAAGGTTTACATATAGGGGAGACCGGGGCGAGTTGTCACAAGATTTATATCTAAGGTTTACATATAGGGGAGACCGGGGCGAGTTGTCACAAGATTTATATCTAAGGTTTACATATAGGCGAGACTGGGGCGAGTTGTCACAATATTTATATCTAAGGTTTACATATAGGGGAGACCGGGGCGAGTTGTCACAATATTTATATCTAGGTTTACATATAAGGGAGACCGGGGCGAGTTGTCACAATATTTATATCTAGGTTTACATATAGGGGAGACCGGGGCGAGTTGTCACAAGATTTATGTCTAAGGTTTACATATAGGGGAGACTGGGGCGAGTTGTCACAAAATTTATATCTAAGGTTTACATATAGGGGAGACTGGGGCGAGTTGTCACAATATTTATGTCTAAGGTTTACATATAGGGGAGACTGGGGCGAGTTGTCACAAAATTTATATCTAAGGTTTACATATAGGGGAGACTGGGGCGAGTTGTCACAATATTTATGTCTAAGGTTTACATATAGGGGAGACTGGGGCGAGTTGTCATAAGATTTATATCTTAGGTTTACATATAGGGGAGACCGGGGCGAGTTGTCACAAAATTTATATCTAAGGTTTACATATAGGGGAGACCGGGGCGAGTTGTCACAAGATTTATATCTTAGGTTTACATATAGGGGAGACCGGGGCGAGTTGTCACAATATTTTTATCTAAGGTTTACATATATGGGAGACTGGGGCGAGTTGTCACAATATTTATGTCTAAGGTTTACATATAGGGGAGACCGGGGCGAGTTGTCACAAGATTTATATCTTAGGTTTACATATAGGGGAGACCGGGGCGAGTTGTCACAAGATTTATATCTAAGGTTTACATATAGGGGAGACTGGGGCGAGTTGTCACAAGATTTATATCTAAGGTTTACATATAGGCGAGACTGGGGCGAGTTGTCACAATATTTATGTCTAAGGTTTACATATAGGGGAGACCGGGGCGAGTTGTCACAAGATTTATATCTAAGGTTTACATATAGGGGAGACTGGGGTGAGTTGTCACAAGATTTATATCTAAGGTTTACATATAGGGGAGACTGGGGCGAGTTGTCACAAGATTTATATCTAAGGTTTACATATAGGGGAGACTGGGGTGAGTTGTCACAAGATTTATATCTAAGGTTTACATATAGGGGAGACTGGGGCGAGTTGTCACAAGATTTATATCTAAGGTTTACATATATGGGAGACTGGGGCGAGTTGTCACAATATTTATGTCTAAGGTTTACATATAGGGGAGACCGGGGCGAGTTGTCACAAGATTTATGTCTAAGGTTTACATATAGGGGAGACCGGGGCGAGTTGTCACAAGATTTATATCTTAGGTTTACATATAGGGGAGACCGGGGCGAGTTGTCACAAGATTTATATCTAAGGTTTACATATAGGCGAGACTGGGGCGAGTTGTCACAAGATTTATATCTAAGGTTTACATATAGGCGAGACTGGGGCGAGTTGTCACAATATTTATGTCTAAGGTTTACATATAGGGGAGACCGGGGCGAGTTGTCACAAGATTTATATCTAAGGTTTACATATAGGGGAGACTGGGGTGAGTTGTCACAAGATTTATATCTAAGGTTTACATATAGGGGAGACTGGGGCGAGTTGTCACAAGATTTATATCTAAGGTTTACATATATGGGAGACTGGGGCGAGTTGTCACAATATTTATGTCTAAGGTTTACATATAGGGGAGACCGGGGCGAGTTGTCACAAGATTTATATCTAAGGTTTACATATAGGGGAGACCGGGTCGAGTTGTCACACGATTTATATCTAAGGTTTACATATAGGGGAGACCGGGGCGAGTTGTCACACGATTTATATCTAAGGTTTACATATAGGGGAGACTGGGGCGAGTTGTCACAATATTTATATCTAAGGTTTACATATAGGGGAGACCGGGGCGAGTTGTCACACGATTTATATCTAAGGTTTACATATAGGGGAGACTGGGGCGAGTTGTCACAATATTTATATCTAAGGTTTACATATAGGGGAGACCGGGGCGAGTTGTCACACGATTTATATCTAAGGTTTACATATAGGGGAGACTGGGGCGAGTTGTCACAATATTTATATCTAAGGTTTACATATAGGGGAGACCGGGGCGAGTTGTCACACGATTTATATCTAAGGTTTACATATAGGGGAGACTGGGGCGAGTTGTCACAATATTTATATCTAAGGTTTACATATAGGGGAGACCGGGGCGAGTTGTCACAAGATTTATATATAAGGTTTACATATAAAGTGGTGATTTCTGTTCAACAAACTAAAATCAAAATGTCATCTTATTTCATTTAACAAAAGTCATAACAGAACACAATAACGCCACAATTTAAAAGCACGTATTAAGACTTAATTTATACAATGAATCTAGAATTTATTAGAAATTTTGTGTTCTCAGGACAAGAATATTTTCCATAGATTTCAGGTCAGAGCAAGTTACATGAATTTTGTACAATAGATTCAATGCAATGAAAAGTTTTGTTAGTCTATGTAGTAGGTAGGTTTACCTTGTTTTTATATTTGCTGTTTCATTATTTATTTATTTATTGCAATTTGTATTCTACTAAAAAGTTAAAACAGGCTGTTTAATGTCAGACTACTATTTCGACAAGTTACTTTATGTAACAACATGCTCTGATAATAGGATGTGCTGTTGCAAATGGTCAATGTGGTCAATGGTCATTGAACCATCCAATTGTACTTCGGAAATAACAGTGGAAATGTTCAAAAGTTTTTTTAGGTGTGTATTTATAAGCTTTCAACAACAAACCATGCAGTGAAATATTAACTGAGTAAAACAATAGACAATGTTCCCCAGTCTCCACTGTATCGGGATTGATTCTGTTAACTTATATATTTTCATATATGATGATATAACAAATGCCCATTGTGTTTGCTTGCTTTTATGCAGACTCGTAGCTTTCACATCATTAGTCAAAACCGAAGAAACAAACTACAATAAAACAGAAAAATTACACTTAAATGTTTTACAAATAGGAACTTGTTTTCATAGTGATGTTTAGAATAATAAACATTTTCTATATTCTTCTAGTAGATTTTGTTTGAGTTAAAACAAAAACAAAGAGAGAATGATGATTGTGAAGAAGTTGCATCGTATACTGTACGTCCTGGTTCTTGCAGTCGGTGAACAACAGTTTATCATGATATTACAGTGTGTATCAGTAAAGTGGGTCAGAGACTTTACACAATCCTACATAGACCTAGAGGTCACAGTACACACACACACACACACACACACACACACATATGTAGAGTGAATGCATTCTACCTATTCAATGAGTTGATATTGTTTAATTAGACTATATTTTCAAACATGTTCACACATCTCAATAGACCGGCAATAGACCGTTTACCTTCACTGCGAACAACAACAATTATCAATTGGACACATATGAAGCATGTCTCTTTGTGTGAAAGACAACACACACACACACACACACACAGAGAATGAGAAACAACAATTATCAATTGGACACATATGAAGCATGTCTCTTTGTGTGAAAGACAACACACACACACACACACACAGAGAATGAGAGAGAGAGAGAGAGAGAGAGAGAGAGAGAGAGAGAGAGAGAGAGAGAGAGATCACTCTTTACATCATTTATATTAGTAATCAGACACCAATCCTTCAGTCATGTAAGGAGAATGACCAGATGTCAACCAATGACTGAAATCACTGCATGTGGAAATCAAAGCGCTGTCCCTCTGAGTTCTAACAGATGTTATCACACACATCAGGACCGTAAAAGACACTAATTATTTAAAGATCCACTTAAAAGTGACTGACTGCAGCTGTGGAAGACACACTACTCATAAATATTTAGCTCAGACACAAGTTATGGGCTGACCCGCTGTTGTGCATTGATTCCTGATGAACATTGTTGAATTATTATTTCACGTGTGGTCAGCAACACCTCCCTGCATATGTAAGTAATGCAAATCTAGATAAAGGGGAAATGAAGAGCAAGTAAAAATGGTTACACTTTATTTTAAGGTGTACTTGTTACAGTGTAATTATACAAATAAGTACTGGGTAATATTAATTAACAACGTGTACTTTACTATAGGATTAGGGTTTGGTTAAAGGTTAGTTGCATGTAATTACGCATAATGTACTGTTATTACTTTGGTATATGTAACATATGTAACAAGGACACTGTAAAATAACGTGTTACCGTAAAAATCAACAAAATAGCAAGATTAAAAAAAATCATATAATTTTGAATAATTTTCTTAAGCATATATATATGTGTGTGTGTGTGTGTGTTGTCTTTCACACAATTAAGGTTAATAATTACAATTACAGAAATTAATCGAAGATGCAATTACATTATACACATGTAAAATATAATAATAAATAATGATAATAAAAGTAAAAGTGATCTTGTTTGATGAACAGATTATTTAATATAAGATTTGTTTGTTTTATTTTGTTTTGCACAATGTCAAAATTGAATTATTGTTATTGTGTGCATCTATCTCCAGGAGCGGTTCCAGGTTCAGTGGATATCTGGATTTTGACCTTTTCAGCTTTCTGTAGCCGCTGCACACTGGATGCTGATGACAGATCTATGTCACTGAAATGATCAGGCATGCAAAGTGGTAAAAGCAAGTTGATAAAAAGCAATCAGGACTTGGTGCCTCCAAAGCTAGTAAAAAAACATGAAAAATAAAAAGATGATTATGAACTGAGCACTTGTGCTGGTCCTCCTGCAGGAAAAGCTGCTCTGCTGTATTTAATGCAGACTGTGTCTGCTGTGGATATGGGTTTGCATGTTAAACAGATCCACGGCCCATGCAGCTTTTATTGAAGTATTGAACAGGGTCATTATGTCTTCTGATCTGATTGATAAACTAAGGTAATAATTTCCGTCTCAGTAACACGCGGAAGCAGTTAATGTTTCCCAGGGCAGGCATGTTTCCGATTCAGTTGCTTTTAATGAACCTTCCCTTACTGGTCAGTCGAGTAGAAAAAAAACATTCATTCATGTCTTACGGGAAAATAGACAGGGAGAGATTAAGTTTAGTAAATGGAACAACAGATGGCAGATGACCGGGAGAATTGTGATTTTGTGTGTGTGTGTGTGTGTGTGTAAATAATTGCTCTAATATGTATGACTAATCAGAATAATTATGTTAAATAACTGAGCTTTTAAAAGTCGATGACCAAACACAGGGTCTGAAGACAACACAGACACACAAATTATAGGCATATTTTGATGACTAAACGTTTTTAATTTAGGGTGCATGGTGTGCATGTGCATCTGATGTCATGATGTAAAATGTCAAAGTGATGGGCAACATTCCCCCTGTCAGCATGTACTTACACTGAACCTGCAACACCATATAAAAGCCACTGTCTCTCTTAATCTCGCTCCATCTGCATCTCACTCTCTCTCTATGAGACAAACCCATGCAAGAGTAATGTGTTCGTGCTTGGTAAATTGCACAGGCTTTTGTCCTGAAGGAATAAGGATGTAAAACTGCGCACGCCTCATTTCTGACATTTGGCATTTGTAAATATTCCATTTTATTCTGAAAATAATATTATAAAACACTGAATGGATTTTTGTTTTTATGTTTTCGAGGAGAGTATTGTTAGGTAAAGATTTGAAACCACAGAGTATGACTTTTCGCATGAATAGATGCTGTGTCAAACACTTACATCCGTTTGTATAAACACATAAGTTATCATCTTTTCTTTATTTCCTCACCACACACGCACACACACCCACACACACGCACACACACACACAAACACAAACACGCACGCACACACACACACACACGCACACACACACACACACACACACACACACACAAACACACACACACACACACACACATATATATATTGATTGTAGGCCTCATTGACCTGATGATTAAATTCATCATCACTTTTAAATTGTCCTTGCCAACCTGTTTACAAAGAAAATTTTAAGCGATGATGTTAACATTGTTACAAAGAATTTGTATCCTAAAAAATAGTTTGTTCATTTAACTTAATTTAAGATTAGATTAGTACAACATGACTAAAACAAATTCATTTAACCCATACGATGTGTAGAAAACGTCTCGGTTACAGATGTAGCCCTCGTTCCCTGAGTAGGGAACGGAGACGTTCCGTCTGATGACGACGAATGGGGTTTCGCTTAGAAAGCCTATCAGCTTCTAGTAATACAAAACGAGCCAATGGCAAATAAATGCCATGGGTCTGCAGAATTTGCATGGCGCAACTCCGCCCCACCTCGTGGGTATAAAGGGAGGAAGCCAGCAGCAAAGTAGTATGTTTCTTCGCTGAGGAGCCAAGACTGAGCTCAGGCGATCCCCGCGGTACAGCGGAAAGTGGCAGGAAGACGGAACGTCTCCGTTCCCTACTCAGGGAACGAGGGTTACATCCATAACCGAGACGTTCCCTTTCGTTGTCACTCCGAGTTCCGTCGGATGACGACGAATGGGAATACCAGTCTAATCACGCCACCTTCTCGGCTGTCTTCCAGTGCCCTGCGTAATCTGAGATCCCTGTCGTGACAGCACGGAAGAGGGACTCCTATTAGCACAGGGATACCAAGGTACACTGGGGAGCATATCCCAAGGTTTTTAAGGGAATATGCAATTACTGCCAACCCAAAAGGGGGGGGGGGGGACTTAGAGAATACACATATGACCCGAGGGATGCATATGGGGAATCACTGGGGTGTCCAGCCGCAGGTGGAATATTTCAACGCCAGGGGTGGCAAGGTGGCTTGCCAAGGGAAAGACACATGCTCAGAGAGGCTTGCAGCACCTTACTTGCACCACTCCTATTCAACCTGTACATGCTCCCAATGAGCCAAATAATGAGAAAGAACCGAATCTCTTACCACAGCTATGCAGACGACACACACCTCTACTTAGCCCTATCGCCTAACGACTACAGCCCCATTGACTCCCTGTGCCAATGCATTGATGAAGTAAACGGTTGGATGTGCCAAAACTTTCTTCAGTTAAACAAAGACAAAACTGAAGTCATTGCGTTTGGAAACAAAGATGAAGCTCTCAAGGTAAATGCATACCTTGACGCTAGGGGTCTAACAACTAAAAATCAAGTCAGGAATCTTGGTGTGTCTCTAGAGTCAGACCTTAGTTTCAGTAGCCATGTCAAAGCAATAACTAAATCAGCATACTATCATTTGAAAAATATTGCAAGAATTAGATGCTTTGTTTCCAGTCAAGACTTAGAGTAACTTGTGCATGCTTTTATCACCAGCAGGGTGGATTATTGTACTGGACTCCTCACTGGCCTTCCTAAAAAGACCATAAGACAGTTGCAGCTTATACAGAACGCTGCTGCCAGGATTCTGAGCAGAACCAGAAAATTTGAACATATCACACCAGTCCTCAGGTCTTTACACTGGCTCCCAGTTACATTTAGGATTGATTTTAAAGTATTATTACTGGTATATAAATCATTCAATGGGCTAGGACCTCAGAGCCCGTTCTCATCCTTTGGCGTCATATAGGTGACGCCATGTGACAAAACGTCGAAATACTACGCACATGGCACCCTTTAGCGTGAATATAACACGCGAACCCAAGGCGTCATAAAGTTGACTGGCATCCTTTAGCGTGAATATGAGACGCAGACCCTACCCCAGACCTAAACCTACCCATCACAGTGCGTGTTATATTGACGCTAAAGGGTGCCATGTGCGTAGTATTTTGACGTTTTGTCATATGGCGTCACCTATATGACGCCAAAGGATGAGAATGCGTTGGACCTCAATATATTGCAGATATGCTCACTGAATATAAACCCAACAGATCACTCAGATCATTAGGATCACATCAGTTAGAAATACCAAGGGTTCACTCTAAGCAAGGAGAGTCTGATTTTAGCTATTATGCCAGCCGCAGCTGGAACCAGCTTCCAGAGGAGATCAGATGTGCTCCTACAGTAGTCACATTCAAATCCAGACTCAAAACACATCTGTTTAGCTATGCATTTACTGAATGAGCACTGTGCCAATGTTCGTCCGACTGTTTTTTCTGTACTTTATTTTATTTTTTATTCTAAACTGTTTTAATTATTTCCTCCTATGTAAAGCACTTTGAATTGCCATTGTGTATGAAATGTGCTATATAAATAAACTTGCCTTGCCTTGCCTTGGCTACAGTGGAAATACACATGTGGGGGTAGCTCGGAGGAGGTACCATGCACACGGGAGGCACCTAGCCAACGCGCAGGTAACAGACACTGGCGCCGAAGTCAGAAGTGCTGGAGGAACTCAGGGCTTTCGGGGAAGCTCACCTGAGGAGAATATCGCACGTATCCAGTCCGTGGAGTGGAATGGCGAGCAAGCGAAGACACCTGAGCGGGTCCGGTACTAGCTGGTTGAAGCGAGTACATGAGAGGACACTGGCTCCACTCGGAGATTGTAGAATCTGGCGAATGTGTTGGGTGTCGCCCAGCCTGCAGCTCTGCAGATGTCTGTTAGCGAGGCGCCATGCGCTAGAGCCCAAGAGGACGCCACACCCCGGGTGGAGTGGGCAGTCACACCAAGGGGGCACGGTCGACCTTGCTGTTGGTATGCCAAAGCAATGGCATCCACTAACCAATGAGACAACCTTTGCTTGGAGAGAGCCTTTCCCTTCAGCTTCCCACCATAACAGACAAAGAGCTGGTCTGAGGTCCTGAAACACTGCGTTCTGTCTACATAGATGCGGAGAGCACGTACTGGACAGAGCAGTGCCAAGGCTGGGTCTGCCTCCTCCGGGGGCAGCGCTTGCAGGTTCACCACCTGGTCCCGGAAGGGAGTGGTAGGAACCTTGGGCACATATCCAGGCCGGGGTCTCAGGATCACGTGAGAGTGAGCCGGCCCGAATTCCAGGCACGCTTCGTCAACGGAGAATGTGTGCAGGTCCCCTACCCTCTTAAAGGAGTCTGTCTTCATTGACAGGAAATTAAGCTCAACCGACTGCAAAGGCTCGAAGGGAGCACTCCGCAGGGCAGTTAGCACCACTGCGAGGTCCCAAGAGGGTACGAGAGGAGGGCGAGGAGGATTCAGTCTCCTCGCTCCTCTCAGGAACCTGACGATCAGGTCGTGCTTCCCTACCGACTTACCTTCTATAAGATCATGCTGTGCGGCAATAGCGGCGACATAGACCTTGAGGGTGGAGGGAGACAGCCTTCGCTCCAACCCATCTTGAAGAAAGGAAAGCACGACACTGATCGAACATCTCCGGGGGTCTTCTCGGTGAGAAGAAGACCAGCTGATGAAGAGGTTCCACTTCAACGCGTAGAGGTGTCTCGTGGACGAAGCTCTAGCGGAAGTGATGGTAGCCACCACCACTGGTGGTAGGGTACTCAAACCTGCCTCGTCCCGTCCAGGAGCCACACGTGGAGGTTCCAAGATTGGGACGAGGGTGCCATAGGGTGCCCCGTCCCTGAGAAAGGAGGTCCTTCCTCAGGGGAATCGGCCAAGAAGGTGCTATTGCGAGGAGTACAAGTTCGGGGAACCAGGTCCTGGCGGGCCAGTATGGCGCGACCAAACTGAATCTGCGCAAGAAGGCTCACTGGGGGAAACGCATATTTGCGGCCCCGCGGCCAGCTGTGCGCCAGTGCATCCGTGCCGAGCGTGCCCTCGGTCAGGGAATAAAACTGGGCGCAATGGGTCGAGTCGTGAGAGGCAAACAGATCTATCTGTGCGTCCCCGAACTGGTCCCAAATCAGCTGAACCGACTGGGGATGGAGTCGCCAATCTCCCGGGAGGGGCTGAAGCCGTGAGAGCTCGTCGGCTGCACAGTTCAGAGCTCCGGGGATAAAAATGGCACGAAGCACCCTCAGATGCTTCTGACTCCATAAGAGGAGGTGGCGGGCGAGTTGCGACACACGGCGGGAGCGCAGACCACCCTGACGGTTGATGTACGCTACAGTCGCGGTATTGTCTGAACGGACTAGTACATGCTGGCCCCTGAGCACGGCTCGGAAGCGGCGCAGGGCGAGCTGTACAGCCAGCAACTCGAAGCAATTGACGTGCCATAAACGGTGGGGTCCTGTCCAGGAGCCCGCGGCAGCACGTCCGTTGCACATGGCGCCCCAGCCCGTGGCAGAGGCATCTGTCGTTACAACAACATGCCGCGAAGCTCGTTCCAGAGGCACTCCGGCCCGTAGAAAACTGAGGTTTGACCACGGGGTGAAGGTCTGACGGCAGGTCGGAGTAACTGGTACTCGGAGGGTGCCGTGATGCCATGCCCACCTCGGGACTCGGTCGCGAAGCCACAGCTGAAGCGGTCTCATATGAAGCAATCCGAGTGGCGTCGCCGCGGCTGCAGATGCTACAGATGCCATATGCCCCAGGAGCCTCTGAAAAAGTTTCAGTGGAACCGCACTCTTGCCCTCGAACTGTCTCAGGCAAGTCAGCAGTGACTGCGCGCGCGCGCGCTCGCTCGTAAGCTGCGCGGACATGGCGACCGAGTCGATGTTCATACCGAGAAAAGAGATCCTCTGCACGGGGCAAAGTTACTCTTCTCCCAGTTGACCCGAAGGCCTAGACGGGCTAAGTGGCGGAGCACTAAGTCCCTGTGTTCGCAAACCTGGTCTCGAGAGTGAGCAAGGAACAGCCAGTCGTCGAGATAGTTCAGGATGCGAACCCGGTGTTCCAGAAGGGGAACAAGGGCTGCCTCGACGACCTTAGTGAAGACGCGAGGAGACAGGGCTAGCCCGAATGGGAGAACCGCGTACTGATATGCCTGCCCCTCGAAAGCAAACCTTAGGAACGGTCTGTGTCGAGGGGGAATGGAGACATGTAAGTAGGCGTCCTTCAGGTCGATCGCTGCAAACCAATCCTGGGGCCGCACCCATTTGAAAACGCGTTTGGCAGTGAGCATCTTGAACGGCATCCTGTGAAGGGAGCGGTTCAGCACGCGCAGGTCCAGGATTGGCTTTAACCCACCGGTTTCTTCGGGACAATGAAGTACGGGCTGTAGAAGCCAGACCTCATTTCGGCTGGAGGGACAGTCTCGATCACTCCCTTCGCCAGCAGGGTAGCAACCTCCGCTCTCATGATAGGGGCATTGCCACCGACCATAGTGGAGCGGACTCCCCTGCGCGGGGAGGAGACCGCGCGAACTGAATCACGTAGCCGAGCCTGATCGTTCGTGCGACCCAGCGGGACAGGTTGGGAAGCTCTAGCCAGGCTCCCAAGAACTGTACCAGCGGGGTCACGCGAACCACAGACTTCCCGTCTGTGGGGCAGCGAGGCGGTATGACTGGCCCGGACGTGGATGGCATAGCGGCCCGGTGTGGGGGCACAGTCATAGACTCCTGACAGAGGAGACCAGGGAAGGACGAACGTTCCACGGGGGTCTGCTCTGCCAGGGGTCTGGCGACAGAGGAGGATGAGAGCGGCACGGTCCGGGAACGGCGCGCACTGTCATCCGGCTCTGGGACAGAGGAGGATGAGGGGTGCACGGCCCGGGAGCGGCGCACCGTGTCATACGAGAACTCTGTGTGCTCAGAAACGGGAGAGTCAGTTCTTTCTGATTAAGGATTCTTCCCCGGCCCTCCACCAGGGAAAGGAGTGGCCCTGCTACCAGCTCCTGGAAAGAACTGAGTCCCATCTCTGAGGAGCCCATCTCAAGAGTGCCGCTTAACCCGGCGTATAGTGGGGGGCGGGGCTGGAGAAGGGCTGTGGCGTCCCCCTGCGGCTTCCAGAGCTAGCCCGGGTGAACGGGCGGGGTGGGAGCCGCAGGAGGGCGCCTTCGGCGGTGGGCAGACTGAGGGATAAGCTCAGACGCCGGGCCGTCGGGGCAGAATAAGCCTCAGTCTGGTCGTGGGCGGTTGAGAACTGTTGGGCAAAGCCCTCAACCGCACCGCCGAAGAGGCCGACCTGGGATATGGGGGTGTCAAGCAGATGGGTCCGCCCAACATCCTGCACATCGGACAGGTTCAGCCACAGAATGGTGTACATCACCTGACCCAGGGAGCGTACGCCACTTTCGTCGCTCGGAGAGCAAGGTCAGTGGCGGCGCGCAGCTCATTGAAGAGCCCTGGGTCAGTCCCGCCCTCGTGCATGTCCGTGAGCATCTGGGTCTGGTAGACCAGCAGAATGGCCATGGCATGCAGTGAGGCGGCTGCCTGTCCTGTAGCGCTATTGGAATTTGCCACAAGTGTAGACGAAAAACTACAGGCTTCGGACGGGTGCTTAGGATCGCGCCGAGAGGAAGCACTCTGAGGACACAGTAGCATCGCAACAGAGCGTTCAACCGGGGGACCCCAGTGTACCCATGGGCAGCGGCCCCGTCGAGGGAAGGTAGGGCGGAGGAGATCAACGAGGGATCGCTGGAAGACATGGGGGTCTTTGAGGATTTCGAGATCTCCTGATGCACATCCGGGAAAAAAGGTATTGGAGTGGACACCCAAAAACCAATCGCCCGGGAAAGCATGGCCGTCATCTCAGGATCTGACTCGACAAATGTCATATGCACACCCGAAAGTGGCAGCACTGTCAAATCTTCACTTCCTGAAAATTCTAGCCCGCCCTGTGATGGTGCGATGGACAACAGATCCGATTCTGGAGTGTCAAGGGAAACCCGCGGGGCATCCGAAAATAGACCCGGGGAATCCCCTGAACACTCGCGGGTTGCGTCACTGAAGAGGGGGGCGTGGTCCACAGACAAACAGTCGGCGGATTTGTTCCACACACACACCCTCAGGTCACCCTGGCCACCAGCCGAAGTAGCACCTCATGTGGAGAGTGTTAGATCGGGGTGTGGATGAGGGGACTCTCTCTCTAACGAGATCATTGAGTCTCGACCGTAATGATGCGATGATCACGTTCCCGTGGGGAGAACGTGAGTCATCCACAAACGCTGCTCTAGCGTGATGAAGCCAAAGCACGCTGAGCAGAGAATGTGCCCATCAAAATCGGAAATGAGTCGACCGCAACCAGAAATGCACGGGCGAGCCGTCTTTAAAAAGACGTGCTCTTTTGTGCTCTTTTGTGAGAGGAGGAAAAAACTCCGCGATGTTGAAGCGAGCAGGGAGAAACACACTCATTGGCAGATCACTGCACAGATCAGCAGGCAATGTGAACTCGCTGCAGATCGCCGTCACACCAACACCGGAGAGAGTGGCTCGTCTCGTAGAGTGAAGTCAGAAATGGCTGTGGAGTGAAGAGATACACTGTAAAAAATAATCCTGTAAAAAAACGATAAACTACTGGCAGCTGTGGTTGCCAGCATCAAACCGTAAAAATATGGTGTGTTGCCGTTTTTAAAATTAACAGCTGAATATAATTTTGTCAGCTACTTAAATTACAGTTATATACTGTAGCTGACAAAACGGTATTTAGCTGTTAATTAAAAAAAGGTAGTTTACTGTTTTTTTACAGAATCATTTTTTTTTACAGTGTACTCTTGGCTCCGAAGCGAAAACATACTGCTTTGCTGCGGGCTTCCTCCCTTTATACCCACGAGGTGGGGCGGAGTTGCGCCATGCAAATACTGCAGACCCATGGCATTTCTTTGACATTGGCTCGTTTTGTATTACTCGAAGCTGATAGGCTTTCTAAGGGAAACCCCATTCGTCGTCATCCGACGGAACTCGGAGTGACAACGAAAGGGAACCCTGTTGCACCTTAGGTGTTCCTGATCAAAAATGACCAGCCTTTTAAAAATTGCTTGTAAATCTCTCGTTATGCTATATTATCATCAAATAGTGGATTCAATCTTTTTGTCAACTTGTTTTCTTTCAATTAGGACAGTTTTTGTATTTCTTTTTGGAACTGATTGATCGTAGGCCTCATTGATCTGAGTCTCATTGATCTGAGGATAAAGTTCATCTCTGTGAAAAAAAGTATGTAATACTCAAACTAGTGTGTGTCTGTGTGTGAGAGAGAGAGAGAGAGAGAGAGAGAGAGAGAGAGAGAGAGAGAGAGAGAGAGAGAGAGAGAGAGAGAGAGAGAGAGAGAGAGAGAGAGATGCACAGGTCCGAGGCCTTTATGTTTGCAAGCACACATGCACATAATGTAAACATGATTAACATACTACTAAACACTAAATGTTTCTCTAATTTTCAATCTTCATTTCAATGATGATGGAAAAGTAGATATTTGATGAAAAATCTGAATTAATGTTACATTTGGTCTACGTCTTCTGAGACTTTTTATTTATATTTTGTTCCAAATGCCTTGCTTGTTTTCACTTCCTGTGTTACTCAGTATGTTCACCTCTGTCCTTGTATAGGTCCCTGTTTACTCTGTATATTTGTAGCCCCAAGTTTTTGTTTAGCCCTTTTGGGTTATTTTCTTAGCATAGCTAAATATGTTTGCTAAGTTGTTCTGTTGCATTCCCATTGATTTGCACTTTCTTTTTCTTTAATTTTTCTTCTTTATTTAATAAATTAATCATTTAGATCCACACCTCAACTCTCTCATTTATCCCTGGAAATGTAACAATTAATTTCTCTTTCTAAATTTATGTCAACACTGTTTAAATTTCTGAATATGTAATTGTGTCCTCACACACACACACACACACGCAATTATAGAGACTACAGAGCTTACTGATACTGTGTCGAACATAACTGACAATGTTTCCTAATTTTAGGTTGAAACCCAATTTTTAAAGATACCATAAAATTTAAACTAGAAATTTTGGAGTGGATTTTTTTTGGGTCATCTGTGTACTAGTGTATTCACAGTTGACAAAATCCATATTACAGTTTTTTTTTCAATTGCTTAAAGCTGCAGTAGGGAGTCTTGAGAAAACGTTGACTTAGCCTGAAAATTTGAACAAGCACAACTTACAGGTCCCACCCCCTTGCTCTATTCTGCACTACAGCCCTCCCTCCACAGCTCGTCCTCCACAGCGGAGCCTGTCGTGAACGCGCAGGCTAGTAAACAGGGCCACCGATGACGGCTGATAAAAAGTTATATGGCACATTCACTAATAGGGACTAAACGTCAATAATATGCTTTACATTGACTATGGCCTGCCCATACTTTGACTACAAACTTGGTCCTCAAATCATTATGTATTTTCCAATAGCCTACATGTAACTTTATAACGTTGCACTCTTTCTATAAGTTATAAATAGCTAGTAAGATAACGTTAATATAACGGTAACTAACGTTACAGCATGTAAGTAATTATTCTAGCGATATATAATGCTAGATAAGGTGTGCTAGTACATTATTTCAGCAACATGACAAGCCAGTGAATTAGCAGGTTTCAATTGTTGCTTAGCAGAGTGCATGACATTTTATGTTATGCGGCTAGAGTTTTGACACCGAGTCAAAGGGCTCTGTGAAATTCTTTCTTTTTCGGTTGTTTATCGTCATCAGTCTTTTTCCTTTTACCTCTTTGTTTTATGAGCAGGTGTCACTCGAGAATTGGCAGTTTAGGTTGTTTCTCCGTCATAAGCACAGCTGCAGCACGCCGGCAATCTTGAGTTTGAACGACGGCTCGCGCTCCGGCGCTCGCGCTGTGCAAGAGAGGGGTGTGATCAGCGCGTACACGAGCGTGACTGACACTGCTAAGACACTCCTCTCGGCTCTGATTGGTTGTTTCTGACCGGGAGCGTGTATTTCTTGCAAATGGCAATAGGACCACTGGGAGGAGCCAGAGAAGCTTGATTTTTACACAGATTATCTGTCTCATATTCTACTGTGAGGACATAATGACAGTTTTAGCAAATACATGTTTTCAAAAGTTACCTACTGGAGCTTTAAGCACAATTTTAAAAACAGGGCCCGGGTTTTCAAACCCCTTCACACAATTAGCACAACGCTATACCAAAGTAGACAAACACCTCAGATCATTTGGAAAATGGAACACTTTTGTCAAAACTATACAATGTCTTATAAAAACCTTATTTTGTTGTCATTAAACACAACCATCATATGGTCTGATTCAGATAAACACTCCTGTGCTCGACCTTAAACACTTTTAGCATTTACACAGAGAGAGTGTAAAAATAAATTCACCAACACCACATGACACCAATTGTGCAGACTAATGAAAATATTTCTTTATTTTCATGTACTCAAGTCAGTCAATACTGAACATTTCTACAAAACATTCATAACAAAACATTTTCCAGTTTTCATACAGTATTATTGAACATACCATTGTAATGTAAGCTTACAGTAATACTGTAACATAAATTACATATCCACTTCATTACCGAAACCCCTGTGGATCAGTGCCTTACCAAAATATTCATTCACTTGAAAACATATAACTCAATATAAACTGAATCAATTCTAAATGGTTAACTCGTAAAAGTGTTCAGCATTATTCTACAAATAAGTTACTACGTTTCTATTATATGAATATTTGAGATGGATATATTGAAATTTAGTGCACGGCTTCAGCAGAGAAGTTAGCATCATGAATGTACCAAGATCGGTCTGGCTCTCAAACTTAACGGCACACACATTTTTCCAATATAAATCAGTGGTGATAAAATAGAAATACAGCGCCCTAATTGAGAGCCATAATGGTTTTGGATTTGTTTTTACGTTATGTGAACGTAGTTCAGGACAATGGTATATATCGATCTGCGTCAGCAAAGTGTATATCAGTCTGCGTTAGTTCAGCAAATACTGTACGTCAGATTGTAAACATGGTGAGTGGCACAAATCATCCCGATTGTAATAGTGTCGAGTTTCTGTTACATAACTCATTTGAGAGACTGTCAGTTAGTGAGGAAATAGTTTGTTTGTGTTTGTTTTGTTGACCCTGTTCCCCATGCGCTCATGGTTACTTGTTCTGAGAATCAATAAGGCTTTGTTTTTTTCTTCTGAATTTTACCACAACTCGCAACATGTTTAATCAATATTCAAACACAACATATACAATGCTTTTTTATGTTTTCCCTGTTCCTTTTAGCATGTAATGTATCTGTTTGTGCATGTACTGTATGATCAGCAAAGTCAAAAAGCTCATAGTCTCCCACAAAGCAAATCTATCCCACAAAAATGTATTCTATCTAACAAATCCAGACCTGCTTAAAATGCCTTGATCAAAGCCCAGAAATTACTTCCTCAAACGTCCAGATAACAATTTGAAAAATTTGCACAATGCCCACCCATTTGCACACGCTAAGAAAAGAAGGCAAGGTTTTAGTGAATTGAAGTTTTGTCGCCATACCACAGAGACATCCGCTTTTGCTTTCACAGTTGTTCAAAGGCAAATTTAGGTAGTTTACTATATCAACAATATAATTATGATCCAGCGCATATTAACATTTCATAACTGAATAGTGTCACCTTTGACTTGTTGTAAGGGTGTAAGGTTGTTCTTTGTTAAACTGCTTAAAACAAATATGTTTAATATTGAAAACAAATACATTGAATTGTGTGTGAAAACATTGAAATATACAAACATTTGTACAAACAACTGCAAACATTTTTATTTGACAGCCGTAATTTCTATTTAAATATATGTGTAAACTAAGAAGACGGAAAATATTGAACAAGGATGGGATGAACGAAATGCATATGAAGATGAAAAATGAACAGACTGAGAACTTTAACTTAACATGCCGACACATTTTTCCTTTGGGGGCAATTGCAGTTGTAAAAAGGGTAATATATCACAATATATTGCAATATGACTGACTGTTGAACATGTTGGGCACTTCATGCAGTCAACTGTTAAAGCTTAATATGCATAATATGACGTTTAATATGACGTTTACCCTCAATGATCCCACAACAGCCTTCAAATAAGTGAGCAGAAGTTGTGTTGAAATGGCGAAAATTTCAGTTTATCCTTGATTCTAACTTCTTTTGGCTCATGTAACTAACAGTAAAAATAAGTTTCCATTTAATACGATTGCAATTCTAAGCATATCGTACAATTTAAAAATCTCAATAATATTGTATCGTAGCATAAGAATCGTGATAATATCGCATGGGGCCGATGGTGATTCCCACCCCTAATATCTAGACATATCACTTGAATGAAATCAATAATGGAATAATCTGGATTAACATTGTCTGATTGGCGGATTCTTTCTCTGTGTGGTGAGTCATGCACAGCCAAGGTCAGTGACAGAGAATCACTTCACACACACTCAGTCCTAAAAGCAAAGCCACCACATGTCAAAGCTAACCCTGATTTGACCTGCCGAGTCCTGACCTACAAAGTGTGATAAAGAGAATGGGAGAAAACTAAGTAAAAAACAAAGAGTTAATGGAGCAGGTGAAGAGAGAAAAACAATAAAAGGGGAAAAAAGCAGCAAGAGCAAGGAATGTGAAAAAAGACAATATCCACTTTACCAAGGAGAGAGAGAGAGAGAGAGAGAGAGAGAGAGAGAGAGAGAGAGAGAGAGAGAGAGAGAGAGAGAGAGAGAGAGAGAGAGAGAGAGAAAGAGAGAGAGAAAGAAAGAAAGACAGGGAAGGCAAATAGGTGGGAGGTGGGGGGATGAGAGAGAGATGATTCTGTGATAAAAGGAGGAAAATAAGTCTGATTATCACAGAGTTGGAGAACGTCAGATAGACAGGTTGGAGTCATCTCAAAACTCAGGAGGAAAGGAAGAAGACAAGAGGTCGCAATTATCCCGGGCAGTTCCCGCGCTACACGCCACACATGGCCGTAATGTATTCCAACAGTACCTGTCTGTGGCACACAGGGAAAATTATAATTAAGGGAGGAGGGAATTTTGACACATGTGAAGAGCAGATCAATATTTAGCACCATAATCGGCGAATCCTGGAGTCGTTCTGTGCCATAACACTCCATTATAAAGGGTGTTTTTTTTTTTCATAACAGCTTGAACTGAGTATATTATATATCAAACCTTCATCTTTCATCTTCATTTATCAACAGATAACCACAAAGAGAGAGCGAGAGAGACAGAGAGAGAGAGAGAGAGAGAGGGAGAGAGAATGTAAACAGTAAAAAGGATGCTGATCAGACACTTAAAAATGTTTTTAAAATGCTAATGTGTTACAGTGATTTTACCATGAATACCCAACACATTCTCATCCTTTGAGAAATATGACATTTCGTCGAAATACAACGCATATGGCACCCTTTAGCGTCAATATAAGTTCCATTCAGAGTTGGATGTGGGGTACAAATGTGGGGACAGCTCAGGGGCTTTCGTGAAACCTATTTTACTTCTGCATTTTTGTATCCCCGCCCACTGAAAAATGTACTTTGCCTACTCTTTAAACAGCATTATGGTAAAAATACTATGGCAACAGCCGAATTCTTACCTCTACAACAGTGTTTTGGTTAGTTTAACTGATGAAATGGCAGATTCTTTCAGTTTTTTTCCAGATTTTCTGTAGCAGTGTTCTCTCCATATTTATGATTATTTGCAGCCTTTAGAATCTGCACTATTCTATGACTTTCTGTAGTATAAATAGTGTGAGTAGTGTGTTCGTACTGAAAATTCAAAATAGAAAAAAAGTACACTTTAGAAATCCAGATGATGCACTTAACTGAAAAAACAAAGTGTGGAATGTTGAACACTTCATGCACTCAACTGTTACAGCTTCAATTACTAAGAGGAAGGGGAGGGGCTTTAGACTGAGTAAATAGTGCATAAGTACATAGTGTATAAATGCATAGTGTATTGTACAACATTTGGGATACATTTGTAAGTTCTTTATTGGAACGTAATTGGAACGTAAAGTCCACACTAGAGGCTTAGTAACTGCTCGGTTGCACCTTTTATTCTAAGGCAGAACATAGCTAGTAGGTTTTAAGCTCTCTCTGTAAAGTAATGCATAGTCAGATAATATGACGTTTACCCTCAATGATCCCACAACAGCCTTCAAATAAGTGAGCAGAAGTTGTTGAAATGGCGAGAATTTCAGTTTATCCTTCATTCTAACTTCTTTTGCCTCATGATAAACAATAAAAATAAGTTTCCATTTACAGTTTTTTTCAATCGCTAACAAGCCATACTTCAGATACTTTTTCTAAACTCTTAACACAGACTCACACCTACAAAACACAATTGGCCAAATGGATAATTTTCTTCTCAAAAACACATTTTGTTAAATATATACTAACTCTTCATTTAAAAATAGAACACATCTTTCTCTGCACACACTAACTTTACCAAAACACTGGAAATCTGACTCAAAATTAAATTATTCTGTCAAAGAATGACACTTGTTTTCACTTCACAAGGTACATGGAGTCAATCAAAGTACACCAGGTTTCAAAATACTGGCTATTGTTGACATCACAAAAACTGAATAGACTTTGATGTTTCAGTTTTGCAGGTATTTGCATGCAAAACATGCAATCCATCGTTTTTACACTAAATTTCTTGGTTGGGAACTGTATGTCCACATGTACAGTAATGTTCACATTCAAAACCATTCCAGTAAAAATCAAATCAGGGTTTTTTTTCACCTCTCACTGCACCTCTCTAACTGGGCCTGCTCTTCTCCCTGGACCTCTTTCTCTTCCTCGTCCAGACATTACAGTGTTTGTCTTTTTCTGTTTCTGGTTCCAGAAAACATCACTCCTCAAAGTCCTCCTTTTACTGTATAAGTGTCAATGTAATAGAAAAAAAATAACCCCAGCCACTGAGTGTAAGCCAGACTGGAATCAGCTGTGGTTGGCCCAATTTACCCAACATAAATAAGCTGTGGGTCAATTATTCAATTGTTTGTTTATAATCAGCTGAGATATATTGTTTTTGAACTGATATCATTGCAGAAGCAGAGGTTTTTATAATGTATCTAAGGTTTGGAATATTGTTTTTGCTATTGTGGGATTGTGTGTGTTAACATTTGTAAATACTACAAAAACAATCCATAATTTTGTTGGGAGGTATAGCTTGTCTGTTAAGAAAATGTAAGCATTGGGGAAACGTGTTGACTGACTGCATATTGTGTGAAAATGACATGAAATGTGTGAATGGTATGGCCACAAAAGACCGATGCTGTGCTAATTGTGTTTAGAGTTTTGAAAATGTGACAACTGGTTGGACAAACGCTTGTTAGCGACTGAAAAAAACTGTAATATGATACTTAATTATGAATAACATAAGTGTTTTTATATGTATATATTATATTATGAAACTGTATTTGAAACTAAATTAAATAAGGATCAATAAATATATACTGATACAAAATAAATATAAGAAATGTCATTTATTAATTATGATAGATTTTATTTGACATGCACAACATGGAGCGATGCACACAGATGCGCTGTTTAGGTTGGTTTCATGTTGAAGAGCCGCTAACAATGTAATCTATTCACATAATGTGCTCTCTCTTAAAATGTAAACGAGTGTAAATGTCAGCATAATCATAATCTAAAGAAATTAAGTCTGTCAGGTAAAACAAGAGCTTATTGATGCAGTTCAGTCATTCTGCTATTTTATTCCAACCATTACTCCAGTTTGGAGGCTTCCGTAAATATTTAGTACTTCAACTAAGTTTAATGGTGCAACGCAAAAATATTTAGTAGCGAGTAAGTTGTATCTTAGTCTACTAAATTGTAATTAACACACAGCTGGTGCAACCGGCCCCTGGATCCTTCAACAGATATTGAAAATAACTCACTCCCGCTAAACATTTACTCTTTGAATTATTGTGCCCAGGAACAATAGCCTACCACTGTGACTAAAGCTATTTTCAGACTGCCAGCAAATATCAGATTTTTTGCATATCCAGATTTTATCTGGATGGGTTTTTGAAAGTCTGGACAGCAAAAAAAAAGTTTTTTTTTCCCCCCTTCCAAATCTGATTCAAGGCATATTCAACGCATTCTCATCCTTTGGCGTCATATAGGTGACGCCATATGACATTTCGTCGAAATCTTACGCACATGGCATCCTTTAGCGTCAATATAACACGCACTGTTATGGGTAGGTTTAGGTCTGGGGTAGGGTACGGTTATGACGCCTTGGGATCTGCGTCTCATATTCACGCTAAACGATGCCATGTGCGTTGGATTTAGACGAGCGTCACCTGTATGACGCCTTGGGTTCTGCGTCTCATATTGATGCTAAAGGATGCCATGTGTGTAAGATTTCAACGAAATGTACAAAGCGTCACATGTATGACGCCAAAGGATGAGAACGGGCTGGCATATTTGTAGCTGGGGTGTTTCCTCCAAGGAGGCAAGGGGAAGTGCAAGAAAAAAAAAATGGATAAGAAATCCAAATTACAAAAATAAAACAACGCAAATGTTACAAAATATGGGGAGTAATTTAGTATGAATGGGGGAAATTCACGTGAGAGGTGGAAATGCCTATGATTGGTTATGATTGGATATGATTGGTTCGTGAGGTAAATCCCACATCCTGTGTTTTCGTGCAAATTCAAGAATCGGTCTGAATGAACAAAAGGATGGCGTTAAGGAGAAAACAAATGCTGTGTTTCACGCCATGTCGTAATTACCGTAAATAAAGCTCTGTATGATTTTAAATCGCTCTCTCTGGACTTTGACCAATCTTTCTGCATAGCACCGATTCAAGTCGCACACGCCTTAAATCTGCAGTGGTCAGGTGGGACAGCGGCCATGTGGTACATGTCGCAACTCTCAGAAAATTAAGAGTTTACATGTTATAATTACATGTTATACAAGTTGTAACTGCCATCAAAGGCAACACATATATGTCAGTTAAAATTTCAATGATATGATTTTGAACCTCATATATTTATATTTTAACTGACATATATGTGTTGCCTTTGATCATATCATTGAAATTGTAACTGACATATATGTGTTGCCTTTGATGGCAGCTACACAAGTTATTCAAGCAAGGCTTTTTACAGTTCAGAATTGTTACGGTAATAACGAAATTATGACAGAGGAGACCAGGGAAGGACCAGCGTTCCGCGGGGGTCTGCTCTGCCAGGGGTCTGGCGATAGAGGGGGACGAGAGTGGTGTGGTCTGGAGACGGCACGCACTGTCATCCGCACCCTCGGCGAGGCTCGGGGGCGTCGCGCACTGCCGTCCAGCTCTGCGTGCTCAGAGATGGGATGCAGCTCTTTTTTAAAAGATTCTCCCCCAGCCCTCCACCGGGGGAAGGAGTGGGCCTGCAACCACTCCCTGAGAACTGCAAGCCATAACTGAGCTGCCCGTAACGGGAGCGCCGCATAGCCTGGCGTACAGCTGGGCTGCGGGGCTGGTACGGGCAGGGGCACCTCCCTGCGATCACCTCCACGGCCCGGCCCGGTGCTGCTGGGGCCGGGCGGGAGGGGGCTGAAGTCGCAGGAGGGCGCATTCGACGGCAAGCGGACTGAAGCGTCTGAGCCGCCGGCTGATTGGCAGCAGAAGCCGCAGGGTCAGAAAAAAGCCACAGTCCACTTCTGGGCGGCCGAGAACTGTTGGGCAGAGTTCTCGACCGCGCCGCCGAAGAGGCCAGCCTGGGATATGGGGAAGTTGAGGAAACTGGTTCACTCAGCCTCGCGCACATCAACCAGGTTAAGCCAGAAATGTCTGACCACACATGTGGACATCACCTGACTCAGGGAGCGTGCGGTCACCTTCGTCGCTCGTAGAGCAAGGTCGGTGACGGCAGGCAGCTCAAGGATGAGCCCTGAATCAGCCCTACCCTCGTGCATGTCACTGAACACCCAGAAGGATGGCAATAACACACAGTGAGGTGGCAGCCTGCCCCGCAGCTCTATAGGTCCCCGCCACCGGAGTAGACAAGAACCTACAGGCATTGGGGGGGTGCTTAGGGTTGCCACGCCAGGTGGAGGCGCTGTGGGGACACCTAAGTGTTGCCACAGAACACTCCACAGGGGGGAACCCCAGTGTACCGTAGACTGCGGCCTCTACGAGGGCAGAGAAGGCGGAAGAGGCCGCAGAGCAGTCGCGAAAAGTCAAAGGAGACTTCCACGATCTCATGGCCTCTTCATGCACATCCGGGTAGAAAGGATTTGGGTTCGCCACCCCCAAAAACCAATCATCAGCCTCAAGTGCTCGGGATATGGCAGAATTTTCCACACAAACCCGATACTCGTGGCAGCCCGGGAAAGCATAGCTGTGAATTCTGAATCAAGCTCGCTATGCTAGCACATCCGAGGACAGCAGCACAGACGAGCCATCTCCAGAGGACTCCAGCTCACCTTGTGATGCGGCGATAAACATGATTTCATCAGCTGGTGGACCGAATGAGAACGCGGGCCCGCGGGCGGGCCGGCGAATCCACTCGGGACCACGTGGGTTGCAACGTGAAAGACGGGGTGTGGATCGAGGAATTTTCGTCGGTTAGTTCCAGACCTGACGTCTTAGTCACCCTGGCCACCAGCCGAAGTATTATCTCACGTGGAGAAAAATAGATCGGGTGATGGATGAGGGGACTCTCACTCAAATGAGCTCACAGAGTCTCGACCGTATACATTGCGATGGTCACGTTCCCACTGAGAGAACGTGACACACCCACGAGCGCTGTCCGAGCGTGATCAAAGCCCAAACACGCCAAACAGCGCTCGCGCCCAACAGCTGAATCTATCAGAATACCGCACTCAGAAATACACGGGCAGATCGTCTTTAGAAAGATGCGTCTTTAAAAAGACGTGCCGCGTGCACGCTCTTTTAGTGAGAGGAAAAAAACTCTGCGGATGCTGAAGCGACCAGGGAGAGACACACAGACCGGCAGACCACTGCTCAGATCGCAGGCTATATGAAACTCGCTGGATACCGCCGTCACACCAACATCAGAGAGTTCGCTCGTCTCGAAGAGATGTAGTCACTGAGAATACTCAGGATTTGGCTTGTGGAGTGAAGAGATTCTCTTGGCTCCGAAGCGAAAACATGATCTGCTGTTGCAGGTGTCTCTCCTTAAATACTCACGCAGTGAGGCGGAGATACATTATGCAAATTCCGCAGACCCATGGCATTTCATTGCCATAGGCTCGTTTTTTAATACTCGAAGAGGATTGGCTTTCTGGCGAAACCCCCATTCTCCGTCATCCGACGTAACTCGGAGTGACTACGAAAGGGAACTGCCACATGAATTTACATTTGATTTAAAAACAAACCACCAAAAACATAAAAAGGACTAGGACTTTGCCTCCTCATTTCAGAACGCCATTGCACAGCACTGATTTAGAGGGGGTTTGAAATGCGATTTCAGTCAGCTTTTTACAGATGCGTCTGATCAATAGATCAATCTTTGTACTTTTGGAGAACAAGTAATTCTGAGCAAATTAATGCTTAATATCATGAATTTATGATGGTCAGCCGTTTCAACCGAAGGATCGACAAAAGAAGGCTTGTGGTATTAATGTTGCCCCCTAGAGTGAGCCGCATGATAAGGAATCTATTAAGCCTTTTTTTCTATCACTTTCCATCCATTTGAATGTGAATATTGATCTAATTTGTTTATATTTATTATTATTTGTTTATACTTCGGGTCTGTTGAATGATTGATTCTGATCGGTTGTCAACGTTCTAAGGTGTACAAATATTTACAGGTAAATGCACGGCTAAAGTAGTTCCAGGCAGGTCTTGAACACATTACAGTTCAATATCACTTCGCCAAATGATTTCAGTACAGACTACAACGAGAAAATAACCAAAACCCGACACTGATTGAGGAAATAAATATAGTAAATAATAAGATAAAATTTTCCAAACAGTTTCAATTCAATTAAATTCAAAATTATTTGTATTAACAAAAAATAATAAAATTAAAAATAGAAATTTTTAATATTAATTACTTTAATTTTATTTATTTATTTATTTATTTTAGTTAAAGGGTTAGTTCACCCAAAAATGAAAATTCTGTCATAATTTACTCACCCTAAAGTCGTTCCAAACCTGTAAGACTTTCGTTCATCTTCGGAACACAAATTAAGACATTTTTAACAATATCTGAGCAATTTAATGATAACTTAGCTTTTGTTAATGTTCGCTATTCATATGTGAATTAAAGCCTAAATTCATTGTTCTTTATAGATTGTGTCTCCTCCGAAAATTTGGACTAAACCGCTCAATTCATATGGATTAGTTTTACGATCTCTTTATGAACTTTTTGAAGTGTTAACTAGTTGCGTAGCAGATATTGCTCAGATTTTTATAATTTCTCAAGGTGCACACCAGTGATGTTTTTTTTTCTAAGGCATGTTTATAAAAGCTATACTGAAATGCCCTCATTGAACTAAGGTCTAATCCTGGCTTAATCTAAGCTCTGTCTGTGAAACCGGGCCTTAATGTGTTATTTTGGTATTTATTAATAACTGAATGTATTTTGAAGCATGTTGTAATACATATAATGATTTATTAATATTTTAATATGGTTTATGTGTTTTAATATGGTTATGTGTGTATGTGTTTGGATAACTCAGAGTTAAGTATGTTATGTGTGCTTTAACCCCTATTGTAATTGTCCCTTGTGGAATTAATAAAGTGGTAAACAAAACAAAACGCAAACACCACTTTGTAAAATACATACTGTGCACCATACAGACAAATTTACAGAAAGCAAAGTAATAATTTTGAATAGCAGATTTTTGGGGACTTGATTATGTTACTGGATAAAGAGTCCAGTAACAGTGATAATAACCCTCGATGTGAGGGGGGCAGAGATAGAGGAGGAGAGCGAGATCAGTAAGCAGGATGTCCCCTGCCTGACTCTGTCAGCACATCTACATGTTCCTGTGTGTAGCTGACACCAACACCACTGCTTTCTAGCCCGAATCACTCCAATTAAGAGCTGTCCGACTGTGCTTCCAGACACGTACACCAGTGACACCCAATTGGTCCATGATCTCCACCTTGGCATAATGAAGGAATTTTAAAAGCAGGCACACGATGACTGCAACCCTAGAACATAAATTACGCGCAAAACTGTAGTGTTGGGACTGCTGACTAAAATCTAAAACTATGCAAAATAAATATGATTTTTTTTAATAACTAGCATTGAATATCATATTTAATAAGGTATAAGAGCTCAGAATAATGCTGTTACTGGGTAAGTCTCACAAAGCCTTTCTGCATGGACATTTTCATATTTCACCTCAAAATCTATAGAAAGAAATAAGAAATGGCATTACTTTAAGAAAGTGAAAACTATGCTTATCCTTTGCTTTTAAGATTGCTTTATTTATTTATTTACAATAATGTATTATTATTGTCATGACAATTAAGCATTGTCCATTGGTTTCAACAAGCTAAAGATCAGTCTGGCACCTTTTCTGAATCACACAATGGCAAGCATAAAAATAAATTGCACATACACACAAAAATGAAGAAGGGAACTTTTTTCCCTTCGTATTTTTTTATGATGAAATGTGTTTGTTTTTTATTCACCGTTGCACTAGTGTTAAATCTATCATAGTTAAATGAAACATTTATAGTTATTAGTGCACATAAACATGACAGTCAAATAGTGTTATGATCTTAACGATACAAATAGAGCAGCACATTTATTGATTTATATTTCAGACAGAGTGGATATTGAAACTAGATATCCAATGCACCAATATAAAGCCCATCACACAAACATGACCCCTATAGATCAATTCAGCCTATGAGCAGTCCGCCATTTTTTACCAGTATGCAGTAACATTATCTCGTAAGGTCTTTAACCCAGTAACTGAATTCTTGCCTGGCAAACTCAATTGTAGTTTTCCCTTCCCAGCCTGCAATGTAATACGTGCATTTTGATTCAATTTGCTCCTCAACTACATATATATACATATTGTTTATTTGGTTTCCTAGAGGTAAAAAAGTCAATGCCTGTAGCTGTGTATCAGAAATTCTAAATGCATCGTGAAACAGCAAAATAGTTCTTTAATCTAATACAACAAAAGCACATCAGTTGTTAATTCCACATGATCAAATATTTCCAGCATTGACAATGTCTTATTTCCTTTCGTATATCTGTCATTTGTCCTGTTTTGGGGGAAATGGGAATATTTTAAATCTGCTGAAATTGAATTTCAAAAGGTCAATGTCTCTTAACAAATTGAGATGAATTTAAAGCACTTTGTATTCATTTCCTAGAACACGGAAAGATACATTTTACAGGTGCAATCAAAGATCTGCTTTTGAGTGTTGCATGAAATATACACAATGACGTTGCTGCTTTGTTTTTCAAAATCAGGTTATCTAAAAAATATCTAATCTGAAAAAAAAAATTGATAGTAAAAAAAATATATCTGAATAATGCTTTCAAACAGGTGTAGACGTAAATGAGGCAGTCACTTGCGAGGTGTCTTCACAATCAGATGTTGTATGAAGAATTCAACAGTGCATTTTCTTCTGCAACTCTCTCAGAATAGACACTGTTTCTTCTCATACTCTTCACCTTAATACATATTTTAATTACATCTCTGTTAAAAACAGGTGCTCATCTTTGGTATACTGTCTGCTGGATACAAACCTCTGTGTGGGAGCGATTCCAGGATCAGAACATGTTTCTCCCTGGTTGCCATCCTGGTTCTCTTCCTCTGACACAGGGTATACTTCAGAAGGTGGCCCATGTCATATTCTTAATTGCTGCACATGATATATGTTGTACACAAGAAGAATAAAGTGGTTATTACAAATATGCACTGATATTTCTTGGAGGATTACATCTAAATACAATCAGTCATCAAACACAATGCTATACCAGTGGTTCCCAGCCCTGGTCTTCCTAATCGACCACACCTGATTCAGCTCATCAGCTCATTAGTGAAGACTCCAAGACCTCAGATGGATGACCCTAGATCCCACTGTGAAGTGTTGGAGGTACCACTGGAGGCTTGGGAACCACTGCTATACTGCATGAGCAATATTATACAAGCAGGTACAGCCCTTTGGTCATAGATGTTCTTCCTAAAATTCCTTTTAGATAAATATAATAAGACATTATGAGGCAATTTTGACATAAAAGTAAAAGTCGATGCAGCCCTGTTAAGATGGCTGGTTGCAAAAAAATTAAACAAACATAAACCATATCAGAACTTTTGCACCTTTAAAGTAAAAAAAAAAATGATATCCTATGTAATGCCACTGAAAAACAAAGGGACGCGTTTCATATAAAAATAAAAACTTAAAATAACTATATAAGTGTGCACACCCTTTTATAATTGTGTATGTGGCTGTGATCATAATGAACTGTTTCTCAATTCCAAGAACCATTCTGTTCTGTTTAGTTTTGTTTTCAAGGACTTCCATTTTGTTTTCATTTGTCACGTGTCTCTTTGTTCAGATTCCTGCCAATCGTTTGTCTCCTTGGTTACCGTTATCATTAGTTCATATGTGTCAGCTGTATGTGATTAATTTTCCTAGTTTATGTTCCTTCTAAAGTTGCTTCTCTGGTTTAGCTCGGGATGCCCATCCTGAGGTAACTAGAGAGTATGTCAGCTCCAGATTGGATGCAGCCTCTTATGAAGACTTCAGATGCCCAACACCTGTGAAGAGACGGCGTCAACTCCTGCCAGGGCTTCAGATGACGCAAACTCTGAATCAACATGCAACAATGCTACAATTTTCAATCATTTGTTAACAAAGTATTCGTGACTTCAATGAGTTCATTGTTTCTGCCTTAAATTAATACATTGTTTAAATGCATTTTTTCTAACTGA
Organism: Tiaroga cobitis; assembly: GCA_030578255.1. NCBI lineage: Eukaryota > Metazoa > Chordata > Actinopteri > Cypriniformes > Leuciscidae > Tiaroga > Tiaroga cobitis. The sequence goes on along the minus strand of CM060599.1, from coordinate 11,762,413 downwards.
AATTTGTTTATGTACATTTCTGAAATGCATAACTTGGACAGTTACGTCTGATAACAGATCACTCTAAATTGTAATGTGGACCCATGCATTTTCTGTAAAGCTGCTCTGAAATGATGTGTATTGTGAAAAGCGCTAAACAAATAAATGTGAATTGAATTGTTCCTTCACCTGCACTCCTTGCCCGGGATTGTTCGTGTCTGCACGCGGTTTCGCATGTTGACCGTTTGGATTATTCTAATAAATCTTGTGTGCTATATTCCTCATCTTCATTGAACTTAAGCGTTACAGACTGGACTTGCGTTCTAGTGGAGACCAGTCTTGCCTCGAAAGGACGTGAGGACACAGAAGGCATCTTTTGTGAGAATCGAGATGTGTTGTGATCTTGTTACTCAACTGACAGTCCGAGCATGTTATAACTAGCGGCCAATGCACAATACAACATAACATCACAAAGAATTGCATAACCATGTTGAAACATTTCTTTCATATTATTATTATGTTATAGCCTATCATTTTATTTTACCACGTGTATTTGTGAAAGTGAGTAAGGGAGAGCGTGGCACAACCTAATTTGTTTTTTTTTTACCTTATCCGTTTGTGTAAATTCACTTGTGCTTCAGAGTACCCAAACACACACACGCACACACACATTAACTTGCCACATGTCTAGTACAATTATGTGGTTTTGTTTCATTACAGTGTATACTTTTTTTCTTGTTTTACCCCAAAAGAATGGAAGTGAAATGTGACAACATGCCCCATAGGTGGCGTGTAACATGTGAGGGGCACTGTTACGAACTGCTCCGAGACAATAAGGTTGAGATTCAAATGCAGTTTATTAGAGTAATCCAGAATCATAATCAAACACAGGCAAAGGGTCTCATTGTTGAGAAGTATCACTCAGGTGAGGGCTGCAAATCATTGTAAAAAAAAATATTAAAAAATTCCAAAGCATTACATTGGAACACAGTGAAACTGACAGTCATCAAAAGTGGAGAACATAGCACAACAGTATGAAGGTAAAAGAGTAGCAAAACTCGAGAGCACGTAGATGTGAATTTGAGAACTTGTACAATAAATATTCGTACTTGTATGTGAACATTTACACTCACAGCTCCAATGTGAAAACCTGTAAAATAAAAATCTGAACTTGAACGCTGAGATTTGCACTCGCAGACAATAGTCACAAACCTGTATTCTGAATTTGAAGCTGCAGACAAGTAGTCACAAATGTGTAAAATGCCATTCACAAAGATACAATGATGGTCACAAACATGTAAAATATATTTGCACTTCTTCTAACATTCAAATTCGCAATACAACCTCAAATTGGCATTTGCAACTTCTCAAATCTGTCACTGCAAGTTCAAATTTCACGCCTTGACTTTTGCTACTGTTTTTGCGATATATGAGGTGCAAAACTGATTTGTGCACTTGTAACTCAGTAATAGCGAGAGAGAGAGGGGGGCGGGGCGGGGGTGTTCAAAGGAGACGTTTTATTGGTTGGGGCCTAGCCAATGAAATGGGACTTCTATTGTACGCGATGATGTCACGAAACCCAGCTCCTCGTGGATGTTCTGAAACGCTAACATGGTTTAATGCATTATTAGACTGATTTAAAAGAAATGAATGATATTATCAAACTTAGTAAACACCATACTAATAATGTATACTACAGAAAAACAGATGAGCTCAGAATATGACGAAAGAAAGCAAATTTGTGTTCAGTGCAAACAAACCAGCTGCCTGTGTTTTATTAATAATGCATAACGAATTGTATGTTTTTTTTATAACTGTTGGTCCATTAAGCCTCATTAAGCATTTTCTTGGTTTTCTATGAGAGGAAAATGCTTAATTAGTCTTTAGCTTAGTCTTTTAATACCACTGTCTAAATTTAACGTGTTGTGTTCATATTCTGTGCTCATCTGCTTTTATGTAGTATACATTATTAGTATGGTGTTTACTAAGTTTGATAATATCATTCATTTCTTTTAAATCAGTCTAATAATGCATTAAGCCATGTTAGCGTTTCAGAACATCCACGAGGAGCTGGGTTTCGTGACATCATCGCGTACAATAGAAGTCCCATTTCATTGGCTAGGCGCCAACCAATAAAACGTCTCCTTTGAACACCCCCACCCCCCCTCTCGCCATTACTGAGTTACAAGTGCACAAATCAGTTTTGCACCTCATATATCGCAAAAAGAGTAGCAAAAGTCAAGGCGCGAAATTTGAACTTGCAGTGACAGATTTGAGAAGTTGCAAATGCCAATTTGAGGTTGTATTGCGAATTTGAATGTTAGAAGAAGTGCAAATATATTTTACATGTTTGTGACTGTCATTGTATCTTTGTGAATGGCATTTTACACATTTGTGACTACTTGTCTGCAGCTTCAAATTCAGAATACAGGTTTGTGACTATTGTCTGCGAGTGCAAATCTCAGCGTTCAAGTTTAGATTTTTATTTTACAGGTTTTCACATTGGAGCTGTGAGTGTAAATGTTCACATACAAGTATGAATATTTATTGTACAAGTTCTCAAATTCACATCTACGTGCTCTCGAGTTTTGCTACTCTTTTACCTTCATATTAATAAAGTATGAAAATACAATTATTATACAACACATTATAGATATGCTTATACATCAAGAATAAAACATTTATAGTTGTATTTATAAACTGCTTTATAGGGACAATGCCTTATAAATGATGAATTAACTAATGCTTAACTAATTATGTGCTGGTGTGTGTGTGTGAGCGTGTGTGTGTGAGAGAGATAGAGAGAGAGAGAAAGAGAGAGTGTGTGTGTGTGTGTGTGTGTGTGTGTGTGTTCTAAGCATCTTCAGAGGCTGTTGGCCTGATTGCAAAGTGATGTTACAAGGAAGCAATTTGATTGGCCATTCTATTTTTTCCAATATGAGGAACAGGAGATCCAAAAGTCTATAGACAGCAGATACATCAACATTATCTTGAACGAGTGGACATTACAGAGTGTCAGAGAAGACGGATTCCTGATAGAGAAGAAATTACAATGTAGCATCTTCGGCTGTGAGAGAAAAATGGATCTCAAGGAGTGGAGAGAGAGAAAGCTTTATTTCAAACCCTAGTAAGCTTCCTGTGTACTGTGGAAACCTCAGAATGTGATGGATTGGGAACACTCTACATAGTCAGCAACTCCACTTGATTCACAGTTGATTCTAAATGAGTTTAATGTTAGCATGCTGCTAAGCTAACAATAATGTAACGAAGATTACAAACATATAGCATATTAGGTAAATTTGAAATATTGCGTAAATTCGTCTTTTTTTTATTTGAAAATGTTTTATTAATACTTCTAAATAAAATGTTTTGTATTCATTTAAACATTTCTGTCAACTTCTCTGCCAGCTTAAATGACGTCCACTTCTGTTGTAATGCATTTTGAGAGTATCTCCAGAAAGATGCCATGCAGACTTATATTTTGGCCAAAACAAGGTATTTCATAATGCAGGATAATCTTGCCTTTTGGAACAGCCTTCGCATCTGCAGCAATCTTCAGCTCACTAGATTTTAGAGTTTATAAGCTTATGTGGTTTTTGTGTGTGTGTGTGTGTGTGTGTGTATGTGTGTGTTGCTTCTTGTGCAGTGTTTTACAGCACATCTCTTTTGGGGGCACCAATGCGATTGACAAATCACCATGGTGTGGTGTGTCACACTTTTGTAACATGTCTGTCATTCAGCTTTAACACACACGCTCCAACACCTCCTGATGTGAGAGAGAGAGACAGAAAAAAAGATGAACATGAGAGACAAAAAGAGAAGCATGGCCTTTAAAAAAAAGGGAGAAATGCACTTCCTGTCTCAGATGGAAAAACCATATAATTTGCAATAATGGTCCAACAATAGCAGAGTTTCTCTGTGGAGAAATTATAGTGAAAAGTGCTGCAGAGATTTCCGCACTGGCAGAAACAGATCCACAGTAGACAGAAGTCTTGTTTACTTGGTAAAATAGCATCAATTAGGCGAAGATGGTGGAATTAGCATATGCTTTTAATGGACTGGCCTTTGCCGAAGGTTCTCGGGGAGCCGCGGCTGTGAGGAGAGGGACATGTTCTGGAAAAAGCAGGAAAAGGTCATGTGTCTGCTGTGTTCAGGTGATCGTATTTTCCTCCAAACACTTGTGCATTTTCTCCCAGATTCACAGTGAAATATCTCACAAGTGAAAGGTTTGAAATTATTTATGAGAGAAGGGCTTTTTTCTCTAATTTTTCATATTTAGATTTTTTTTGTCCTGTACATTCCTTGTGTAGAACCCATGAAAGGTATAGCAGAAAATTCTGTCATTATCTGTCACCCTCATGTTTGTCAAACCTGGGTTTTACAAAACAAAAAATCATAAAAAAAATATATTATTTAAATTATTTTTGCATGTTTTATTTCTAATTACTGATTACGATTTTAATAAGTCTTAATCTGTCTTTAAATGTAAGCCACTTACTTCATACCAGCATCCCTCCTGTACCACGTCCTCCTTATGTCTAATTATTTTAAACTCAATTTAAATCCAGGGCAGTAGAGCTCGGGTCGCGTCTTGAGCTTGAGTCCTCCATTATAGACTGAGAGACAAATCTGTGTACCTTTACCTCTATTTAAGGATTACATCTTGTTTGGGTTAGATTGTGGAGTTTGGAATGATTTGCAAAATAATGTGTTTCAATTAAACTTGTAAATGTTAGTTTTGTGGTGTATGTGTATTTTCGACTCGATCTCACTGGAAAACGCAAGTTTGTGTGAGGTGGTGATTTTGTATGAATTCGTACAATTTGATTCATACAAAAACGTACGATTTTCAAAGGAATCTCATTCTGAAGGACCATACCTAAACCTACCCATCACTGGGGTTTACACTGATAGTACTAAAATGGACAAATGATATTTCATTTGAATTAGCCAATTCAGAAAAATGTAAAATGGCTATGAATTGCTGTGAGATTGTGTTGGTATTTTTCATGATGCTCAGACAAGTCAGGAGACTCAAGTCACCAGTCTAAAAAATGATGTGTTGGCTGTAAATAAATGAATGAACGAACAAACGGAAGGAAGGAACAAACGAATGAACGAACAAACGAACTAACTGTTTGCAGCTATTTGAGTTGTAGCCCTGGACCCGGATATATATTTTTAGTTCAAATCCACAGCTATCATTGCACATGCTTAATGTAACTTATTTAGCATTCATAAAAAAGTAAGATTCAACTGGCATTAGCACAGTCATTGCTTAAAGAGTCAGTGTTACCTTCAAATAGTCTATACTCTTCTTATAAGCATCTTAAAATGTTTAATTAAATCAAAGAATGATATTTTTTTATTTGCAGCCATGCATTTATTTAAGTTTTGGTAACAGGTCCTCTGAAATACTTTTTAGACTGAAGGCTTTTGCACCAACATGATTTATCGTAACTACTGCAATATTAATATAAACATTATAAAGCCTGAGTATCATATTTGATATGCAAATTTCTGATTTGAACCTTTTTGTCTTCATAATATAAATGTAGGTGAAGAACATACTTTACTTGACTTAAAGTCCTTAGCACTGTTTTCACAATGTGTTGGAATATTCTGAATTGAACTGAGATTTGAGAGCCATGGTATTATTAGAAATGAATAACTTAAATTTCAGTCGATTCTGCATAAAGCTATTGTATGGCTTCAAAACACTTATAATATAGCAGTGGTTTTCAGTCCTGGAGACTCTGCACATTTTGTATGTCTGTCTTATTTAACACACTTGATTGAGATTATCAGCTCATTGGAGTGCACATGTAAAATAGACAACTTTTTGTAATTTTTTTTTGGGATGTCAAGAAAAGATCTGGAAAAGATCAGCTTGGACAGTCTGCAACATTTCTGTTTGTATACTGCAGAAGAGCACCAGTCTTTGTGCTTTCAGAAAGTTTTGACAGCGAAAACCACTGTAAGACTCGTAAAGGAGGAAATTAGCAGTCAAATTAGTGTTGTGGTCAATATTCCTCAGTACAAGAGAGAGCTAATCAATCAAAACAGTTCACCAATTCATTTTAATAATTCATCAGTTACCACCCACTGGCATGCTCTCTGATTCCCTCAAAAAACGCTATTTCATCATTAAACAGGGAATAATTATGTCTGTTCGGATAAGCGGAAGGAATTCATCGGCTCTCTCTCCTTTCAATACCTCTCATTCGTCTGCAACCTCTCAAATTGACTGGTCTTGCACAGTTGCAGCCGAACAAGAAAGAGAATTGTTGGTGTCAAGCCGCAGTTTACAAATATGACATCTCCTCTGGTACGGCCGCAGATATGAAATATTGATTTATACGCAGTAAAAGGTCTTATAAAAATGATCACATACACATGAGGGATTAATGCCTGAAAGATCGATAGAAATTTCATTCCTGACGCTGGACTGTCACCTACGGTGAAATGCTAAAATAAAGAAATCAATATTATCTATGAAATGTCAAATTTATTATAATTATGTGGATGAAAGCTGGCCAAGTGGCTCCCGAGAGGCCAGGAGGGATAGGTTACCCTGTTCAGGCTCCCCTTGCGGTTCACACGCTCCGCCTGCCAATTTGAGCGCAATATCGGAGTAGAGGGCTGCCGGCTGCTCTCAGAGGCCAAATTCCTGCAGGAATATTTAACTGCATGTTTGGAAAGCCATGCTCTGGGTTGTGCGGGTTGTAACAGCTGCTGACGTGGAGTGACAGTTCTCTCCTTTCCCGATTGAGACCTGCCTGCTCTCCTGCTGTCTGTCTCACGAAGATGATGTCACGCAGGACAAAAGACGAGAACGGCGTGTCACAAGATGTCAGTACTGAAGACATATTCCCTTTTAACACTTATTGATTTCACCATCTCTTTGTCCTCTTAGTACGGGATTGATTGAAATCCTGTTTATTAACAGCACTTCACTTTATTTTCATATTCAGATTCCAGATCGCAAAACCAATAGCATTTTGAGACCTGTTATTATATCAGAGCATGTTTTGTATGTAGACATCTGGGAGGAATATAAGCTCAGCTTTTTTATGCTGTGTGTTTACATCCTCTCGGTGATGTGTTCTGATCCTAAGAGGAGCATAACTGTCCAAAAACTTGATTTATTATAGGAAGATCGAGGAAGCCAATGATTTGATAATAGTGTTATTTGGTAACACTTTAGAATACTGTTCCTTCGTTAATGAATATCTACACAGGAACAAAAGAGTAACACACTATTAACATTCTAGTAAATACTATTAACTAACAAGAAACTCTGATTAACAAATTAGTAAGTAATAGAGCTCAGTTGAATGTGGTAGTTCACTATTAGCTAATCAGTAACTACTATTTGTTTCATCTATATACAGGTTCATAATTAACATTAACAACATGAATAATGCATAATTTATAATAAAAGGTAACGGTAACCCACTAGTAATGACTCAAGTGTAACTGCATCCTTCTAAAGGAACTACTAATTATTTGGATCATTAATTTAAAGTAAAAAAAAAACATGATAACTACCTAATGTTGACTGACAAGTCATTGTAAGCTTTTGAAATCTTGTAAGATTTTGAATAGTAAATCCGTCAGATGGATTTGGCATTACTTTAGTCATTAGGGTTACCATGATCTTCACTTCAGAATTCTGATCCAAATAATTAGTCACCACTACTACTACTAGTCATTACTATTCAAAACCTTACAAAACAACTCAAAAGCTTACAATGACTTCAGTCAATATTAAGTAGTTATCAAGATTTTCACTTTAGCAAACTGATCCAAATTATCAGTTGTTCCTTTTGAAGGATGTAGTTTCACTTGATTCATTACTAATGGGTTACCATTACCTTATATTATACATTATGCAATATTAATATTAATTATGAACCTGAATATAGTAGTCATTAGTAAGTCTTGAGGTATAAAAAATAGTAGTTACTGATTAGCTAATGAACTACCACATTCAACTGAGCGTTATTACTTAATAATTTGTTAATCGGAGTTCCTTGTTAGTTAATAGTAGTTACTAGAATGTTAATAGTGCGTTACTCATTTGTTCCTGCATATTTATTCATTAATGAAGGAACAGTATTCTAAAGTGGAACCGTGTATTGTATTATACACTTATACGATTGTAAAAGTCTAATCATTCTAATCAATCAAATCTAATCATTTTAAGCACATTTTTTTAATATCATATTCTGTAACTTGTTAGTAGTGAAGCTGTTTTATCCAACAGAAGATGAGCAAACAGATTGTATATGTTCAGTGACTTACTACTCTGGATTTTAGCTTTGAGAAGGATTTCAAACATGTAAGTACAATTTATTTTGCACTGGGATTTTAATCAAATCACTACATTTTATTTGCTTCTCATTTACATTCATTTAAATTATGAGGATTTTAAATTCACCAAATAGTTACATCAATTTTGCATATGACATAAAATCACAGAAACCTGCATCTTAATTATAAACCACTTGCAATCTAATTTAGACAGGCCCTATCAATGCTGAAATAGTGCTCCAACATGTTTAAAAAGTCATTGCCTTTCTTTTCTATAATGAATTTTTGGTGAATTGCACAGATCTCAGATTAAACTCATTCACACACAATCAAGCTCAGCTGTATTATTTTATCAATGCAAGTTTAACTGTTAGTTGATTTCAGTAACCACCTGAACATCACCAATAAAACCTGGACAATAACCTGCAAAAACACATACAAATATAGTGCTGGTTTTAGAGCCACCATTAAAGCTCCCAGAAATCCATGAACACTTTATCCTGGATTTTCTCAGTATCCACGTTAACAGATGATGGGACGAACACTTCAGAGAGACCCTTAAGAGCCCACTGAGCCCAAACCCTTATCACACATTTAGAGCCACGCGCTTTACAGATGCCTCGGTCAATTGAACCAATTTAATGCTCTAGATATTAGTAGAGAGAGAGAGTAGGTGGAAATGGGACATCATGTTGTTACAATTCAAAGAGTGCTAAATCGAAGTCAGAAGATCAGACCAGGAGAGATAGACAGAATTTATATAAGCCTGGTGGCAGACAAATATTCTGTCTATTTTTCCTGGTCTGATCTGAGATATATATATATATATATATATACACACACACACAAACACACACACACACACACACACACACACATACAGAGGGAGAGAGAAAGAGAGGGAGAGAGTTAAGGCGTTTGTTGCATAAAGAAGAGAGAAGGAATGTAAAGAATTAACTTATCAGAACATGTAGGATGATGGCCATCTGACACCTATGCTTTTGTGTTCGTTCGTTCGTTCGTTCGTTCGTTCGTTCGTTCGTTCGTTCGTTCGTTCGTTCATTCATTCATTCATTCATTCATTCATTCATTCATTCATTCATTCATTCATTCATTCATTATCTTCCCTCTGTACAGTGCATTGGAGATCTTTCTTTATGTAAAATTATATTGTGTGAAGGCAGTGGCGCCTCCAGAAATTTTTCATAGGGGTGGCCAGATGGGGCCACTTAAAATCTTGGGGTGGCACACCAAAACTATAAACCATAATTTCAGAATTGTATTCTACTGTTGTAGTAAACCGGCCTGTAGAAAACTATCAGAAAGACTTAAGGAAACTCCTACTGATATACTTTGGTTTATTGTGTTATATTTAATGTTACTAATGATATTAGTAGGGCCTTACTAATATATATTATATTATATATAATGATATATATTATATAGATATGATATATATAAGGGCCCTTGCCCCGCGGCAAATTTCCAGATACTTACATCATTGTGATGAATTTAATCCTTTTTAAGTTATTATTTTGCAGTGTAAGATTACAGTTAACACTTTTAAATATTACATAAATGTATTATGAATTTGTAAAAAACTTAATGAGTGTATAAATCAGCAGCAAAAAGCAATTCTTGAAAAAATCTGCACAGTAATTTGATCAAATCTAAATATGTTAATAAAAACAAATTACTATTAGTTCTCTTATAAAATTCAATCAGGCAATCATACATTTCACAATTTTATATTTATATATGAATCTCAAGAATTCAGAAGTGCATATATAGCCTACACTACAAAGAATAATATGCAATTAAATTATGCTTATTTTAAATGTATTGAGCAGGCTAGGTATAACAAAATATATTGGCTTTTAATAATATTTCAGTGCGCAAACCCATGATAACATGAAAAACAGAGCGCACAAAGCGTGTATGCGCATCGCGGGTGCAGAATGATGTGCTCAAAGCAACATGGAGTCACAGTGTGCAGCGCTGCATAAGTGCGCATTTAAAAGTTCACGTAACAAAGCGAAGAAATGTCGAGCGCACAAAACCTAGTGCGATTTGTTCCTTTGTTTCACAGTTTTGAATTCCAGTTATTGTGCGTTTGATGCTGATTCATAGTCCTTGTGATGTGTGTGATCTAGCAAGCACACGATAGTGAGTCGTTTAAAAACAGCAACAAACTCCAACAAAATAAAGTAATTTTATGCAAATCTACGGCCTTTTATCTACAGGTAATGCATTATAATGTGAATATATCATATTGGAGAGAGTTTTACCGTGCATCCAAGAGGCGCGCGCGCTGTTTGAATATGAATGGAGAATGATTGACTGACAGCCGCAGAGGAGGGAAAACGAGTTTCCGTATATACTTTAATGATGTAAATAGACTTCTGTCCCTCACATTAAGCTATGGAATGACTTCAGATGACTTTGTCACCCAAACTGAAGTGAAAAAATCGGGAGGCGCCGAAAAACGCGCTGTTTGCATCCCTGCTTGTCAAAACGTGGCAAAGAAAGACACATAAAAAAGCTGCTGAAACAGTATACTGTAACCGTTTGGCACTTAAAAAGCACGTCACGACACATAATTCCCCGTCTTCTTTTACTAAAGAATATTTTTGACTTATTTATGAAATGCATAACTGATGCTACTAAAATTTGTACTGGCCATTGGGGTGGCTAGTGGGGTGGCCAGGAGTCGGCCAGGGGTGGCCACGGTGGCGTCATTGTGTGAAGGGTCATAGCAGGAGTGTCCAATTCTGCTCCTGGAGGGCCACTGTCCTAGCCTGGATGTCCTAGCCCGCCCACAAAATTTTTCGATCCATTGAGGAATAATTATGATCGGTTCAGAAATCGTCGGGCCAATCAAATTGCCAGAGCGGGCTTTATACGATGATGGACAGATGATCTGCAGTTACGTAATCATCACGTTATCAAAGAGCGCTTGGGTTGAACTGGTTGGTTTCCCTCAAAGGAAAACTGCAGCTGGAGAACTGAGATGTATAGATTACGCTATCGCGTCTATTGTAAAAGAAATCGACAGCGCATTAATTTTAAAAGACGAACAGAGTACTGCAATCAAGGCATTTGTCGATCGGAAATATGTGTTTGCTGTCCTTCCTACGGGATTCGGGAAAAGTTTAATTTATCACCTGGCTCCGATGATCACTAAGAAGATGGGACGCAATGAAAACCCTGTGGTCGTTGTGGTTTCTCATTTGGTCGCACTCATGGAGGACCAAGTAAAAGAAGCAACACTCATTATTTTACTACTTCTTCCAGCATGCGTGCAGTTGAGTTCTGTTGACAACTATGCTATGCAACTATGTAGCTGACTTACTGCGTTGCCCTGGTTGGTTGTAGGTCTATCCAATGGAGTGCAGTTTTTTTTTTCTCCCCTGGTTCGGTTAAGACACGCCTCATAATCAAAGCCTTATGGAGCAGTATAAGACTCACATTCTGACTAGAATTTGAGTATGTCAGACTACCACTGTCCTGCAGAGTTTATTTTCCAACACACTCCCTGCATCCAAATGTGCCTACTTCTATACTATATAGTAGGTGAAAAACAGTAATTGAGCCAAGTAATGTGTACCACTAGCCTGGTTAAAACCAGACCATTCTCAGTTGTAACTGAGTTTTGGTCTGGCAAAGCGTTAAAAACAAATCATTTCCAGAGGGGCGTCACCAGCGGACGTCGCGGGTAGACCTAAAACCAATCAGAGCGATGAAGGAGATGACTTATGCAGAGCGGCGGCCGGCGGAGAAACATCTCCGAGTGTTGTTCTTGGCTCGGTTTTTAACAAAAAGGAAACGTTCAAATCGCTTAAAACAGACGCGATAGCTGATTTGAACGAGTGATGTTCGACGGCGGCATCCATCTTTGTAATGTAGGCAACAAAATCTGCTTCAAAATCCCAGTGCTGTCGTCATCGTGTAAAGCCCGCCCCAACGTTTCTGATTGGTGCCTTGATTTCGACGGATTGGAAATGGGCTTGAATGACCTCTTTGCCAGACTAACTTTCAGAGCAAATCTAAATTTGCCGGAAGTTGTCTGGGTTTTCCCAGGCTAGTGTACCACTTGATAGTATTCATAAAATAGTAGGCAAAAAGTACACGGATGACTTACTACTTCCAGTGAAATTCTAAAGTGTGCATCTACTGGACACTTTACTATATGGGGCCATGGGACAGGATTTCTGAATGGCTGTGAAGTGATTCAACTGACACCGTAGGCGGATGTAGTACCTCTGAATTTCATTCATAATACAGACTCTATATAGAACTTTTTTAACTGTTGCTGAGCAAGTTTCAAACTAAAGATAGTACCCAATATACAGTATGCGATTTCGGACACAGCAACTTGAATGGAAGTTAAGGGGCTGTTTACACCGCACTGTTTTCAAATAAAAATGTAAAACTTTTTATTTATTTATTTATTTTTTATCTTGGCCGTTCATTCACACAACAACAGTGTGTTTGGGGCCAGAAAACACAAACTTTTAAAAACTGGTTTCAAAGGGGAAGTTTTTAAAAACGATATAATTATCGTGTAAACTACAAAAACGAGAATTCTTGAAAAAGGTTATGAGTTCAGTCTATAGACGAGTTATGTTTCTTTACAAAGTGACATCGCCAACTACTGGCCTGGCATGCATAATACAGCATTTTTAGTCATTTTTGCTGATCCGTGTGAACGGGGATCATATGTACCATAAGTATCCTGAAGACCTTGATGAGATGGTTTTAGTGTGTTAAATTAGGGCTGGAACTAAACTTACAATATTAGAAACCCTTGGGTTAGGCCATTTGATGTCATATTTTAAAACAATGGCACTGATAAATTATCAGTAAATTCCCTAATCCCCTAAACTTATCATTAAACTAGCTGCGATGAATAGGTTAACGGTCACGGTCACACTTTAGCTTTGGGTCCAATTCTCACTATTAATAAACTATTCTACGATTTTTGGCTAAGTAAACTCCCAATTATAATTAGTAAGGTAGTTGTTAAGTTTAAGTGTTGGGTAGGATTAAGGGATGTGTAGAATATGGTCATTTAGAATAAGGCATTAAAATGTGTTAATAAACAGCCAATATCCTAATAATATCCTAGAATTGGACCCTTAAACTAAACACTGACTAATAAGATTTGCCGCTCGGTCATAATCAAAGTTTGCATAACAGCATGAGAGATAGAAAAACATACTGTAGCAACAGAGCCAAATGAAAAATACCCACTTTAGAATAGAAAAAAATAAATAAAATAAAACATGAGTGTGAAAACATCCCATATTTTTTGGACAAATCTGTACCCAGAAGTGAGCTTAATCTGACAAAAATTCCCACAGCCTCCTTTTGGGATTTGAGGGATTTTCATGAGTATTTTAATGTATATATAATGTAGGTGTGTGGTATTGCAAAAATTGTATTGTTCACAGGTGTTTTAGTTAAATATTTAACAGTTCAGTTATATTTCATTTAGTATATAGTAAACATTCCACCTTTTTTATTATTCCAGAAAAAAAAGTCTCTAAAAAGATTTAAGTTGAATTGGATGTATGTGTGCACATATGTTTTAATGTCAATCTCTGTATGCACTGGCCCTCTATGAAAGCGTCATTGAAAGCACGGTGGTTGAGTTCAGCTGACTAGTTTCACCCCAGCAGCCTTTTTATCCTCTACCCCAGATTAGGGTCACCACCCGGCCAGTGCTTCTGCCTCTCCCCGCTTTAATGCTGCAACTGAACAGACTCACTCTGATGAGGATGCTCTTCCAATGTGTTGCCTGTACGCTTCCATAAACAGGTCAGTTCAGGGGTCCGCACAATATGGTTGCATTATTCCCCATCCTAAACTTCAAGGGCTGCTGTTCCTCAGAGTAATTTACCTGCGTGTGCGTGGAGAGGGTCTGCTGTCTCCAGGGACAGAGGACATGGTGTCAGGGCTATACTCTTTCACTGCAAGGGCCTGGAGGTTTATGATACATTCGAGACAAGGTGCCATAATAGACTTTTGTAAAGAATAGTGAAGTTATTCTGCGTTCAATTTTGTAAAAATTTGCATCCTATTTTTTAATTTTTATTCAGAGTGATGTGTCTACTCTTATAGGGTTAGTTCACCCAACAAGCAAATTACTCACCCTCTTGTTGTTCCAAACCTTCGTTCATCTTCAAAACAGAAATGAAGATATTTTGGTCACTTTTATAATAAGGTTCATAAGTTAACATTAGTTAACTAGATTAGTTGTATGAACTGCACTTATCCAGCATTTGTTAATCTTTGTTAATGTCAATTTCAACATTTAATACTACTTTATTAAAATCTTGTTAACATTAGTTAATGCACTGTAAACTAACATGAACAAACATTGAACAGCTTTGTTTTTATTAAATACATTAACAAATACAGTAACAACTGTATTGCTCATGGTTATTCATGTTAATACATTAACTAATGAACTTTATTTTAAAGTGTTACCGATATTTTTGATGAAATCCGAGGTTTCTGAACCAGCCATAGGCAGCAACGTCATTGCAACTTTCAAGGCCCAGAAAGTAAAGACATCACTAAAATAGTCCATGTGACTACAGTGGTTCAACCGAAATGTTATGAAGCGATGATAATACTTTTTTTGCGCAAAAAGAAAAGAAACAAAAATAATGACTTTATCATTATTTGCTCTTTATTGGCTAGCTCTTGCGTCAGCATCACACGCATGTGTGGTGGCGCTCACGTGAACAGCGTAATAACCATAACCGCAACCGGTTACCGTAATAATTACTAACCCTAACTAACCCTAACCGCAATAATTACACTACGTGAATAGCGTAGGAGAATGATGTGGAAGAGAAGAGATTGTTGAATAAAGTCGTTATTTTGGGGTTTTTTTGCGCACAAAAAGTGTTTGAATCACTTCACCAAGTTTCCACCAAAACTATTCGTCAAGAGCAGCACAGGGTCAATATTCATGATCGGCTGCTATAGCCAAATCTTTGATTACTCGTGCCAATACCAAATGTCAGTTTTAATGATGTGAACAGTGCAAATCTTGATCTGTGGACAATCTGAAATGTATTGTTCTCTGATGAGTCCACCTTCACTGTCTTTCATCCTTGGGATGTACGGTGTGGAGAAGCCCCAACTCAGGCTTACCCCCGGACTGTTGAGGCGTGACATCTAGACAGTTGCAAGGCCAGAGTGAAGCACAGGGGTAGATCAGTGATGTTTGGGCTACAATATCATGGCATTCCCTATTGTGCTTGATGGTGTGTCACTGCCAAGGACTACCGAACCATTGAGGACCATATGCAGTTAATGGTTTAAACATTGTACCCTGAAGGGGGTGCCGTGTATCAGCATGGTGTGGGGTATATCTTTAAATTATCCATTTCATACAATAGAATATTGTAACTAAGAACATTGTCACTGTAAATATATTAAACTTTTATTTTAGTGGTTACTTTTAGGTATAGGTATGCGTTAACTAATGCTAACAAATACAACTTTTGATTTTAATAATGTATTAGTAAATGTTGAAATTAGCATTAACTGATTAATGCTGTAGAAGTGCAGTTCATTATTATTCCATGTTAACTAAAAAAGTAGCAACTAATGTTAACTAATGAAACCTTATTGACCCTAAAGTGTTACCAAAATATCATATAAGAGATTCATATAAATGTGTATATCATGTAACTGAAAGGTATACAAGCTTTGCATATGGCATATAAATGATACATTTAAAACTTGCAGTTTGTACAAATGATGAAATTGACACTTTAGATTAGGGTATGCATCAAAGTGATGTAAATGACTTGTAGGCTATACCATATACACATCATTTGTAACAAATTAGAAAGACTTACAAATGATATGTAACACATTTACAAGTGATGAATAGCTTACACGTATTCATGTGTTTACACATCATCTATAACAGGTTTTGAACACTCTGTAGTGTAAGTGCTGACTGGATAGGCTATAGACAGCTGTCTTCTCTGACACATGGAGTCTTTAACTGCTGTGAATCTGCATGTGAGCTTCAGTGGAAGATAAAACCAGTTCTGAGGTTCACATTATCGCTAGATCCCACACACTCCACACAGAACCCCAGTCTTGAAGCCAAGAAGCCAAGTGTTGATGGATGAAAGGATTTAACATTAGAATTCCCTAACTGTAAATCATTTATAAATGTTTATTCACTTTAAAGCTTGAAATAATTTACACTTTCTTAAATATACTGCTTTAGCTTATATCTTAAAGGGTTAGTTCACCCAAAAATGAAAATTAAGTCATTAATTACTCACCCCCATGCTGTACCAACCCCCAAGCGACGAGAAAACTTTTTGTGCGAAAAAAACAAACAAAAATAACGACTTTATTCGACTATTCCTTTTCTTCCTTGTAGGCCTGAAACGAGACTTCAAGAGATTTCCACGACGCGCACGCGCGAGAACTTAACTGAAGTAGTTGAAGGAGATCGCAATTCTCGCGCATGCGTCGTGGAAATCTCTTGAAGTCTCGTTTCAGGCCTACAAGGAAGAAAAGGAATAGTCGAATAAAGTCGTTATTTTTGTTTGTTTTTTCGCACAAAAAGTTTTCTCGTCGCTTGATAAACTTATAGTTGAGCCACTGTTGTGACATGGAATATTTAAACATTTTCTTTAATGACTTTCTGGGCCGTCATTCCCGGTGTCACCAGTGTCATTCCCTTAGGGAGCCTATAGCAGTCATAAACCTCTCAGATTTAATCATAAATATCTTCATTTGTGTTCCGAAGACGAACGAAGGCCTTACGGGGTTGGTACAGCATGGGGGTGAGTAATTAATGACTTAATTTTCATTTTTGGGTGAACTAACCCTTTAATGTTTGTGCTTTTGAACATAGACCAGCTTAGAACTTCATAATACATCAATGAATTATATCCTGATTATTTACTAATGGTTTGTTCATCATTTGTTTATGATTAACCATTGTTTAATGAGCTAAAGATACAACAATTTTGACACAAATGTCTAAATGATTTATAAGTTGTTGATATATCAACTAATATCTACTAATCTACTATCTACTAATGATCTGTTTGATTACTCCATGATTTACTATTTTTTAAGGTAACTTACAATGCATTTGACAATTTTAGCATACCACTTATTAATCATTTATGAATGTATAGTCATGTTTTGTGAATTATTAGTCCACCATTAACTAATAACTTACAAATGACTTTTAACTGAACATTACTATAGTGTTATCACAAGCACTTTAATTCACATTAAATAATGATCTGTTAATCATTATGTAATGTTTAATAAGTTCATTAGTAAACATCACAAAGTTCAGTATCTCATAATTCTAGTTATTTGAATGTATATCAAAATTATAGATCAGTTAATTATATAATGTGTGTTGATGATTTATTAATGAAAGTTATTATAAAGTATTACTAAGTTGTTAACACTTTATAATAACTGCACGCTATGAATCATTAGTTAGAATCATTAGCATTAGTAAATAGTTAATTCATAATTTATATAATTCACAATTCATATTAATAAGCAGGTTATAAATACAGCTATATAATGCATTATTCTTGTTTTATAAGTATATCTATAATGTGCTTAATGATTGTATTTACTTTATTAATGATCAATTTATCATTTTAAGTATATTACATATTTCAAACCAGTTATTTAGGAGTTGTCAGTAGTTCATAAGATCATTTCGAAAGTGTAAGTAAATGATTAATAAACAACTTAAACAAAAAATACATCGTATAATTTAGGCATATAGTAATAGTTAAGCAGTGTGTTAATAAATGCTGTAATTAATGATTAATTGAGTAATCTCCTTTGTTATCACTTTCGATGAGCTCACAAACATAGTTAACTGAATTTTAACTGAACTACTAAATGTTTTATAACTACCTGAATTAATTACGAATTACATTAAGAATATGTGTTAATAAAGCATTTATTAACACACTAAGCTAATTTTACTGTTTAAATAATAAGATGTATTAATGCACATTTAAATAGTTTATTCATTATTTACTTACACTTTCTAAATGATCGTATGAACCGGTGATAAAAATTAAATTATTGGACATTATGCTTATAGATCAGTGGTCTCAAACTCGGCCCCCTATTTGACATTAAAGTTTAATGTTAGTGCGGCCTGTCGTTGCGTGTGCCGCGTTTTTTTTTTTGTTTTTTTTTTATCCCTTATGGGCTACCACAGATAGTCTCGTGACAGCTTACGGTGGGTTTGTTGTCAATAAGTGTCATAGACAACCGCGAAGTACAAACATACTGCGCCTGGAAAAAATGAGCGCGTCGCTTCACGCGCCTACATTTAAAATAACGAACTTGAGCGCGCAAAATATGTGAGCGCGACATGTGAACAGGCCCAAGGCGAGCTACCAGCCTACCACCAATCAGGCCACGAGCTACTGGTAGCTCGCGAGCGACGTGTTGGAGACCCCTGATCTAAAACAATGTGAGAATAATCATTTTGAGCTTGTAAGATGTGTCCAACAGGTTGAGAAGAAGGTTTGCTTTGATTTGTGCAAAGTCAGTAATTTGCCTGAGACACTATACATGTGTAGAATGAATTCAATAAGACATGACTGCAAATATTTGTATTTTAAAAGCAATAATTGTTTTTCTAAGTATAATAAAAGGAAATGTGCCTTCCAAAAAAAAAACCATTCAATATAATATTAGTGTTTTATTAGTGTTGAAAATAAAAAAGGACATGAGCAAATATAAGTATCACAAAGATGTTCTGTATAAGGAAAAGAAAAAGAAAGTTTGTAAAATGAACTTCAACTGTCAGAAGGACAGCTCATCAAGAACGAATTAGAATACTTAAATAACATTTTTATGTGGAATACTTGATGGGGCCCAGCCTGACCCAGACTCTACCTCCAGCGGCCCCGAGTTAAGTTGAGTTTGAGACCCCTGTTATAGATCAATAATAAAGCATTTATAGCTGTATTTCTAAACTGCTTATTAATTTCTATTTATGTTTTATAAATTATGAATTAATGACTTACTAATGCTTAATATATTTATCTCATCATCTATTTTACATGAATAATGAACATTGAGACATCTATAAACTTCAGCCTTACTTTTGTAAAGTGAATATTCTCATTTGAATCATTCCAAGCCTTGAACTCCTCCACTTATCACATTATCATCTCTCTGAACACACACACACACACACACACACATAAGGATCCAAGTGTAGCCACAGCAAAGGTCATGCTCCAGCATCCCAGTCTCCTGCTGTAATTCACCAGTGATGTTTAGTGATCATTACCGCCCTCCTCTTCCAGTTTAGCATGAGGGGACCCGTCGTTTCATCCACCCTCACAGGGGGACGGTCCAATGAGGAACAACTCACAGCGGGGGGGTGGGGGGTGGGGGGGTGGTTGTGGATTTTATATGATTTTATAATTGGCAAGCTTAATTGGTCAGAGTTGTTACAAAGAGATGGGTCTGGCTGGAGGTATTAGTTGAATTGGGGGTTCAAAGTTCAGGCCAAAGTTGACTGTGTGTAGACAGCTGCCATAGCTGTCAACTGTCATCTCCTGTTGGTCCAATTAGATGCTGGCCCAGTCAATTAAAGGCTCCTATCATTTTGGTTAGAGAAAATGTGTACATTTCTTAACGCTGTTTGTAAAGAAGTGCATTGGCTGTGGTTAATTACAGTGAACTGACACATGAACCGATGCATTGAACCAAGTCACCGATAATCCTTTACACTCGAAAATACATTACAATACGGAAGAAAAGATCTGTCGTTACTTCTGTTTCATTGGAACTTTATAGGTGTGCTTCTTAAGTCAAGGGTGAACCAAAAGACAGCAACAATATACAGCCTTAGAATTTAGCCAAAAGGGCAATCGTATATGGCACCATTTCATTAAATCTTGTGGAGGAGGCAATCCTACAATAACAGCGACAAGCTCATCCAAGATGGTGGAAAGTATGAGAGAAACGCTATATTTATCTGGGCAATATAGACAGCAGACAGCAATAGAGCCCATTGTATGACATGACCAACCAAAGGACAAGCTGCCCATGCAGGGCTTTAATATCTTTGTTCTTGGTTCTGTTTTACACATCCAGTCATGTCAGATGGCAAAATATTGATAAAGAGGAAAATCCAGCAGGGCAAACTTGGCTGTTTATTTATTTGCTCTCACACATCCCTTTTCTGTCCATCACATACAAACACACAAGCACGCATGCACGCACACACACGCACACGCACTGGATTGCATGTTTTATGGGGACTTCCTTGAGACATAATGATTTTTATACTGTACAAAATTCTGTCCCCCTACACTAAAACTACCCCTAAACTTACCCATTACAGAAAACTTTCTGCATTTTTACATTTTTTTAAAACACTTCATCCAGAATGATTTATAAGCTGTTTTCCATATGAGGAAAAAAAAAAAAGCCCTCATAAGGTCAAAATTTACTGGTATTACTATCTTTGTGGGGACATTTGGTCCCATAACCTATGGATTATCACGCACACACGCACACACACGCACGCACACACACACACGCACACGTTTTATGGGGACATTCCATTTTTGTACTGTACAAACTGTATTGCCTAACCCTAAACCTACAGTACCCCTTAAAACTGTTGATACATGATTTATAAGCTGTTTTCCTCATGGGGACAAAAAAAATGGCCCCACAATTAATTCATATTATTAAAAAGTACTCAACCAGAAATCAGTTTGATTTTATTAACAGTTAATGTGACAGAAACACTATCCGTGTGAAAACACTGTAAAAGTGATGTAAGCCTTTTGTGTTTAGAAGGGGGAGGGGATGTTGAGTGCAGAAACTTACAGTATGTTTTCAGAGTAGAATGAGCTCTCTTATCTCTAAAGATCAAAGAAAATTTGATTCCTCACGATATTATCCTTTTAATTCCACATTCTGAAATCCCATCAAGCACCTTTTTAAGGGGAATCAGCTGAGATCAGAAACCTGTGAACATGTCTTATTAAATCTGTTAATAAACGGCCCACCTCATCATAGAATATGTAATGCCCTCAGGCGAATGAGAGACACCATTCAACCATAAAACAGACGAGTGGAATAAGAAGCAGAAAATCGCCGTATAGCTTTTATGTTGCTCGCCGTCCATCAGGCAGCAGAGAGAAAGGATTTTGCAGCCATAAAGACAGAGCTCAGGAAAAGAGCAGGCGAGCTTGTGCTCACTGGAATTAATCAGTTTGGGTTTTGGGCCTGAACTTAAATGTCAGGCGCTGCTCTCTCAATGCTTCTGGGCGATTTCTTAAAGCAGGAAAACACGTTAAGCTCACTCACACACACTCACGCACACACCGGAGGTCAAAGTTGGTCAGTGAGCCAAGAAATACCATATCAGAGCTGCCTTCCTCTGCTATTGCCAGCAGTATAAATTGCAGAATTAGTGTATTGATTGGGGAATGTAGCATCCAGCAATCACTTTTAGAGTCCTGACAAGATTATTTTATCCTTGTTTTCCTGTATGATTATGTGTTATGTGTGAGTTATGCTCCCAGCATGGGAACTGACAGACTAAATTTACTCAATAAAATAGGGCAGTTAGTGAAAGCAGTCAGCCACAACAGAGAGATCTGTTACCGTTAGCATGCGTGCTAGCTCGACAGACTGCCAACTGCCCCCACCAAAGAGATCAATATACCAAACGACCACACAACTTTCTTGAACATGCCGCATTTAAAAATATGAACTGAGGAACCTGTACTGCACAGATAAATCATTGTTACCTTTTTTATGAAAGCTGTGATCTAGGAAATTGGGGATTTCAGGGGTTTAAACAGATCAAGATAAAAAGTGACATTTTAGTGTAAGTTCAATAAACTAGGCAAGCACACATGCATGCACACACACACACACACACACACACACACACAATGGGTTTGCATGTTTTATAAGGGAATTTCCATGGACATAATGATTTTTATAATGTAATATATTTGTATTGTATTTTGTTTATATTTCTTATGATTTACAAGTGATTTTCCTGATGTTGACCAAAAGAGAAGTCCCCACACGGCCAAAAATGCCTGGTATTACTACTTTTGTGGGGACATTAATATAGCATATTCCCCATAACATAAGGAATACCAGGACCACATATACACACACATCATCTGGTGTCTCGTATAGCTTTATGTTAAATGTCTAGTTTGCTCCAGATGTTTGTGAGCTGTTCCACACCATGTTCAAATCATTATCACATAAAAATGTAACAGTAATTCAGCCTTAACCCCGCCCAAAATATGAAAATGTTGTCACTAATTCAATGCAAGTGAATGAATGGATACCACAGCTGTGAAGAAAGATTGTATTGGTATTTTTTTATTATATAACCTCAATTATTTTGTGGTACATGCTTTTCTTTCCTCCGTTGGAGGAACCACGGTCATTTTAATAAAATGAAAAATAGTTGCTTAAGAGTCTTTAAAACTACTATTCTGATTCAAGAAAAAGTATTGGTCTGGAATTACATGAGGATGGCTAAAAGATGACTATTTTTATTGTTATTTTTTATTATCATTATTGGGTGAACTGTACATTAAACATATAATTAGATTTATTGTTTGACAAAAACACCCATAACTGTGACGTATGCACACGTGTAACCTGCATTTTTCCCTCGTTAAAACCACATATGTTTTCTCGCCCAGCAGCGTCTAGTCATGGGAAAAGGCAATATCGAGTCTGCAGTCTGATTGATGAACTCTGTACGTTTATAATCTCATTTGGAATGGCTTTCTCACTCTCAGTTGTATATGTGTCAGTCTGCAGTGAGGATTTCATTATGGCTGATTGATACTCCTAGTAAACAAAATCCCTCTGCAAATGCCTTAATCTCTGATAAGATGACTCATTTTCCTGAGTAATGGTGCTTTATGATTATATCTGTCACACAACTGCTATGGCATAAATATTTTGGAAAACACCGTTGGTCCTCTGGACCACTGCGAGTATTTCTATATTGAGGAGAAAGTGTTCCATCAAAAAGCAGTAGCAATAACCATGACTGTTGTGTTAACCTGATTGAATTTCAGTTTTTAATCTAAACTTAAAATGCAATGCATTGAAGTTTCCAGTGTCTAAGTCAGTGGACCTCTGACAAAACCAACAAGACGGCTGTGTCATAGGATCCACTGGAGGCGAACTAACTGAAGCAAAGTCTTTAATCCAAAGCATGAGCAGATACACAAAAACAAAGACTTGACTTGGCAAACCAAGAACTTAGGCATGAACAAACTCACCAACAGCCGGTTACACATAACAAAGCTAGACAAGAACAAAGAAAACATGAGGGCTATGTATACAAAAAGAGTAATGACTAAAAAGGAACACCTGTGAACAATCAAACAATGAACCAATAGGAACAAGACATATGAACAGGGGAAGCACATGACATGATTTTAGTGTAAGTTGAATAATGAGAATCATGACAAAACCAGGAACATGACAATGGGATAACTCAGACTAAGCCAAGTTACAAAATGAAAGACATGAAACATAACCGTGAACTAAAAGCTAAAACCAAACGTGACAACGGCGTTATTCCTTTCAAGATAATCATCAATTTTATTTCCCTTTGATTTTCCTCATAGAAATCAAAGTTTAAAGGCCCATTCACACCAATGACGATAACTAAAGTATAACAATAAAGATACAGTTCTAAAAATCGTTCTAATCTAAATATTAAAGAATAGCAAAGTCCACACTATCCGACTGTTATCGTTGGGATCACTTTTAGTGCAATTTTTTTTCTAGCTAACGAACAATAAAAACATTGACAGCCAATCAGAATCTATAAGAGCTCGAGCATTTAAAGTGACCAAAACTGCAGTGCGCTTATATCAACTTACATTGAAACTTATATCAACAGAACGATATCGTCTGCTGGTGTGGATGCTAATATAGTTCCCTTTCGAAAGGGTCCCCTAGGGGTCAGTATGGGGAATGCCTCTGGCATGACAGGTGTCTGAAGCATGAGTCTAAACATGACAATGAACTTGACATTAGGTGTGTTCGACATCGGCTGCGGCTGGATGTAACCGATCGGCGAGAGTTGCCGCGTGCAGGCGGGGAGGAGCTGCAAAGGAGACGTGAAGTTGGACACTTTCTTGTTCCCGTAGTGACCGCTCACGTTGTGTTTGCATACTTTAGCACAGCTGAAGTGAAATAAATGCAATATTTGCCAAATACACAGATATTTCAGACACATTTTCATTCAATACTTTACTGCTTCATACAGCATCTGTTTGAACAAGAATAAAGTTCAAAATAAGCTTATATCAATGGTGTAGTCAACGTTTTTTAATCAGTTTTATTTTGATAAACATGACACAATATAACATCGCGACTACATGAAAAGACTGTTTACTGTTATAAAAAACTGATTTGTGAGCTTTAGTGGAACTAAAGGTCTGAGAATAAACACGAAACGCACGTGATCTTTGTCATGCGGTGAATCCAGCCAATCGTGGAACAGCTGTGACGTCATCAGAGCTTGTGCAGCTGCTCTTGAGAAGCTGCGCTGGCTGGGTTCTCCGGCTACTCTCGAATCGCTCTCGTGGTACTTTGATGGCATACGTCACAGTCATGTGGCGTCGGCGCTGCATCAAGTCGGACAAAATTTCTAACCGGCATGCACTGCTTCAAGTCAGCCGCCGATCGGCCTGCGCAAAGCTGCATGAAGTCGAACACACCTATAGGCAGGCGACAGCCTATGACGTCACTACAGGTGAGTCCGAGCCACCTCTAGCACTGCAAGTTTTAGGAAGTGTGTTCATCCATGTCATCGTAACCTGAGACTTTACCATTACAGATTTTTTTTTTTTTTTTAGTTATCATTCAAGATGTGAATTGGCCTTAACTATGGTAAACAGAGCTACTAGCCTTCTACACTCCGACATATTCATCTATTATAAGTCATTTTCAGTTGTCTTTGAATCAATTGCTACACTTTGTCTTAACTTTAGTTTGTACCACTTAAGCAGTGAATTTATTGCTATTCCATTTTTTAATACCTCTGCATTCGAATAAAGCTACACTGTTAGACAAAAATCGGCATAATATGGAAAGCTTTAGGTACATAGATTTTCTTTTAAGGATACCGATCAAATGACAAGCTATTGCACCCCTAACTTTTGCACATTTAAACAGAGATTTTTTTTTTTTTAAATCTGCTGTCTTGTCTTGTGGTTTTTACTCAAACTGTAATCTGACACTTTGTGATGGTGTCACACGTTTGCTCTTTTTGTCAAATACCCGATTAAAAGTGTTAAGTGGAAAGAAAAAGCAGCTCTACGATTATGATCCTTCAAAGCGACACATGACAAGACAAAGTGTTGAGTGTCAAGAGCCATTGGCCGAAGGGCAGCAGCTCAGCAGGCCTGCATCACTCTAAGACACAAATTCACACACATACACACTCTTGTCTGTGACATTATGGGGTTATGTTTGGAAGGTGCATGCTTGGAAATCCTCTTTCCAAAGGACATTAGTGCACAACAAAACATGTGCACTTCATTTATCAAATGGAAATACATATTTGGGTTTTTGAACCCTAGTGAAAATATGCTACAATGTAATTGAAATACATGTATTTTATGCTAAGTATACAACACATACATTTACTTAAATGCACATGTACTTAATATAAATTCCCTGCAATTGTATTCTTAGTATGCCAAATTGGTATACTTAAAGTCTGCTAAATTGAAACAACTAATTTTGAACTTAATGCACTTTAGTTATCCGGAAATAGTGCTGAGGTCCAACTTTAGTCCAACTAAAGCTATACTTAAGTATATTTGATTGTGCTAAAGTGGAACAATTGCAAATATACTTTAGGTACATATCTTGCATTTAATGACTGATATTATACAGAGATCATACTATCCTTACTAATAGTTATAATAAATCACATTTTAGGCTTAATATTAAGAAATGTGCATTGCGCAATAAATAAGTACTCCAAATAAAGTTTAATTATAACATTTATTTCACACTCGAACGATATGTCAGTAAATACTGGATTTGTAGTATACTTAGTATGAAATAAATGTTTTTTTTAAATACATTTTGGTAGTTTTTTGTCCACTAGGGATATTCAACAGTGTCCTGGAATCTGGCAAACGTTTTGCAAACATATCAAAAGATAGGCTGCATAGGATATTTCTACTTTTAAAAATTAATTTAAAAAATAAAATTTTGTTATACCATAGGACTAAATAAATGTACGAAAACTTGCAATGCCAGTGATGACCTGCTAATCAGCTGTAAGCACAAGACCACAGCCTGCATTTGGATCAGCAGCAAGATTGCCAAAGTGAGCAACAGGATTGAAATCAGAGCATGACCATCACTCTCCTGGGGTCACAGTAGATATCACAAGTATCTGTGATTCCCTTTCAAGGGAATTCGAGCTACGTTGAGACGGTGTGGGAACTCCTCTGCGTGATTGCGTCATTGAAGCATGTGTGAAATCAGTCCAATGGCGTCACGGAACGTCAAAGGCGGGTGACGTCATCAACCAGGAAACTATAAACCACACCTAAAACAAACAGCGCTAGCTTCTGTGTCTTCGGCAATGTGTGCTATGTGAATCGTTTGTCCCGTTGGTGTTTGTCTGTATCAGAAACAGCATTTCTCTCTGTTAGTCAGGAGTTATTTCAATATTGTAAAAGTGACATTATATATATCAACCCGATGACACTAAATGCGTCTCTATAGCACGCAGTGTGTTTATCATGTAATTTATACGCGAAAATGAGTTTTTACGTGCATAGGATACGCTTGGGTTGGTTAGGGTAGGTTTAGTAGTGGTGTGCATGTGTATTATACGTTTGGGTAGAATTAGTGGTGTGGGGTGCGTGTGTATTACACGCAAATGTACTGCGTATCAAATGCATGCGAAAACTGCGTATCATATGCACGTAAAAACTAATTTTCGCGTATAAATTGCACGATAATACACAATGCGTGCTATAGAGACGCATTTACGTGAGAACAGGCTGTACATATATATATATATACTGTATATATATATTAGGGCTGTCAAACGATTAAAATATTTAATCGCGATTAATCGCATTAATGTCATAGTTAACTCGCGATTAATCGCAATTATTTTTTATCTATTCTAAATGTCTCTTGATTTTCTTTTTGTCCCATTATTTTTTCTCATTTTAATGCTCTCAACATGGAAAAGTGGATCGGCTTGCTTTGTGCAAATGCTTTTTATTGAAAACAACATTGACATATACTGTGTTCAATTTCACACTAACATTCTCACTTGGAGCAAATAATCTCTCAGTGTAACACTGTCCATTAATAAAAGGGTGAAAGAAATACTGACGAGGTCCTGATATTGACGAGGGGGCGGAGAATTCGCATCAGCTGTGTGTGTGTGTGTGTGTGTGTGTGTGTGTGTGTGTGTGCTTGGCCATCAAGTGGTATTTCAGACTGGACGCGCTGCGATGATGATAGCTCAGTTCACAACGACAAACACACAGATCACTTTGGTCTTGTCAATGGAACCATTTGGCAACTTTTTAAAAGTAAACTTTCCATTCAGAATCTTATTGGCATCCATTTCGGCGTCTCGCGCTCGTCATCCACTCAAAGCGTAACGTTAACCAACTATTTGGCCGGCTCGCAAGCCCAAAACAAGTGTGTGCGGCGCGCCTGTTGTTTTGTTTCCGGTCTAGCTAGATCCGCTTGCGCTCTGGTCGACGAAGCAACACAACATCCTCGCGTGGCGCAAGCCATTGAAATGAATGGGTTTCATAGCGCAGCGCCGCGCATGCCGCGTCCTGTTGTAACAGCATGTGAAAAAAAACTACAAAGTTTGCTAGGCCAAAAAGACCGTTAATCGCGGTATATATAAACGCATTCTCATCCCAAAGCGTCATATACTGACGCTTTTGCCAAAGCGTCTATATCCAACGCACATGGCACCCTTTAGCGTCAATATAACACGCTTCGGTTATGGGTAGGTTTAGGTCTGGGGTAGTGTTAGGGTTAGACCACTAGGAGGCGCCATATATCTGCGTCTCATTTTGACGCTAAAGGGTGCCATGTGCGTTGGATAAAGACGCTTTGGCAAAAGCGTCAGTATATGACGCCTTGGGATGAGAACGGGCTGTATATATATATATATATATATATTAAACAAAGTTATTGGCTTTGTCTGTAAAGTATCTAAGAAACTTTTCTTTGTTTATGAACAACATAAACTAGTTAAAAAAAAACAAAGCGACGCTGTCTAAATGATAAAAAACAACTAAGGAGAATCACAATGAATCTTATTTGAAAATACAATGTTCAACTCCATTACTTTTTAATTAATTTCACCACAAATGTATTTAACATAACTTACAGTAGGCTACACTCACTACATTCATGAATGTAACTTTTACAGTACGATCTGATACTGAGGAACAACATTTCTTTTGCAATGGATGCAACAATCAACTACATTACTTGATTAATTTAAGTCTTTCTGCTCTATTTGAAGACATCTTTCAAGCCTTAATTTGTTTACACTACATATCATTTTAAGACTCGCTGAAACTCGCTGAAGTCATTTTGATAATATGAGATCATAAAACATATAATAACATTTTGTAAAATCTAAAACATTTATGGCGTGCTCTATGGAATCTCTTACAATTAAAAGCCGTTAACACAAAAGAACAATTGTTAAAACAGCATAAATAATGCTTATTGACTTACTGCTTACTGGCATCAAATCCATCGCCGGAAGTGATTGTAATGAACTGCGCGTGCACAAATGCGTATAATTTGCGCGTGCGCTCATTATAGACTACTTTGCACATGCGTGGTAACACATGTGACGTACATACGTGACGTGTATACGTGACGTCACCGCGCTACAGTCTGCAGCGAGGGGTATCTCGACCAAAGCGCAAGCGGATCTAGCTAGACCGGAAACAAAACAACAGGCACGCCGCACACACTTGTTTGGGCTTGCGAGCCGGCCAAATAGTTGGTTAACGTTACGCTTTGAGTGGATGACGAGCACGAGACGCCGAAATGGATGCCAATAAGATTCTGAATGGAAAGTTTACTTTTAAAAAGTTGCAAAAAGTTCCATTGACAAGACCAAAGTGATCTGTGTGTTTTGTTGTTGTGAACTAAGCTATCATCATCGCAGCATGTCCAGTCTAAAATACCACTTGATGGCCAAGCACACACACACACACACAGCTGATGCGAATTCTCCGCCCCCTCGTCAATATCAGGACCTTGTCAGTATTTCTTTCACCCTTTTATTGATGTTACAGTGTTACACTGAGAGATTATTTGCTCCAAGTGAGAATTTTAGTGTGAAATTGAACACAGTATATGCCAATGTTGTTTTCAATAAAAAACATTTGCACAAAGCAAGCCGATCCACTTTTCCATGTTGATAAGAGCATTAAAATGAGAAAGAATAATGGGACAAAAAGAAAATCAAGAGACATTTAGAATAGATAAAAATAATTGCGATTAATCGCGAGTTAACTATGACATTAATGTGATTAATCGCAAATAAATATTTTAATCGTTTGACAGCCCTAGTTAGGAATACTACTGATGTGTTGCATTTCTTTACATTGTACTTGTACATTGTACATTAGTACTTTTCCGACGGTGCACTTCATCAGCTCAGAGTGGGTGTCTGCTCACCCTTTCAGGTATGTAAACGCTGTGTTGTAATGTTGGCACTTGTTGGCACTTTCTCTCAAAGAAATCCTGTCGTCACTGGCGCAAATTGAATTCTGGGGAAGGCAAGGCCACGAAGGAACCATCTGTTGTATCCTTCATTTCACAAAAAACTAAGGATGCATTTGGAAGCCGCATTTGAAGGATCCTTCGAATTGGGACAGCCTTCGTCGCTGCGCAATGCGCCCTTCGAAGGATGCGCACTCTGAATTGTGATGTTTATAATGCAATGCTAATCGACATAGCCTTTGTCACTGTACAAAAAATTATACAATGATATCATTTCTGCCTCATTATGTGATGTGAAGCATGTCAGATCACCAAACTGAGTTATTTCAAACACTTGATTAAATGTTCCCTTCTTTTGGACAACATGTTTGTTAACGCTTCTCATTACAAGTTTAGAAAGATGTTTGGCGCCTGTTGCTTTTTCAAATGCACGTATATTATAAATGACTCAATCTCACAGTGCTTGCAGAGATAGAGCAGCATTTACTGCGAACCGATCGATCCACTCTGAAAAGATCTGCGCATATATTTATTTATTTAAAAAATGTTTCATAATCTCACTAAGCTAAATCGCTATTTTGGTTTAATTGCAGTCAATCGTGATTAACCTCGCACAAACAAGCTGTGTCTCACATGCTAAACTCTATCACACACGTGCTATGTTAAATGTATTCATTACACAGACCAATTTTTTCGTAGCATGTGTGACATATATGTCGCACTGTACAGCCCTGATAATGATAAAATAAAAAAAAGGAAAAAGACAAAATAATGCTTTTTCCCTTTTCTAGTGTGCAAATATTCTCACAGTAATTTTGATTTGACTGTAGAACTGACATGTAGAACTGCACATTTTACCAAGTCTTTTGATTTCTGATGTACTATTTGTATGTACATTATTATCCAAACATAGGCTACATGTATACACATACACATATACACATCTGTTGAGTATTAGTGAGGATACATAAAAGTATAAAGTCAGAATATGCTTAGAAATGTTATAGTCTTTGACAAAGAGAGAGGCACATGATTATGAAGCCATGAAGTCTGTTGAGAATAAAAAAGACAACAGGAAAATGTATGGTCCTCATAATAATACAGTAGATTAGTGTAAGGATAGTAGCCTAAGTTCTGGATAAACAGCTGGATGAATAGCTGATACATAACATGACCATTATAATTAGCAGTAATTTAGGTCAAAATCAAATTTAAAATTTGTGGTTAAAGTAAAGACTACAAAATTCTAAAAAAAATATTATAATTACAAAAAAGAGAACATTTGTGAAAGTGAGCTCCATTTACCATTGGACCTCCAGACATGAAAACGGATAAACAAACAAACACACAAACAAACAAACAAACAAACAAACAAATAATCAGCTTTCACAGCAAGACCATTGGCAGACATTTTGTGACAAATCAAAGTGCTATTGTCATATTGTGATTTATCAATGTGTTTCTTCAGTCAACGTTCTCATAAACATCTCTGCATGTGTCTGAACGTACACCACCTGTCACAACCCTGATCAATACACTCTTTAAGAAGCTGAAATGGCTGTAGGAAAATCCATACATGCGTCAGAAATGATTTCAAGACAAAAAAAACCCTTGTGTCAAGCTGCGTTTCTACAGCTTTAAGCAGCAGGGAGAAATTGCAGCGATTTCAGAGCAATTAAGCCCTTTAATCACATTTACTGTAGAGGAACACCTCCAAAATCTTATAAAACATGTTGGAAATTAGCTAAATATTCATAGATATATTCTATGCATATTTGAATGTATAGAAAAGGTTGAAGTAAGAAACAAATATGTTTTAATTTTCTCTCATTAAGAAATTAGACAAAAATATCCAAAGGCAGACAACCTAATTTTTTCTCTTGAATGATAATATATAATTGTTTTTTTTTTCCATGTTGCCATACATCAACAACATTATTGAACTATTCTTTATCTTTCATAAAAAATGACAAACCACATCAATCCATCATCCATCGATAAATGGGAAGTTCTTGTTTTAAGAACTAATTATAATATTTATTGGCTTCTCATTAGAACCTCATAAACAGCAGTTTCAACAAGTGAAGGATATATTGAGCTTCTAAAAGTTTTCAAACATTGATAAGTCTGCTGTTTTTAGCCTAATAAAAGGCCCTTTAAATGCAAGTAAATCCCTGGTGCCGATTATTCGCTTCTGGGCTTCTGATACCAGTGAAAGCAGCACTTACCTAATTACAGATTAATACATAAATGTGTTTTTAATCATCAGAGGTTTTAAACAGGATGGTCTCATTTCTTGGCGACAGCTGGGGACGCTTTCTTCTGATTCGTTGTAATCCACTTTTTATTATGAAGAAAATTGTGCCGTTTCATATAGACGGCTGCTGAGGATAAGTAATAGAGAAGGTGGCATGGGGCACCTTTTAATAAAGGGAGGATGCAAATACTCTCAGTGTAGCACCATTCCGATATCCTAATTTTACAACAAACATTGAAAAATAGTTATATATGATTTACTTTGAAAAGAGCTGAAAAAAACGTTAACCAGAAATTGCTCACACATGCCCACACATAAAAAAAAGACCGTCTTGCTGTGTCATCTAATGGGCGTATTTAATGTGTCTTTAGTAAGCCTTCACTCTCATAAGCTCTTTAATGTAACGATTTACACAACAGTCTATGAAGACAAATGCATTCACATTACAACCAAAAGGCCTTTATAAGAATTATGCACATGATGGAGCATATGCAGTTGGGTGCTGTGACTTTTTTCCCCATTTATGTGTGTTTTTATTATGTGCACTGTTATGCAAATGTTCCTGACCCAAATCTGTTTGGTTTAAATTAATGTATTTTACCTTTGAGATGAGGCGCTGAGCTCTCGGTGGGTCATTTGCGTAAAACGTTCGCAGGGAGGTATATAGTGCCGAATTAAGTGGTTAAACAGTGATATCTATTACACGCAACCCCATGACGGTACGGCATTAGACTTACTAAATAATACATAAAAATTATATCAGCAACACAGCCTGTGCATACAGTAATACTTCATAAAACAGTCATTACTCTTGTGAGTTGCAACGTAGGGCTTTCGTCTTATTAAATATTTATACACTTATAGTGGAGGAAAATACCTGCTCTACCTGTGTGGGAATACTTTTGAGGCCATTTCTGTAAATTACTTTACAATAAAAAATATTGTGTGTTTATATTTATATTTATTGTGTGTTACAAATTGGCAATACTAGTAAGGATCTGATGGTAATTATACTCTGTAAAACTGTAATAACATTATAAAAAATGTGTAACATGCACTAATGCAAAGTGCTAAAGTGCATTTTTATTTAACAGCCTGCATTTTATATTGAATACGATAAATGTAGAATTTTTAAAAGGTTTTGGTTACACTTTATGTTAAGGTGTCATTGTTACAGTGTAATTATGCATTTAAGTACTGAGTTAATAACATGTATACTGTAGGGTTAGGGTAGGATTAGGATTTGGTTGAGGGTTACTGTAGTTGCATGTAATTAAGCATAATTTACTGTTATTACTATGGTACATGTACTATGGTACATGGTAAAGTATCTATTGGTATGTAACAATGACACTGTACAATAAAGTGTTACCAAGGTTTTAAAGTGAGATCAGTAGTGCTAACCATTACGACTAAAGCACACAATTAACACTGAAATGTATTTTTTTTTCTTTTCTTTTGTCTTTGTTTGTTTTATTCTATACCGTGAGGTGACCAGGTTAAACCATACTATCAAACTGATCTATTAGTGATTTAAATGTTCTAAATAGACCAAGCTCCATGCACTGATTGGTTCTGGATCTATATTGTGTAAAAAGAA
This sequence comes from Tiaroga cobitis, assembly GCA_030578255.1. NCBI lineage: Eukaryota > Metazoa > Chordata > Actinopteri > Cypriniformes > Leuciscidae > Tiaroga > Tiaroga cobitis. The sequence goes on along the minus strand of CM060599.1, from coordinate 11,728,433 downwards.
TGACTAAATAATGGTGTCTACAGCAGGGGGTTAAGACCGCTACAATTCCCAGCCATTAGACGCAACAGTACAGGACTACGGCTGAAGACACCTTCTTTTTATCTGCTTCCACTGCAAACAGTGCTATGTTGATTAAAGTTTAATTAAGAATCACATTTGGCTGAGTGTCTAGCTCCACTCTACAGGAACAGATTTCTGCGGGCTTAACTCTATAGCTGGCAAAATCCTCTTTTATTACATTCAACCTGTTGTGGAAGCACAGGGCAGCGGGGAAACCAGCCAGCTGCTGAGACCTTGTTTGCTGTCGGAAAAATCCCAAGTCTCTAGAGATTCCCTTGCAGCGGCCCGACTTAATATCAGCACCATCGCTTCACAACTATTATTAATGATACTCTTCATTAATTTCTTGTTGGGCTGATGTTATTTATTAAAATATTAAAGAAAACTCCAGAGACACGTGTACACACACACACACACACACACACACACACACACACAAACACACACAAGTAATGAGGGATGTGTTCTCCTCTCTCTCTTTCAAACTCTATTTCTCTCTGTTGCTCTTTCTTGTTCTTTATGGATGGAGAGTGGAATTACACATGGACACTGCCATCTCTCTCTCTCTCTCTCTCTCTCTCTCTCTCTCTCTCTCTCTCTCTCTCTCTCTCTCTCTCTCTCTCTCTCTCTCTCTCTCTCTCTCTCATTAGCTGCTCTCTTGGGCTGAGTGACACCATAAATCCATTCTGCATGCGGCCCATAGCTGGCCACACACACACACACACACACACACACACACACAGAGAGAGAGAGATTGTAGTTCTCTTCTCTCATTAATGAGGCATCCACATGAGAGATGAATTGACTACTGTCCATCCGAAATAAGCATCCAATGTGTCGGGCCACCACCATCACCCAGCATGCAGATTTGGGTCACAAGGTGACACCCTAATTCTTCATTAGGAATATATGGTAATGTCACTCCTTTGATAACAGCAGTACTACAACACGCATGTCATAATAATGCATGGCAGTACTAGATGGGACAGCAACATTTGTTTGAATCAAATGAATATATATATATATATATATATATAAAATATCTCCATAACAAAGTTTGTATTTGACAAATGTAATATTCATGTTTCATATAATCATAGCCATCCTCAAGAACCAAAAACCACCATCAGCATAGTTATTAATTTAATAAACTACATTTAGAGCACAAATTGGAATGTCAATTGCTAATATTAATATTAATAATTTTATAATAATGTATAATTTTATTTTGTTACAATATATTCCTATATTATGCACATAATTTGTAGAAGATTAATGATACGATTGTTAATATTAAAAATTAAATAATTAACGAATTAATGTATTGTCTCCATGAAATCAAAATTGACCATTCTTCTTTTTTAATGACATTTTTTTTCATCCATGTCCCTTCGTAATCATTAATCAAAATAATTCCCCCTCCCTCTTGCAACAACATCTCTTCTATTCTTTCACGATGTAAGGGCAAATGGCATTGATCCAACAATTCAATCAATTCCAGATGGACATTTGGACAGATCCTAATTTTTTTTCTTGATTGAGAAGCCATTTTACTCGGCTAAATGTCACAATAGTGAAGAAATGACTATCGCAACTTCCATTTCATGCCGACTTTAATTATCAACGAACCAACCACAGTTCATTTGTGATCATTTGTGCTCAGTGTCACTAATGGTCACTTTTTTGGGGGTATTTGTACAGCTGTCTGTCTAAACTGATCTGGGACCAGATGCTCAAGCATCGTATATTCTTAGCAGCGGAACATTTACTTTACCCCACCTTCAATTTGTCCCAGTCCCTCATTTGATATCTGCAGTATTAATGGGTGTGCTGGCAAAACTGTTCCATATTAATCATAATAATTAATCAGATCCAATTATATAATATATAAATGCGAACAAATTGCTGGAAAAGTAATGATCTATCATGAAGGTGCCACCAAGAAAAAGAGAATAAAACAGCAATTAGAAGGGGGGATATTTCAACAGTGGTGTTAGTCTGCAGCAAACATGATGGTGTAATTAGTGTATGTGTGTGTGTTACTAGAATAAGAAAGTAATGAATTTCTGGGGAACATTATATGTGACATGTGTTTGGTCATCGTTGTTCATTTGTTTGCCGGATCCTCTGAAGTCAGAGCCTGAAATGCAATTAAATTTCCTGCTTTTCCACAGCTAAAGTATGAGGTGAAGAGAGCAGCAAAACAAGACATCTTAATTATCTTCATTATGAAAAATAATGCATCACACCCTTCCAAACAAAGACTGAGGCAAATAGTCAAACAAAACAAGACTTTGTCCCTCTCTATACAATAATATATTCATGGTGCTGTTTGCAGTACTATCTACAAATTAGCATGACTGTATTATCTATTATATCCGGTTTATATGGTGAAACCCGAAAGCCTCGAGGAGTTAAAATGGCCTACACCATCACAGTTGTTCTTTCATCTCGATGTTGTGGCAGCCACAAAGAAGTTAAACCCTTATCATGACAGTTCCAGAATCTGTCAGCATCACTCGACGCCAAAACCTCATCCACTCGAATCGCATTTATTTCCTATGTCAGAGATAAGGAGGACAGGAACAGGTAAATCCCTGGACATGAAACAAACCCACTCCTGTGTGACCAGCCAAGCCAACAGATAGAGACACACATCTACTTTTCCTTCTTCAAATGGACCATTTTCCATTAACTCTTCAGTAAAGCCATAATGAGAAAAGAAATTAGAACACGTATCAAATGTAGCTTCAGTCCAAAAATCTTTCAGAGCTGAACAAAACAAACAACTGCAACAGACCCTATACAGAAAAAAAGATATATATATATATATATATATATATATATATATATATATATATTATATCTGTTACATGATACACTGTCATACATATATATTTAAAGTCAAACCAAAAAATATTCAGACATCAGATTTAATTTGTGATATTTTTTTTTACTAGTGGCTCCAGGACACTATAGTTCATTTATGTAAGTGAGGATAGCAAAATAAAGTAAACATGTTATACCCATGTTAAAACTTACATATTATACCCAAAAAGTCTTCATCCAGTGGACAACCAGTCAAATTTATAAAATATTTAGGACCAAAATTTATTCAGTCACTTTGATCTGACCATGTTTTGCTTAAGTGTTTTTCTTTAATTGCTAATGCAACCTTTTTACACCACAGACTGAACAAAATTAAGCATTGCTTGGTAGTTGGTTCACCTAAATTGGTATTATCTAATTGTGTAGTTAAATTTAACAGATGTCAGATATTCAACCTGATTCATTTGTGAGACAGTCTAACAGAAGGATGGCCAAAACCAGTGAAATATCAACTGATTTGATTACTCTGAGTTATTGTCATATTGTGTTACCATTTTCTAAACTGTAGCGAATAAACTGTGATAATGTGAGAAATGTTAAAGGTGTCTGAATCATTTTTGTTTGACTGTATATAGTTACCAATTTCAAGATATACTGTACACTTTCCCTTACACATTCATATCAAATTTAACATTTTATTGCATCATCCATTCCTATTTGCAAAGCATCCATTCCCGTGTCTTATTAAGAGAAGCAGTGGTGTCTTCCTCTGAGAGCCGGTATTAATCACCCTGCTCATGTGCTCTCAGAGCAGACCTGGGAACAGGCCTAATAAGACATACCCTGCACTACCAGACCAAGGGGGTGAATAGTCTCCCCGCCTATGCATATGCAAATCTCACCCCTACATATTTACATATTTATTTATTGCCTCCGCTCATGTGAAGGTGCTGGCTGGAGAGGGTGTTAATATCTGTGGGGCAGCTTTTAGAGAGAGCGCTGGGAGAATTGGTGGGAGGTAGAACTCAGTTCACAGAGGAAATTCAGCTGTAATTAAGGGCTGTTTTACCGAGCATAAATAATGCTGTTTGTATTGAAGAGAGAGAGAGAGAGAGAGAGAGAGAGAGAGAGAGAGAGAGAGAGAGAGAGAGAGAGAGAGAGAGAGAGAGAGAGACAAAGAAAGAGAAAGAGAAAGAGAAAATAGATGGTAGATAAAAAGACAGGATAGAGGAGGGTGGGTATGGCTGGGATTAAACACTCTTTAACGAGGCCTTTGATGCCTCTTATAAGCAGGTTTAAAACACACTTTGGCACCAGCAACTGCAGGCTGTGTAAGTTATCCTGTAGAATTGGTTATGGAGACCTGTTGGAGGAAATTATCCAACCCGATCTCACGGCAATTGGTCTTCGTACTCATAAATGAATTCGTACTCATAAAATATGTACGATTTAGCAAAAATATTACGAATTCGTTCGAGTGAGGTCATATGAATTCGTACGAATTAGCCATCTCGTAAAATTCGTACGAATTCATATGACCTCACTCGTACGAATTCGTAATATTTTTGCTAAATCGTACATATTTTATGAGTACGAATTCGTACGAATGACCTACACCTGACCCCGCCCCTAAACCTACCCATCACGAGTGATGTCGTACACATTCGTGCGAATTAGCCACATTTTACTCACTCGTAATACGAATTCATACAAATTGGTTGTGGGATTGAGAATGAGAATGTGACATCATGTGTTTCCATTGTGGGAAGATGTCGCCATCTTGGAAGGATACGCTATCTGTTGTCATGGTTACTTCGACCGTGAGACCGAGAGAAATAGTGACAGAGAGAGAGAGAACAGCTTGATATCTGTTAGCATTGTTGCGATAATGCACAGTTTCTTGGGAATAAATGAAGAAGGGGGAAGCAAAAGGAAAGGGGCTCTATCAGGAGTGACTAAATAACAACACCAAGCAGTGTTATTTAGAGAAACTACTTGACATCAACAACATGGACCCGTACGACCTGCTACAGAATGGACAAAAGACCCAAAGCACTACAACCTTTCACATACCATGACATAGTCAATTACCTGGTTTATGGTATTAGTGCCTAACATTACTGCCAACACAATGCAAGATGTAGCGCCTCTCTAGCGTGTTGGACTATAATGAGAGGTGGCTATCCTGAGTTCTTTAAAAATCTAAACAATCAAATAAGCGAGGTTTCACTAATAAACTAATCAGTGTTTAACTTGGTGTGTGGGTGTAATTACTAACTAAATATGAAACACTATTTCCCTTTAAATCACTATTTAGGCAGTAAGATTTACACACTTTAACTGGAAATTAAATGTATTGGAATTATCCTGTAAACACTTTCGTATAAAAACCAAAAAAATACTTAATTAACTTAAAATATCAAAAGAGTCAGTAACCACAACTGTTATATCTAAAAAAGTATAACAGATTTACTTAGAAAAAGTAGAAAAAGTTAGAAAGAGTAATTAAATATCTCTTGTGAAAATCACTTCAGATCACAAAAGCATTAGGCCTAATAGTCACATTCAAAACATAAGGGCCCAAGAAAATAAAATAGCCAGCAAAAGCCCTAGTTTAATTTTAAATGCCCTCAAATGTTCAACTGATGCAGGCCTGAATGTAGCTCGGGTGTGTTGTAGCCTTAAACGAAATGGCTGCTTCACCGAGATATATCCAGCTGCAGACCCGCAGCACCACCAGTTTCAGAACCCCAGCGCCAGAACCGGAAGTGAGGGAGGGGCGGAATTACCGGTATTGACAATGACACAAGCATGGTTATTTTTGCAAGTATTTAAAAATATTTAAAATGGTTGCATCTTTTAAATAATATTTAGGGTATGTTTTTATTACACAGTGAGTCTATAGGAATACCAGACTTACATTTCACTGCTCGTTATATGAACTATAACTGGTATGTGACAAATAAAGAGCAAGACAGCCCTCGTGTTGTTTGAAGACGTGAGAGTGCGCGCACGCGGCCGGGGCTCTCTCTCTCTCTCTCTGCTCGTTAAGCGCCCTATCATGCGCAGCAGTCATTCTATTCTACATCACTCACCGATCACTCACCGGCTTTGGTGGCCGCCAAAAAGCGGACGATCTGACGGGTTTTAGAAGATTAAATACAACCTGAAGCTAAAAAACAGACCCGACCTCTATTTGAGACCGGCCTTTATTTACCCAAACCTGCAGCCACACCAGGCGTGTAAAAGAGACAATCGTCTATTTGGGACTCGGCTATTATTTGAAGATTTACGGTACATTTTTATTGTTTCTTTAAAAACAATGCCGAATTTTCTCTCTTTTATAGATTTTTGACATTATTTTACATAAAGAAAAATGCATGCTGCACATGTTCTTGTGAAATAAAGTATATTTTATATAAAATACCCATAAGTTTCAAGCATTATTTTTCACCATCATCATCAGGAAGTAACTCTCATAATACAATGAAACGGATAACTATATACAATTATATTACACAAAATCAAGGTTTTAAAATGCTTATTGCACTATACCTTAATGTATCATTATAATAAGTATAAAGTATGACGTTTCGTGTGTAATAATGCCGTTTCATGTCTAAGCAAATTACGCTTCAAAACGTTAGGTGGCGTTACTCGGTTTAGAACGTAAGCTCCGCCCCTCACTTCCGGTCCAGGCGCTGGTGTTAGAACGTAAGCTCCGCCTCTTACTTCCGGTCCAGGCGCTGGTGTTAGAACGTAAGCTCCGCCTCTTACTTCCGGTTCTGGCGCTGGGGTTCTGAAACTGGTGGTGCTGCGGGTCTGCAGCTGGATACTATTGGCTTCACCACACAGGCCAAACAAAAAAATGGTACCTTTACACCATGTGAATGTAATCTCACACGCACCGGATCAAAGTGTCAGCAGCAGAAGACAGGACGAGAGGATTCGCGATGACGAGAAGATGAAGAGAAGAGTCAAATGGTTGACGATCTGGGCAAAGTCCACAACTCGGTAACGCTATCCGGCTCCGTCCGGGTCTTTGATCATCATCGGTCTCACAGCTCCACACAGGCTTAACTAATCGAGGTCGCTGGTCGCTAGCTTATAGAAAAGTCCATGCACAAACACTAACCACTATATCAGCGGCTAACGCAAACTTATTTCAGTCTTCGTGTGCAGAGTAGGTCACTCACACAGACAGAATTATCACCATTAAAGTTTCGTATAAGAGTCCTGGTTGAACACTTTGACTAAACTGGTGAATTTTATTAATATTCACCGTGTTTTTCTTTCCGCAAAACACACGCGTTCCTCTCTCACTTCTTTGACGCTCTTCCTCCCCTTCCTTATCCTTTGACCTCAAATGTGATTGGCTCATTCACAAAACTTTCAGAAATAAAATAAATTCACAAAACATTTGTGTAACTCGTTCTTACTATTTTTTCAGGCATCTTTAAATCATTTTCACATATATTATTACACAACAAATATTTAACATTTTAAATGCTGTATTCAGTAAACCATGAACATTACCGAATATGCTTTTCTCTCAGAGCAAAATCATAACTTCGTTGCTGGTCAATGAATCTTAACTTTTTAACCTTACATTCTATTTATTAAACTACGAATTTATTTATTCAAACTTGCATATCTTATACTAATGAATATATTTCAACAGGGTTACAAAGAGTTCAGAAGCTTTAAGTCATTAGAAGCAATTCTGCTGCGGCTTGGTGCAAGACTTAGAAACCCCCAAACCTGTAATATTAAACTGCGAGAGTTCAGTCACACTTGATGTTTCAGGCCTCATTCATATGTGGAAATAAATCTGATATGAATCAGATACGTGCATTTGCACCTGCCGTGCAACATCAAGTGGACAGATCGGACATTCCCCTGTCTATGCGAGTCGTACGTAATAAAAAAAAGTGTATTTTTAAAACATTTCACGGTACAGATATATCTATAACAAATTAAACAACTCTAGTTGAATAACAGAGTATTAATTTAGTTCGTTTGTGTTAAATAAAAGGCGAACTGTGCTGAAATGTGTTGCATTTGAAATCATGCTTTGCTCGCTGTTGTTGCTGCAGTTTATTGACAAGCAGTATCTCAAATAAAGCTGGCTAGCATTGTTATTTAGTCGCTCCCGATAGAACCCCTTTCATTTCTCTTCCTTCTTCTCCATATCTTCCAAAGAAACTGCGGCGTATCGCTAAAATGTAAACAAATACTAAGCTGCGCTGTCTCTCTTCCGCTATTTCTGGAATGTCTAAAGGCGTTGCCCCTGGCAACCGATGGCGTCTCCTACCATCATGGCCGAGCGGCTCAGACCCATAGACAGTAAAAGAAATGCACACAGCGAACCCATAGACTTCAATGGAGAAAAGTGAAGTCAATTAGATGCACTCCCTGATTGCCAAACGCACTGCGCAGGCTCACACTGAGCTTCATGACGTAGATGTGACGTGAGCAACCTGTCTCACAGTTGTACGTCTTCTAGTAGCTGTGCCAAGCGGAATCTGAATCATTCCCTTCCGAATCTTGCAGAGCCGGAGATCGTGAGTATTAGCTGTCCATGAGCTAGCAGCAGGAGCAACTTTACAACTCTCTATGGACTTTATGCCTCCATGTCCCCCTGATTGCGTGCAAGCTTCTACTTCTGTCTATATGGTCATTTCTGTAGTGTGCGACAGAGAGTCGCGCGTGACACAATCGTTAGCCTATTTTTACAAAAACTGCTTCTACGGGGCCATAACATAAGATACAAGGTAATGGAGCCTCTTATACTATTGTCGTGTTTCTTTAGAAATAAACAACGGACAAATGGAGTCTTTAAACGCCTCAGATGTAAAGTTATTCGTTGTCAAAGTGACACCAAAATGAATGGGAGTCAATGGAATGCTAACAGCAGGTGAAGGCTTGTTAGCCAATGGCGGCCCCCGGGGAGACTTCAGTTTCCGGCTGGTGGATTACCCCCTTGCTCAGACCCTGCCCAAATCAGCACGTGACTCCTCACTCTCAATAGCGTTGAATTATCCCATCTTGATTTTTTTCCCTGTCTTTCCTAATTTCCTAATACCGGTTACAGGCGGCAGAATCCGAAAAATGGATACAACTAGCCTTGCTTTAATACATCGTGAGTTATTTGATAAATTTCCGTCAAAATGGTGCTAAATTGCGTTGTACTAGCCTAATGTATATGACACAACTTGGTCTTGTCTTGCATTATATTTTTAATGTGAAAGTGTATGTCAACAGAGTAGCTTAGTAGCTCTGCATATGAACTGTTTTCCTCCAATTGAAATCACTATTTCTCTAAGCTAATACATTATCTAGGCTAATCCATACTAATAACACTAAAGGTTTATAAAAAGAACCACAACCAATGTGAGTTATCACTTTTAATTAAAAAAATAATTAATATTAACGCTTTTTGTCACGAACCACACACAGGAACAGAAATCCAATAGCAGTAGTTTGTTTAATAAGAGCAATCCAAAATCGTAGTCTTCCAGGCAGGGGACAAAATCCAAATAATCAAACCAAACAAGAAAACCAAAGCTCGAAACAGATCTCAGAAGTGGTGACATATAACAACGACTCCGTAACAAACACTGACACAGACAGGGAATATATACACACAGATCTAACAATGTGATGGGAAACAGCTGATTGCAATGAACTGATGAGTGACAGACAGAATGCTGGGAAATGAAGTCAAATGTGAAAGACACCGTGAGAACGAGGACCTCTAGTGACAACCCAGGGAAACACAACCAGAAACTGTGACACTTTTACACTCAAAGCCCAGCGGATTCAGCGATCTCGTCCAGAAGAAAATGGCATCGCTGAGATTCGCGACAGTAATTGGACTCTATATTTGTTTCCATAGGCACAGCGAGAGCACTGACACCGCCAGTCCGCCCCAGCTCGAGTCTGGCCGGGCTCAGGTCTCGCTCCGGCCGCCTCTTGTTCCTCCATCTCCCGCAACTTTTTATCGCTGTATTGCGGCTCGTACAGGTAGCCGCGAGCATCAGATCTTCGAAATCCCCTTCTGCCATTTCAACTTCAAAACTACCTTCCGCCATCATGATTAGCCTACTATACAAACTTTCTACACAGACCAAGAGACAAGAGCCTGTAAGCTTATGGCGCTTTTCCACTACACAGTACCAGCTCGACTCGGCTCAGCTCGACTCGACTCGACTCGCCTTTGTTTGGTTTTCCACTGTGTAAAAGTTGTACCTGTACCTACTTTTGGGTACTTTTTTTCGTACCACCTCCGGCAAGGTTCTGAGCGAGCTGAGGCGATACTAAAATGTGACGTAATACAATGCCGACTGCTGATTGGTCAGAGAGAATCGTCACTATTCACTGCGTCATCATTGCACGCGGCAGACGGAGTATCCTGAATAACCAGAGAATAACCCCGCCATTTTTAAATAAGTTTCGTTTTGCTGCCCTCAGCCTCTCATGAAACAACGTTTGTCTTCTTGCTGTGAGAAACAGCCACATCCCGAGGATCAAAAACAGCATACACTCAATTTCCTCCATTGTCCTGTGTGTGTGGGTAGCGGATGTGTGTCGCGTATAAGATTACGTCACGGCAGTTTCCTGCGGCGTCGCTATGACGACCGGGTACTATTTGTGGCGGTACTATCTGCAATGGAAAACGGAGCGAAAAGCGAGCCGAGGCGAGTCGAGTCGAGCCGAGTCGAGCTGGTACTGGTAATGGAAAAGCGCCATTAGCTTCTACAGAAAGATGGCTGACACTATCTTTACATTCTGTGAGTGAGATCCCGCCCCATATGGGCCTGGTGAAAACATGTGGAAGACTGGCTGTAGTCTCTGGCACAAAAATCCTCCGATGATGCAAAATGACGATTTTTGCGTCATCGGAGGATTTTTTCCAGACTAAAAATTATTTTTTCTCCCATATCATGGGGATATGAGGGGGAGGGGAGGGAAGCAAGGTAATTCGAAAATACTATTGGTTTTCTACTGATACAAAGCTTAATGCTAAATCCTGAAGTATCCCTTTAACATGGCTTATTTGACTGGCTAACTACAGATTCATATGCGTCTCATTTCCTTTTGCAACAGCCATTTTCCCATCAGCAATTCAGTCACGCACCTTCACGGGTCAACAAGACAACCAGATAGATAAATATGTTTACTCATGGCCTTCTGATCAGAGATTCATGTCTGTCTTATTGTTTTATTTACTCAAAAAATAAAAACAGTATAGTCAAATATTTCCTCAGGATCCCTTCGGATGCCTGAATTCTTGAAAATGGCTTACAACTAATCATGGAACATAGAGGTTTTACGCTGTTGTAGATAGAATGGTCTACCTTGAGAGCATACCCACAATTAAAATATATGTTTGAGTTCATGATTAGTTAAGAGGGGGAAAAGACAGCTAAATATTTAGAAATCCTCTTGAGTTCTGACTACAGAAGGCAGTGATGTATTCTCACAAGAGATATTGAGATCCACAGGTATCTAATATCTCCCTCACAGCACACAAATTAAAGCAATGAAAAATATTAAAAAACTCTCTCTGAAGACATGCTATACCTGTTCAGACTCCCTCCAGAGCATATAATTAAAGAAGGATTTCTCACTGATCCATATAAACATTTATGTAATCCACACTACTCATCCCCCTCTTTTAGTTTAATATACCTTTGTTAGTCTCCATTCAGTTGTTCTCACAGCACTATGAGCAGAGTTCTACAACAGAAACAAGCTAACAATATGGGATACAAGCTCCTCTGGGTGCAATTACTATCTCTCTCTCGCTCTGTTTCGAAGAGAGGATGCCCCCCATGAGTAAAACACTTTAGTTGTCATGGCGGTGTGGCGGGATGCTGCCCCGGTGTCTGAGTTTGCTGCTCCCATGAGGAGGGGAATAATAGTGTCCGACTCAAAGGGCCAATAAATCAATCGCACTTAACAGCCTCAGTTCAGAAGATTTCAGATGGTCTCTAAATGAAAACATGAGGGCAGCCTGCGCTCTCTGCCATCTGTCATCAGGTGACTGTGACACAGCAAGGTTATTATACTGTCAGGAGTATGTTTTGTTCATTGTTTTGGTTTGGTTCTGTTTCCCTGTCTTGTGTATCCTGACCTAGTTTTCATGTGTGTGCCAGTTTGTTCCCTAGTTACATTCACTTGTCGGTAAGTGAATGTACCGCCCCCCCAGGATTTCTGGCCCGTCGAATACCTTGGGCCAAAGCGGGCCAGCTCGGGCTAGAGGCGTGCTCAAGGTAAAAGGCGGAGTTTATCGGTGTTATGGAACGTTATCTGAAGCAAGATGCACATTTCACTTTTTTATATCGCGCAAAATAATCGCGGGCAAAAGAAAGGGTACAACGTCAATTTGACGGCGTGTGAAGAAACGAGGACGTTATAAAATACATCGATGCTGAACTTTCTAAGCTAAGCATGCAGCGATCAACGCTTCAAGTTCAGGAAAAAATAAAAAAGTTGCGGGCGCAGTATTGTTCAAGGCGATTAAAACGCACACAAAGCGGAGCTCAGAAAAGGAACTTTCCATGGTTCGACTTGATGGACGTGTGCTGGGTCACCGTCCCTCTGTTAGTGACAACTCGCGAGACAATCGGGACACCATTGCAGCCACGGCCGGTGAGTTAATATACATGCTATCTTCCTAACTTAAAAAATAAATAAATTCATAATATCCGCTGAAATGGGTTGGGTTGTATGTATGACGTTTGATCCAGAAAGGCGTGTTAGGGGCGGGGTTTAGGGCAGCGCTGCGGGGCTACTGGCCCGGCAGTGGAAATGCGAGCCCGGAGCTAAGGCCCGAGGCCACTGGCTTGGCTCGGCTCGCTGTTTGCCCTGGCCCGGCCTTAGCCCGGCAGTGGAAACGCGGCTATTGTAAATATTAAAATTTTTATTTCATTTCATGTTAATTTTAAGGTAACTTCTACATGTTAAATACTCACAAAAAAAACAAACAAATGTTTGCCTCTTGTTCAATTTAAATAATTAAAATAAGCTAAAGTAACACAATTTTTAACATGAATCAATTTTGTTGACAACTAACTGGGCTGTGGATCTGTAGTTCCCTGCATGCTTTGCAAGGGACTGCATTAGAAGGATACATTTAGGGATTAAAGTGTTATTTTATGTGTTTTTCAGTAAATGGAAAGATGTTGCTAGTTAATGCTAGTGTTTAATGTTCAGTTATGTTAGAAACTTAGAGGACATTCTGTATTTTCCATTATGCAGAAGAGTGGTGACTGTATTTAGGCGTGGGCACTCAGTATAACTAAATATGCACTAAACCTCACACTTAGAATTGCATAAGTAATATTGATTGTTACTATGTAAAAAGGTGGTTATAAGGTAATGAACACAATAAATCACTTACATTGGAAGTAACTGTAGAGTCAAGTTAGTTACTATAATAATGTTGATAATTTTATCTAGGCAGGACACATTTTAAATGTAGTTAACATGACACAATTTTCACTATTCACTAAAACTTTAGGAAATGACAATTTTTTTTTTAGTCTTGACTAAATTATTTTAAGTTCTTACAACACGATTACAACAAATCATTTCAAACTAATTTGATTTTGTTGGAAAAAGTAATTTGTTTTTGTGGAAACGTTTTCCTTAATTTAAGTTTGTTCAACAGCTTATTTTTTGAGTGCTGGAACTTTGAAATACTTCATACTTCAGTCTTCAACCTCACTGTATGTTGGATAAACCAACCCTCTCTCGCGACCAATTCGTACAAATTCATACTATTTCTCTAAACCCCAGTGACGGGTAGGTTTAGGGGCGGGGTCAGAGGTAGGTCATTTGTATGACCTATTCAAATGTACGAATTACTGTGAGATGGGGTTGGATAAACATGAGGTTTTCAGTAAGGTTTTATGAGTATGAGGGTCTGGATGTTGCAAGAACATGCATCATTTAAAATATTTATTTTGCATATGCTTTTTCATCTACAGCGTCAAAGCGAATGATGAATGGTTCAACACTGTCCTCTCTTTCTCTGTGTGTGTGTGTGTGTGTGTGTGTGTGTGTGTGTGTCATGGTAAGGGTTAGGGTTAGGTGGGGACCAAATGTACCCACAAGGATAGTAATATCAGTATTTTTTGACCTTGCGTGGACATTTTATAAAGCAGCTTATAAATCACTCTAAATTATGGTTTTTGTAAATGTAAAAAAGCAGAAAGTTTTCTGTGATGGGTAGGTTTAGGGGATAGAATATATAGTTTATACAGGATGAAAATCATTATATCTATTGAAAGTCCCCATTAAACATGGACATCTAACTTGTGTGCACACACTTGTGTGTGTGTGTGTGTGTGTGTGTGTGTGGATGTGCCACCGTGCACAGCTCTCAACTATAAGCTAAATGGATCAAATGTCAATTAGCAGAGCAGTATGTTTCGACAGCTATAGGTGAGGAAGAGCACATTCTCATGTGTATCACAAGGGAGGATTGGAACAACTGCAATGGGACTCACCTGACATGGATGAAAGTAGGACATACTACTAAGGGCCCTATCTTGCACAGAGCGCAATTGACTTTGTACACCGACGCATGTATCATTCCTATTTTTCACCCGACGCACAGCGGACTTTTCCCTCCACAGACGCACGTCGGTATATTAGGGAATGAACTTGCGCTCCCAGGGGCGGTTCAGCGAAAAGAGGAGATGTGTTCCGGCGCAAACGTTCCCTAGTGGTATTTTGCAGTTTCAGAAAACAATTCCACCACAGGAAAAGGAAAAACCTACTCTAAAGTCAGTGGTGCGTTATTCAGATGCTATTTTAAGGGCGCATGCTTGGCCATAATGTAGCGTGTGCACAACGTGCATACACTTTGCTTCTCTCATCTACACAGATGCAGCAGTTCCCATTTTTGCAAACCATACATAATTACAAGGAAAAATATTACCACACGAGGGAAATCATTGTGGTGTCCATGAAGATATGAAAAAATAGGCATAAATCTAGCTTACACATTTACCCAAATGAGTATACGCCTGTTTAACCGAAGCTAATTTGGGTGGGTTTCTCCCATCCCCATATGTCACTTCTCTGTCTTTTACAGCCCTGATGAGAACGTCGGTCTGCTCGGCTGTTGGGGCGTACTCTGGGTTCGGGACAAATTCTGAGATCGGAGCCCTTCCCTCGGACAGCGGGCCAAATAGGCATACTCTTTTAATCTATCTGATTTTTTGTAAGTGTGAATGTGAAATATAAAAATGGAAGTTTTATGTAAAGAAAGTTGTCTATGTGTGTTTAGTGAATGGTGTGTTTGAGGATGTGACATCACCTGTTGTCACTTCTAGAGCTGCACAGCCTCCCGTATGTGCATGTGTGCTGTGCATATTTGTGTGCGTAAGAGCAGGTGTGCATGTATGTGAGTTGTGTGGCTCTTGCCTCTGAAAATGTCAGACAGACTTCAGGCTGAGAGGAGAGTCCAGTAGAGAGAAATCTTTGCCCACTGTCAATGAGGTTACCACACACACACACACACACACACACACACACAGACGTCCAGACAGAAAGTGAGCTTTTGTTTCCAGTGCTGTCATACACACCGCTGCAGGAGAGAATAGTGCATGATAGGAAATACACGCACACACAGAGACGTAAAAATATTATTCTCTAGTGTTAAGCTGTGAAAACAAAGTGGGTTTTAAGTACAGATCATGTATTATCTAACATGGAAAGGTCTGAAAAAGCACAATATGTGGTGATGTGCAGGCGTGTGTATGTGTGTGGGGTGGGGTTGGCTGTCGCTGATTAATTATTTTGTGTGTGTGTGTCGAGAAAGGGGGGCATTATTTCTAGTAAAGCTACAAGGAGCATTAGCCATCAATCCTGGTCATCAAATCAGGCCATAGTGTGCTGTTGTGCCTATTACTTCTGAATTTATTTCCCTAAATTAAATCAGACTCTGAGCTCTCAGCTGCTCTGTGCATGTTTTTTTTTTTTTCTACCTATTTGTCAAAATGTAGTGTGTGACAGTGAAGTAATACACATTTATTATGCCAATGTGAAACAACAGGGTGTGTATATCATTAATTAACGCAATATCTGTGGAGAGAGTTGCGCTTGTGTATGTGTAGCATTCTCTCATCCATCTATGCATAGGCAAATACTGTATAACTCAATCTAATAAATCCTTTACTTTTTATCCTCACACCCCTTATTAGAAAATCAGTATCAATTTATTTTAGGCCAAACTTGATGGAGTGATTTTGAATATATTGGCCTTCAGGAGGAATAATGTATAAAGGCCTGTCTCCGACAGTCATATAGGAAGGTTGTTATTTGGTTTTCACAACTAATGTGGGTTTGACATAAGTTCTGTATGTAGCAGTTTTGTATTAGCGTTTTTGTTAGACATAATAGGTCATTTGTTAGGTCACATTCTTGTATTTGGTTTACACTTACACAATGACAGTTAGAGACTGCCAATGGTGTCATGATGACTGCACTGTGTTAATTCACTTGTATCCATAACAGGAGAGCCAAAGTCTCTCTTATCACATTAATAGAATGAAAATGATCGCTTTTAAAATGATAAGTGGATGAGGGACTACTTAAAATGCAATGTTTAAATTAATTAACTGTAAACATGATTAAATTGAAGGATATAATCTGAAAGTATAATTGCCCACTGGGAATAAAATGAACTCAGTTGGTCGTTGCGTCTCCCCACTGCGTCTCAACGCTGCAAAACCACATCACTTTTATTCAAGTAAAAAGATTAATATGCATTTAAGAGATGCAGGTCTTAATCTCAATCTAAGGGACATTTAAAGCGCGCTGGGAGTCGCGGATGTGAGCGTGTGCTGATGCCGGCGGTCATGCTCTCTAATGCGGCTCATTTGAAGCTGCGCGCCCGCTGTGTGCATCAAGCGCTCCGGATCACCATCCAGAACCTCAAAAAATAACAAGAAATACCAATTTCACCGCCGGACCTGAACATTGTATGCTCTGAAATTTCACCACAGGATTAAAGTAGAGCAATTAGACTGTTATATTAATACGGAGTGGATAAACACCGGAACGGATCGGAAAGTTATTGTGTTCTGCATAAAATAATGGCATATTAATCTCTCTCCCTCTCGTTGACGTTTATTAGACTATAGTATTGTCAGAACGGGGATCTTCATGGGCAATTAGGACCTTATACATTTCAAGTGCAGGTAAATTAGATGGTCATGTATGGTCAAAGACAGCGTAATTCATTCAGCTGAAAAGCCAGGAGTGTGTGTGTGTGTGTGTGCGTGCATGCGCGTGTGTGTGTGTGTGCTTAGTCTAGGTTAAATCTTAAAAAAAAATGATCATTGAGACCAGAATTAAACTGATATTAAGAATCAGAAAACTTGATCCGGAGAGAAGTCATG
Organism: Tiaroga cobitis; assembly: GCA_030578255.1. Lineage (NCBI taxonomy): Eukaryota > Metazoa > Chordata > Actinopteri > Cypriniformes > Leuciscidae > Tiaroga > Tiaroga cobitis. Next base: position 11,711,124 of record CM060599.1, on the reverse strand, counting down.
TTATGTTCAAAAAAAGGAAAACATTAACTTAAGTTTAATTTTCACAACTATAAATGGGACTTGATCAATCAATCAATCAATCAATCAAACAATCAAACAATCAATCAATCAGTCAGTCAATCAATCAATCAATCGATCAATCTCAGAACACAGTGTAAAATGTCCTCTGAGATGGTGGATAAAAAACCTTGATTATTAAAAAATTAAAATAAAACTGACTATTGTGTGTGTGATCGTACTAAAGGGATAGTTTACCCAAAAATTTTAATATATGAATAGTATATGACATTCTTCTTTCAGACAAATACAATCGAATACAATCTTCCAAGCTTTATAAAATGGCCGTTTCTGTTTCGAATTCCATAAAAGTGCATCTATACATAATAAAAGTGCATCTATCCATCATAAAAGTGCTCCACACGGCTCCACGGGGTTAATAAAGGCCTTCTGAATCAAAGTGATGCGTTTGTGTTAGAAAAATATCCATATTTAAAACTTTATAAAGTAAAATAACTAGCTTCCGGCCAAACGAATATATGGATTTCACTTAAGTCTAAAGTTGTCCTTTAGGCGTAAGTAGACTGTGTATGGCCATTTGGCCTGAAGCTAGAATTTTACTTTGTAACGTGTTAATTATGAATATTATTCTTACAGCCGTGTGGAGCACTTTTATGATGGGTAGATGCACTTTTATGGAATTCAAAACAAAACGGCCATTCACTGCCATTATAAAGCTTGAAAGAGCCAAGACATTTTTAAATATAACTTTGATTGTATTCGTCTGAAAGAAGAATGTCATATACACCTAGGATGACTCGAGGGTGAGTAAATCATGGGCTAATTTTCATTTGTGGGTGAACTATCCCTTTCAAGCAACACTAAGTAAGATTTTTTCCTTAAAATAATGTTTCCAAAATCGTTTCAGTGGTTCATTAAGTCGTAACAGGGTGAAAGGCACTTCTGGATTCGCTTTGCGGTCCTATATCTGCTATAACCACGCTATGTAAGATTACCAGATCGGGTCGCGTTTCTGTTGTTCTAATGAGTCATAAGAAAACTACAAATTTGACTTGCTTTACGTCAGCGTTACAATAGTCATTATTTAGTTTTTCTTCGTTTCTGATGTCGCAATACATCATACTTTCATGAAATCATGCAACATACTCTACCTTGTCTGTGGGCATCATTCATTCCAAAGCCGGTGCTGGATAAACAACGAGCGTGCGTGCGACAGTAGGCTGCGGTAGGCTAAATTATTTACGACAGCGGTAATGGACAATTCCGCTTCCAACCTGTAGGGCGACTGCAGAGGAAAAGTTACATGGTGTTGCTTTAACTTAGCAAAATCCTAATATCAAGATTTATTGAAATTGATTGACTTGACTATCTCATATTGAGCGCTATCACTCAGAGTTGTTACCCATAGCGTCCTAAATAAGTAATTTCAGTAAAAGTACAGAGAGCTGCCTAAAGCAGGCAGTAGCCTACAAAGTGAGGCAACCCATCAGGTTTTGGAAGACAGCCATAGAACCAATTCAAACTACACCACAGAACATAACTGTTTTGTAGCCTTGCAATATTTTACAGGCACAATTATACTGTGTACAAGCTGATAAAAGATTTAAGATATTTCTGGTGTGATATATGGTCCTCATACCTGTGCTAAAAATCACTGTGTTCATGTAATTGTAGCTCTGCAGGTTCAGATCTGACTGTCATTTTTTATTCATTTCTTTATTTATCCTCGTTGTTACAGGTCCTATATACCACACAATGCAAATGCAAAAATAACATGAAATTTATTCAACTTGAGCAGTTTCCACCTAAGTGTGACTGTGTGTCCTTTACAGAGTCATCTAACTAGTGTCTGAGTGTTGGCTCAGCAGAAAGAAGTGTGATGAATCGAGGAGAGAAGATTTTAATGAACACACCTTCTGAGGGTCACCTTCGTTCTTATACGCTGATGTACTAAAACAAACAAATATGATTCTGTAGAATGAGTTCATATCTTCATGTTGCATTCTCTCTTTGTCCTTCTTCATTGATTTTCCACTGCATACTTAAAAAGGGTAAAAGTGTGAGTGTATTTAAAAACCCACCAATTAGCTGTAAAATGCAAATTGAGCTGACAGACAGATATCCTCTCCAGTTGAGTTCAAATATATTCTTGACATCTTGATGGGTAGAGTCCATGTTTATTTATATTAAATGTAGCCTATATCAATGTGTTCTAATGTGGTATTTGATTCTCGATTTAAGAATGATTAAATGATTAAAATCAATAATCAAAAGATTTTTTTTTATTGTGTATATACACTGTATGTATATGCAATTAAAATGAGGATCAATATTTGTATTTTTATTATTATTTCCCTAATGGTAAAACAATTTAAGACAGTTACCATATTAACAAAATTGAAAAATATTGTTTAGAAAATTTATATTTCCATATTTCGTCTTTTTTTAATAAATAATTACTATTGGTCACCCTTTACGTCTGTCTGTCGGTTTTGCAAATATTTATCCAATGAAACATATTAAAAAGAGCTTGTGACAAAACCTCATAACTCCACCCCAACTCTATCGTGAATGAAGTGCAGCACACAGTTTGGACCATCTCTGCTTGTTTGCAATGCAAAGGTAAATAAATAACTGTTTGTTTGAATAAATAAAGCGTTTTCTTTACTCAGGAAACACAATATATATATATATATATATATATATATATATATATATATATATATATATATATATATATATATATATATATATATATATATATGTATATAAAGTTAAAAAATGTATGTATTTGAAAAGCAGAGAAGAGTGTCTTAAGCGGTGTTCCATTCGACAGGGTCCCTACGCATTGTTCACTGCTCTCCCTGAACACGATATATCAGTTGAAGTGGACTTCTCTGACAATATTTGTTAATTTGGAATGCCCTGCAGCGTCATCAAAGACAGACAATGATGGTGCAGATTATGATAATACATTAATAAATATTGTAATTTAACCTACTCTACTTTCAAATTTAAAATCATAGTATAGGCCTATACATAACACAGTGTGTATCCAATAAATAATAATCAAAACATTGTATTAGTCTATTAGTTTTATTAGTTTATTACATATACTTATATATAATTGACTATGCAAAGATTTGAAGCTGTACTGTCATTCATTATGAAAATAAAGTAATTGGAATAAAATAAAAACAAATATTGTTATTATTGGAATTAAAACAAAATATTTGGTTAACTATATATACATATGTTCTTAATCAATGGTCTTAACAATTGTAGAGGTATCATCTCGTGGCCTTCTTTCTTTCCCACGCGCCTCAGCTGCTTTTCAACACTTTTACTTTGTTTACATATTCACACAATAGACTATGCAAATGTAACATTCATCACCATAACCATTCATAAATAATCTAGTTTGTATAATAATAACAATATTTATGAATACTGAAATGCACACGCATCGCAGAGCCATTTAAAAGCTCTTTTAACGGCTCTGCTCTATGGTTAGTTCAGATTGGTGACGCGGTGTGCAATGACAGATAGGTGATTTTTGCTCTCCACTTCCTGTGAAGTGATGTATCGATGTTCCCTTATTCCCTATGCTGTTTGCATTGCCCTTTGAACTAAACATGTTTGCTCCCTTTGGATTGGAATCTCACTTAAGATGGCGGAGATGACCACTTTGCAGTCCACTTACGGTCAAATAGAATGCACCTTTAGTCTAGCATTCATTCATTTAATTCTGTTCTGTGTGATTCTAAAGACATGCACACAGACACTGACTTGAATGACATATGCTTATGTTAGACTGTAACATCAAGTCTGGTTCACACTGTTATTTACAACATTTCTGCAATAATTTGCCAACTTTCATGGGCAAAGCTTCCACTGTTCTTCATTTACTAATAAATGAGAGAATGTATCTGAGTACTGAACTCGGTCACCTGCAGCAGTTCCCTCTAAATGGTTCCCGATATTTTGATCAATTTTCATTTGATTTGTAAAGATTTGAAAATTCCTATATGGGGCTGCATGATATATCGTTGAAATTAGCGAAATCACAAGTGTGCATATTGCAACGGCTTGTGGTAACTGCATGATTTTAATACTCCCAAAGATTACAAAAAGTCCAAGTTTTAAGTCGACGCAGACAGCAGAGAGACTGGACACATCTGTTATATGTGTGACATGCTTAATGTTATTACATGCAATAAGCGAAGTATTCACGTGTACAGAAAACCTCTGCCTCTCGGACAGAGTGTGCTCCCGAATTCAGTTCTCTTCCACAGCTTATATGACCAAAATACACACACAATTATGTCAAAATTCACATCTTGGTGAGTTTTCACATAAACACAGTGAGTTATGTATTAAGTGGACTAAACAGTTGAGAAAGAAAGTGAACGTGTAACAATATATTGGATCCGTGCAGCTCTGAAAGTGACAGCAGCCTAATAAACCAGCTTCCGTCTGTGTGCTTAAAGGGTTAGTTCACCCAAAAAGGAAAATTCTCTCATCATTTACTCACTCTCAAGTTGTTGTTCCAAACCTGTATGCATTTTGTACTTCTACTGAGCACAACAGAATATATTTTGAAGAATATGGATAGCCAAACAGTTAATGGACCCCACTGACTTCCATTGCATGGAAAAAACAAATACTATGGAAGTCAATGGGGTCCCATCAACTGTTTGGTTAGTCTTCAAAATATCTTCTTTTGTGTTCAGCAGAAGGAATAAATTCATACAGGTTTGGAAAAACAACTTGAGGGTGATTAAATTATGACAGAATTGTTATTTTTGGGTGAACTATCCCTTTAATATGAATCAAACACCAAAAGACAAAGAGAAAAACCCTCACTGCTCTTGACTGAATAACTTCTGTAGCTTTATTAAGAATAAGTAGCCTATACATTTAATTAATACAGTGAAGATTAAACAGTTTTATTTGTCAAACAATTTCTGTTGTCAAATAAACCTATAATGTGGGCCTGCCTGTAACCTAAACCATCTGATTTGCACTGACATTAAAATGACACTTACTTTTAATGGAATTCTACAGTAAAACACTGCTGTTCACTTTCAGAAGTTTTAGGGATGCTTTTTTTCATAAAGAATCTGAAACATGTTTTTAAAATATATTTCAATATAATTTAAACTTAACACATTATCGTATCACATATCAAATAACGCATTATTTACATGTTTTTGCATATCGAATTATGCTTCAATATTGTGCAGCCCTATCCCTATACAAATCAAAAAAATATTTTAGATTAGTTTCAGTATTAAGCGTTCTGATGTTAAACTGTAACAGCACAGTTGTCGTCTGCTAAATACACCACCTCCTTTGCCTAATCTAATAATAGTCTGAATTAATTTTTTTCTGAACCATAGGGAACTTCACTCAGCCAAAACCCAATCTAAATTGACGGTATACTCGCTGGTGGTTTGGTCTTTCATGTTCATGTCAGAAGTTCTCTGAAGTCTTAAACAATACTTATTTTGATCCCTTCAGACATGCAGTACAAAGCAGGGTGGAAAGGGCAGCCTCTGTGCCACACAAGTCTTGCCGGAGTATTGCTAAAGCATCCGCGCTCCACAAATGCCACTCCTTATTGGACGGAAGTACACAGGTTCGACTCATCTGCACTTCTAACATTTCCTGGCATCTCTTGCTCTCCTGTTCCCTCTTTTAAAGCAGATGGGTAAGTCTATCTATCTACTATCTATGTATTTATTGTGTGTGTGTGTGTGTGTGTGTGTGTGTGTGTGTGTGTGTGTGTGTGCGTGTGTGTGTGTGTGTGTGTGTGTGTAAAAGAAAATGAAGGCCAACGATATATATATACATATTAGAAAAACAGATCCATTTGTATCAATATTATGATTAGCATTTTTAATATATTTTGAATAGAATTATAATAGAATTCAGACTCAGTTATGGTAACTAACAAAAAGTATATATGCAATCTAGTGGTCACAATGCATGCTGGGTAATCCCCACACATAATTCACTTCCAAAGTATAGAATTGGAATTAATTAATAAAAAAAATATAACATCAAAATGCTACTTCATATGTGATAGCTTGCTCATGATCATAGCGTCAAATGGAAAATTAATGTCTGTCTAAACACTGTTACACTAAATATTCAGATGTACAACCATACAGTACATTCAGGATTAACAACTAAACTATTTCTGTTCCCTGTAAATTCACATACATGTGCTCTATAAGAATAAGGTAAAACGTATCAGGTTACTTGCGTTACCCATGTTCTCTGAATAGGGAACAAGACGCTGTGTAGCAATGAAGCAATGTTAACGCCCTTGGGACGGTGCTGATTGTCACGGTTTATGAATTCTCTGCCTTCTTCATGTCTCGTGATTGTGTGTGTGTGTGTGTGTAGCGTGTGTGTCTGTGTGGGCGTGGCCGCTAAGTACCGCTGATCATCAGCGCCAGCTGATTTCACTTTACATGGGCTATATATTCCTGTTACTGGTATCTCTTGTTATCAGATCGTTTTGGTATGTTCCTGTGTTCGTTCCTGTTCCGTTTCGTGGTGGTCTTCTTTGTGGTCTTCGTGTCCTGGATTGTTCTTCGTGTCTGCACAACTGATTCATCTCTCGTCATTCCCGGAGCCTGGTTATTCATCTCGGATCATCATTCACCACCCGGTTGCCTGTCGAAGTCCCTGCGTCACTAGCCTTGTCTGTTGTCTTTGTGTTTAGTGTGCTGACCAGCGTTACTGTTTATTCTTTAAATAAACATCACTTACTGCACTTTGCTTCCAGTCGTTCCTGACAGCTGATTGTCCCTCTGAAGCCATTCAAATCATTATGGCGCGGGTGTGGGTGCGGGTGCGGGTGCGGGTGCGGGCACGGGTGCTGCTTCAGCAGCGTTACGTCACTCAGTCTTGATATAATGAACGCGCCAAATGCTCCTCAGATTTTCTACCGAGCTTGGCAGCGAATGCAGCGTCTCGTTCTGAGGAACTGAGGAACCAGGGGCTGCATCCAAATCCAAGTCTTTAAGCTTGATAAAAGTGTGCAGAGAAGACCAACCTGCCGCAACATAAATGTCCTCCAAAGGGACTTCTCTAAAAAGAGCCTGGGAAGACGTGACACTCCTAGCAGAGTGAGCTCTAAAGCCCAGAGGTGAAGGGAGCTTCTGCACCTCATAAGCCAGAGAAATTGCATCTCTCACCCAATGAGATATCCTGTGCTTAGAGGTGGCAAGCCCTTTGCCTCCAGCCCCAAAGCATGCAAACAACTGAGAAAATTTGCACCACTGGCCAGAGCGGTCCACATACACCTTTGCCCGAACAGGGCAAAAGAAATGGAGCGTCTCCTTCTCCGTGGAGGGAAATGGAAGAGGACAGAAAAAAAGAAGCTTGACCACTTGAGACCAAAATGACTTGGACAAAACTTTGGGGACATAACCAGGCCTGGGTCGCTAAAACACCTTCACACGACCCAGGGCAAACTCCATGCAAGGCCCACTCACAGAAAGAGCCTGCAGATCCCCCACATGCTTGAGAGAGGCTATTGCTAATAAAAGAGCCAACTTGACAGTCAGAATGCGGTCAGGAACTGACTCCAATGTTTCGAAAGGAAGTTCCAATAACCCCTCCAAAACAACTGACAAATCCCAAGTGGGGACACTAACGCCCAGAAGGTGCACGCCTCCACGCATAAACGAAGAGCCTAAGGGGACCTCGACCTCGCTCCTGACGGGCGGCGATAGCCATGACGTAATCCCTCAAAATAGTCGCAGCCACTTCCACCGCAAACTTATCCTGCAGCAATTCCAGACACTAAACCAACTGGGCAGGGACTAACTTGATCAGAGGGAATGCATGTAGCCTCAAATCCGCCCATGGATGAGCAAATGCAACTATCGCCAGAGGCGCCAGTTGAGACAGGGAGAACCACAGGGGGCACTGAGTCGAGTTGCGAGGTCCACCTATCGTCTGGCTAAAAAGTCTCCAAATCTGAGCCATCGTTTGGTGGTGCAGAATCCACTTCCCCGACCTGAGTTTCTCAATAGAAAGTCCGCTGCAAGGTTCAAGGCTCCTGGAACATGAACTGCTCTCAGCGAAAGGGTTAAAGCTTGAGCCCATAGATGGAGGAGGCAGCACGCATGCCTCCCTGATGATTTATGTGGAACACCACTGCCATGTTGTCCATCCTGACAATAACATGACAGCCCATCAGGGCTGGAAGGAAGTGATCCAGAGCCAGAGGGATGGCTTGTAACTCTATGCAGTTTCTGTGCCACGAGAGAAGCTTGCTCTTCCAAACACTGGTTCTGCCCTTGAAGACAGCAGCTTAGCCAGTCAGGGAGGTGTCCGTCGTGATAACCTGATGGCGCAGACCGTGATCATCTTGACCCCTTGAAGAGAGGGTCTTTCCACCTGTAGAGAGCACAAAGGCAACTGAGGGATACCCTCAGCAGATGGAAAGCTGACTAAGAAGGGCGAATTCCCTTGAATTTCATGAGGAATGGCCTCATATGAAGCAGACCCAAAGGCAGCATAGGAAAGGCTGCTGCCATGAGCCCCAGAAGTCTGCAACATGTGCCCACCTCGACGTGATGGCCAAGCCTGAAATGGGCCTGGAAAGAGACTGGAAACTCAAGCAGGGGCCAAGCGGGCCTGCATCGAGAGAGAATCAAACTGGACAACAAAGAAAATGGTCGCATGAGAAGGTGTTAAGGCGATCTTCTAAGCATTTAGCCTGAGACCAAGAGACTGGAGGTGGTGGAGGATGACGTTCCTGTGGCAACACACTAACTCTCTGGATTGAACCAGAATGAGCCATTCTTCTAGGTAATTTAGTACACGGATGCTCTGGAGCCTAAAAGGGACCAGAGCTGCACCCATGCACTTGGAGAACGTCCATGGAGACAAAGCCAGACCAATGGAAGGACCCGATATTTGTATGCATTTCACCCAAAGGCGAACCAAAGGCTGGTCATGGGACAGGCAGAGCTTCCCTAACCGTGCAAGGTGGGGGATGTTTTGCCTCATCACACTTCCTAGAGGTCTCCTTCCTGTGTGTGAGGTGGCCTTTGGGTCCAATGGCAGGAGTGGGAAGTTCACGGGCCCTCCTGGGCATGAACTGCTTAAGGGCAGCAGATTGCGTCAAAGCAGTGCAGAATTTATCGTCCACTGAGCTGACCGCTTCTCCAAATAAACCTGACTGGGAGATAGGGGTGTCCAGTAGAAAGAATTTCTCCTTTTCACGAATCTCAGTGAGATTTAAACAAAAATGATGTTCAACAGCCACCAAAGCTGGCATCGTGCACCCAACAGCATGTGCTTAGTCGTACACAGCTCTGCGGAGCTCCTTGACCGCTTCGGGTGATGGGTCCACGCCCCCATCCATTTCCTTAAGGATGTCCACTGGCCTGAAGAGAGAGAGAGAGAGAGAGAGAGAGAGAGAGATGGAGAAACTGGCCTTCTCGCTCTTCATAGCCTCGAGTTCAACATCCGATCCCCGAGCCTTGGATTCATGTAGGGGCTCAGCCACTTCACTTGCCACAGAGCTATGGGGGAGAGCGGATGGATCCTTCTCAAAGCAAGCAAGCAAGCATCGTCTGGTTAGTTTATAATGTTTCAAATTCTCACAAAACCTGCTGCCAGAAGCGTCATAAATAGACTTGCGTGCATGCGACAGGCCCATCACAAAATAGTTACATTTCACATGTGTAGTTACACAGTATTATATTTGCTGAAATGCAGAAAAATCTAATTTGAGCATTTCACACACCTTTGTAGGGCAGTGTAGGTACTACGTAGGCATCACGAACAACCACAAAGTGACCAAATACTGTTTGCCTTAATTTTGAACTAAATGCATGTGTTTTATTGTATTCAAACATACCAAACTTATTTTTGTGAAATGTTTTGCTTGAAACATTGTGTGCTATATTTATTAAAATATTAAATAAAAATACCACTACTTGACATTGTAATGTGATAATGTTCATTTGTAAGTGTGTCTTAAATGTATGTATATACAGTGGATAATCAGTGGAGTTCAGTACAGTGGAGTTCAGAAATCATTACAGTGCATATACATTAAATGTGCCACTCTCAAGAAGACTTTTTAAAGACTTTGCCACAATTTACATATTCAGTTAACAGGGGACAGGGTTTTCACAAACATGTCATGTTTGTGTGTGTGTGTGTGTGTGTGTGTGAGTGTGTTTCTCTAATCTCAAAGGTGATGAAGCATTTGCCAGCAGTGTTAATGACACATTAGCAGTTAGCATCAGCTTCAACAATTAATGAATGTTAATCTTTAATTATGCTAATTGCATTTGAAATGAGCTTAAACTGTGAGAAAGGACAGCTGGGTGAGACAGAAGAATTGAAAACGTGTTAAGTTGAATGTAAATAAAAGAGTATCTCCTTGAATGAAATAAAAAAAATCTAGGAGCTATTGTCAAAATGACTTAATCTCAGTAACTACTGGTCATAAGGTTTTAATTTAAAAGTCCTGTTAAACAATTAGAATACATTTAGTGATATATGTCTTCCTAACTAAAATGGCGATGTCGTAATATTTTTTTGTAAAAGCTGCTGGGTAAAAAAGTGAACACGTATATTGAGGCAAACTGGCATGTTTTAACTAAATAATTAACACTTTTTTTTTTACTCTGGTGTTGTATTTTTGTAACCGAGAAATTACACAACAGATGTTGATTTTTAATATATAATAACCCTGCTCAGAGAAATATTAATTATATACATGTATGTATCATATAAATTCATATTTTCCTTGTACTCTGACCACTTCCTATTTACTGAAACCAGGACTAATCAACACCTTCATCTCTTCCCTGAGGCCATAACTCTCATAAACACTGACACTTCTCTCACATCCTCTGAGCAATCACTCAAACCTCTTCATTTAATAACACATGCACTGACAGTTTACTTATATGACTTAAATGAGCAACTTTCGCAAGCAAGTATTTTAGTATTGTACTCAATGTATATTCTTAAATACTGAGTCTCGTTCTATGCAACTATACAGCTAGAGTAAAGGAGGTTTACACGTGTAACTTTTCATAAAGCAGTTCAAAATGCAATATATTTCACATTCTCAGGCTATTAAAAGGAAATAATTACAACTAACATTCATTTAAATATGCAGTGTGCTCTATTATTAAAATCACACTAAAATAACTACTTGGGGCAATGTCTGTTTTTATTAAAGGTTTCATTTCAGATCAAAGAGCATCCTTGATAATGTCACACCAGCCAACGCGAGTCAAGTCAAGACTGTATTTGCCACTCCTGAAAGTAGGCTACTCACAAAAAACAGAGCGCATTTTACACTTTCTGGAGAACAATAGCAAATCCCAAATAAACGTGTTCATACTCATCGAAATGAATAAGAGGGGAGAGTTCACCTGACATGCTGTATGCACACCGTCAGACACAAGCAGCCACGAATAAGCCATTAAATATATGTAAATGAAGAGCGTTGGCAGAGAGCTAGCACATAATGGCGCGCACAAGGGACAAATGGAGAAATGGATCCTGGGTAGTGATTAATTTATCTGATGATGCCTCTATAGTGAGGAATTTTAGGTCACAAATGAAGTGACAAGATGACAAATTACCATTTTAAGGAATTTACTGGGAATCGTTAAGGAACAATTGTCAGGTAGTTTGTGGAAGGCAGAGAGAATGGTAGGAATATAGTTTTCCCTATCTGAGATCTGTATTATTAATTATCTTACATTAAAATTCTTCTCCGCAGTCCTTGTTTGATTGGCTGTAATGCATGGATTACTTCAGTCTAAATTGTAAATTCATTTAGCGGAGATTCAGCACAATTAAATTGGTAGACAACGGGGGGTAAAGACAGAAAGCGAGAGGGAGAGAAACAAAGTGTCTGTTGTTACACTGAATCATTGGCCCATGTCCAACCTGCTGTGCTTTTATTTGAATGTTTGCCATTTTTTAAAATTCACAAATTAGGAATTAAGGAAAGGAGGTCATCTTGTACTCTTTTTTTGGCACTATAAAACTATTGTTTTTTCTTAAAACCTACCATTTTTTAAAACTATAAGTAAAAGATAAGTAGTTAAGTGGACTATATGCAATTAATCATTATTAGTCTCCAATTATAATGCTATTTTCTATACGCTATTTCCTGTATTAGGAAATAATGTTATTTAATCACAACATGGCAGATGTGTCTGAATCCTGAATCCTGATTGGAGGTTTTTTTCTAGCATTCGTGTAAATGTAATCTACAATCGAAATATTTGTGTGATAATTCACACAGTTTATGTACGTTCAAAAATGATGCATTACAAAATACCCTGATTTCCAGAGGTACAACAAACAAAAAACAGACCTGCAATTATTTTACTATAGAGTTTCTCGAATGTGAAGTTATCCTAGGAATGACATGTTAAGAAAACATATCTGAAATAAAAATGATAATTATTATATATATTTTTTTTTTAATGAAGTCCATAATTTCTATTCCTACTGCGTTAAAAATGCTATTCCCGGACAGATTTCATAAACGCTAAGCCCATCTGTGCTTGAAAAAGAAAACCCCTAAACACAAGCCATTGGTCGAGCCAGTGTTGCAGTCTGACTTGTAGGGATGCTCAAAGCATGTTTTGAAAAGTGCTACAGAGACAGTGTTTGATTCATATTTAAATGATAACTTGTTGTATTGCTTTTTTAAATGTACACATTTTGTATGATAAATGGATTCACATGTTTATGTTTAATATATTATTGAATGCATTGTTAACAGTAAAATAGTAACTGAAACTCGGTATATCTGAAACTGCTTAGAAAGTCTGGTGTCTCAGGACTAAAGACATGATTTATGTCATGTAAAACCCTGCCCAAACATGTAAATCTGGGTCATTTTGCTGTTAGTATATGGAAAATGAATCCAGCAAAACACTGCATCAAAGATTGGGCTGGAAAACACAGGCGGTCAGATTTACAGAGCCCATTAGTAACTAGAAGGACACACAGTGCCTATACAAATGCCTTCCAGAGGGACACACACCAAAATTGGATTTCCCCTCCAAAAGTTGACAAATTCTCACAATGATCCATTTCTCTGTCTGCCTGCGCTCTCCTCCCAGACTCAGAAACTAAACTGATTTATTGATTATTTAATGAGGTTTTTAATCACATGTCAAGAAGTCAGAGGCAGCACTCTCTAGAAATACATCAAAGCTTCCTCTCTGAGCATGATTTAAAGAGTTTCATTTTAAAAAGCTGCACTCTACTAATCTATGAGCTGAATATTAAATATAGAAGAATGGCAGAATAATACAGAAAGTTCTAACAGGAAAGACACAATAAAAATGAGATCTCCTTAATATCTCAGTTGTTTCTCTTGGACAACAATGAGATTTCAATGGAGAGCAAATTGAGATTTGCTAAATGGTGAAATGGGCCATTTTCTCAATGCTAAAATTCTTTCTCCTATAACAGATTTATAAACAAATACAAATACAACTACAATTAACTATTATATTTGTTATTATTATAGGAAATATGACAAACAATATTAAAAGTAGTGCTGTCAATCGATAAAAAAACAATTATTCACACATTTTTCTGTAATTAATGATGATTAATCATTATTTTTCTCAATTATTGCTAGTATAATTGAAATACATTATTTCTACCATTAAAAGCCCTTAAAAAATTCTACCAGTAAAAGCCTTTAAAAAAGCCTTTAAAAAAGCCTTTTCTCACTTTTCTCACTTTTCTCACTCCGCCCCTCTGTTCTGTGGGGCGTTTTGACACAACACACGTGGAGTGTTGCCTTGACAACAGTTGAGGGTATATTTTGGAGAAAGAGTGGCAGAGGGAGTCTCTGAGGACACATCTGTGCAACCGTATCAATTTGAACCGGAGTCGTACACGGAACAAGATGACGGCCGCGAAGAAGTTCGACAATCAAGGCTCGAACAGGACGTTTTTGAATGGTTGGTTAACGTAATGTCTCTTTGTATGTAACGTACTGGCAGGGTAGAGTAGTGAGATACGAACGCTGTGTATTTACTGATGTATACGTTAGTTCATATCGGCAACCCGCGGCTCTAGAGCCGCATGCGGCTCTTAAGCGCCGCCCTAGTGGCTCCCTGGAGCTTTTTCCAAAATTTGAAAATGGAAAAAATATTTTTTGTTTTAATATAATTTCTGTAGGAGGAAAAACATGACAAACATTCTTAAAGTTTTTCAACGTTGTAAAAATGTGTATAATAAATATTTAATTTCAACATTTCTCTCAACGAAGAATTTACGTCATAGACTGTGACACACGTGTCTGTCAAATCTGCGTGATGCCAGACCGGTGGCTGACAAACAAACAAACCGGCGGGTGTGTCATGGGCCATGGATCCCAAGGGGAAAAAGAGAAAGATAGCTGAGCACTCCCAACACAATAGAGTGCGGCGCGGGACTAGATTTGATGGCCGAGTGCGAGCGCGGGCGCGTGCGGTAATGCACTCACTCTACTTAAACAAAATAGAAACGATTTACAGGCCAGAATTTCTATTCATAACATGTTTGCAGGGTTGAGCGATATAGCCAATCACAGACATATGTGTTGATTTCTTGAACGCAATGTCCAATCAGAAGCATTTAAGATAGACTCCCCTCACCGCTCAAAACTGACTTTTTTGTTCAGTACTGAATTCTGTATGCTGGCAAATCCTCTAATTATAACGAACAAAGTGTGGATATTATGAAAGATTCATTGTGCAGTCAGCGTCATTGATAATAACAGAGATGTGTGAGATCGCGATGATGTCAGCTTTTTAGGAATTATTAAGAAAGCGCACTTTATACTCGAGTAAAAGTATATATACCTAAATTAAAAATTACTCCAGTAAAAGTAGAAAGTCCTCCATTCAAATATAACTGAAGTAAAAGTACAAAAGTATCCAATTTAAAACATACTTAAGTACCGAAAGTAAAAAGTAAATATTAAAATTAACTGTAAATATCAATAATTAAGCAGATCAATTGTTTTGGGAGTGATACGCAATGTTTGAACAAATGAAAAGACTTGATATTGCAATTATGAATTAGTTGGAAGCGGAATTGTCCATTACCGCTGTCGTAAATAATTTAGCCTACCGCAGCCTTCTGTCGCACGCTCGCTCGCAGTTTATCCAGCACATGATCCAGCACCGGCTTTAGAGTGAATGTTGTCCAATTGTAGCGCTTGCCGTAAAGGAAGTCAGATTTGTAGTTCCCTTTCGCAAGGGAACTCCCGCTGCATCGATACTCGACGCTTTGGGGAATGCCTTCGGCATGATGCGTCTGAAGTCTGTAATGGAACTAATCCAATCTTGATTGGTGCTATGTCTTTCGTCACTCGTGACTTTGCATGTGACGGTGATCCGGAAGCTATAAAAGGACATCAGAAACATAGCCGCGTGAGTTTTCTGTCTTCAGCAAGTGTTCTGTGTGACTGTATTGTTTTATTTGGTGTTGTCTGTCTATCTCAATGTATATGGCGAATATAGAGAAATGACTCAGGTGGTGTGCATCCCCTTGCCCATGCTATTTGAGCGAGGATGGCAGGCACTCCTCTGTGTTGTTTGTCTGGGAGCGGAGCATGCACGGGCAGCGCTCGAGGGCACTGTCTGTGCAAACTGTTTTCAGTTATCCATGAGAAAGCTCCGCTCCCGTGTGAGCCTGTTCGATCAAATAGATCAGCCTCGCGTTTCCAGTGCATCAGGTCCCGCATCTGTCGAGGCAGCGCGCCGCTTGTACGCACGGCATACGCACGTGGCGCTGGCATATAATACTGAGATGGTTGCGACCCTTCCTCAGTGTTTATTAACCAGCTCCACTGGTCTTGCGCACGGTTCGGAAGCATGCATTGCGGCTTCTTCCGACCGTGTTAAAGACCCGGTGTTTGATTTATCTGGCTCCAAGGAGTTAGATATTTTCAACACCGAATCATGTGGATATGGGAATTCACCACCCCATATTCCCGTAATTGAGGAGTTGCTGGAGGTTGTAAACAGGGCAGTGGCTAAGTTAAATGTTGAATGGCCATTTAATAAGCAGGAAGCGACTAAGAAAAATAAAATGAATGAGCGCCAGTCACAATCTTCGTTTCAGAGCCTTCCCTTTTTTCACTGATCTCCATACTGAGGTATTGAGATCGTGGAAAAATCCAAGTTCATCTCAATTATTTCCCCCCCATCTATATATTTACTCATACATTAGGGAATCTAATGAGAATGGTTATGAGGTGATGCCTCAGGTAGAGGAATATTTTGCAAAATATTTTCTCCCCGACATTGTGTCACCCCTGATAGCTCAGACACTTCCCTCCAAATCTCGTACATCGAATTTGTAGGGAAAGCATATATGGTGGTGGGTCGAGCCGGTGCATGCCTACACACGATGGGGTTATTACAGGCATACCAGGCTGACCTCCACAAAGAGGTGGATGATAACTGGGAGGTCTCACTCGACGGTATTACTGAATTTTGTAGAGAGGCTGACTTATCTCTCCGTATTATTAAAAAGACGGCCGTGCCATCGGCGGTTCTATGGCAGCCCTAGTCGTTTTAGAGAGACATTTATGGCTAAATCGCTTGGGGATCTGGGAGAAGGAGATGGCCTTCCTTCTCGATGCCCCCCTTTCGCCTTCTGGCCTCTTTGGCGACGCGGCAAGAACCGTTGTCGAGAGGCTTCAGGAGGCAGAGCGACAATCAGATATCCCCAGTTGTCAGTCCAGGTCTCATGGTGTTGCTGCCAGGGGGCAGCCTCATGGGTCAGCCGCCAGCTCCTCATATTTTGAGAAGGTTGCCTCTCGTGCCCCCCCATATAAGGCTCGCCCCCCCCCCCTCATATAAGGGTTGATCCAGTATATGTGTACTGGATCAACCTCCGAGGGGGTTTAGATTCAAGATACCGAATGTTAGTCAAACCAGCTCCGAGAACTGGTCTGTCGTTATAGATCCAATAGCTCCTTAACTTCTTATTCCCTTCTAACCCCATCACAGGAAGTTTCCGAGATTCGCTTTTGGGGGGAAAAGCTTATCAATAAACGGTTCTTCCTTTTGGCCTAGCCTTATCTCCTCGCACCTTTACTAAATGTATGGATGCTGCCCTTGCTCCATTGAGACTTCAGGGGATCCGTATTCTAAATCATATAGATGACTGGCTCATTCTGGCTCAGTCAGAAGAACTGGCGATTCAACATCGAGATGTTGTTTTGCGTCATCTGAGTTGCTTGGGCCTGACACTCAATGTGAAGAAAAGTTCCTTAACTCCTCTTTAGAGGACTACGTTTCTGGGAGTAGAGTGGGACTCAGTCACGATGCGGGCACAATTGTCTCCTGCTCGTATAAATACTATCTTAACCACAATGAAGAGTATTAGTTTAGGCCAGGCCCTCACTGTCAAACACTTTCAAAGAGTTTTAGGCCTCATGGCTGCAGCTTCCATTGTAGTGCCTTTTGGTCTGCTCCATATGAGGGCCTTGCAGTGGTGGCTCAGGACCAAGGGTTTTTCTCCGCTGGGGAACCCCTTTCGCATGATCAGAGTTATGCATGCGTTGGCCGTATTCTTTGCCCTGAGGCACTTCCTTGTAGACCTCAGAGGCCATCATGTTCTCATTAGGACAGACAATATGTTGGTGGTCTCTTATATCAACCTCTTTCTAGACTGGCGCATCAGATTCTTCTATGGTCCCAGGATAAATTTATCTCTGTTAGATCTATTTATATTCATGGGGTTGATAATGTGGGAGCAGATATCCTGCCTCGACCAGGGGCTGAGGCCAGGGGAATGGCGGCTCCACCCTGAAGTAGTTGAGGTTGACCTGTTCGCTTCTCATGAGAACTCCCACTGTCCGCTCTGGTACTCTCTCTCACATCCAGATCCTTTGGGCCTGGATGCCATAGTACAGATGAGGCCGAGGTCATGTCTATACGCTTTTTCCCCGATCGCTCTGCTCCCTGGGGTTCTGGAAAGGGTCAGGAGGTACGGCGTGAGTTTACTCCTTGTAGCTCCGTACTGGCCGGCCCAAATTCGGTTCTCGGACCTTATAAGTCTCCTGGAGAGTCCTCCCTGACGAGTCCCTATTAGGAGAGATCTTCTTTCCCAGGCCGGTGGTACAATATTTCATCCACGGCCGGAGTTATGGAGACTATGGGTCTGGCCCCTGAGGGGTAACTTACAGTATAAGCGATTGTTAGATTTAATCAGCGCGATTTACTGCAATGTCAGAACCAGAACAAAGGTGGATGTTTCTTACTAGTTCAGATGACATTTTCCAGTGAAAATTCTTATGTTGGTCATACTTCCAAAAAGAATAATCTGTGATTCTGAATGACAGTATCCACACCGGCACGGTGTCTGACAGCCTCACAGTCTCCTCAAACACTGTGTTCATCCACGCTGTGCCATGTCGAGGGTGTTGAAGTACAACTCACGTAAAGTTGATAACTCCGCGAATGACTGCAATTGTAGATTTCGAACAGAGATGGCGACAAAGAGGAAAAATGCCGGACTGCAGCTTTAAGTTCTCTCTACGCAAACTTTAAAAATGCAAAACTGTGAGAACGCTGATAGCGTGCACATGCGTTATTAAGAGTTCATTCTATAGGTATGCGTGTTTGAATATGTGTACTTACCAATGTGTACTTACACTGTAGTTAAATACTATGTACACATGTAGTTACCAGTTCACAGGTATTAGGGCCACTTAATATAAAGAGGGACCATCTGAATAATAAGATGTATGAATGTACATTTAAATAGTTTATTAATCATTTACTTACACTTTCTACTTGATCTTATGAACCCCTGACAACTCCTAAATAACTGGTTTGTAAAAAAATGAAAATACTTAATTTACAAATGATAAATTGATAATTAATAAAATATGAAAATACAATTATTAAACACATTATATATATGCTTATAAATCAAGAATAAAGCATATATAGTTGTATTTTTAAACTGCTTATTAATGTCTATTAATGTTGTATAAATGATGAATTAACTGTTTACTAATGCTTAACTAACGAGTAATAGCATGCAGTAAAGTGTTATGAACACTTTATATTAAGTGGCTTTACGTACTATTGTCACAGTCGTCATCTGCACCATCCTGTCTTCACTACACTTCCCAGAATCCTCCTTGTCTCCACACCTGAACTCACTCCCTCAATAACCCACCTGTTATTCGTCTTCATCATCTGTGTCAGCTGTGTTCACCTCGTCATTGTTAATTAGTATCTGTATTTAGTCTCCTTCTGTTCAGTTAGTCTTTGTCGGTTCTCGTCTATGTAATGTCGTGATTTGTGTATGTATCACTAGAGTTAAATTGTAAGTAAACACTTTGTATTGGATCCTTCTGCCCTCCTCGGATTCTTCTGCCTGCACACACCCTGACAACTATGTACTTACATCGAAAAATAAGTACAATGTACTTATTGTGTTGATGTTGTATTGTAAAACGCTTTTGCTGCTATTGAGGTGTGATACGGGTAAGGTTAGGGACAGGTGTGCTGGTATGGGTCGGTTTAAGGGTGGGTTAAGGTGTAAGGGACTGTAAAAACATGTATGTACACAATAAGTCCATTGTATCAAATAATTAATTTCAATGTCAGTACATAGTACTTAAAGCCATTTAATATAAAGTGGGACCCAATATGGTAACAGATTTAGTGCAACACTTAATCACTTTTATTTGTTCTCCATCTCCACTAAATAATGTTTTTTTCACTAAATGTTTAGATTCAATACAATTATTGTGCACTCATGATTTTTGTAGAGTAACTTTTGCTGCTGAATTTCCCACAAATCTAGTTTATAATAGTATTTGATATTACCGCCATATATTATGATCATATTCATTTTTTTTTTTTTTCTTTATAATGATGTTTAACACAAAAGAGTAGGCCTAATTATCAGTCCAACAGACACAGAGGTATAGAAATTCAAATTTCTTTTTTAAAAATCACTGTGCTGATATTGGATCGGTATCAGTTATTATTCTGTGTAAGAAGTGACATCATATCTGTCTTATGAAGTGAGTTTGGAGTAAACATGTTATTAAATGTTGTCTTCTGTTGAACAAGAGGTTCATAAATGCATCTCATGTTTGGAAAGATGTTTGACGCATGTTGCTTTTTCAAATGCACGTTATAAGCGACTCAATCTTTCAGTTGGAGCAGCATTTATTACTGATCACAGAGCCGTGCTTCACTGACAACCTGTGTAAAATAATTAATCGCAGCCTTTACAATATCATAATCGCAATAAGCCAAATCGGTTTAAGCGTGATTTCATGTTAATTACGATTAATCGTGCAGCCTGAATCAAAACACAGACGGAGTGGATTGAGTCCATCAACACCCCCAAAGCTTCACAGTCGTTTCCTCATTTCATTCGGGAACGTAAGGCAGTCTTGGTTGAACTTGCTGTTGGATGATCGCATTGTTTTTTAGAATATTCACATTTGCATAAGCAGTCTTCTATTACTTGTTTCTGCTTCTTCACCTGTGTTATGATCCAGAGATTATGCACTCTTTTAGAAGATGCATAATAGCGCCATCTACTGTATAACAGTGAAAACATGGATAGCCAGAAAATGCAGTCAATGGTGGTGAAAGAAGAAAGTAGATTTGAAGTAAATACATGTACACTACCAGTGGACTAGCCTACACAAAAATTCAGGTACTCAGAATTAGGAACATATCTGTTTTATATATAAATATTTTCAAACAATGTAAGACAATATGCAAAACTATGTGAAAAAAAAAATTAAATAGGTTACTCAATCAAAAGATCAAACACAACTACAGTCCAAGTATACTTAGAATATTTAATTATATTTTTAAGTATATATTGATCAAAAGATTGAGGACATGTATAGTCTAAATATACTTAGACTCTTTTGTCTTAAAATTTTTGTAATTGTTTGTCACAAAAATAAGTAAAACTTTTAATATATCTCTGAGAAGTACATAAAAAGTAGACTGAAAGTATACTTTCTTATTTTTAAGTTTGAAAGAAGTATACTAATAGCACACTTGAATTAACTTATTTTTCATAAGGGAGAGTCGAAAATCAGTGGGACACCTATGCTTTTGTGTTTATTTGTTTTTTTTTTAACGATTTAATGATACATTTTTAATGATTTTCTTCCCTCTGTACAGCTTAGAGGAGATCTTGAGTTATTTGAAATTATATTGTGTAAGGGTTCAGATCTGTAGGGTTTAGATCAATGAAAAATCACCAAATCATCTGGTTTTGTTCATATTAGCCACTCGTCACTTTTGGCAGAAGTCGCCACGCTGTCAAGTAATTTGAGTGAGTGTCTCGTGTTAAACTGACTTCCCTTTCAAGAGAATTCGCACTGCGTCGACAACGCTTTGGGAACGTCTCTGCATGATTGCGTCTGAAGCACGTTTGTCAACTAGTCCAATGCTGAGACAGAATGTCACGGGCAGGTGACGTCACAACCAGGAAAGCATAAAAGCACATTCGGAATAACCGGCGTTAGATTCTGTGCCTTAGCAAGCGCTCTGTATTCATTCTGTTTGTCTTATTTATTTTTGTCTGTCCCAATTTAGTGCACTACACAAGCATATAAGAAAAATGGCAAAGAAGCAGGCATTCAAATCGATTTGAGTGTTATGTGTTTGGGAGCGGAGCATGCTCTGTCAGCCTTTGAGGGGGCTGAGTGCCAGCATTGTGAGAGGCTGCTGCTTCGCACACGCTCCGCTCCTGTCTGTTACTGTTCGAGGAGATGTTCAGGCTCACGTTTCCTGCATTTCCGGCCCTGCTTCTGCCGAGGCAGAATGAAAGCTGAGATCATGGGGTTCAAAAATGGAAGGGGGATGTTTTGAGCGCAAAGGCTGGGGATATAGAGGATTCGCCACCTCTATCCCCAGCGTACGAGGAGCTGGTTGAGGTCGTTTCTTGTGCTGTGTCTAAGTTAAACTTTGATTGGCCAGCTGAGAAACAGGGTGCTCATCCAAAAAGCAAACTGGACAAGCGCTTTATGTCATGAAATACGATACCACCACCACGGGGCTTTCCATTCTTTCCCGACCTACACAAAGAAATATCGAGGTCGTGGACAACAGTGGCGTATCCAGGACATTTTTTGGTGGGTGGCCAAGATGGGACACAAAGCTAGTGTGGGGTGGCCATGGCATAGCAAAGTTTAATGCGTATATGTACGCAGCCGACCATGGTTCGAATCCCGGTCCTTTGTTGCATGTCACATCCTCTCTTTCTCCCATGATTTCCTGTCTCATAACTGTCAAATAAAGGTGACTATCCTGTTAAAAACAGTCCTAACCACCTATCACAGTCCTCAAGTATCTCTGGTTATTTTAACATGTCTATTTTTAATCAGTAATTATGGTCAGGATAGGGTAAACATTTTCTAAGAACTATTTTCTTGTAGTGGATTAACTTGTCTCTTCACAAGTTAAATTAGAGTAGCAAAATTAAACTGCTCTTAACTCATCCTATAGAATAACATGCATCAGTCATCTACTCATCATCTGTGTCACCTGTATTGTTACCTGAGTTTGCTTTACTAATTGAGGCACCATCTTGTGGTTACATAAAAACACAGAAATCCAACAGGACAAACCAAAATGCTTAAAGATAGGACCTTATTAAAAGTGTATACATTTACATTTAGTCATTTAGCAGACGCTTTTATCCAAAGCGACTTACAATTGAGGACTAAACCAAGCGAGTCATCGTGAAGAGGCAAAAACAACGCAAGAAGTGTTCAAAATACAAAGTTCAGACATTGCTCGGAGTAGCATAAGCCAGGCAAGCGAGGATTTAAAGGAAAGGATTTTTTATTTTTTATTTATTTATTTATTTATTTTTTTTTTTTTTTTTTTTTATGTTAAGTGCCCCCGGAAGAGATGAGTTTTCAGTTGCCTTTTGAATGCTGTCAGGGATTCTGCATTCCGGATGACGGTGGGGAGATCATTCCACCAGCATGGAACCGTGAATGAGAATGTTCTGGAGAGTGATTTTGTGCCCCGCTGTGATGGTACCACGAGCCGTCGCTCATTGACCGATCGTAGGCTTCTGGTAGGGATGTAGACTTGTAGTAGTGAGTGGAAGTAGGAGGGGGCTGAACCTGTGGTCAATCTGTAAGCAAGCGTCAAAGCCTTGAACTTGATGCGAGCAGAGAGTGGTAGCCAGTGCAGAGAGATGAACAGAGGAGTGACGTGGGCCCTTTTGGGCTCGTTGAAGACGAGACGAGCTGCAGCATTCTGGATCATTTGAAGAGGTTTAGTTGCACATGATGGAAGTCCAGCCAGAAGAGCATTGCAGTAATCAAGCCTAGAAATGACCAGGGCCTGGACGAGAAGTTGTGTTGCATGCTCAGTTAGGAAAGGTCTGATCTTCCTGATGTTGTGCATAGCAAACCTGCATGATCGAGTTGTCTTTGTAATGTGGTCAGTGAAGGTCAGCTGATCATCAAAGATTACTCCAAGATTTCTGACCGACCTTGATGGGGTGATTGAGGATGAATCTAGCTGGATAGTGAGGTCGTGCTGTAGAGACTGATTGGCAGGGAGGACGAGAAGCTCAGTCTTTGCCAGGTTGAGCTGCAGGTGATGTTCCTTCATCCACGCCGAGATGTCCGCCAGACAGCTTGAGATCCGTACAGCTACTGTGGGATCATCTGGTTGAAATGAGAGGTAGAGTTGGGTGTCATCAGCATAGCAATGGTAAGAGAAACCATGTGCCTGTATGATGGGTCCCAGTGATGTGGTGTAGATGGAGAAGAGGAGCGGTCCAAGAACTGAACCCTGGGGAACCCCTGTGGTCAGCTGATGTGCTTTGGATACCTCACCTCTCCATGCGACCTTGAAGGACCTACCTGTGAGATAGGACTCAAACCAGTTGAGGGAGGTTCCAGTGATGCCCAGTGATGAGAGGGCGGACAAGAGGATCTGATGATTCACTGTGTCGAAAGCAGCAGACAGGTCCAGTAGAATGAGAACTGATGATTTGGAAGCAGCTTTTGCGATCCGCAGGGCTTCCGTGACTGACAGCAATGCAGTCTCAGTTGAATGTCCTTTCTTGAAGCCAGATTGGTTGACATCCAGCTGGTTGTTCAGAGACAGGAAAGATGATACTTGGTTAAAAGCAACACGTTCAAGTGTTTTCGCAATGAATGGTAGGAGAGAGACAGGTCTGTAGTTCTCTAGAAGTGATGTGTTTAATGTTGGTTTTTTAAGCAGAGGAGTTACCCGAGCCTGCTTAAATGCTGTAGGGAAAATGCCAGTGTGGAGGGATGAGTTGATGATGTGTGTGAGAGCTGGAAGAAGTGTGGGAGAGATGGCTTGTAGAAGGTGTGAGGGTATGGGGTCTAGAGGGCAGGTGGTAGGATGACTGGAGAGGAGAAGTTTAGATACTTCTTCCTCGGTTAGTGGAGTGAAGGAGGAGAGAAGGTTGTTGGCTGTGGGAGAGGTTAGTTTGGGTTCCTGTGTGTGTGAAGCTGAGAACTGACTGCTGATAGTTGTAGTTTTGTTAGTGAAGAAGTTAGCAAAATCATCAGCAGTTAGCGAGGAGGTGGGTGGTGGTGGAGGTGGACAGAGGAGAGAGTTGAATGTCTTGAACAGTGAATGTGTGTTAGTGGCGCTGTTGATCTTGTTGTGGAAATATGAAGATTTTGCGGTGTGAACATCAACAGAGAAGGCAGAGAGCAGAGATTGATACCTACTGAGGTCAGATGTGTCTTTTGATTTGCGCCATTTCCTCTCCGCTGCCCTGAGCTTGGTCCGGTGTTCACGAAGAACCTCAGATAACCAGGGGTTAGAGGGAGTAGCGCGTGCTGGCCTGGAGGAGAGAGGGCAGATGTTGTCTAGAGAGGAGGTTAGGATGGAGCATAAAGTATCCGTTGCAGTATTCACATCCAGAGATGAAAAATGTGAGGGTGAGGGAAGAGAAGATGACACAGCAGAGGAAAGATGGGACGGAGAAAGTGAGCGCAGGTTTCGTCTGAAAGTAAATGATGGGGAGGTTGGTGGAGCATGGGTAGTGAGTTGTAGATTGAAAGTAATGAGGAAATGATCTGAAACTTGGAGAGGTTTCACCAAAATGTTATCTGTGATACAGTTGCGTGTGTAAACCAGGTCCAGTTGGTTGCCTGACTTGTGAGTACCGGTGGTGATGAGGCGTTTGAGATCAAAAGAGGCTAGGAGAGAGATGAAGTCTGTTGCATACGGTTTCGCTAGGTGGATGTTGAAATCGCCAAAGACTACAAGTGGGATGCCATCCTCAGGGAAAGAGGACAGCAACACATCCAGCTCCTCTACAAAGCTTCCCAGTTGACCTGGGGGGCGATAAATAACTACAATATGGATCTTCACGGGAGTTGTAAGTGTAATAGCATGATATTCAAATGAGTTGTTATTGCATAGAGAAGAGAGAGTTGAAAATTTCCAAGTGTTAGAAATGAGAAGACCAGTGCCCCCACCTCTCCCCGATTGCCGAGGGGTGTGAGAGAAAGAGAAGTTGTTAGAGAGAGCAGCAGGGGTTGCTGAGTCTTCTGGGCGGATCCAGGTCTCAGTCAAGCCCAAGATATTAAGAGTAGAATGAGATGCAAAGGCTGGAATGAAGTCAGCTTTATTGACTGCTGATTGACAATTCCATAGACCCATAGAAAGAGTGAGAGGTGAGTGTGAGGATGAGAGAATAGGGCGCAGATTAGCAGTATTGCGCTGCCTTCTGTGCGTGGTGAGAGAGCGTTGTCGAGAGACAACAGGAATGTGTAGAAAGCACATAATGATAATAGGAAATAAGATAAAGGTAGGAAGGGAAAGGGTTAAGAAGATACTATAATTGCCTTGCAGGTGTCCTTGCTCGGTGGAGTCGCGCAGGTAGAGTCGCAGGTCTTTACCCGAGTCGGTCTTAACACGAGGAGGTTCAACACGAGCGCTGACTGCTTCCGCTGACGCTTCCGCGACAGCGTGCACACTACATAGATATAATGCTATCAATCGCCTGAGTGAGGACAGCTGTGGTAGCCCTTGCAATTAGCACAGCGAACGCAAATATCCCGAGAATGGCCCAAATCGAAACTAGCTGTTATGAACAGCAATACTTAAGTGCTACAATAACAACCAGACTACAACCCTTAAGACGGCAGATATTCAAAATAGGAACGTGTCTAATTAAATTAAAGATATTTACTGAAAATAAAAATTACAAATAAGCAAAGAATCGAAAATAGCCCTACTTACTTGACAAATGGTAAACAGAGCAACAGGAGAACTGGATATTAAGAAAAAACAACTTACGCGCTCTAGCCGTTCTCGCAGAGTGACTGCTTGTCCTGGCTTTCTCCTGAATTTACTTCTAATTTATATCTGCTTTAATAGCCCTTGCAATTAGCACAGCGAAAGCAAATATCCCGAGAATGGCCCAAATCGAAACTAGCTGTTATGAACAGCAATACTTAAGTGCTACAATAACAACCAGACTACAACCCTTAAGACGGCAGATATTCAAAATAGGAACGTGTCTAATTAAATTAAAGATATTTACTGAAAATAAAAATTACAAATAAGCAAAGAATCGAAAATAGCCCTACTTACTTGACAAATGGTAAACAGAGCAACAGGAGAACTGGATATTAAGAAAAAACAACTTACGCGCTCTAGCCGTTCTCGCAGAGTGACTGCTTGTCCTGGCTTTCTCCTGAATTTACTTCTAATTTATATCTGCTTTAATAGCCCTTGCAATTAGCACAGCGAAAGCAAATATCCCGAGAATGGCCCAAATCGAAACTAGCTGTTATGAACAGCAATACTTAAGTGCTACAATAACAACCAGACTACAACCCTTAAGACGGCAGATATTCAAAATAGGAACGTGTCTAATTAAATTAAAGATATTTACTGAAAATAAAAATTACAAATAAGCAAAGAATCGAAAATAGCCCTACTTACTTGACAAATGGTAAACAGAGCAACAGGAGAACTGGATAATAAGAATATGTATCTGTAAAAGCAAATGAAAAACTAAGCTTGTAAGAAAAAAACATAAATATTTGTAGTTCCCTTTCAAGGGAACTTCGAGCTGCGTCAAACGCTGCGGGAACGCCCCTGCGTTGTGCGTCATGAAGCACGTATGGAATCAGCCCAATGGAGAGATGAAACGTCATAGGCGGGTGACGTCATCGACCAGGAAACTATAAAGCACCCCAAAAACACAAGCGCATTAGCTTCTGTGCTTTCAGTCGCGCTACATGTGAATCTGTCCCTGTGTGATATTGTCTGTCTTTACATACTCTGCACCACACAAACAATTTATCTATATATTGAGAGATATGGCGGATGAACAACAGTTTAAGAAGTGTGTTCCTCCCTGCTCGCGTTATCTAACGGGCGGGGATAGACACGATCTTTGCGTTGTTTGTTTGGGAGTGCAGCATGCCCAGTCAGCTCTCGAGGGGGCTGACTGTGAGCAGTGCGAGCGTCTGCCGTTAAGGACGCTCTGCTCCCGCCGGGCGCTCTTTGAGGAGAGCGGTTTGGTGCGCGCTCCCCGCGGTTCGGGTCCCGCTTCTGCCGAGGCAGAGCGGCGGCGCTTATCATGGGGATCGCAGATGGATCTCTCAGCGGGGGTTGAGACGGGCTCTGCCTTATCTCTCCCTTCACCTGTGAGATCCAGTGCCTCAGTCCCGGGTTCGGAAGCATGCGCTGCGGTTTCTTCCGCTCGGGCTGAGGCACCAATACTGCAGCTATCCAGTTCTGAGGAGCTGGATATTGTTAGTGTTGAGGGAGATGTGGAGGATTCGCCACCCCACACTCCCGAAAGTGATGAGCTTATGGAGGTTTTAACAAGAGCTGTTGAAAAACTCAGTATTGAATGGCCAGTGACTAGACAGGAGTCTGTTTCAAAATCAAAGTTAGATGAGAGATTTTTGCCATCACGTGTGCAGCCTCCACGCCGGTGCCTGCCGTTTTTCCATGATCTCCACACCGAGGTGTCGAAATCGTGGAGAAAACCGGTGTCATATAGAATATTTAGTCCCCAGACTTCGACATATTCAAATATTATGGGAGCTAAGGCTCATGGTTATGGTGCTTTGCCTCGTGAGGAAGAGACGCTTGTGAGCCTTCTCTGCCCCGAAGCAGCATCATCTTTTAAGGCACCGGCATTACCCACCAAGCCTTTAAGAAACACCTCAGCTTTGGTGGGTAAAGCGTATTCGGCAGCAGGTCAGGCTGCGTCATGCCTGCATACAATGTCAATTTTGCAGGCATACCAGGCTGATCTGCTAAGGGACGTGAGTGAGAGTGAGGAGGTCAGTACTGACGTAGTTCGCGAACTGCATCAGGCTGCTGATTTATCCCTGCGTGCCACCAGAGAATCGGCCAAGCTAGTGGGTCGTTCTATGGCAGCTCTGGTGGCCGCAGAAAGACATTTATGGTTGAATCAAACCAATATAAAAGAGAAAGAAAAGGCTTTTCTGTTAGATGCACCTCTCTCTCCCCTGGGTTTGTTTGGTGATGCTGTAAATTCGGTTATCGACAAATTCCAGGAAGATAAGAAACAAACTGCAGCTTTTAAAAAGTTTCTTCCCCTGAAAGTTCACGTCCCTGGGGCTGCTGGGCGGGAGCAGCCCCGGCCGTCTACGAGCTCATCACATAGAGCGCAGCAGAGGCAGAGTGTCGCGTCTCGTGCTCCCCCTGCTGGACAGTGGGCTCAGCCCCGACACTCTCAGCCGAAGCCTTCTAGCAATAGAACTGATCTGAGGACAGTTATATTGGCTAAGAAGGCTTCGGCTAAGAAGAAGTCCTGACACCAAGGCGTTCAGGATACTGAGGGTGGTCCCCACCGAGGCGGAAAGGTGTTCACCTCTTTTTACAGTGCCCATTCCTCCTCGGTGCCCTCAGGGGCTCGTTCTGCCAACCCCGCCTTCATGCCGGGGCGCAGACGGTCCCAGCGAGCGCTTTCCCGAGGGACGCTCGCTCCCTCTGAGGAGGGTCTCAGAGCGGTCAAACCAGTTGTTCCCTGCCGGTGCGCCGTTACAGGGTGCTGCGTTTGCTGCTCAAGTTACACCAGATAACTTGAGCAGACTGGCCTCTGATGTACGACACCTGAGTTACACCAGCTGCTCAAGAGTGCAGCATGCCCAGTCAGCTCTCGAGGGCCAGTCTCGAGAGACTGGAAGCCTTAATAGATTTTCTGGCAGAGTGGAAAAGCCTTCCAAAAATATCTCATTGGGTCCTACAGACAGTAGAAGCGGGTTATGCTTATCCAGTTCAGGTGTCGTCCACCAAAATTCAGAGGGGTTCTGCACACAGTGTTGGGCCCCGAGCAGGCTTTGGTAATGGAACAAGAGGTGAAAACGCTCCTTCAAAAGGAGGCTATAGAACGGGTTCCTCCTCCCAGTTTGGAGTCAGGTTATTACAGCCGATATTTCATCGTTCCAAAGAAGGATGGGGGGTTGCGTCCAATTTTAGACCTGCGCCTATTGAATCGCTCGGTAGGGAAGCTAAAATTCAAGATGCTCACTATCAAGCAGATCGTGTCTCAAATCAGATCCGAGGACTGGTTTGTCACGATAGATCTAAAGGACGCATACTTCCACATTTCCATCCTTCCACAACACAGGAAGTTCCTGAGGTTCGCCTTCGGGGGCGAGGCGTACCAGTACAGGGTTCTTCCGTTTGGCCTAGCTTTATCTCCCCGCACCTTCACGAAATGCATGGATGCAGCACTAGTGCCTCTGAGGCTTCAGGGCATTCATATTCTCAATTACATCGACGATTGGTTGATTTTAGCTCAGACGGAGCGGATGGCGGTTCGGCATCGAGATGTCGTCCTCGCTCATATCAGAAAGTTGGGGTTGAGGCTGAACGCAAAGAAAAGTGTATTATCTCCTTCCCAGAAGACCACTTTTCTGGGTGTCGTTTGGGATTCGGTCTCGATGCGGGCGCGACTCTCTCCGACCCGCATCGCTTCGATTCTCTCAGCTGTGAAACAAGTAAAGCTAGGCCAGCTACTCACTATGAAGCAGTTTCAGAGACTGTTGGGTCTGATGGCAGCAGCGTCCAACGTTATACCTTGCGGCCTGTTGTACATGAGTCCGCTACAGTGGTGGCCGGCTTTACAAGTTGGCCCGTCAGATCCTCCTGTGGTCCCAAGGGAAGCTGCTATCTCTGAGAGCAATGTATCTTCCTGGGTATTTGAAGGTGGTAGCAGACTCCCTGTCGAGGCAGGGGCCGAGGCCAGGGGAATGGAGACTCCACCCCAAGGTGGTGGAGCTCCTTTGGTTGAGTTTCGGTTGCGCCGAGGTGGACCTATTCGCTTCCAAGGAGACCACGCATTATCATCGGTGGTTCTCCATCAGTCATCCAGCCCCCCTGGGGTTGGACGCTATGGTGCAGCCATGGCCGAGGTCACGTCTGTACGCCTTTCCCCCGTTTGCTCTGTTACCAGGAGTTCTGGAGAGGGTCCGCCGGTACGGGGTCAGCCTACTACTAGTAGCCCTGTTCTGGCCGGCCCGAGTATGGTTTGCGGACCTGATTTCTCTCCTGGACGGTTCTCCTTTGGAACTCCCGGTCAGGAGGGATCTACTCTCCCAGGCGGGCGGCACGCTACTTCACCCCCGCCCAGAATTGTGGAAACTGTGGGCTTGGCCTCTGAGGGGGCCCAGCTCATAGACTCCGGTCTCTCAACCGAGGTTGTTGAGACAATTCTTAACTCCAGAGCTCCTTCCACGAGGAAGCTTTATGCCTTGAAGTGGAAACTTTTCACTTCTTGGTGTGGAGAACACCTGCAGGACCCAGTTAACTGTCCAGTGGGTGCAGTGCTGGAATTCCTGCAGGAGCGCTTCTCCACAGGGTTATCCCCCTCCACACTAAAGGTGTATGTGGTGGCACTAGCTGCTTACCACGTCCCTTTCAGTGGAGTTTCTCTTGGGAGACACCCGCTTATAACCCGTTTCCTCCGTGGCACTTTGAGGCTGAGGCCAGCAGTTCGTACGAGGGTGCCGACTTGGGATCTGGCCATTGTATTAGAAGGTCTTTCCCTAGCTCCTTTTGAACCTATCGAAGAAGTTCCCGAGAAGTTTCTCACTTTTAAAACTATCTTTCTACTTGCTATCTCCTCACTAAAAAGGATCGGAGAATTGCAGGCTCTGTCGGTTTCACCCTCGTGCCTGGAATTCTCGCCTGGCATGGTTAAAGCTTTTCTGCATCCTGGACCAGGTTACGTTCCTAAGGTCCCTACTAATGTTGTTAGACCTACGGTTCTGCAGGCTTTCTGTCCTCCTCCATTTATGTCATCGGACCAGGAGAAACTTAATTTACTCTGCCCTGTTAGGGCATTAGACGCTTATGTCCACAGAGCTGCCCTGTGGAGGAAATCAGAACAAATTTTTGTATGTTTCGGGCCACCCAGGAAAGGGTGTCCTGCGTCTAAACAGAGAATGAGCAAGTGGGTGGTCGAGGCTATCTCACTTGCTTATGAGTCGGCTGGCCAGCCTTCACCTTTGGCTGTTCGAGCCCACTCTACCAGGAGTATGGCTGCTTCAAAAGCTCTGTTGTCGGGGGTTTCCCTGAGTTATGTTTGTGATGCGGCTGGATGGTCTTCACCGCATACTTTTATTAAGTTCTATGACCTAGACTTAAGCTCTACCCCTGGGGCACAGGTGCTCTCGTCCTCTGTGCGCTAGTTCTCACATGACGGTCATTTGGTCCTATGGCGACGTGGGTATTCGCGTTCCCGCAGCGTTTGACGCAGCTCGAAGTTCCCTTGAAAGGGAACGTCTCGGTTACGTATGTGACCCTAGTTCCCTGATAGGGAACGAGGCGCTGCGTCGCTCCGCCATACTCTCGGCACTCCCGTTAGCACTTCCTTCAAGCCTATCAGAAGCTAATGCGCCTGTGTTTTTGGGGTGCTTTATAGTTTCCTGGTAGATGACTTCACCCGCCTATGACGTTTCATCTCTCCATTCGGCTGATTCCATACGTGCTTCATGACGCACAACGCAGGGGCGTTCCCGCAGCGTTTGACGCAGCGTCTCGTTCCCTATCAGGGAACAAGGGTTACATACGTAACCGAGACGTTCTTTACATGCTTAGTATATGTTATTATTTAGCTTAGATATAATTTGTTAGATATACTGGAATTTGAATTTCTTTGTTTGTTCTTTGCCAGGTGTGTTTTTATTTAACCACAAGAGGGGACTTAAACTAGTAAAGCAAACATGGGTAACAATACAGGTAACACAGAGGATGGCCTGATGACTGAATAATATCATTAGGATGCCTTGTGATGTATGAAAATGTGCAAAAAGTGGTTTTCAACTAAGACATTATTCATATCCAAGGCCCCGATGCAGGTATAAATTTAAACATTGGCTTTGATTCAGCATACATTAATAAGTTAATTTAAGTGAAGATGAGTGTCAGGGCTCACAGAAGGAACAGACTGGATGGTAAGTTTTATAAAGTTTATTTGTGCAGATGGGCATGCAGTCGGATATAACAGGTAAGAATCAAATGACTTGAAACATGAAACAGGCTTAGCTGAATGGATAATGTCCTTTTCTCTCTTGCAGATGGGTATGAAGCAGTCACACTGGAGATGGATGGATTCAGAAGGATCGGGAACCTGGTAAATATCAGGTTGGTTGAAGGAGAGTCTGTGAGTCATGTATCGACGAGACCAGACAAGTGACTGCAGTGAAGGTGAGTGCTTTAAAGTGCATGTGGATGATGGGACACAGGTGACGGTGATGATGATCAGGATGATGAGGTGCAGGTGCAGGTGATGACAGGGAATGTTGGGAAGTGTAGTGAAGACACAGATGAAGGAGGTGAATGTGACATAACGCCCCCTCTCAGAAGGCGCGACCTCGCGCCGTGACAGATGACAGAAGGGAGGGGGGGAGGGGGTCTTGAAGGCGGGCGAGGCACTACCGCAGGCGCGGATCCAGGAGATAACCAAGGGTAGGCAGAAGAAGCAGGAGGAGGTTCGGGCAGAGGACGGATGACAGGAAGGAGACTGAACAGGAAGGTCCAGGGTGGTGCAGGTCGTGGTGAGAGCCAGCGAAGGGCCTTGGGCAGATGGGTGATGGAAGGTGCCCAGGCAACAGCCAAAAAGGTACTCCACGGCGGCGTCGACGGAGGGAGGAGCCATGGAGAAGCAGTGAAGGCCGCCATGGAGATGACCGGAGGCGACGACAACGAGGATGAAGCCCACCGCGTAGTCGATGAGCCGAGGTAGAGAAGAGATGATGAAGACCCAGGTGACCGCGATGGAGCCACAGCGACGACCTCCTGAGAGCGAGGTGGGGATCCGGAGGTCTGAGGGCGAGCTAGAACGACCGAGGGCGGAGATGGAGCATGAGGAAGGGCGGAGCAAACCGCAGCAGAAGGGGTGGACAGCGGAGGTGAAGTGACGTCTGACCTCGGTGGAATCGACGTGCCGAGGGAGCATGGCTGTCAACCCTCCCGTTTTTTCCGGGTTTCTCACGTATTTTAGCTCTTTTCTCGCTGTCTTCCCGTTTTAGTATTTCCCCGTAAAATATCCCGCATTTTTACGCTCTGATTGTGTTAACTCAGAACACGCAACTATCTGTGTGGCTTGCACTTGGGTTGCTAGACCTCCAGTAAAGTAGCCTACTCGGTCTTGCGCACCCAACGTCATTTTTGCGCAACGCGCACCTTCGCGCTCGTGCGGACGCGTCAAAAAAGGCTTTCTCCGTGTCAGCTCTGATCGGTAAAGGGGAACAGACCTCTCCCGAATCTTCTCCAGCAGTAGCAGCCTCCGAAGCACCACTAACTCTGTTTCTCTCGTAAGCTGATATTAGTATTTAAACAGATCTCTATGATAAAAAAATGTTTGTAAAAAAATATTTTAATAACACGGTTTTGGCGGTTATAGTGTTCTAATGACGGTGTTCAACTATAACCATCGGTCTCACGGTTATAAAATAACCCTCACACCCCACACACACTGTCTCTCTCTACCTCTCTCTCTCTCTCTCTCTCTCTCTCACTCACTCACACACACACACACTGTCTCTTTCTCTCTCACACATATAAACTAGTTATAAACTCTTTAGACTGTAGTTATTAACTGTTTAGACTGTTAATGATTAGTGCATTTTTAAAAAAAAGTTTGTGGGTAAGAATCATGTAAAAAAAATAAAATCCCTTATTTTGGGGATGGATTCCGGGAAATCTCCCTTATTTTCAATGTTCAATGTTGACAGCTATGACACACACACACACACACTGTCTTTCTCACACTCTCTCTCTCTCTCTCTCTCTCTCTCTCTCTCTCTCTCTCTCTCTCTCTCTCTCTCTCTCTCTCTCTCTCTCTCTCTCTCTCTCTCTCTCTCTCTCTCTCTCTCTCTCTCTCTCTCTCTCTCTCTCTCTCTCTCTCTCTCTCTCTCTCTCTCTCTCTGAGGGAGTCCGGCAAGACCGAATGGCCGATGGTCCACGCCGAGGGTGGAAGGAGCGTAGGTTCGGGAGCCAGGGCAACAGGTCGAAGCAGATCGGAGCGCACCGAGGCTTTAGACGGAGCTAAGGGCTCATCTTGCGCAGGAGAAGATGGCTCCCGACAGGTCCAAGGTGGTACCGATGGACTGGAGGGTGACAGAGATGACTGGGTGGTACAGATGGCTGGAGACTGAATGACAGGATCTAGCTTGACAGGCTTGGGTAACCGAACTGGGACTGGACAATTCTCATCGCCAAAATCCAAAGGTTTCTTTGACAGAGATGCACTATCAGTGGCTACTAGTGTAGTAACAGCCACAAAGACTGACACAAACACAGAAACAACGATGGGCTCCGGTATATACTGAGTCTCTGGTTGAGCAGGCGTGATGTTCATAGTCTCTGGCGCAGGATCAGCGGGCTCTGGCGCAGGAACAGCGGGCTCTGGCTCGGAATCAGCGGGCTCTGGCTCGGATTGGCTGGACGGAACCAGCGGCAAAGAGGGCTTGGTGCTGGACGGAACCAGCGGTGAAGAGGGCTTGGTGCTGGACGGAACCAGCAGGGAAGAGGGCTTGGTTCTGGACGGAACCAGCGGCGAAGAGGGCTTGGTGCTGGACGGAACCAGCAGGGAAGAGGGCTTGGTGCTGGGCGGAACCAGCGGCGAAGAGGGCTTGGTGCTGGGCGGAACCAGCGGCGAAGAGGGCTTGGTGCTGGACGGAACCAGCGGCGAAGAGGGCTTGGTGCTGGACGGAACCAGCGGCGAAGAGGGCTTGGTGCTGGACGGAACCAGCAGAGAAGGCTTGGCTGGACTGGACGTCACCCACCCAGGATCGAAGAGGGGCCAGAGTGGAGAGTGGTGTCGGGACTCCTCTCGACCACCGCCTCTACTGCGGCATCCACAGGTCCCGCGAAATCTGGCCAGACGGGTTCCCTCAAACGAATGTCCATGGGCAAAAGCTGGGAGATTTTGGCTCTCCTTGGCCAGGAAGACAATACTGACCCTATCGTCCATTTTAGGGGGTCTGGTCTTCTGTCAGGGCTCACAGAAGGAACAGACTCGATGGTAAGTTTTATAAAGTTTATTTGTGCAGATGGGCATTCAGTCGGAGATAACAGGTAAGGATCAAATGACTTGAAACATGAAACAGGCTTAGCTGAATGGATAATGCCCTTTTCTCTCATGCAGATGCTGGACGGAACCAGCAGAGAAGAGGGCTTGGTGCTGGACGGAACCAGCGGTGAAGAGGGCTTGGTGCTGGACGGAACCAGCGGAGAAGAGGGCTTGGTGCTGGACGGAACCAGCGGAGAAGAGGGATTGGTGCTGGACGGAACCAGCGGTGAAGAGGGCTTGGTGCTGGACGGAACCAGCAGGAAAAAGGGCTTGGTGCTGGACGGAACCAGCGGCGAAGAGGGCTTGGTGCTGGACGGAACCAGCGACGAAGAGGGCTTGGTGCTGGACGGAACCAGCGGCGAAGAGGGCTTGGTGCTGGACGGAACCAGCGGCGAAGAGGGCTTGGTGCTGGACGCAACCAGCGGCGAAGAGGGCTTGGTGCTGGACGGAACCAGCGGCGAAGAGGGCTTGGTGCTGGATGGAACCAGCAGGGAAGGCTTGGCTGGACTGGACGTCACCCACCCAGGATCGAAGAGGGGCCAGAGTGGAGAGTGGTGTCGGGACTCCTCTCGACCACCGCCTCTACTGCGGCATCCACGTGTCCCGCGAAATCTGGCCTGACGGGTTCCCTCAAACGAACGTCCATGGGCAAAAGCTGGGAGATTTTGGCTCTCCTTGGCCAGGAAGACAATACTGACCCTATCGTCCATTTTAGGGGGTCTGGTCTTCTGTCAGGGCTCACAGAAGGAACAGACTCGATGGTAAGTTTTATAAAGTTTATTTGTGCAGATGGGCATTCAGTTGGAGATAACAGGTAAGGATCAAATGACTTGAAACATGAAACAGGCTTAGCTGAATGGATAATGTCCTTTTCTCTCTTGCAGATACTGGACGGAACCAGTGGAGAAGAGGGCTTGGTGCTGGACGGAACCAGCGGTGAAGAGGGCTTGGTGCTGGACGGAACCAGCTGAGAAGAGGGCTTGGTGCTGGACGGAACCAGCGGTGAAGAGGGCTTGGTGCTGGACGGAACCAGCAGGGAAGAGGGCTTGGTGCTGGACGGAACCAGCGGCGAAGAGGGCTTGGTGCTGGACGGAACCAGCGACGAAGAGGGCTTGGTGCTGGGCGGAACCAGCAGCGAAGAGGGCTTGGTGCTGGACGGAACCAGCGGCGAAGAGGGCTTGGTGCTGGACGGAACCAGCGGCGAAGAGGGCTTGGTGCTGGACGGAACCAGCGGCGAAGAGGGCTTGGTGCTGGACGGAACCAGCAGGGAAGGCTTGGCTGGACTGGACGTCACCCACCCAGTATCGAAGAGGGGCCAGAGTGGAGAGTGGTGTCGGGACTCCTCTCGACCACCGCCTCTACTGCGGCATCCACGGGTCCCGCGAAATCTGGCCAGACGGGTTCCCTCAAACGAACGTCCATGGGCAAAATGCTGGGAGATTTTGGCTCTCCTTGGCCAGGAAGACAATACTGACCCTATCGTCCATTTTAGGGGGTCTGGTCTTCTGTCAGGGCTCACAGAAGGAACAGACTCGATGGTAAGTTTTATAAAGTTTATTTGTGCAGATGGGCATTCAGTCGGATATAACAGGCAAGGATCAAATGACTTGAAACATGAAACAGGCTTAGCTGAATGGATAATGTCCTTTTCTCTCTTGCAGATGGGTAGAAAGCAGTCACACTGGAGATGGATGGATTCCGAAAGATCGGGAAGCTGGTG
The DNA here is from genome assembly GCA_030578255.1 of Tiaroga cobitis. Taxonomy (NCBI): domain Eukaryota; kingdom Metazoa; phylum Chordata; class Actinopteri; order Cypriniformes; family Leuciscidae; genus Tiaroga; species Tiaroga cobitis. Next base: position 11,673,770 of record CM060599.1, on the reverse strand, counting down.
AGTAGCAGGTTGGTTGAAGGAGAGTCTGTGAGTCATGTATCGACGAGACCAGACAAGTGACTGCAGTGAAGGTGAGTGCTTTAAAGTGCATGTGGGTGATGGGACACAGGTGACGGTGATGATGATCAGGATGATGAGGTGCAGGTGCAGGTGATGACAGGGAATGTTGGGAAGTGTAGTGAAGACACAGATGAAGGAGCTGAATGTGACAATGAGCTAATTGATACCAACAAAAACAGCCCTTAAATAACAGAGCAAATAAATAAGTCACAGCTTGTTCTTGTGTTATAACTTAAATCTAGACTGTCACACTATATTTCACACAAGGGTTGGCCAAAAATATAACATTAGCTCTATTGAACACACACATCTGCAAAAAACACCCTCAAGTCTTCAGTCCAGAAAATAGCATATATTCCATGGCGGTGTAACGAGTGGAAATAAGGTGTGGCCCCTTTAAGAGCTGCGTGCGCGCCCTCTTCAACTGTCTGCACTCTTAACTTGGTTTGCAGGCTGCTAAGCTAGCTAGTACAGTGTAGTTCGACTTTTTCAGTTTTCCGACACATTCAGAGGGAACTACGATATAACTAAACATTAAATTACCATACCTCTCAATCTACAGATTCCAGCGTTTTTATCGTTGTTGTATTGTTGCTGTTGTAACTATGACCGACCGTCCTCCTGTTTCACGGAGCAGCAGCAGCCAGCGCGCTCATCTCATGGGTCATCTGACCTGCATGGCCAAACGTCCGCTGAACAGAAATCAGCTCTCACAGCCTCAGTACGACTTAGGTGTTAGTTAAAAATGTAAATTTGGCCCTAAATCAGTTGATCAGCTGTCATCATTGATTGACAGCGTTTCTCTTGTTTCTTGTGTTGACGAACTTGACCAACTACAGATCTGGGGTGGCCACAGGGGTGGCCAATGAGCTTTCAGCCCCAGGCCACCCCCTAGAATCGCCACTGGTGGACAAGCCATATTCATCACGTCTTTTCAGCCCCAAGTACATGTTTATTCAGATATCAGGGTGTTGAAAGAGTATAACTATGGGGCGAGGCCTAAGGCAGAACAGACGCTTGTGAGCTATCTGTCGCCTAGCTAAGCATCGTCCCTGAAGGGCCAGACGTTGCTCACTAAGCCCCTAAGAACATCATCAGCGCTAGTGGCTAAAGTGTATAATGCGGCAGATCAGGCTGGCGCATGTCTGCACACAATGTCCATGCTGCAGCCATACCAGGATTATCTGCTGAGGGATCTGGACGATGGTGAGGGGGTAGGGCCTGACGCGGTTGCATCGCGCCACACATTTGTCTCTCACTGGAACACCAAGGAGACCGCTAGAGCTATTGGGTGGTCTATGGCAGTACTGGTGGCCATGGAGAGGCATCTCTGGCTCAGCCTGTCTGAAATAAAGGAGAAAGACAGAGCCTTTCTACTAGATGCTCCGCTTTCAAGGGAAAGCAGGTGGAGACATTCAAGCGCTACCTCCCTCGCCGTCCCCAACCCTCTGGGGCTGCTGGGCGTGAGCAGCCAAAGCCATCAAGCTTGAGCAGCCCAAGCATCATACAGGGCTCAACAAAAAGAAAGTGTCGCTTCCACAGAAATCGTGAATGTCGGGACAACAGTCTCAGCCGAAGCCTTCTAAGCTGAAGGTGGATCTGAGGACCTTTCTCCTCATGAAGGAGGCTTCAGCTAAAAAGAAGTCTTGACGCCAATGGCGTCAGACTTCTGAGCCCCCTCTGGGGTGGAGCAGTGTACACTCCATTATACGATGCCCGCACCACTTCGGTGCCCTCAGGAGGCCCTTTGCCAACTCTGCCACCCTTGGTGCCTCGGTGCACAGCGGTTTCCAGCGAAATTAGGACTCAAAGTCCACCACAGGACATTGCGTCCGGCTCTCACCCTCTGAAGAGGTTCAAAAAGCAATCAGGTTGGTTGTTTCTTGCCAGTTTGCTTCAGGTCACCGAAGTGGCTGCTTTGAGTTCACCAGAGAGCAGCCCCGAGATTATCTGGCAGAGTCAAGGCTTCTGTAAAACGTATCTCGATGGGTCCTGCAGATAGTAGAAAAGGGTTACAGAATCCAGTTTGGTTCTCATCCACCACGATTTAACTGAGTTCTACTCACGTTAGTACAGATCAGATGGTGGACCTGCACCTAGACACGACCACAACACATGATGTAGTCAGCCGGATCCAGGCCATATCCAGATCAGATGGTGGTCCTGCGCCTAGACACGACCACAACGCATGATGTAGTCAGCCGGATGCGGGCCGTATCCAGATCAGTAGGAGGACCTGCACCAAGACACGACTACAACGCATCCCTGAAGTGTCAGCAGAGATTTTGTCATGTAGACTCTCCCCTGTGAAGGCCTCATCAACATGACAGCCATCGGCACTGATTTTCAACAAACCCATCTCCATGCCGGCGTGATGGCTCTGATCTTCAACCAGATGGAACTGGATAAATATTCTAAATGTCCAATCCAATCTGACTTCTGACCCCTTAAGCTGCCTGAATCATTATCAGAAACTGTTTGTCGCTATGGTACAGACATGGCCGAGGCTACGTCTGTATGCTTTTCCCCCAATTGCTCTGCTCCCAGGAATTCTGGAGAAGGTCCGTCGTGACAGAATAAGTCTACTAGTAGCACTGTACAGGCCAAGCCGAATATGGTTCTTGATCCTAGTGTCCCTCCTCGACAACTCTCCCTTGAAGATTTGAAGCAAAGGCCGGTCATTCCTGATGTGCTTTTATGCTTTCCTGGTTGTGACTCTGTCTCAACGCAGTATCTCGTTCCCTTCTCAGGTAACAATGGTCACAGTTGTAACCTGAGATGTTAATGGCAATACAGTCACCCGGCGGAGTACAGACTGGAGAAATACTTCTAATCCTCAGTCAGAATATGAGATATGAGGGGTATAGATTTGTTCTGTGCCTTTGCTTATGGCAGACATTCCTGAAGAGTGCTCTGAGTTAATTAGAAGAACACTTCTTAATTCTGTCTCTGCATTATAGAAGAGTGCAGCGCAGCGCTTCTGTGTTGTACGTCACACGCATCACACACATGACCAGCGTTGGCTAATAGTGAGCCTACGTGTGACGTACAACACAGAAGCTCTGCCCAGTTACACTACGTGAACTCACTCGAGGCCCACAGAGAAGGAAATGAATGGTTGAATAAAGTCGTTATGTTTGTTTGTTTTTTGCGCACAAAAAGTATTCTCGTCGCTTGGTAAACTTAAGTGTTACGTGCTTAAGAATGTTTAAATGGGATGACTACGTAACACTAATGTGAGATGTTGTAGACGCTATGTGTGACATGGCAAGAACAACCAGAACATCACAAAAGTAGCAATCAAGTTGCTTTTATTGGTGCAGACGAACAAGGTTACAGCAAAAGTAAAACATTAAAGAAACAAAACAAGAATGTCGCCAAATCAATGAAATGAATAAAAGCAAAATCCCCATAACTTTGATCCCAATGGTTAAACTGTCTACCAAAAGAAAAATGCAGAAACAAAGCGGAATTATTCAGCGTATGACGACGCCTTAAATACACTGCTCTGACTAAAACAAAAAGTTACAATTGATGGCGATCATTCTTTAAACTAACTAACACAAAAAGAATTCTAACTATCAATATCACATAATGTAGCTCTGAGATCAATAAAACGACTTACGGGCGGCCATAGGCTACTGGAACGATCATTGCAGTCTCTTTACGGTTCTCATATCAACATGTGATACAAACAGATACAGTGGCACAAAACACGTTACCCGAGCTACAACGCGGTGCGTCTCTCTAGGTCTAACAGCATGTAACGTAACCGTCCCCAGCTCGGCAATGTTAGATCAACACAAACATAAGCAAACAAACTGGCTGATCGGCTTAGCAACAACACAGGTGTGAGTGGATCTGGCACTGATCCCTCACTACCGACGAATGGTAAACAGAGCTCCTTTAAAAGTGCCAGCTGATTGGTCGCGCCCCGATCGTGACGACGAGCATCCTGAGGTCACAAGTATGACAGACAGCCAGATGAAAAGAAACTTATGAACACAAAAGAAAAAAGAAAAAAAAACACAATACAAACACACATGGAACGTAACATTAAGATTGAGCCACTGTAGTCACATGGACTATTTTAACGATGGCTTTAATAACTTTTCAGGGCCGGCAAGTGAAGAAATACAAATTTGTCAAATTTTTAATTTAGGTTCCAATACAATAGTATATAAACTGAGAAATATTCTGTTTGTTGAAGTTAGCATTTCAGGTTAGGATGGTAAATGATATCAGCTGTGAAACAGTTTCCAGCAAGAGATTCTGGCAAATCCTGTTTTCTCCATTGTAAGTTAAATGAGTCTGATCACTGAGACTTTCTTTAATGGCTCTGGGATGGCTCTTGGAACCAGAGTTCCTGGCCACTATCAGCATTTGAATAGTTATGCTGATTGTATTGTATTGGTAATGCCCTCAGAGTAGGGTGTGTTCGTACTACATTTGCATGCTTTTTTTGAATTTGTCTCCACCTCCAGAAGTCCCTCCTCTTAAAATCTCTATAATATACCATGTAAAGTTACTTTAATTTAGACGAGAATGGAATGACTACAGCAACCACAGCAAGTTCCTAATAAAGAATCTGCTTAAAGATATCTCCATTGTCTCCTGGTCTGCTCTTCTGAGTTTTCTACACTTTAGAAGAAATAAATTCCCAACACAAGTTTCAATCCCTTAGAAGCCTATGGAGGAGTGATCCAGCTCTCAGATTTAATAAAAAATATCTTAATTTGTCTTCCGAAGATAAACGAATGTCTTACGGGGTTGGAACAACATGAGGGTGAGTAATTACTGACAATTTAAATTTTTGGGTGAACTATCCCTTTAAGGTTCCGTTTCAATTGAAATTCCCTGAGAGCAATGGCACCACTGGATCATTTGTGTTTTAAAGAAAGTTTTAAATCAAATTTACCCTATTTACTTACTGAATGCATGTTCCAGTTCTTATTGTGTATGATTTTCCTTTTTTGGCTTCTGTCCCCAAGCCCTCTTATTTGTCAATTACTCCCCTCAAAACACCTATCATATAAAGACCCCTTTTCACCAATTCCTGGCTGATAAAATTAAGTCATGCCCTATATAGACTTTCACTCTTAAATGTTATATTACATAAATAAGATAGCTTGCATACATCGTTTCGTGTTAACATTATGATTTCTTTGTATGAAAAAAGATTTGTTTGGTAACTTACCAACCCTCCTCATGAACCATTCTGCTCCAAATTCTAACATTGTATTTTACATAAGGTAAGTAAGATAAGAATACGTAAATTAACTAAATCAAAATGTAAATGTAGTATGCCGTGTGTAAATGTGGCTTGATTAACTGATGTTAAACAGTGGAGCTTCTGTGCGTATCATTGAACTTCTGGGACTTTTGGCTGTGGCTGTTCCAAAGGTCTGTGGAGCTGACGGATTCCTACTCGATCCACGCGGGTATAATTGTCTGTTCTCTGGAAGCTGAAGTTATCGGCAGCTGCCACACGTTCAAACGCTGAGGCGCCACCCCAGCACAGCTAACCAGAACAGACTAATTGCAATGGCCTTTTCATCATCTAGAATCAACCACTCCTCTGCACGCACAGGGGAAGAGGTGCCCATAAACACACACACACACACACACACACACACATACACAATCTCTCTGTTTCTCACAGATGGACACATACAGACTGTAACGTGGCCTGTATCACTCTCAAGTCAGCCTTGTCCAGCAGTCTGAGTATTTAACAGAGAAACATGCTGACCTCCAGTGTACACCACTACCTGCCAGCCTTAACCTGATTTCAGCAGCCGTTTAAGAGGGCAGGGAAGAATGGGTAGAGGGGGGCTGAAGGTTCATTGGTACTGGAGGGTCCTGGCAGCTGGCTGGTCTGTCTGACATTAGATCAATAGTGTCCGTACTTGGGGTGCAGTCGGGTTGACAGCAATCCACGTGCCATAATTGGACCATAGATGCAGCTAAGCCCATCCCACCACCCCCATCGGCCTAATATCACCCCCCACCCCCTTCCCAAACCAGACTAGCCCCCATGCATCCACTGCCCCTCCCCCCTCCAGCACTGTCACATCTGTCATATGTCATCCCAAACCTTTAGTGTCTCCACAGGAGACTGGTCACTCCTTACGCTCATTTCCTTGGGTCTTTCTTTCATTTTCCTTTTCTCGCTTTCTTTCCAGGAGTCATGCAAATGTCCACTTAAGGAGATGAATGCCAACCATATTAGGGCCGTTCTTCATGCTTTATGCAAAAGAAAGATCTGTGTCATCTGAGGATTTCACGGGAATAAAGTCACCGTTTATTTGCAAAGATGAAGCTGCCTGTAGAAAAAAGAAATGATTTGGTTCAGCTTATTAAAACTGAGGGGAAGAATACACAACAAGCCTCTTGTGAAGTGTAACAAACAATAGACGAGTCATGGATGGGGTGACTATACATAAGCCAAAAGAAATGAATAATACCAAAATGTAAAATATGGCAGCTGAGAGGTCCCTCACCCTGTTTCCAATCTCAGAGATTTTTGTATCGCAGTCTCACGCAGGGACTTGCATATTTCTAGAGCAAATATTGACTGAATCCTTCAGTTGAATTTCAAATGAATGACTGCAAGATTTCATTCAAAGCCATGACTGAAATATTTGTGCAGAGCAGCAGCACTCACCAAAGAGTGCGATAATTCCTCCTCTGCAGTATGGGAGGCCAAGCGTTGTGTTCTTTCGTATGATTTCTGTATCTCCTCACAGTTTAATCTAAAAAGGTAGACGGCATCTTCGATTTCAGTGGATAGCCCTTTTGAAGCTCAAACAGTGAAAGTATGCAGCCTGATTTACTTTATCTGAAGAATGAAGGGCTTAGGCACAATCCCATAAAGAGGGGAATTTTACTTTTTGAATAGATGAGCGAGATATTTATCCCAGCGAGACTAAAAGGTTTTCCTTTACTAACAGCTGGGAAGCTGTATGACTGTCATTTATTTATCTGGGAAACCAAAAAGCTTTTGGATTTTCATGCATCAAGTAACAGCATGAGAGAGTTTAAAATATAATCACAATCAGATTAACAAAGGTTTTCACATTAAAAAGGAGAAGCTATTAGCAAACTTATCATCAATATGCACCTATTAGGAGAGGCTTGTTTGTGATGTAAATCCGTTTTACTTTCTTCTGAGACTCGAAAAAAAGTGCCATATATTGGAAGAATAAAATTTTGGCTGCCATCATGCTCCATAGACAAATCTCTCTCAAATAGTGCCTGCATTTTTGTCCCTTTTTTTTTAACAAGATCAGTGTAAACATTCCTCAAAACTTATTTTGTTTTCCAAAGAAAGATATGCAGGACAACATGAGTAAAGGTCCTTGCACACTGAGTCTGAAATTCTCGTCCGGAATTTTCACATGCTAAAAATAAATACGTCCTCACGTTGTGTCAATTACATTTACACACTGCCTCCGAAACTTTCTTCCGTCATATTTTTTTTGGATTGGGTTCGTTTTTCACATCCGTAGCAAACATTTTGAGAGGTGTTTTGACAATTCAGAGCCACTTAATGACAAATACGAAAAAACGCATACGAAAATTTCGGTCTGGGTGTGCAAGGACATTAAATTATGACAGACATTTTTGGATGAACTATTTATTTAGGTTAAGAAAAGTAAGAAGATTTTTTGGGGGGAAGATTTATCAATAGCTCTCAGTTCTCTACAGTTCTTCGACAGGGAGTCGATTTTCTTAAACGTATCATTTGAAAGACTAAGGTCTACACAACAACCCATTAGATAAAAGTTGTCAGGTACACACATGTATGCTGCCTATTAGAGGTGGCTAATGCTGACAATGCTGTCACTGTGAAATGTAACTAATCACACACAAGCAGGGGCGCACACACTTGCACACACTTGCATCTAAGAGACTAATGTCACTTCTCTTGGTTCTATGTCAGGCCCCTTTTCCACACAGACGTTGTGCTTACTTCTACATGTACTCTGGTTCACTGGCCTAAAATATGTGCTTAACAAACAAGGAGATGGGGGGAGGGGTCAAAAAAGAGAGTCGGTGCGTCGTGGCAGGTCTGTGTTAAGTGATCTGTATTCCATGTGAGTCCACAGTTCCCTAACCCTGTGAAATTAACAACACATCCCTCCTCTGCGACCTCCGACCTCTCACATAATACCACATCCAACCAGCGCCATGCATGAGTGTGTCTGTGTAATGTAAAAGGGACCCAAAATGTCCATGTCAATGTTTTCATTAAACACTGCCTGGAGAGGCAAGGTTCTGCTGCTAAACCAGAGACCACGACGTCCTTTATCCTCTAACCGAAAATAATAACATTATTCTTTGTGAGAGAAATTACATCTTTTATTTTTTATTCTTTAATACAATGGTAACAACAGTGATTATATTCTGGTCAGATACAGTGGATTTGTAAGAAACCTGTCAAGAACATATCTTAGCCATATTTCACCCATTTGTGGTCTAAAATGTAAATAAATAAATAAGAAATGATTTCTTGAAAATGCAGAATGCAAGGGCAGAGAACATGTAAAAATTTAATATTTTAGAAAAAAGTAAAATTATCTGACATATTACAGCTATGATAATTTTGGGGAGAATTAGGAAATAATGTCACACTGCTTAAAAAAAAAAAAAAAAACTTGATCCTAATCCAGGCATCATTTTATTTTTGAAAAATCTAATTCTTTTCTCTCTCCTCTCCCCCTTATGATTTTTGGGTTAAATGTGATCTGGAAATGTTTTAGTGAGTACACTGAGTACACTGTAATACCTCATTCCCTGAGAAAGCTTGACACACACACACACACAGACCTGCACAACTAACATTGGTCTTAGACAAAGTGTGGGAGTTTCAAATCTAGGATGAGGCATTAAATTGAGGATAAGAGGTTCTGAATGAGTGTTTAGTGAACATAATTTCCCATAGACCACCTGGTGGATGACAGCTTACAAGATAAGGAGCGAGACTCAAACTACTCCGGCACTAAAGCAGAGATTGGCAGCTGAGAGTAGAACCTGCAAACTGACCTACACGTGAGACCTCCTCACCTCTGCCTCATAATCACCAGTCTGAGGGAGGCAGCGGCTCGCTAAAAGGCAGCAGCAGCCATTAGAGAGCTGCTTAAAACTCCACTTAAATATCTCTTTATGGACGATTACTTAAACTGGGGTTTGGTATTTAAATGACACTTTCAGGGGCTTTCATCTGTGGTAATTCAATTGCTTGCTGGCATCGACTGAGGCTCCATTGTTACAAAAGATGAGCAAACATCAGCTAGAGGTGGTGAGAGGTTTCTAAAGACAACTATACCCACAACCAACTTCCCTGGTAAATACAAGAAGGAAGCTATTCCTATTAATTTTAGAAGGTTGTTTCATATTTCTCAATGACATGCCTTTCTATTGGAAAACAGCTCTTCATGGAATAAAGGCACAGTCACTTTTAAAATAAAAAAAAAATAGACATGGACATGCTGTAGTGCTTTTCAGATTTGTTTATATTTTTCTAATAGTGGCATGAAAAGACGTCTGTGTGTAGCAGGTCCAGGGCCCAGGTCCCCCAGCAGGAGGAGGCTTGGATCAGTGGAGACAGCCGTTAGCCTGGGGTTAGCTGGGCTGGCACGCCAATGCTGTGACAGGGGACAGGGGCGATGGAGTGGAAAGCAGAGCGCGGAATTTGTGAATGTTGTACCGGCCGTTCAGAACAGCTGAAGCATTTAAAGATGGACGCCGCTAACCTGCCTGGGAGCAAAGTGGGGCCGAGTGGTGGCAGGACACTACTGCGCGCATCACTTCCCATTTCTAATGCTACCAGAAAGGATGCGGCTTTTGGTTATGTGTGAGAGGTAGAATAACAGCTTTTAGGTAAAGGGATTATTAAAAGATCAGTGTCAGGTATAGTTTATTAAAAAAAGGAAAACCCAGCCATCATTTACTCACTCTAATGTTGTTTTCAACCACCCCCCATAAAAAGAGATTCCCAAATTCAAAAAGGCCACATAATAAAGGTCCACGTGACGGTCTACTAAGTTTTATAAAGTCATACGATAACTTTGTATGAGAATCAGACCAAAATCCTTGTTTACTGAAAATCCTCAACTTCACCATGGCTTAACTTGTGTCATACGCATTCTAGTGCTTCCTAGCTAATTGTTAGCAAAACAATAATTCAATTAAATGTTTCATTTAATGTAACTGAGGTTGTCTGTAGCACTCTTGTGTTAATATTCAGATCTGAATATGGACACCACTATGATTCCCCTCCTTTCTTTGACATTTCCCACCAGCTCTACATTAAGACTTTTGACGTTCCAGACACACGCAGAGACATTTCAGAAACCATAACATAAAAACGAGAGGGTGGTGAGGTAGTGTGAAAGAGAAAGAGAGAGAGAGAAAGACTGTATATCCTTGCATCTGTGGGTCAACAGAAATACCAGCTCGTGACTGAGCAGCCAGACAGCGGAGTGAGAAGTCTGTCACACCTGCCATAACTGACAAAGCATCTGAGATCCAGCCAATCACAGCTGTAATAATTAGCCTGTAACATTCCGTTCTCAGAACAATATATGTGTGATCTGAACACTCATCTTGCTCTAAAAGCGCATGTAGAGCCCTTAATGGAAATCATTAATATACTCTAAGCCAGAGCTCTACCCCTTTGAGAAAGATAGCAGTGATCGTTCCATCTGAATTAAAACATGCTGCGTGCCCACGTGGGCTCTTATCATGACCCCACCAAGAACAGAATCAGATAATCTTTGAGTGTCATTCCCTTGATGGTACTCTGTCATCCCTAGACACATCAGCCTGACTGAGTTATAGCAAGAACTGTAGGCATTATTCTCCGTGAATAGGGTGCACTTCTAACTCTCTTTTTTTGAGTCTGAGAATTAGCATGAAAAAAAGGGGTAAATCTTAAAATGTAATCTTGACTGTATTACAATTGAAATATTATAATAACAACAACATATAGTATTCACCTGAATTGGTGGAAGGACAGGTATAAATAATATAATTCCATTATTGCAATTTGTTAACAAATTACTACGTTTAACTGCATGCATCAGCTCAACCCAGTTATAAAAAAATATTGTGACATAAAATAACAAACAGGTATTCTCATTAATTTATTCAAAATATAACCAAGCCCCTAAAAGTAGCTTAATTTAATTTAGTTTGTTTTCCATTCTGGGATATATTATATTTATTTTTCTTTGTTTTTGTTTTTTTTTTGTTGTTGTTTTTATTAAATTGTAAAAAAAAAAAAAATGAAATTTAAATTTAAAATCAAATTGGAAAATAAAATGAAATTGGAATAGGTCCCTCCTATATAAAAATACACAACTACCCTATAATGATAAAAATCCAGCCAGTGCTTTTTTTTTTTTAATCCCCATACATCATAAGCACTGTCCCAGAACAAGCAGTTCACAGATTCTGGCCAAAGTGACATCAATTTGCACAGGCCCCTCCCACAACTGTTGACTGACACTGCAGTTTTAGCATAGAGTGTTACCCTGAGTGAGCTGTACACAGTGTACACATTGTTTCGACATCAGGGCAGCTGTAGACAAGAATGTCTCCTAAGCAATTGAGGTGTTTTGTTGTTGGATGTGAGAATGAACATCGCAGTCGTCATTTACTCCTGGCATCTGAGATGCTGAAAATGCAGTGGATTACTTTTGTTTTTGAAAGAAATGCACCCCCCAATCTACCTAAAAGCGTTTATGTTTGCTCAAATCATTTCACTCCAGACTGCTTTGTGAACGAGGGTCAGTACCATGGTCAGTACAAAGCAGGCTTTGCTAAAAAGTTGTTACTCGAGGATGGATCTGTACCAACTGTCCGTGATCCAGCTTACAGTCTCTGGAGCGAAAGGCCTAACATTAACTTACTGGTCAAGGCAGTAATGAAAGGGAAGAGCGCAGTTCATAGGAGTTGTTTTACGGATATAAAGTTTACTAGTTTATTAAGCACCCGCTGAAAAGGTCTGTATATATTTGTTTACTGTTAGTTGTAACAAGTGTTTTTGTGTAATTCGCTGTGTATGTTGATGATAATGCAAGGGAGAGAGTGTTTATGGATAAGACTTTAATGCACACCTCTTGTACTGTTTTATTCAGCTCGTACTGTGGAGTATTTCTGGAGTAAAACGGACGCTACAAGTACAATGACCTTCATAAAACTCATCAGTAATTTTTTTGGCCATCATTTGTACGGGGTCCGCTACATCAGGCTTGTACTAATAGTGGATAAAAGCAAGATGACAACATAAGTTATAACCGTAATAAAACAAAACTATACCTGTTCTATCTCCATGCAGCATATATTCTCTGGCTCTGAAGGGATTATTGTCCGACTCTGGTTTGAACTGAACACCACTACTGTCTGACAGTTTCAGACATTTCATTGCGTAAGATTGTCCTAACACCAGACCAGAGCTCTTGAAGCTCTGTCCTCTTCATGAAAGGGGGCCGGAGGCACCAGCTCATTTGCATTTAAAGGGATAAACGGCGCGTTTTTGCTCACCCCCCAAAATAGGGCAATTTTAACATACTGTAAAAAATTATCTGTGGGGTATTTTGAACTAAAAGTTCACATACTCTTATTTTAAATCTTGTAAAAATGGGCATATTAGGTGCCCTTTAAATAATTGAAATGAAATACTTGCGTTGAACACCGGGGGTGGACACTCTCCTCTTCTTCTTTTTCTTTCACTTTCACTTGTTCTGTTGAAAAAAAAGGTAAGTGTCTCTATATTTCAATACATTGCAATACAATTATTTTTTTCTCTTCCCCTTATTCTTTTTTACATTCAAACATAATCATATCTTCTATTTATCATTCATATCTGTGTTTATGCATAATCACACCCCAGAATATTTGAGTCAGTTTAATGAACCCCCCCCCCCCCCCCCCCCCCCCCCCTCTATCTCTCTCTCTCTCTCTCTCTCTCTCTCTCTCTCTCTTCCTCTCTCTCTCTCCACAGCAAATGCTGGTTTCTGTTAGAGTTTGTCTAATATGAAACAGGGCCACGGGGAAGGATTGCCAATGTTTGCCTGTGAGTTTACTCAGAGATGAACCAGAGACGAATCTTCCTCCTCTATATATATGCCAGAGACTTGATTTTAATTCACTGTAAAAGTACACCACACACACAGAGAGAGACAACGTCTCTCAAGGCTTTGAAAATCAAGCATTTTTAAAGGTTGAATTAAAGATTGAAAAAGCATAAAGTTGAACAAAGCCTCGATTTCTCCATTGTGCATCTGCCTTTATTAACCTTTTATGTCCCCAATATGTCTCATCTCAAATCTCTTCAAGAAAAAACAAAAATTAATCTGATATGGGTTTTTTTTTTCTTCTTTTTGTATCCTCATTCACAGCTGAATTAACCAAGAGATAAAAGCTTAAAATGTTGTTTGCTTTTGTTTATGGCTAGTTTGTATGCTGAGAAAAGGTCCGTAAAATTCACGGTGGAACTCCACCAAAAAGGAGAAAACAATCATTTGGATGAAGTGCATGGTTCATTCCACCCTAATTCAGGATTCAGCCAGCATATCATGGAAATTTTAACAGTCATAGAGGATTAACCCGTGTGGGTTGCAGGGGGTCTCGCTTGCCGCCAGATTTAGAGCCATCAGAATCGCTTCTGTTCAGAGAGCGAGAGAGAGATTTCATTTTCACCCATTGTTCTCCCATCCTGACCTCCTCTCTTTTTGCATAATCATGACAGTTATGCAGGAATATTTAGGCATTAATAATGAATTGCGTTAGGTTCACACTCTCTATTCAGAAATAGAACCTAGTGACCTTCACACTGGGCGAGAGTCACTCAAAACAAGTGGCCATCCTTCAACCTCACAGGTCTTTCTCTGCAAACCATTATTGAATTGAAATATTTAAAGTTTCTACTTTATGGCACTTTCCACCAACAGGGTGCAAAAATAGGGCTTGAAATTATGGGGCTTTTTTATGAAAGGGGATGCTAAACATTTATAATGTTCAGTAGGTCAGGCTAAATATTATATGAAGTGTTATTTTCTATTAATTTGCAATTTTTGAAACCATGTACACATTTAAAAGTTACACAAAATGTAATGTAATGTCTGATGTCATTATTTTCAACCAATTATCTTTAAATAAATATCTAAATTACATCAAGACAAAGATTAATACTAATTATGATTATTATATAAAAAAAAGCATGCTGTCTAACAGGGTTGCAAGTAACAATGCACATGTTGCCAAATAAGAGAGGTAGATGTATTGGATCAAATGTTGATTTATAAGTTATTAATACCACAAAAATATGTCACTTCTTTATTGTTTTTACTTTTATATTTTGTAATAGGGAAAACATGCCGACACAAAACATGGGGCATACTGTTACAGCAACGCAATAAAATAATAAAAATATGTATAAATAAATGAATAAATAAAAATTCTATATTAATTCAACAGACTGTCAAAATTACAATATTTGTGCATAATTTCAGTTGTTGCTTTTCTTGAACCTCTGGGGGAAAAATACCATTTTTAAGCGATCCTATTATGCTCTTCCACTTTTTCAACTATAGTGTGTAATTTTGTTGGTTGAGCATAAAAAAGTCCACTCTAAAGGGAGATATTTTATTTAACAGAATCCCCTTTTCAAGAACAACAACGAATGGCTCGTTTTCCAGATCTCATGAAGTCACAATAGTACTCATTTAAATAATCCCCAGCCACAGAATACACACACAAGGGGAAAAGGCTTGGCTGAGCTGAATTAAAGAAGACAAAGTTGTCGCTATGTCAATGAGACACATTTTTTCCCCACAACATTTCCAAAACTCATTTGTTTGACTGTCCTAAGTCTTAAAAAATGTGAGTGGTTACAACTTATTTTAAACTCTGTTCCTGAACATTATAACCCAAACGTTGATCTGTGCACTGCACATTTTATGGAGAACAGCTTGTTTTCTGTTGATTTTGTAAGCTCTCGCTTTTTAGGAAAATTAACCATGGTTCCCTTTCGAGGGAACTCGAACTGCGTAGATGACGACACTTTGGGGAACGCCCTTAGCGTAACACATCTGAAGTATGAATGAAACTAATCCAATCCTGATTGGTGCTGCACCATGACGTAACATGTGACGGCATACACTGAGGGCCCTAATTTAACAATCTGAAACGCAAGAATCAAACGCGAAACGCAAGTAACTTTGTGGGCGGATCTCCCGATGCAAATCTAAAATGGGTAGGTCTGAAGTAGCTACATTACTCATAGGTGTGGTTTGGGCGTGATGTGCAATAAACCAATCAGAGCTTCATTTCACATTCCCTCTAAAAGCAGGCGCGCTTGTTCCATGGCGGATTGCTATTATAATGGCGGATCTGCCAGGCGCACACCAGGAGCGGTTCACAGCCAAGGAGACCGACATTCTTGTCAGGGCCATAAAAGACAGAGAAGTGACATTGTATGGGGATGGGAGAAACCCACCCAAATTAGCTTCGGTTAAACAGGCGTATACTAATTTGGGTAAATGTGTAAGCTAGATTTATGCCTATTTTTCACATCTTCATGGACACCACAATGATTTCCCTCGTGTGGTAATATTTTCCTTGTCATTATGAATGGTTTGCAAAAATGGGAACTGCTGCGTCTGCGTCTGCACACGCTTCATTATGGCCAAGCATGCACCCTTAAAATAGCACCTGAATAACACACCACTGAATTTAGACTAGGTTTTTCCAGGTCTGTGGCGGAATTGTTTTCCAATTCTGTGGAATTCTGTGGCTGGGATCTCGCGTTTGCCGAGGCAGCGCGTAGATTAAAGGTCTGAATTGCAATACAGAATCTAGTGGCTCGGATCTCGCGTTTGCCGAGGCAGCGCATAGATTACAGGTCTACTCTGCAATAAAGATTCTGTGGCTGGGATCTCTTGTTTGCCGAGGCAGCGCATAGATTAAATGTCTGCATTGCAATACAGAATCTAGTGGCTCGGATCTCGCGTTTGCCGAGACAGCGCATAGATTACGGGTCTACTCTGCAATAAATATTCTGTGTGGGTGCGAGGCATGCACAGTCAGCTTCTGAGTGTGCTGGCTGTATTGAGATTGAATATCTCGATGCGCACAGCCGTGCGTTTTCGGGTGTTTCAGCCTCGCGCCGGTTGACTTTCTTCTCGAGAGATGTAAGCTAAATATATCACGAATGGCTCGAATCTCGTGTTTGCCGAGGCAGCGCATAGATTATGGGTCTGCAATAAAATGGACACGCGATCTGTGAAATAATACTGTTTGGGTGCGAGGCATTCCCAGTCAGCTCCTGAGGATGCTGGCAGTGTTCATTGAGAAATATCTCGACGTGTTAATCCGTGCGCTTTCGGATGTTTCAGCCTCGCACCTGTTGAGTTTCTTCTCTAAGGCACTTGAATTGGTCTCTGAGGAGATTCAAATTCAAGATGCTCACTATTCCCATCATCGTGAGTCAGATCAAATCTGAGGATTGGTTTGTCACTATAGATCTAAGGGACGCATTCTTCCACATATCCATCCTTCCATCTCACAGGAAGTTCCTGAGGTTCGCTTTCGGGGGCAAAGCATTCCAATATTGGGTTCTTCTTTTCGGCCTAAATGCATGGATGCAGCTCTAGCTCTGCTGAGGCTTCAGGGTATCAGGGTGCTAGATTATATCGACGACTGGATTATTATGGCCCAGTCACAAGAGCTGGCAGTTCAGCATCGAGATCTCGTCCTTGCCCATATGCAGAGCCTGGGGTTGAGACTCAACGCTAACAAAAAAAAGCTTTAGCATCAGTTCTGCCGGAAAGACTTAATTGTTACGTCACTTATTACCTTCTCATCTATCCAATCGTGTTCTAATACGTGTAGTATAAAAGATCGATACTTACACATGTCTGAGTTTGCAAATGCTGACGCTCACCTCCATCCTCCCCACCACCACCAAGATGGTTCCTTCCCCTCTATCCTCACCACCACCACCAGGATAGTCCCTTCCCATGCCTCACAGGGGGTCGGCTGCGCGCCCGCCTTCGTCTTCAGGCAGGAAATGCAGAGTCCGTGCCCTCGGATTCCATGCTACAGACAAAGAGTCTGTAGTTCTGTCGAAAGTTCAGACTTTCCGAAAGTTTCACACACCAAATAATTTTATATCATGATATTGCTTGCTGGGCTGTTAATAAATGTATAATTGTTACAGTATTCATTCTCCCGAGTCTTTCTGGTAGAACCATGTTCCTGGGAGTGGTGTGGGCTCAATTGTCTCCCGCTCGGATCGAGTCCAACCTGGCCATGGTGACCAGGATAAAGCTAGCCCAAGCCATTACTGTAAAACATTTTCAGAGAGTGTTAGGGCTCATGGCAGCAGCATCCAACGTCATTCCATTCGGCCTGCTGCACATGAGGGGCCTGCAGTGGTGGTTTAAAACCAAGGGGTTATCCCCAAGGGGAACCCATTCCGCATGATCAGGGTTTCGCTCAGATGCCTTAGTTCCCTATCTATGTGGAAAAAAGCTGGGTATCTGTCCCAAGGCCCCGTGCTGGGAGCATCATGTCGTCGGAACACAATCGCTGTCTCACATGCCTGGGCACAAGCAGGTCTTGCTAGTTGCGCCATATTGGCCCAACCGGATCTGGTTCCCAGAACTAATAGTGTGGTCTCTGGACAGGATGCGGAGGACTTAAGTGGTCTCCCCCTAGCTGTGGTAGACACCATCACTTCAGCGAGAGCGCCCTCTACAATGCGCTTAAGCTCTGAAGTGGAACCTGATTGTTGAATGGTGTTCTTATCACCGAGAAGACCCCCGGAAATGCCCGATCAGAGTCGTGTTTCTTTTCAGCCTGAATGAACCATGTTCGACCATGACCCCCTGACTGAGCCTGGGTTCTCCCCAGGTTTTTTTCTCCAAAGATGGATGTTTGGTTCCTTGACACTGTCGCCTCTGGCTTGCTTAGTTGGGGACACTTCAATTTTAACAATTTTATTGATCTGACTTTATTGATGACATTTTCGGTCAACGAAACATGCCTGGAATTTGGGCTGGCCAACTCTCACATAATCCTGAGACCCCGGCCTGGATATGTGCCCAAGGTTCCCACCACCCCCTTCAGTGATTAGCTGGTGAACCTGCAAGCACTGCCCCTGGAGGAGGCAGACCCAGCCCTTGCTTAGCTCTGTCCTGTTCGTGGTTTGCGCTTGTACGTGGACCGCACATAGAGATTCAGGACCTCAGAACAGCTCTTTGTCTGTTATGGAGGCAAGCAGAAGGGAAAGGCTGTCTCCATGGAGAGGTCTGCCTACTGGTTAGTGCAGTGGTTTCAGCTCAAAACTTTACTGAGAAAGTGCAGCGCACTTACATTCATTCCCGCTTCGTGGGGCGAGGTGAGCGATGCAAATCTTGGATGCCAATGTCCATTGGCTCATTTAGTTTACACCCGAAGGTGATTGGGCTCTCAGTTGAGATCCCAATTCATCAGTTCAGTTCTGACATAACGTCTCTATTCCCTCCTTCAGGGAACAGGGTTTACATTAGTAACCTAGACGGTTTGTGATCGATTACTATTTGTATTACCTTAGTTTTCCGACAAATATCACAATTAAATGGTGGATAACATCATATCTATAATGTATAACAAAATTACAAAAAACCCACTACTCTGGAAACTTCCTGTGAAATCCATGCTTGCACAGTCCGTCCATGTAATCCGTTCTGCACAGTCCTCTTGTTCGTTAACATTGTCAGGGTCTGAATCAGGATCGAATTGGTTTGAAATTGACACCATCCTCAATATTTACACTAGTGAACAACTCGCAGTTATGGAGGGGTGGGCCATTTCCCGAACACGGGCTAAGCACTGCCAATCACAACACACTGGGCCAGCTAAGCAATCGCATTTCGTATTTCGGAAGGAGGGGTTTCATCAAAATCGGAATGTTCGATCCAGACTGGGAAGAGAGGTGCTGTAATAATTTAAAATATATGAATAATTATTTGTTTTTTTGAACAATCAAGTATGAAAACATATTCTAGTACACCCCAAAAACAAAATCAAGACTTCGTAAAAGGGCATAATAGGACCTCTTTGAAATGAAGAGGGTGGAGAAATGCATTTAGCTACTCGTTATGATAGGTTCATTGTATGTTATGTATAAATCTAACTTAAAGGCAGGTTTTGTAATGTAAAAAGAAAATACAACTAAAGTCTATTTTTGTTGAGTGTCCAAACTGGTGCTTTTATTTTTTTATTGAGAATTGGCCATATTGGAGATCTGCAGTAGAGAATATTGTCAATATGAAGACATATATCTGAAAGGGCATTTTTGAAGAAACTGGTTTGGACACAGTTGACACTCATCCCTGTGACAGAGCAGTGAAAAACCACAATGGCCTGTCTTCATAACCACAGGCGTAACCACAAAATAGCTCAACAGCCACAGAAATACTGTCCGAACATATCACTGACACCTCCTCCGTGCTACATGCATTTAGGAGATTATGCGCATCCAGCTCTTGTCTGGGACACCAGAGGGCTGCCTGAGATTGTCAGAATGTGTCATATGTCAGTAACATCAGGACCCAAGAGACTGGCCTTCAGGACTGGAACAGTGTCCACCCTCAAAAGAAACACTTTATGACATCAGTCGTGCTAACATAGATAATGTTCAAATTAATTCATATTGTATATATTATTATTATTATTATATGTATTAGTTTATATGTTTTTAATGTTTTTTTTAAGGGGAGACAGTTATCCATTCCAGGCCCAGACAGAATACATAAACTTTAATGTTTATTGTGCTGATTTTGGAGGGAAAACCGCATACAGTAAGTCTGCAGAATGACTGAACTGTAAACATGGTCAAATTTGTTAAAATCTTATTTTAAAAGAACATTTTATAAACATAACTATTTTACAAGGTGCACTGTTAACAATTTTCTTGTATTTTTACAGTACAGTACTGGCAGCAAGGTTGCCAGCAAGGTACTGTATTTCGATTTACAGTAACTGTACTGTAATTCAATTTACAGTACACACGAACAGTACTGTAAACTACAAAACAGTATTGTACTGTATTTTTACTGTATTTTGTCATTTTTGTCTGCTTCTGTTGTAATTAATTATACGGTATTGTACTGTAATATCTATATTGATACATTATTGCAAAACGTAATTTTCAAATTACTAATGATATTATAACTATATAATATGTAGTTATTACAGTATATAAATCTATAGGTAATATGCAACTTCAGAATAACTGCAAATCAAAAGACAATCCAAACAATGTTCTGGTCAAAAAAAAAATTTATTGATCAATTACACTATTAAAACCATGTATGGTGAACGCATTTAAAGGGATAGTTCACTTTGAAATTAATTTTTGGTATGTTTTAGCTTACCTCAAGGGCATCTAAGATGTAGGTGTCTTTGTTTCCGCAGTAGTTTCAATTTTGATATTTTTAGGTCAGTCATATAATATAATGCAGGTCGCCCGCGCCCTCAGATCACTTGGATGTGGCTGTGGTTACAAGAGGTAAAAACGATATAAATACTGCTCGTTTTCTCATACAAACCGCTCGTTTCGTGTCTTAGGCCATCAATGTGTACTTACATTTACGAGTCATTAAATCATGTTTAATTTGGACTTCTCTGTGCATGCTCTTTGAGGAAGTGACCATAGACCTGCATTATATGACTGACAGACAAGAACGGTTTGACCTAAAAATATCAAAATTGAAACTAATGTGGAAACAAAGACACCTGCATCTTGGATGCCCTTGAGGTAAGCTAAAACATACCAAAAATTAATTTCAAAGTGAACTATCCCTTTAAGAAGAGGTTGAGAAACTGCATGACTTGCAGCTATAGCTGGACATACTTAAAGGGATAGTTCGGCCAAAAAGGATATTTAACCCATGCATTACTCACCCTCAAGCCGTTCGAGATGCATATGTCAATCTTGTTACAGACGAACACATTTTCAGTTATTTTAGAAAATGTCTTAGACCCTTCAGTGGATATAATGTGAGGCAATGGGGTTCACCTCCTTCAAGTCCCAAAATGTGCATACATCCTTCACAAAAGTAATACATCCGGCTCCAGGGGGATAAACGAAGGCCTTCTGAGGGTAATCCGTGCGGTTTTGTCGAAAAAATATACATATTTAAAACTTTATAAATGAAAATATCTGACTTCCGGCAACGATCGATGCGCGTTCACATGCTTTCGTGTTTTGTTTTGATCTGCTCTCTGGCTGCGCTGGCGCGTTCGTTCTACGTCACGACGGTTCCTACGCTACGTCCTACCTCGTACGCCGACTTCCATCACCCGTGAACGCGCGTCGATCGTTGCCGGAAGTCAGATATTTTCATTTATAAAGTTTTAAATATGTATATTTTTACGTCAAAATCGCACGGATTACCCTCAGAAGGCCTTCGTTTATCCCCCTGGAGCCGGATGGATTATTTTTGTGAAGGATGTATGCACATTTTGCGACTTGAAGGAGGTGGACCCCATTGCTTCACATTATATCCACTGAGAGTCTAAGACATTTTCTAAAATAACTGAAAATGTGTTCGTCTGAAACAAGATTGACATATGCATCTCGAACGGCTTGAGGGTGAGTAATGCATGGGTTAAATATCATTTTTGGCCGAACTAGCCCTTTAAAAACTTGGCTGGAATTTTGAGGTGGTACTGGAACCTTGGACCGATGACCAAAACTGAAAAAGACATGACACACAAAAACACATATGACAAAATCTGTTAGCCACAGCACCAAAGATGAGCAGACAGACAGTGGAAGAGTGAGAATTCTGTTGAAATAACAAAAACAGCCACAAAAAAAAAAAAAGTTTTAAAACTTTAAGTTTAAAACATTGTATTAACATGGCTAATACTTACATAAAACTCCTTCCCAGGCTACAAATTGTCCCACACTGTAGAGCTGTAAGAAATCAAAATAAATATTATTCAGTGAACGGTTATGTGTTTCTTGTTGAGGAAATATCTCATAAATCTGCTTACAATACATCTAAGTTAGGTTAATAAAATATAAGCTTCACTTGACCTCTCTAAATATTCTAACTTGATTTTTTGGCATGCATTTGACTTGTCTTTATTGGCTAATATGTCATTAACTCTGATAGTCTGAAGTTTTTCAACAATTTACACCTTTATTTATATTTTTAATTATTATAATAATCATTATAAATGGGTCTTCCGCCTAAAAAGAAATGAAGTAAAAGACTAAACTGGTACCAATAGCCAATCTCTCTAAGCACAAATAAATCACCCATTTTGCGTTGCAAAGGAAAGTGCAGTATTTTTAAGCCTTATTTGCACGCGTCTTATTTTGTGTCTAAACGACTTATTCAATTTGGTCCAGTATTGATCATAAAATCATCAAGTTCGTCATTCGGGAAACGGACTGCAAATATAGCAGTTTGAGCAAAATGTATATAACGTTATGTCTATTATAAGTGCTTGTTTTTACCACTGACGGGCTCGGGTGTTCCCTACAGAGATAGGCCCAACAGTTAGACTAACATGATGTCAAATGCAGTAATTTTATCTCGCAGACCATCATAAAACACATTTAATTAAAACTCGTCAGAAACAAAATAAAACTCACAAAAGACCATCTCGATTTGTCTTTCCACCGTCCCCGCAATCACCAAATCTGTTTTGTTCGAAATAAAACGTAAGGTAGCCTATTGTTAATTCACGGAGTTATAATGTTAGATTTGAAAATGTCAGGACAAGCAGCAGGGTGAAAGAGCAGATAACGTTAACAAACTTAACAGTGTTTTTGCAACCGTCGCTGGCTAAACTTCCACTGTCATTTCACATTAAAAGCTATGTAGGCTACACACTATAGCGTAAAATCCTAAAACCTTATTATAAAATTCAAAATGAACTTACCAAATTTCCAGATATCCGCAGAGTGAGATATCCGCGCAGAGTGAGTGAACTGCCGCAGTTGTGCTCTGACGTCAGTCAGGCTGCGCGCGCGCTCTCTGTTTACAGCAACCCTGTATTTTTGCCTGGCATATTACAGCCGGGTTACAGCTAGGTTACAGCAACACTAAAATGTACTGTAAAATGTTCCCGCTCAAACAAAATTACCCAGAATGCAATGCAAATTACGGTATTTTACTGTAATATAGAAATGCAGTATTGTACTGTAGGTTTTTACAGTACTGTGCTGCTAAATCTACAGCGAAAGTAAACAGTGTGGGGATTTTCGAATGAATTACATATAATGTTTAGATAAAAAACAAAACAAAAAAAAAACTATAAAGATTAACCCCATCCCTAAACACAGCCACCACTGACTGTGCAACAAAGTATGAATGGGACAATACAAATTCATAAGAATTAACCAATTTGCCAAAACATAAAAGCGCCATGCGATTGTGTTGAGAGCGCTTAAAGGTATGTTTTGAAAGAGGCGTGGCTTTGGAGACTGAAGGGAGGGTGTGATCTTATGCTTTCAAAGCTAGCTTGCTATTGTCGGCGCCAATGGCCTCATGGGCAGCATGCCGACATATAGCGCCGTTGCACTTCGGGTGACTCGAGTCTCGGCTCACAAACCTTTCCTGATCCCATCCCCCTCTTTCTCTCCCACTTCACTTACTATCGTAATAAAGGGGGGAAAAACACATAAAAGCTAGCTTGCTATTGCTAGCCTGTCCTAAATTTCCTACCCTACCTTTAACTACAAAAAAGCAAGGTATAAAACAGAATAAACAAACAAAAATACAATGCCAAAAAAAAGCATGGTTCACATATAACATTATTCTCACTTCTGCGGAATTACATATTTAAATTATACACATTTAGCTTTTACAGGTTTTTACACAATACCAATGCATTAATTTTCATCTCTCCTGATTCAAAATGTCCTTTACTAAATGTGACTTTGTAAAGTATTGAGGGAGTTTTCTCTCTGCTTGTCTGGAGCCTTACACCTTCTGCACATTCTGATTTGTAATGGTGTCTCAAGAATGGTCAGACAATATTCAATAGAGCTTATATGTAGGTAGAGTCCTTCACACAGTACGAAAGTCACAGCTGTCGCTTATTTAATACATAATCGTTTCTCAGTGGGTGTGAAGATAGGACGTCAGCTCTCCATTTGCAGATAGGAAAAGCAGGTAGGTTAGAGAGAGCAGTGTGAATATGGACAGGAAGATAACTACACACATAGGGTGTCTATGAGAAAGATTACATCCTAAACAGGAGGTGGTGGGGAAGGAATGTAATTGACCAGCAATCATTTTGTGTTGTCGGTGGGCTGGTCTGGGGATTTGTGGAAGGACTGGTGGATGGAGGGTTATAAACTGGAAATCTGTTTAATTCTACCCCAGCGCTTAATTTGGGAAATACTCTGGATATTATCGCTCATCATGACCTTCTGCATACACATCATGTCAAGGGTTAGTCCTGAGGAAAAGCTGGAGCCGGATCATCCCGGCAGGGGTTTAAGCTGAAAACACGGTGCTTGAGGAGATCTCATACCGGGAGCTGCTACAGAGAGGTCCACTTTCACTCTCCAGCTGTCGCTCAAAGCACGCTATGGCCAATCACAGTAGGCAAGCAGGCACAGGCATGTGACTTTAGTTAGAACACAGGCAGTTCTTTGTGTTTCAACACTGCTGATGACATTTTCAAGTTTGGAACAGGGATATTGTTGGAATCATTTTGTACTGTTTATTTCCTTTCCATGTCTTCTTCAGATAATGATTTGTTGGTTAAAAACAAAAAAAGGTACTCTTGGAAAAATGTGCAAAAATCATACCTTTAGGGGTAAAACAGCTTGGAACAGTACCTTTAAATGACACATGTGTACCTTTTTTACCTGTAAAAGTTAAATTTTAGTACCACAAGGGTACTTATTACTATTCTAAGGTTCTAAATGCACCTAGGGGTATATAAGGTATGAAGTTGTCATTTTAAGGGTAATTCCCCAGTGACAAGCTGATGGTACAACTTTTGTACACTTTTTTTTTTTCTGACAGTGTGCTGTATCTGTCTCAGGTGTTTTTTTTTTGTTTTGTTTTTCTGGCGACAAACAAGAGTTACGGACCAAATAATAAGATAAATTTTTCCTCTTGTGAGAAACACAGCTGGCATGTCCTCTGCTGTCCCTGTTGGTCTGGGTTGGATGTGAAATAGTTAGAGCCGCTGGAAGCCATCAGACTGAGTTAGTGTGGACAGTCCTGCTCTCTACCCACTGCCCAAGACCGGTCATAGCCACCAACACAACACTCTATGATCTGCCGGGCTGGGACACAGGGGGCTGACAGGAAGCATTAGACAGGAGGAAAGTCTAATACTATCACACCTCTGCATGCAGTCATTGCTCCTACATGATCACAGTTCAAAACACAACACAACACAACAACAAAAGACAGAAAACAAAGACAAAAGATAAAAAAAATTCGGTAACACTTTATCGAAAGCCCTTATATATAATGCATTAAGTACTTGTAATGCATTAATTATACCTTGTAATGCACCTCATAATGCATTGTGTGGTCTCATGAATAATTGTAACCAAAGTTCTAATACATTATAGTATTTATCTATTCATTGTTACACCTTTATAAAGTATTATGCATTAGAACACATAACAAACAACCAATTTCAGATGTATCAAGGAATCTGAAAATATTATAATACATTTTAACTTTGGTTACAATTATTTATGAAAAAATAGAATGCATTATAATCTACATTATGAATATGTTTACAATGCATTATACATAAAGGCCTTAAGTAAAGTGTTACCAGTATTTCTTATATAATGTTTAATTTTACATTTATCCAAACAATATACAAAAATGTGCCTGTGGTGACGTTTTTGCAAAATAATACTACTTTTCTTCTCGCATGGGTTGCATTTACCAATTTGTATGCTCCTTGAAATTTGAACCTTGGTGTTGCTAGAGCCATGTTCCACCTTTGTTGGATCTCAATACTTGCCTTTCATATTTAGATATCATGATGCATGTTCCCACAGCTCAACGGTCAAACAATTCAAATGACTAAAGTATGTGCTTCAGTCAGTTAAAGGTGCCCTGTGTCATTTCGGCCAAAAAATCAATTCATACTCCACATTCCATACCAGATGGGGGCAGTATACCTCCAGAAAGTGAGTTGGTCTACTCTAGAGTAACAAACGAGAAACGGCATAGTCTCTCCACCCCTACCTTCACAACGACCCTAGAGCCATAGCCGAAGCCGAGCCAACTACTAATAGAGGAGGTTTTGACTACAGAGGAACGTTGGTGGATGTCAAGTGATTTTTAAATATGACATCGTCAAGCTACTCCCCTTCACCTTTACCAGTGAATATGTTCATATTTGTTTTGTTCATATTACATTTTTATTGTTAGTTTGAATTACATTAATTTGACAGACAGCATTCGCTGATGTTGACCAAGCTAGTGCCATTCAGAGCTGCCAACTCTCACGAATTCACCGTGAAACACACGCAATTGACACTTTTCACACGCTCTCACGCCACACATCAATTTTGTCACGCACAGAAAAATCGCAAAGCAAAGAGGACACAGACTAGACAGAGCAGGTTAGTTATGATATTTAAAAAATCTCAGCTCTCAGATTCTGTCAATTTTATAATGCAATTCAAACAATAAATACCGTTTTGGCGCTTGTAAATGTTACACGACAGATCCCTAGCGCACATGAACCGATAATCTCTACTAGCTAATAGTAAAAAAAAAACACGAACACTGTTGAAAGATACAGTAGGCTACAACTTACCAAAATGTATTCCTCATACATAACATCGACCAATTCTTTTTTAATCAGCGTGCAGAGGTCAATAACATAGCTGGAGAACAAATATGTCAGATTTACCTCAGGAAAGCAATTTAATAAACATAATATAGGTCCGCTCTCTTACCTGAACTGAAATGTAGTAACGGGCTGTACTTTCTACACACGATTGACATCAGGTTCAAGTACGCCCACAAGCCGTGCAAGTTATTCGTGTATTGCAGTTTGGCTGGTGGTTATGTTGCGTTGCCCGCATACCGCCTCCCATGGCCGAAACAGGTATTGTGACACCTGTCGGGCTGTGGCTAATTTAGCATGCTAATTCAGGTTAATATCTCTGCAGCACTATAACTTGTCATTTTTTAAATGACATCATCGCCCTTATTTCTTCTCATTCTTTTGATGCGTGTAGCTCATCTTTTGGATATTTTTACCTCATTTGTTACACATGGCACCTTTAAGGTGACATTGAAAAAGGGATATTTCCTAAATGTTCATTTGAAAATGTTGCAGTTACTGCTAGAATCAATGGGGTCTATAGTACATGGTCTTCTTGGTTATCTTAGGTTTGCCTTAATTTTTAATATTTGCTTAGAGGATAATAGCTATCTATCAATATTATCACCACTGTAAGTCATTGGTGAAACCTTTAAATAAAATAACACAATCCTTTTAACCAAGCTAAAGCCAACAAAACCAGAGGTGCCTCTCCTACAGGAAGTACCACCCAGAGGAGTCTCTTCTTATCCCATTGTGGGGGGAAACATGATGTTCTTTAGCAGCTCTTGATGAGCAGACAGTCAGTACCCTCCCATCTCTCCAACTGCACACATCTCAGAGAGCATTTAAAACAACAAAGTAGCGATGGGCTGCAGCTTCATCCGCGGGAGAGAGATGCCTCTTCCCTTCCTGCCTTTGAAGCTTCAAGGAGCCACTTAATCAATTATTAATCAAAGTGGCGTGTGGAACTCAAAAGACACTCGCTTATGCTGTAGATGCTGTAAGGGGCTTCAGAGAGAAGATTTCAATGTGCCATCATTGAGGTGTTTCTGG
Organism: Tiaroga cobitis; assembly: GCA_030578255.1. NCBI lineage: Eukaryota > Metazoa > Chordata > Actinopteri > Cypriniformes > Leuciscidae > Tiaroga > Tiaroga cobitis. The sequence goes on along the minus strand of CM060599.1, from coordinate 11,645,816 downwards.
TTTTAATAAGGTGGTTTAAGGTACATGTGCACTCAGTGAAAGGTTCCTTTTAAGGTTGAGTTCTACAGTGGGAACACGACATGCCTGACTAGCACAGATTAATGGGGTGTAAATGAGAATCTAGGTGTTGGAGCGCTGCAGAGTGAGAAGCCAAGAGTGGCTACAAAGCCTCAGGGAAGAGGATGTCTTACACGCTGAGGAGGATTCTTTTGTCAATTAACGCAATGCTCAATGCACAGTAAGCTTGATAGCCATGAGGAATTCAATTATGAAAGCTGAAACGGCAGCAATTAAGGCTGTGTATATTTGGAACTGCTGCTTTATTTCTGTTTAAATTTCAAGTACAGCATCACTCAATAACAGTACCAATTCCAGACTTTGTTGCTCAGGCAGTTATTTTATAGCTGTGGAGACTTAATGGAGTTTCCATATGTGGCACTGAAATATAATTTAGAAAAAAAAAATAGAGACATACAGTGAAAGTATACATCTAACCAATTACTGTGTATAGAATAGTTCAGATCAGTTGGGCTTGGAATGTTCAAGTTTGATTGTGGACAAATAGAGGGAATGCATTAACGTCACTTTCCCGCCGGAACACGCCCCCCTCAGCCAGACTGAGTGGCAGAAGAGCTGCTGCGTGACTAGAGTTAATAGGGGAAACTGCGAAAACGCGAGTAAAACAAACTATTATCAGTTTAAACTAAAAGTTGGACTCGATATAGTGTTCCTTACAACTTATCAAAGATCCAGTCAGTGATCTATGGATATTGACATGCAGCCAGGAATCGTGTTTCCTGACATTTATATGTGCCTGATTTCGACGCCGGGGAAATAAATTAAGAAAATTTGCCTGTAAACGTTTTATATAAATACAATATAGATAGGTCTAAATCCGAGTGATCACTTACATTAATGTTATACTGTATATCATCATATCGTCCAGCCCTAAAACTTGTATAGTTTTTTGTCAGTGTTTATTTAAAAACATCCAATTATGCAGAATATAGTCTGTTCTGTAGCTTTTTGCAGTCTGTAAAAATATACAGTAACTCAGATTTCTGGTCAAATCTAGTTGTACAGTCAATCGCAAAGCTCTTTCCCGTTTTAGATGTGTTTTGTGTGTTTTTCACGGCATTCACGCTGAAAACAAATGCTGCCGCTCAGTCTTTTTGCCACTTGTGGGCGTGACCGCATTCACTCTATTGCACAGTTTGAGAAATTGTTGAGAAGAAGAAGAACTAGTATCTTAAATTTCAACAATATTATTGATCTGACTGTTGTATGAAAATTGAACTGAGCTTGATGATAATTTTTTGCAGAACTGCTTTATAGAACTAATTTAATAATTAATGATATTTACAACGGACCTGACTTCAGTTGACAACAACGGCCAAAAGGCATCATTGTTATCACTGTAAAGCTGCTTTGAAACAATCTGTATTGTATAAAGCGCTATATAAATAAAGCTGACTTGACCTGACTTGAGAAGCAGGGAACTTCTTTAGAATTAACTGTATATCATTTCTTGCATCACCAAAATAATTTGAAAGTGAAGAGAATGGGTTTCTAGAACACTCCTCCCAAGAAACAGAAAATGCCCTGACTCAAACTCAAGCCAATAATACTTTGTGTTTCAGAATACGAGAAAGTATGGCAAGATTAGAAAAAATTACCCACTTCACCTTTAAGCAAAAGTCTTTACTTGCTTTCCGTTTAATCTCACTGCTCTCTTGGAAGAACAGCTGACATATTAAGGTGATTTCAATCATTTTAAATGATATTGAGTCTCTTAAACAATCTTGATGTGTAATAGTGCTTGACAGTATGACTTTGCTTAACTCCTATTATGGAGCGTGGTAAACTACATTGCAAACAGCACAGTAGACCATAACACTGCAGAGCACAGGGCCGATGAAATGAAAAGCGCTGAAAATGTGTTTATCAATGCATTGGCATTACTCCCCAGGCCCACAGGAACACAACAGGAGTTAGTTCATTTGATAGAATTGATTCCAGGGGTCACTTTATGGGGCATGAATCCCTCAATTCCATTTATGAATAAAAATGGCACCTCTTGCAACTCAATCCAAACATTCCATAAAAAATTCATCCGTTTTCTTTCAGATTTTTGCCCGCCATTCTGTCAGTCTTTTAGTGTTAGACAAATTGAAGTGCGCGCTCAGAGGGAGGCCAGAAGTAAGTGGAGAATCCATTTGCCCAGTCTATCTATCAGAAGAGAGCAGAGAGCCGACGTTCAAAGACGGCAGCCACAATACAGGTGACACCAGGTCAGTCTCTCTTCCTGTCCATCACCTGCATGATGGGATTGTTCTCATTGGAGGAGAAGCTCTGTGAAGCTCAGGCTCTTTTTGTGACGGTCATATCTTCTGATTGATGGCTTCATGGCCAGGGCCAATGTGGCCTTTTTAAATAATTTATGTTGCAATTGCTGTGACAACTGCTTTATAACAGGAGTTGTTATTTTTACATTGACTCAACGATCAATAGTTTAAAAGACATCAGACCTGGACTAATGAACTTCTTAACAAGGTCTCTGGGGGGTGAAAATAATTACTGCTAAGCCACTGACCACCACGAGGACAAATCTATTCTCATCTTCTAACACAAAACCTGTGAGTAGTGGAACATATAGGAGCTTGATTGATTGATTGATTTGTTTTTAAATCATTTTACTTCATGTACTCCTATGCTCTTGGCAGATACTCTCATACTGGTGGAACAATAAAGTGTGTGATTTGTATATGGCAAATTAGAACTATTATTATTATTATTATTTACCAAATGGCCATATTTTAATTTACTACCGCCAAACTGTGAAACGAGGCAGTGTTAACTCAACACATATCTAGAGGTTATGCATGTAAGATCACATGAGTCCTGTTCTTCAAAACAGAAATGTACAGTGTCATGCTTGATATGCTTGGGCTCTTGTTCGTCCATATGTTTTGCAATAAGAGTTGTGTCACAGACAGGCAATTTTTTTCTCTGTGCAGCATACAGTAGTCCTGAACCTCGTAAATCAAACCTTGTATTCGCCCTGCTTTTAACCAAGTGACAAATTGGCCAAACAATACTGCTTGAATTCTTATTAAGCTTGATTAATTCATATCATTAGTTAATCACACAACAGCTCATAAAATATAGTAAATTAATTTCTATAATGTGATTAATTTGTGAAACACTTGAATTAACATCAATAAATCAATTGGTGAATCAATTACATTACCATTTTTAAATACAAAGTTAATAGTGTTCTTTAACTAGTGCTGTAGAAGTGATCATCTATCATGTGATGTTAAAGGGCCAAAGGGAGCAGCTCGAGTGTGCAATGATCTGAAGGCTTTTCTGCAGTCTCTCAATGGGTCAGAGCATACAGGGGTCTGGACGCGCTGAGCACTTCTTAGAGTGGTGATCAAACACTTTTACTCACTTTTTGTTCCATGATAAAATGTGGTGATGGATTACAGTTATAGCCCAAACTTTAATAAGCAAGTCAATATAGTGAATACTTGCTTGGGATAATAGCGGGTGTATGTTCACATCATAATTTCTGAATTACACTAACAGTTGAAAACAAAATACATATGCTCTTTTTCATACGGGCATCATAAAGCATTCACAAAGTAATTGTTTAAGTAAAAAAAAAAAAAAAACAGTAAACCATGTCAATTTTGTGCTAGTAAATTCAAAGTCTTCTAAAGCCATACAATATAGCTTTGTGTGAGGAACATACAGAAATTGTAGTCATTATTTTTAGAAATTTCTCCCTAATTTGCACTTGGGCACATTCAAACATTGCACATTTTAGCATTTTCATTTTTGGAACTATAATTTGCTTTTCGCCACATTCAAACATTGCACATTTTAGTGTTTTCATTTTTGGATGAACCAGTGCAATACGATTCCAGTGACAAGCAATTTGTTTGTTTACACAGGTTGAGTAAATGTAATTTAAATTTGAGTTTTGTGGTGTGACTTTTTTTTGTGTGTGGAAATTTTAGGCCAGTAAGACTTCACTATGTGTAGCTACCTAGGACGAAGCTGTGGGAACAAAGTATTGTGCCACTTTTTATTTCACGAGTTCACACTTACATATAATCAGATACAGTAAAGGTAATGCATATTTGGCCCAGTGTCCGAGGGTAGGGCTCCGAGCTTGGAATTTGACCCGAACCCAGAGTACCCCCCATCCCAGGCTGGGATAGGTATAGTTAGGAGTGAGGAGATGGGGTTGTGGAGGAATACTGGAAAACTGTCGTGGGACAGAAGTCTGCTGTATATATACACCTCCTGTCATGCTAATTGAGTTGATTAACTGAATGTGCTGCTCCCAAATATATGTTTACATGGATGAAATAACATTTTCAGAAATTAACATTACACCATATGCAATTTCATCATGTCATGCCTGGTTAGGACACCATGGCACGATTTATTCCTGAGCTTTAACCTTCACCACACCACCCTGTCAAGTCAGGTATGTACCTGTAGACTGTGTGGCACTAAATATATGATTATTTATGGCAGACAGTGGTAAAAAAAAAAATAAAAAAAATGAAATGAAATAAAGGTTTTGAACTGTTGTCGGAATAATCAAACCACACAGGAAGAGAAAGAATAGAGAGACTGTGAACAAGTCTCTTCACCATTGTAGAAGATAACACAGCTCTTAGCCTACATAGCAATCTCAGCACCAGCTTGGCTTACACAGTCACTACATGCGGTTTACGGCTCATGCTCTCGTTAATAGTTCTGCTCTCCGCAAAAGCTGTCCAATCTCTGATGTTCCGAGCAAGCAGGGGAGAGAAGACGATGGCAGGAGGAAATGTCACCTGATGAAGGGAGAGAATGTTCTTCCAACTTTGGTTAAGGTCCAGGTGAGTTAAGCTTGATTGGACTTTGTGTTTGTGCCACTGGTCCTTATGAAAGTACGGCAGTGGGTTTGACAGGTCCCTCTTTCTACGCCGTCGATGTATACAGGGGATTTCGTCGCTCAGAAATGAGAGGAAAAGGTTAGAGGGACTTGTTCTCAGCTTTGAGACGGGAGTGAGTGTGCTGCTCTAATTGCTGCCGTTCAGATGGGGGCAGGGCTACATGATACTTCTCAACACGCACCGTTTCGCTCAAAGCTTTCTCAGGATATTTTCACATGAAATTCAGCACTTTAGTCCAATATCTCACGTGGAAATGCTTTAATTCAGGTTAAATGCAAAAGCGCAAAGAAAGTAACACATGAGCCAGTTCTGATGCTGTAGAAATGGTTCAAAATGTGTGCCTATTTATTACAGAAAATTATTTTTAATAGTCTGTCAGTTTTGTAAATGATATACATGTTAGTATGGCTGCAACTTTCAAATTATATGCCAGGAAAGACCTCTTTTCATAGAGAAAAATCAACATACAGGAATAAGGAATTATCTGTAAAGCACAACCAGAACTTTATCTGCGTATAGACCAGAAGTCGCACCACTAACACTGGTTCCTTTCCACTGTTGCCTCTGGCTTGCTTAGTTGGGGACACTAAATATTCAACAATATTATTGATCTGCCTGCATTGACACTATTGTATGAGAACTTATGTTGGACAATGACACTATTTTCTTCTAGATCTGCTGTATAGCCGAAACAAACTTTGTTGCATTATTTTCATGTTATCACTGTAAAGCTGCTTTGAAACAATCTGTATTGTAAAAAGCACTATATAAATAAAGGTGACTGACTGACTGTAACTAAAAAACGTGGTTTAAACAACGTAGAAAACTTAACATACACTTTAACATACATATTAAAATCAAGAATAATATGAGTCCTTTAGAAAAGCACACTCAAAAAAGATGGTTATTTAAAAGGTTCTTTACAAATAACAAGAGTTCTATTTAGAGCTGTATCGTCTCAAAGAACCCTTTAGGCCATATATGCTGAAATGGTTCTTTGTGTTAGAGTTTAGGGGTCTTTTTCCCGCCTTTTTGATTTTCGAATCTGTAATTGTCAAAGCCACCTCATTACTGATTTTCTGGAGCTCAGCAGCCATTACACAGACTGTCAACACTCTTAACAGGTAAATTATTTCTTTCTTAAAATGTCTATACATTTTAACTTTCGAGTTGTTACTGGTTTCCTACCAGTCATGTCTTTTTCTCTTTTTAGTTTAACAGAACATGTAAGTGTGAGCAGCTCTGTTCACTTAAGCTCATCCACTAAGTAACAGAGATATTGAATTTATGATCCATATTGTTAGATAAAAAAAAAAAACGTTTTTACTTCATGCATAAGCTTACCCAGTCACAAAAACAAACAAACAAAAAAAAACATTAAAGCTATCCCACGACTTTATATCACCTTTTCCTTTTAACATTGTAACGGGCTTATATACTGTCCATTTTTGATAATTTTGGCCTTCATAAACATAATTGTTTTTACAAAAACAAATAGAAGGGACACACTGTAACTGTAAATATACTAATATACTAATACTGATAAAAATAAACTATTAATAACAAGGTTATTTATAACACCATTAAGGTTATATGAAAATTATATATACATATGTTATGTAAAATTATATAGCATTTTCAAAGAATGGTTCTTTATGAACCGTTGGAGTAATGCCAACCTTATAAAAATGGTTCTATTTATCACCAAAAAGGGTTCTGCCATTGTTACAAGCCGAAAAACCCTAATTTGGTACCGTTTAGAACCATGCAACAGAGTTCAACACATATGCTATTGATGGAGCTTTAGTTGTTTTGAACACTTTTTTAAGCATTCTTGCAAAACCATAATCTTTGTATTGGTGCTTTAAAGAATACATACACCTTTAAACTAATTTGAAGAACCTCTAAATAATGCAACAACTATACCTATATTAAATCAAGAGAGGTTGTTCGGAGCCAAAAACGTTTAGGAAGAAGGAGCAGCAAGAACCAAATGAAAGTTCGTAGAATCCTTATTACACAATCCATTCAGCTTCATCAACACATCATATATTCAGCGCATGTAACACCTCTAAATGAATTTTATAGAACTGCACTGATGTCTTAAATTACATTCTCCAAAAGAAAACAGAAATGCTTCACAGGAATCAAAACGCTTACCAACTTGAAACAATCTGTAATTATTGAGGTATTAAATCAATTCATTCCTTTGGACCAACAGTTACGCAATGCTTCAGAAAATAATTTGCCATGTAAATCTATTCTGTCTCACAGACGACAGAGCGTAGTGCCTGAACCCTAATGACAGCAGCCTCGAACTCGCACCCAGTAAACAAAATGTTTAGCAGAGGGAGGAATATTAATTATCACGTCCATAAGTGTGTTATCTTGGAATACTCTGTTAGGAGAGGGGAAAGGGGTAATGGTTGGTGGGGGGGTGCCGTTTATGAATCGCAATAGGTGCAATGAGTCTCTCTCTAACCCCTCCTCAAGGGAGGAGAGAGAAAAAGAGAGGGGCGGCTGAATTTATGCTGTTAAACCCCCGCTGATTGCCAGGAAGGTAAAAGAACCAATGGCGGCATCAGTGGTTTAATTTAAAGTGTGTTTCTCACTAGACTGCCCACAACACTTAATTAAACTCTCCTGTTTTGGCAATGACAAATGCTGCCGAGCAAGAGGACGGCAGGCAAGCTGACGGAGGCCGCTGTAATTTCTTTCATGTGCAGCGACAGCCAGATTCAGGTCAGAAAGTGGAGAATTAAAGAACTAAACAAGATTTCTGCTCGCTGAGGGCCCCGCGACAGGCTTTTCTTTCACATGAATACTCTCTCTTTATTTGCCCTCATTTAACGGGAGTTTTGTCATAGATTTATGGGGCTTGCGGAAACGCACCATGTTTGCATAGATCTTGCTTTGCTCTGCTGTACTTCCCATTTTCGCCTCACTTTTGAGGAGAATTTTCAGCCTGTCAAAGCAGCAAAAGTCAGTGCCGTTTCGTACCTTACAATGCTTCGACACGTTGCGAGATTGGACTTTATATTGTAGATTTAAAAAGAAAAAAAAGAACATTTTTGCCGAGAACATGTAACTTTTGTTTTTCTGCAGGGACATTTGTCATTCGGTCCCCGAAGAATAAATTGTGGGCTGCGGTAATCACGCACGGCATGTGTATTGCCTGAACATCAGCATGACGACACTTTAATACAGTCTGGACTTACATACTGTACAATGTCATCTACTTTACGGAAAACAGAAACCCATTTACTACAGCTCAACAGCTTATTTGGTTGTGACACAGCCCCAAATCCATCATTCGTGCATTTCCAAAGAGTGCTTGAAAGTCGGCTCTGAAAGAACGCAAAGGCAGGAACCAGCCGTGTGAAATAGACTCACCGTGGAACACAAAAGCTGCCATGCTACTGAAATACAAACACATCTATGCCTGTGAGGCATTCTGTAATGCAACATGCACTTTCCTCTCTCTTATAAAGTTGTATGACTCAATGATATTAGGTCAAAAAAATCATTTTTTTTAGATGTGGCAGTGTTACCTTTTAAAAATGCATTCAGCTGTATGAGTGAATTTGTTGGGAAGTAAAATCACATTGCTGAACTTCCACAAAAAAACACTGCTGTAAATATGCATTGCTGTAAGAACAGATTTACTGGTTATTAAAGGTAGCAGAAGAATGCTTTCTTAAAAAGACTAAATTATACATTATGTTTTTGTAGGACAATGTATGAATGTCTTTGGTCAGGTAGTTAATCTGCCTAACAGTGCATGATATTGTTCACTAATGCCAAGCTACATATCAACAAGTAACATTTTGGAAAAATGTCTGATGTCTGTTGCACTGACGAGCCCATTGGATGGTCCCCTGAGCCATATAATTAGACTAATGATGGGGTGACTGAGTTTCACAGGCTGTATTAGAGAACTGATTAACAGTTCTTGATCTGTGTTATCGTGTCAAGAGCTTCCACAATTAACTTCGAATGACTATTGAAATGCAAATCTTTTGGATTTGCCACATTATTTATCAGCATACCATATGATATGATACTTGGCACTTTCCTGGTAAAAAAAAAAAAAAAAGAAGTATTTCCTTCATTAAATGATCAATAAAATGTTCAGAAAAGGTTGCTTGTCACATATTGTAAAACTAAATATTACTTAAGCAGTTTTATTTTTGTGTTTTACAAATAAGTAGCAGGACGCTAATGTGTACATTATTCATGTAAAGTGTGATACGGTATACCTTTAGAAGTAAATTATACTTCTACATTACATTAGGGGTGTAACGGTACATGTCTTCGTCCCGAACCGTCACGTTTCGATGCATACAGTCAGACGGCGAATACAGTCAGTCAAAGGCGATCCATACTCCAATCCAGAAGGGGGCGCGTGCGCTAATGCAACGCTGTTTGCTAACCGCAACAGGATAAAGAACAGAAGAAGAAGAGATGATCTAAGCAACCATAGATATCCATGATAAAGGCTAGATGTCTGACGGCGGAGTCTCTATCGTCATCACCGTCGGCCATCTTGTCACAGGCAAGCTTTCTGGCGGGCTCTGTGGTACCTGATGTAAGATGAGTGATCAGCACGAACACAAATACTCTTATCTCGTTGAAATGTTGACGGATTTACAAACGGTTTGGTTTCTTACAAACGTTATTAACATGGCTATAATTCTGGATGATTATTTATTTATACAGTTATTATTCATAAATATGCAGTGTCATTACTACATCTCTGACGTTTATAACAAACCAAACCATTTGAAAATCGGTTGAAAATTGAGCAAGTTATGGTTATTTAAAAGTGCATGCACCATTAAAACACAATGTTACGAGTGAGCGAGTAAATATACTGAACTCATATCGAACCGTGACCCCAAAACCGTGACTTCTGTGTACCATTACACCCCTTACTCAATAGCTAAAATACTGAAAAATACAGAAGAATAAAAATCTCTTTTTAAAGATAGATTGTATAAGCTGAAAAGAAGAGACTAAAATGAAGAGAGCTTGTGGTTGAATTAATGTTTTGGTAAATCACTGTGTATATGTGAGTGAGTGAGTGTGTGAGAGAGAGAGAGAGAGAGAGAGAGAGAGAGAGAGAGAGAGAGAGAGAGAGAGAGAGAGAGAGAGAGAGAGAGAGAGAGAGAGAGAGAGAGGGGTATCTGGTGGAGTTAAGCGTGCAGCACTTTTTTGTGTTCTCCAGCACAATCCATTAATCATAGCACAGTGCGGCAGCCATATTCTTCTGTGTAGTGGCTGTACTTTCATTACAGGAGCCTAATTAAATAGCTCTGTGAACTGGAATCTGAGATTCCTCTGTTACAGATTATCATTAATTATGGTGAAAGAGCTGGGAGATGTTGGACTCAATTATACCCGGCTCAAGGCTGGCATGCTGTGATTCATGGCCCTCGCCTGCACACCGACGCTTCTCCGCCGCTTATCACACCATCCCACTTCTGTAAATTGGGCACTGCCAGCCGACACACAGAGAGCCATGGGCAGCGTACTTCATTACAAGCATGTTGGAGAAGCACAGACCAATTAAGGGTCGCAGATTTGCTGGAAAGGACAGAGTAAAGGATTATTACTGTGTTTTGTGTGTGTCTTACTATTAAGAAAATATTCAGAAAGAATTACAGTGTGTGCCTGCATTTGTTTTCTTTTTTCTTTAATTAGTCTATTGAACGGAATAATGTCATAACATGGCACTAAATACCTTGAGCTTTGCATCAAATACACATAAAAAGATGCTTGTTGTCAATTTTAGAGGGTAGATTTTTTGGCCGTCTATGTTTTTCAGGCAGTATTTGTAAGGAGTAGTTCACCCTAAAATTTTAATTGTGTTATTATTCACACTCCTTTAGTTCCATGGGGGGGTCAGGTACAATGGGTCAGTCAATGGGGTCCATCAACTGTTTAGTTACCGACGTTCTTCAAAATATCTTCTTTTGTGTTCAGCAGAAGACAGAAATTCATACAGGTTTGGAACAACTTGAGGTTGAGTAAATGATTTTCCTTTTTGGGTGAACTATCACTTTAAGCTCTAAAAAAAGGTCAATAAAAGCAGTCTATATAACTTGTGTGCTGTATTTAAAGTCTTCTGAAGTCATATGATGAGTGAAGTAAAGACAAAGTTATTTACAGAAATTCTGGGCCTCCACCACACGCCAGATATGCTGGTGTCAATGTCAATGAAACACGTGAGATCCAAAGATCTCGTCATATCCGTTAATAGAGAAAAGTTGTTCTGGCTATACTTTGACGCGTGTCTGGTGTGGGAGAGGCATAGGTTAATTGTCACAACAAGTGAGAAAGGTTGACATTAAGCACGCTAAATCTCGAACCTCTGGGGAATGGCCTGTTTAAAAAAAAAACACAGAACAAAGGAACGTCTGTTGGCAAAAAGAGAATGCGACAATAAAATGAGAATCAACATTGGCTTGGCTTTTCGAAGATGGCGAGAACTGAGGGATTTGAAATATTGTAAAAGTGATGTGGAGATGATGATTACTTAACACGTGAGTAAGGTATTTTAATGAACAGATAAATTGCCATTTGTCACTTCTCTAACAAAGAGCATTATCTATTGTGGAGGGTCATATTTATCTGTACAGTCACGCAGAGCCGAAGCACAACCAAATGTTCTTCTGCAGAATGCATGCAGTTTTGTTTTTTTAATCTTTAGATTACATACAGATATGGCCATTATATTGAAAAATTATGCATAGGATTCTTCCAAAAGAAAAAAAAAGAAAAAGAAGAAGAAAAAAATCTTCTTTTGTTAAAAAAATAAATCAATATGGATTTACAATGACAGTGCGGGATTAGAACTCTGGGGGAAAGAGAGGGGGGTGTTGTAACACCTTTGCTTTTAAAATTTGTATTTATTTATTTTTGCGTTATGTCTCAATATATACGTCACAAAATATAAATGCATATAATTCCCATTTTTGTCTGCAATCATTTATTCATTTATTTTTTAATATCCTTATCCCTAAATGTAAATTTGTGTCAAGTATCAGTGTGGTTGATAAAACGTACCACACTTCTGGAGGTTGGAGGTGGGGTGGGATATGACACAAATAGAAAACAGGATCATCGGTTTAAGTTTTGTGTGATTTTTGTACATGTACATATATTATTGATAAAAATTAGTTGATCAAAATTATTTTAATACTATTCATATTTTTATACTTTTGTATCTCAACCAATTGATTAAAGCTTGCACTGGGTGTTATTTTTATTTTTTTTATTTTTTTTTATTTTAAGGCAAAATATTTATTTAAGCTTTTTTCATTATACCCAGTAGGTATTTCTAATTGCTTTAACTCATCCTATGTTACATCACTCCCCAGTCTCCCCTAAATAATTATAGAATTTCCAATTTTTGAGAATGTTTCCTTTAACAAACACTAAACAGCAAATCAGATCCTATTTGCTTTAGTGCTTATAAATAAGGCTTAGTATACAAAATTAGTGAAATACGGAAAAAGTAGTATTCATATAAAAGTGAGATTATTCGTGTTTTTTTATATTATTATTATTTGAAGGGTTCGAAAACCCAGAGGAGCAATAAGACGTAAGAGAAACATAAGTTCTGGTAAAGCCAAGGCCTTAGCCGTTTGCTCAACTCCATATGCCACAGAGGGCAGCCGTTTTAATATATATGAAAATCACCTATCTAGTATGCACTATAGGGAACTGAACAGAGCATATTTTCATAGAAAAGAGAAGGCTCTGATTGTGGGACATGTTTATCTTAAGAGTACTCACATTTCTACAATAATTGTATAGAACATTTGAGTGTGGAGAAGTCTTCATACAGACTGTTATAAAACTATGGAAAATAAAACTATATAATTCTGTATCTTATTTAAATAACTTGATTATAAAATCAATTATTTATTATTACAAATAGAAGAGAGAGAGAGAGAGAGAGAGAGAGAGAGAGAGAGAGAGAGAGAGAGAGAGAGAGAGAGAGAGAGAGAGAGAGAGAGAGAGAGAGAGATGCATGCCTGCTGGAGGGGATCGTGCAGCTCTGCAAATGTAATACACTGCTGTCAAGACAGAGGTCAGCTGGCAATCTGAATTTTAAAAGGAATATGAATAATATTCTGTTTTATTTTCAAAAATGAACTTTCTGCCCTCTATCATGGATCCAATATATGTCTTAATCTAAGGGGCTCTGCCTGCCAGGGGGTCTTGGATGCCGGCTTTGACTTTAACACCTAATAAGGAAATGTGTGTGTTTCCCTATCCTGTCTTCTGCCTTTAAAGTCCCACACAAATGCGCTTTTACACATGCACATAAACATGGGAAAACATATAAACATGTCTTTATGTGACTGTAAACAAATAGAAATGTGTTGTTTTAAAGACAAACTTTCATTGTAAACATGAATTAAGAATCAATTTTCTCACCAATTTTAAACCATCACTTTGTAGCAAAACAATTATATTCGGTATTATGATGTTTTTAGATGTATTTGTTGTAATTATTTGTTATAGATTTATTAAACCAAGTAGTTTAAATTATGAGCTAGCTTGTCACATTACTGTTCCAAATTAGCTTCTCCAAAACACTTCCTTAAAGTGAAATTCTGAGTTATGAAGTTTAAAGCACGAATACATGATTATATGAAACCAATCCATAACCAACCAGTCCTAGAGCCAATAGCGTATTTCCCTATATACGTGGATTTATGTCTGTTTGAGAAATTTTTCTTGTAATATAATACGTGTGTAGCACTTTTTCCATTAACTGGACAAAATTAAAAAGCCATTTTCACAAATAAATCTGCCTTTACAATAACTTTAACTGATGCTGTCTGAGTCTACAACCCCCCACACTGCTATAAAGAAAACAGCCACTTAGCTTTGACTGACACTAATTTTTAATTCATGAAACATCCAAAACCCTCTCATTTCCCAGCTTATATCTGTCAGACGATTACAAAAGACAGACTGGGCCACATCCGCAAGGTGCCAGATCTGTGATCATGTCAGATCGCTGCATTTGATATGATGCAGCGTTAGCTGTGAGGGGTAACGTGCCTGCGAGAATAAAGAAGTACATGAGACCTGTCAAAGCCACAGCAACATCATTGCCATGACTGATCTGAAGCCTGTGAGACTGTCAACTCTCTGGCTAGACCAGTCAACATAAATAAATGCAGACATTCCAGAGCAATAATGGCATGGGGGATCTGGGCTGGCGGCCGCCATTACTTGTAATGCAACCTTACGTATGGCACAATGTGAAAAATGAGCCTGTGTGCTGTTGGGTGCCCATTAGTGAGCTCTCACATTATCTCACTGGCTGATAGTTCTTTTGAGTCGTTCACTGGGCTTTTGACTGCCATTCTGCTTTAAATGCAGGGTTAGAACCTCGCAAAGAGGAATAAAAGGAAGTTAGGAAGGAAGGAAGGAAGGAAGGAAGGAAGCAGGAATGGAAGGAAAGAAAGAAAGAAAGAAAGAAAGAAAGAAAGAAAGAAAGAAAGAAAGAAAGAAAGAAAGAAAGAAAGAAAGAAAGAAAGAAAGAAAGGTTAGGGTTAGGGTTAGGAAGAAAGAAAGAAAGAAAGAAAGAAAGAAAGAAAGAAAGAAAGAAAGAAAGAAAGAAAGAAAGAAAGAAAGAAAAATGTTGAGGAGTAACCAACTAAAAACACTACTAACATTTCTTTATAAGAATTTTTCTTTTCAAGCTTTTCAAGAATAGTGATGTAATAAGTAAATTTACTTTACACTTACCCTAACAGCCAAGCAAGTTGAGGAACCAAAAGTGTTCACATACTGTAATATATCCCTTCTTTGTGATTCATGTTGTCATATACATAACAATATTATAATATTCATTATAAAAACTATAAAAATGCATATACAACAGAGTGGACCCCCTAAAGGGACATGGCGAAGGAAAAAAATATGAGATGCAATTGTTGCAAATGTTTTGCGTTCCCAGAGAAACTTTGCGTTCGCTCGCAAAAACTTTTGATCTCTTTGCGCGCGAACGCAAAGTTTCTCTGGGGAACGCAAAACATTTGAGAGAGAACGCAAAATAATTAACTTATTTTTCCTCCCATCTCTTATTTTTTCCCACCACCATGTCCTTTTAAGGGGTTCCCTATAACAGCTAGTTCTGGTCTTCGAATGAGATTATCTGAGAAGCCTTCCAAGAGTGCTAATCACCAGTATTAGCGCTGGGACTGTTCACCGTTTGCATCACTCCGCATGTCTCTGCGCGTTATAGACAGGCAGCATTTCTCTCAACGAGAGGCAATGGGGGAAGAGAAAACCTGCAATAATTTTCAGAATACTACAGTTGTTGTGTCATGGAATGTGGTTTTTCAGGTGAGAATTTTATTGTTTAAACCTCATCTACATTTTATTTATAAACCTAGCACCTATTGAAAAGGTCCGAGTGATCAGTCAGTCAGCACTCTCAAACCCTGTCCTTCTGATATTCTCCGCTGGCTTTGAGGTCTCTGTAGTGGTTAAACATGAGATAGAATGCCTATAATATAAGGCCTATGGCTTTGTGCCTGTGGCCGAATCAGAGCCATGATGTGTATCGCACTCCTGCTCATGTAATATTGCCCATATAATTACTTAAATAGCCTACAGCTGTTCATTACTGTTTTTTGGTTACTGTTTTATTGGTGCTATTAACTGTAAATTCATCGGTTCAAACTGCTTATAGCCACAACCCCAATTGAGGTTAATTTGATATAAGTATAATACTATATGTCAGATGATATAAAGCATCAGAAAGAAAGAAAGAAAGAAAGAAAGAAAGAGACATTGGTATTCATCCCCATAGGCAGCTGCTTTCAGTTTAACTTCCTGTAAACCAATTTTGTCACTCGGGGGCCCTTCTGTTCTTTTAAACACTGAACTGACACACTGTTACAGTTATGTCTGTCTTGTGTCTGTATTCCTGTGTTTTCCCCCGTCATTGTGATTTGGTTTAGTCCTGTGTTAGTTTTCCCGCTCCTCGTTTGTGTTCAGTTCCTTCACCTGTGTCTAGTTAATTTGCCCCAGCTGTGTCTTGTTCCCATGATCCGTTCTCTGTGTATGTAAACCCTGTGTTCTCCCTCACTCCTGGTCGGTTCTCGTTTGTGTATGGTACGTTTGTATTTGGTGTGGTTATGTTCTTGGATTTCTGTTTTGAGTTATATTAGTAAAGATTATTGAATTTGATCTGCTGACTGCTGCCTCTCCTTCAACCTGCACCACACCCGTAACAGAAGAACCGACCAAAACCTCGATGGATGCAGCAGTCCAAATCCTTCTCCTGTCTCAGGAGGATCAGTCCCTCGAGGCCCACACACAGAGGTATTTGGACTTGGTTCCTCTTGTTCATTTTGATGACATCAGCCTCTGTGTTCTTCCGGGCAGGCCTCAACGCTGAGACCAAAGCATGCCTGCCTGGAGATGGGCCTCGGGGGAACTTCGCTGCCTTTGTGGAGTGGGTATTGGCGAGCTGTGGCTCTCCCTTCACCATCGGTCCAGGGGAAGAGGAGGAGCTTATTGACTGGGACACAGAGCTTCCGCCACTGTTCCCAGCCAGCCCAGCCAAGCCTTCACAGCTGGTTCCGTCCAGCCCTGCCGAGCCTGAGCCTCCCTGCAGCCCTGCCGAGCCTGAGCCTCCCTGCAGCCCTGCCGAGCCTGAGCCTCCCTGCAGCCCTGCCGAGCCTGAGCCTCCCTGCAGCCCTGCCGAGCCTGAGCCTCCCTGCAGCCCTGCCGAGCCTGAGCCTCCCTGCAGCCCTGCCGAGCCTGAGCCTCCCTGCAGCCCTGCCGAGCCTGAGCCTCCCTGCAGCCCTGCCGAGCCTGAGCCTCCCTGCAGCCCTTCAGAGCCTTCACCGCTGGTCCCATCCAGCATAGCCGGGCCTTCACTGCTAGCCCAGCCAGAGACTTTCCACGTCCCGTCTGCCCACCCAGAGCCTGTCCCAGAGCCTGTGATTCCCCCCAAGAAAGTTTTGGGGGGGGATATAGGCCACCTGATGGTGCGTCTCCGCCAAGGCCCCCTGACCAGCTTGCTCCGCCCTGGTCACCGGAAGAGGCGTCTCCACCCTGGCCACCTGAAGGGGCGTCTCCGCCATGGCCCCCTGACCAGCTTGCTCCGCCCTGGCCACCGGAAGAGGCGTCTCCACCCTGGCCACCTGAAGGGGCGTCTCCGCCATGGCCCCCTGACCAGCTTGCTCCGCCTTGGCCGCCCGAGGGGGTCTCTCCACCCTGGCCACCTGAAGGGGCGTCTTCACCCTGGCAATCAGCACGGCCTGCTCCGCCCTGGAGGCTTCCTGTTCCGGGAAAGCCACGCCCTCGTCAGCCTCCAGGGCGCCCACCCTCCCGCCCCTATTTGATGTTTATACGGCGTGGGGACACGCCTTTTCGAGGAGGGGCGTTATGTCTGTCTTGTGTCTGTATTCCTGTGTTTTCCCCCGTCATTGTGATTTGGTTTAGTCCTGTGTTAGTTTTCCCGCTCCTCGTTTGTGTTCAGTTCCTTCACCTGTGTCTAGTTAATTTGCCCCAGCTGTGTCTTGTTCCCATGATCCATTCTCTGTGTATGTAAACCCTGTGTTCTCCCTCACTCCTGGTCGGTTCTCGTTTGTGTATGGTACGTTTGTATTTGGTGTGGTTATGTTCCTGGATTCCTGTTTTGAGTTATATTAGTAAAGATTATTGAATTTGATCTGCTGACTGCTGCCTCTCCTTCAACCTGCACCACACCCGTAACACACACACTGTACTCACTGGGCTTGGATTAGACACCATGAAAAGAAAAAGAAAAACCTAGTCATCTGTGGCAGTTGTCTAAAAGCTGACTCCCTTAATATCTACTAAAATCTTAATCAAATAAAAGTAGGTTGCTAATTAAGGAAATAAAGTTTTGACCACACTGAATAGAGCCCTGACTATGATTAGATTATTAGTCGTGTTTTTTCATAGGGGTTTGATTTGAACAAAGGAGATTACATTGACACATTTTAGGTTACACATTAACATGCCAAAGCATTGCTTACTATTCACACAACAGTTTAAAATATCAAAAAGGTTTGTTGTTTTGCCAACATGTTCTGAAGATGATTTGAGCCACATTTAGCAAATTTCAAATGAATGCTCTACAAGGATTTAGAAAAAAAGTATGTTTTCTGTGTGATTCCAAATGACGGACAGGTATTATGTCCAGCCATGGCAAAAAGAATGTCATTGTACCTGCATGACCATGTGAAAAAATAGACTAGGCTTAAGGCAGATCAAGTTCCAACAATTTTTATTTCTAAGGCTAAAATTCTTATTTATAGGTTACTGCTTCCCAAATCCTGGTCCTGGAGTACCTGCAACACTACACATTTCTGATGTCTCTCTTATGCCCAGTACTCATTATATGATTTTGGGCAAGTCCCAGGATGAAAGATGACCAATTGTGGCGATTTCTGTGGTCGTGGCTCCCAAGCGGTGGTCCTGTGTTGTACAGTGAGAATGGTTCAAAGACCGCCATTGTCACGGTCTTGCGGCCAAAGATAGCCTGTTATAATTTTCTGTCAGAAAGTGTCAGAAGTGTCACTAAAAGTGTCAGAAATTTAGCATGATAATCTCACAGTGTGTTTGCAGCTACGACCTACGTCTACTGACTAGCCTATAGAAATGCAACATGAAATGGCATATTGATAGACATGGGGCTAAAACGTAAACTACTTACCTCAAGCCATGACCACGTACATAATCTCATCTTTCACTTCCTCCTCTTTTTCACCGCACATAAAAACGACAATTGCCAAAGTGTGATACATCTTACTGTATTTGTTCACCACTAGCACATACTGATGATGTTTTTAATATTCTATACTAATTTGCGTCATAGCCTAAGATCCAATAGGTGTCATCATCATACAGTCTACACACATGTTGTAGCTACCCAAGGTTATTAGATCCATGTCGTACAGTGTGATTTGTATTGACGAAATCGCACAGTCAGTAGCAGGCATTATCTGACCCATTCATTTGAGATATTGGAGTCTTTCCTAACGAGCCGATGAGTTGAATCAGGTGTATTTGATTAGACATCTAAAATGTGCAGTAGGAGTACTCCAGAACAAGTGTTGGGAACAACTGTTTTAGGTGAAACTGTACACAGATTGTTTCACGACCAGCAGGTCATGGTTGTGATGATGGAATACCAAGTTTAATTTCAATAGCTCAAAAACTATATTTGTTTAGAAATCTAGTCATTACCAGATAAATGTTTCTAACTAAGGTATCTTCAACTGCTTTGAACAAATGGCATCGCACACACGCTTCACTCACAAGCTCATGTGCACACACGTACACACTGCATGATGATGAAGGAAAATCAATTCATCTATGTGTTAGTGCCACATTAGAGTGACTGGGATTGACACAGTAAGTGGGCTAGTGTTTCCCTTCAGCAGTTTAACTAGCGATTGGACCTGACAGTCCCAGCACAGGTTTACAGCAGCACAAGGAATCTCGAGGGAAGATCTTTCAGGTGTTTTCACTCTGTTCAACCTCCTGACACTGTCAAACAAGTGATCAAACTCGCTGCGTCCTACCAACACTTGAACATTAAAGCAATACAGCACGAGGGTCCCTGTGGTACAGTCACAAAGCACATTGACTTTTTTTTCTTATATAACAGAAAAAAAAAAGATAAAAGACACCAGTGTTCAAAATATAGTTATAATGTTTAGAATAAATAATCCTTCTGGCAAGTAATAGTTACAGAGTTTATTAAAAAAAAAAATATTAATACCACTTACAAGATGTTAAGCTTAAATGTCTCTAGTCTGTTATCAAATGTATTTTTTTTTTATTATAATAAAATATAGTGAAATTAAGAATTGTGGTTTATATACATAATGTTTTCTTTTCACTCTAAATCTGTTCATTGTAAACTAAGAAGGAAATATTGCAGATTCCAAAGATGCACACTGTTTTCAAGATTTATTCCAAACTTTAAGGGTACAAAAAGATTGAATAGCTCTCTTGTGGAATGAGCGTGTGCTTGAGTGTCAGTGAATAGACTGTGTGATATATTTAGTCTCTTAGGGCCTGCTGCTCGGAGCAGATAACTATATGCCAAGAATGCAGATGTCTGTGCAGTCGGACCACCAAACTGCTGAGGCAGTTTAATGCAGCCAAAGACAAGAAGTTTCATCCTATTAGGGCTGGGAAGACTGATCCATTTTACCAAATTAATTCTTTCCAACAATGAATTGGCTTAAAAAAAGCGATAAAGTAATTTGCATGCATCATCACTCAAAAGTGTTTCCAGACAACGTATGTGTGTTCTGTATTACATGTTCTGTATTTTTGGTGAACAATTATTTTATGAAGCATAATATTTTTTATTATTATCATCATTTTAATTTCATTGTTTTTATTAGAGTAGCCCTGGATAAATAAAATAACTGATTTGTATTATCAATTTTATTTTATTATCAAACCTAAATATGATTTATATTCATATACACATACAATATATTCAAAAACATTGAAGTTAAACGATAACAGTCAAATCCTTTCAGCTACCATGTTTTATTTCACATATGACTATTATTAAATAGTAAAATAATTGTTTATAATAAAAATGTGTAATTACTTGGCACCCCGTAAAATAATTACATAGACCACATGTTCACATTTATTTACTACAGATACCCTATCTTTATAAAAAAAAATAAAAAAAAATAAATAAAAGATTTACTCTCATTCAGTTTTGACTGCAAGCTCACAAATTGTGGCTACTGGTACAGAAAACACAAGTAGATCAGAAAGCACCCGTATTTCAAAGTCACCTGGGTGGACACAGTCGAGAACTGTTTAATGGAACGAAACATCATGAATATCAAAATCATTCAGTTGTTGTGTCTTTTTGGAAAATGGATCTTGTTCTGAGGAAAAACAGCTTCTCAGTTCCGAACCTTAACCAAGTGACATTAAAGGTTTGAAGAATAATCTTCATTTGTTTTTTAAAAAGGTATCACAGAGCCCACCAAGGCCACTTGGGCCACTAGCTTCAGAAGCTCAGTGGAGCGGTCAAGTCTATCTGAGACTGCAGCCCTCAGTTCAAACTAATCTGCGACATGAAACACTGAACCTCCAGGAGAGATCCCAGTACACACATACATGCTTCACACAACAACAGGAACACAGGGGTTCAGTACCAGTGCCAGGGGAGCCACAGGCTTATGTGCGGTCTGTTTCGTTATGACATTACTGATGGAGTTGTGCGTATGGGTGCTCTGCAACTAATACTCTTTACTTCTCTCTCTCTCTCTCTCTCTCTGTCGGAGTGCATGCTGGGAGTGAGTGTGGTGAGGGTGAATACGTTTGTGGCTGTGTCCTAAAACTTTTCTATCTTTTATCTTTTTTGTGTGTATTTGTTATAAATGTTGTTTAGTATTTAAAGGTGTTTTCGTCTGCAAGCGTTGTGCTGGGAGGCATGACGAACAAAAACAGAATGAGTTTTAATAATTTAACCCGCCGCCATGGAGTGAAGGTGGAGTCTAGAATTCATGTGGAACAGTATTGTTTAGCGGTGGTAGAG
Organism: Tiaroga cobitis; assembly: GCA_030578255.1. NCBI lineage: Eukaryota > Metazoa > Chordata > Actinopteri > Cypriniformes > Leuciscidae > Tiaroga > Tiaroga cobitis. The sequence continues at coordinate 11,624,264 of CM060599.1, read as the reverse complement.
ATTATGGGACATATTGATAATATTGTCTCGGCATCGCGGATGAACAGTGCAATTTTTTTTTTTTTTTTTATCCGTTGAAAAGGCAAATGACACTGTTCAAATCGGCTTCGTGTTGAATGGTTCACTTGTACCTGTTTGGCCTTTGAGTAGCCCATCTAAAAAGGTTATACTGTCCAACATACCTCCTTTTATTAAAGACTGGTGCAAGAGTTATCTTGTTATGGAAAACTGGTTTCACCTATTAAGAAAATCCCTCTCGGGTGCAAGTCACCGTTGGTGAAGCATCTATTCTTGTTTAGAAGACAAGTTTTTATGGTGCTGAAAAACATAATTGATGAGATCGATCTGGTTTTCAAGTAAAAAAATTGATGGTTTCAACTACACAGTCTTTGCAACATCTGATACTACAATTAAATGCTTTAGGTGTGGTCAAATCAGACATCTTGTTTGCGATTGTCCTTATAAAATGGACAGTGCAGGTGCAAGCACAAACAAGTTGTTTCTGCTCTTTCTCCGGCCGAGGTCGCGGATACTGCCGGTGCATATGGTCCAATTGTTGTTGTTGCTGCTGAGAATAAATCTCGTGTAAAAAATTACACACTCTCGATTTCCGATGAGCAGGTTGACGCTGATGAAAGACAATGATGTTGAATTGGAGAAGGAAGCAGAATCTGTTTTTAAAGTTACAGTTAAAAGAAAGAAAAACAGCTGATGGCCGTAGTGAGAATATGGGATCAGACAGTGATAGAGATTCCTATGATTCAATTGTCTCAGTGTTCAAATCTCTCTACATGTTCTCAAAATGAAAACTTGATTTGCTTAAAGATGATCTTCATAAAGATGAAGATATTAGAACATTTCTGTAAGAAACAAGAGGAATGAAAGGTTAAAGTTGAAGGTTTTTTCCCTAATTGTAAACAATTCATCAATGATGTGAGGTATCTAATGAAAGAGGGAGCTTTTCAAGATGTAGAGTTTTACCATCTTAGAAAACTTGGGGAAAAACTATTTTTTCTTTTTTTTTTACCAAGCATGATGAAGCTGTCAACTTCTATAATTCAAGCTTTTTAAATTTGTATTGTTCTGGTTTTCAAAATAAGTATGACAAATTTTAAAATCGGAAATTTAAACTTCATAAAATAATTATGTTATTAGAGTTTATTAGACAAAAGCAAATTGAGATTGTGTTTCTATAGGAAACACAGTGATTTTAAAAATGAGACAGACTGGAGAAAAGATTGGGATGGACAGATTGTCCTAAATCACAAATCCTCTATTAGTGGAGGTGTTGCGGTTTTGTTTTCAAAATATTTTTTACCTCTATCTTGTGATGTTGATGAAATAATTGGTGGTCTGGTCAGTTTTTAAAGATTAAAGTTAAATTTAAAAAAAACACTATGGTGCTTATGAATTTATATGCACCTACTAAGGGATTGGAAAGAGTTATTTTCTTTAATAAGGTGGATGCTGTCTTGAAAGATTTTAATCCAGAAGAGTTGTTATTCCAACGCTTTCTCACGACCAATTCGTACGAATTCGTACGAGTGGTTAAAAGGTGTCTAATTTGTATGACCTCACTCGTACGAATTTGTACGACTTGTCTAAACCCACGTGATGGGTAGGTTTAGGGGCGGGGTCAGAGGTAGGTCATTCGTATGAATTCATACGAAGATGGTAACTCGTAAAATATGTACGAATTAGCAAAAATTGTACGAATTCATACGAGCGAGGTCGTATGAATTTGTACGAATTAGCCACCTCGTAAAATGTTTACGAATTGCCGTGAGATCGGGTTGGTTATTCATAGGTGGAGATTTTAACTGTACTGCTAATGATAAGTTGGATAGAACTCATATAGAACCACATGCTGCTTATTAGAAAACACTCATACAACTGATTGTGTAATGAGAGTCCATTGGAGGTGAGCTTGCAGAACCCAAGTGTAGTTTTATTTGCATTAATCCAAAGTAAGAAAAACAAAAAAACTTTTACATTTGACTAAGCATAACTTGACATGACATTCACCAAAAGAGGTTTACAGTAAACGTTACTAGACAAGGGACAATGGTAAAATGAGGGCATACAGAGACTAACAACTAACAAGGAACACCTGTGAACAATCAAGACAATGATACGATTGACAACATTGGGCACACGACAAGGGTAGCACATGGCAGGATCACATGACTAGAACATGACAAAAAACAAGGGAAGCACATGGCAAACAGGAAACATGACACAAACATACTGCATTTACAAAATAAGAGACATGAGAACAAGAAAATGAAACAAACCCTAAACCAAAACCAAACATGACAGATTGAAACCCATGATTTGTGTGATATATGGAGAAGTATGAATCAAGATGTGAGGCAGTACACTTGGGCTCATAGTACTTAACATTTTATCTCTTTGTTCCAATTATTCCAATGGGGTTTTCTAATCACAGTTTAGTTCTGTACAGTTTTTTTTAATTAACTGTGTTAAGTGTCAGAGTGCACACTGGATTTTGAATACTTCTTTGGTAAATTATAAAAAAAAAAAAAATTTTTTTGTTGGGAGGGGTAGGGGGAGGTGGAAGGGGGAGGTGGAGGGGGAGGGATGGGTGGACTTTTAAGCAGGAAAAAAAAAATGATGCTTCTTTACAGCAATGGTGGGATTGCGATGAAGTTCTATTTAAAGATTTATGTCAAAAGTACACTGAATATTACTCGAGATATAGCCCAATCAATGAAGACTTTAGAAAATTAAATTGTTGCTTTACAGGATGTAATAGCATCTACAAAAAAAAAAAAAAAAAAAAAAAAAACATATTGATGACTTGAAGAAAAAAAAGCGATGTTGGCAGACCTGTTGGGAGTTAGAGCACAAGGAGCTTTAGTCCGCTCACGTTTTCAAACTGTGGCCCAAATGGATGCTCCTTCAAAATTCTTATATACTTTGGAAATTAACTTACTGAGCCTGCACCTCCAGTGGACTCGGATATACGCAGCTGTGCTGTAGATTTTTATTCAGACCTTTAAGTCCGATAACAAACTTCAACAGACTTTGTCATTGCAAGAGCTTTATACTGCCATGATGAGCATGGAGAATGGTAAATCTCAAGAAATTGATGAACTGTTGAGTACTATAAAACTCTATGGTCCTTCAGGATCTGCAGATAGTTCTGGCAGTCTGAAATGAGGACTATTGCCACTTAGCTGCAGAAGAGCAGCCATCACACTGTTACCTAAAACACTTGATCTTCAGTATATCAGCAATTGGCGCCCTGTTTCACTCTCATGGTCAGAATATAAAATTTTGTCTAAAGCTTTAGCCATAAGACTTAGTAAAGTTTTAAACCAATTGATTCATTCTGATCAGTCTTATTGTATTCCCAACAGGTTTATTTATGATAATAGCGCTTTAATTAGAGATGTTTCTGGATACTTATAAACTCTTGGGAGTTAACTCTGGTCTGATTTCTCTCGATCAAGAGAAAGCTTCCGAAAGAGTTGAACATCCGTTTTTATCCGTTTTTAGAAGCTTTTGGTTTCAGCCCTTCTTTTATATCAATGATTAAGGCTATGTACTGTAAGTGCTCTGTTCAAAGTTCAGAGGGGAGTTAGGCAGGGAAGTGTCATGTCTGGTGTGCTGTATTCCCTAGCTATATAACCTTTACTTCAAAAGTTTTGAATTCATTTAAAAGGTCTAGTTTTCCATGGTTGTAATGACTCTTTACATTTTTCCCCCTATGCTGATCATGATGTTGTTGTTTTTGTAAACAGAAAGGATGATGTTAATAAGTTAGGAAAAAATGTTAATGGTTTTAAATGTATTTCCTCTGCTAAAGTCAATTGGGAGAAAAGTAAAGCTATTTTAGTGGGAAATTGGAGTGGAGATCTTCACACTTTACCTGGAGAATTGCTTTAGAAAAGAGGAGGTTTAAAATATTGTGGTGTCTATCTGGGAAATGAAAACCTCATAAAGAAAAACTGGGAAGGGCTAATTGAGAAAATAAAAGGTTGATTGGGAAAATGGAAATGGTTACTCCCTCAGAGGTCTTATAGAGGGCATATTCTTATTATAAATAATCGTATGGCATCTTCATTATGGCATAAACTTGCTTGTGTAGACACTCCAAATGGACTCCAAACATTTTTGGAACAATTATCATTGGAGACTTATCAATTATCATTGGCTTAGTAAATCTCACAAGCAGAAGATCCCCTTACCATCTCCAATATATACAGAAACTTTTAATAGGACCTTATTCACTTGTGTGGAGACCATTGGCATTAAGCATTTTGAGAAGAGTGGGTAATATGGAAATGGACTTAACATTGTTTTTAATGGATCGTAAAATTAGAATTTTACTGGAATTCCTATTTTTTATCAAAACTTAAAGTTTGGGTCTTTTTAAACATCGGTGGATGGAACTAGCACCTACTTTTAATTGTCTGTTAGAAAAACCACTTGGTTTGAGCTTGGTTTGATGTTTCTGGAAAAGATTTTCCTGGTCTAACAGATTGTTATAAATCAGGATATGATTTACAGAGACCTGAAAAAGTAGCTGCCCTTTTAGGGGTTCGATCAACACATTTTGCTAAGAAGTTTCTTGATAAATTGACAATGATTTTAACTTTTGAGAAGACACTTTTAAAAGAGTTTGGTGAAGGGATCCTTTCCCAAATATTGAAATTTCCCCTGCTATAGATTGGTCCTGTTTTACTAGCCCCCCGTGTCACGGTTGTGGTGCAGATAAAGAAAGGCTGAGGCAAAAAGCTCCAATTCAAAGATTTTCTCAAAAATAAAACAACAAACAGGTAGGCAGGCAGATGGTACACACACAAAAACACTATAACATCAACAAGAACCGACCAAAACTAACTGAACAGAAGGAGACTAAGGCCATGTTTACACGGAAACGATCTGAAGAGAAAACGCAAAAGTGGCGTTTCGTTTTCACTTTTTATTCTGCGTTTAGACGAGCGTTATGGGGGGGAAATCTGCGTGCATATGGAGACGCAAAAGTGTTAGAAATGCGATGTAGTATGCACTCCAGGCGGCTAGGTGGCAATGTGAAGCACTGCCACACAACAACAACAAGTCCGTGCGCCTGCGTACAACCTTCCTTCTACTTCTCTCCCTAGTAGATTTGCGTTTTTACCCGTTTAGACGGAAACGCGACGGTGGAGCGTTTTTAAGATTTCCACTTTGGAGGGTGGTTTCACTTTTTTGCGTTTTTAAGCCCCAAAAACGCCGTCGCCGTGTAAACGAAAGGCACATCCGATAAAATATTATTACGTTTTCACCCGGAATCGTTTTCGTGTAAACAGGGCTTAAATACAGATACAAAAGAACACTAACGAGGTGAGGACAGGTGACACATGATGAGGACGATGAACAGGTGGGTAATTGAGGGAGTGAGTTCAGGTGTGGAGACAAGAAGGATTCTGGGTAGTGTAGTGAAGACTAAGACAGACAGGTGCAGACGAAGACTGTGACACCCTGTTAAACTTGGTAATTAATGAGCATATAAAATATTAATAAAATATTATATAAATGCATTGTGAATGTTATTTGCCAGCGCAATTTAAGTATTAAAACAGATACAGTATGAAGAGCTGTTTGAAGAGCAATTTACAAACCACCATTACAAAAAAACTGAGTGATTTTCAAAGGCGAATTTTACAGCTATTTCTGTAAATGTCTTTGTATCTATTTTAGAACTCACTGTAAGTGACAAATGTCCTTTTTGTTTGGAATAAGAGACCATATTTCATTGTTTTATGTATTGTAATCAACTTAACCCTCTTTTTGACTTCATTCTATTAATATTTTTTTTACAAAGCAAAATTTTATTCTTGTTTTTTTTTACAGTCCAAAACAAAAGTTAAAATGTCATGTTATCAATTTTATTGTGGGACAAGCATAATATGCCATTTATATTACTAGAAGAAATAAGATAGAAGGTAGGACAAGATGTCGTATTAGTTTTTTATATTACTAGAAAAAATAAGATAGAAGGTAGGACAAGATGTCGTATTAGTTTAAAAAAATATGGTAAAATCGGAATTCTTATTTATTTTAATTTCCATAAACTAATGAGTACGCAAATTTGTTTCAAATTCAGTGGTGTTGTAATAATGCTCCTTGTTCAGTTGTCGAATAAATTGTTTTCGTAAGAGAGTTGATGTAAATATGTAATTTATTTATTTTAATTTTTTTTTTTTTGTGTAAAAGGGATGTAAATGTTTGAAGTACAATTGTACAATCTCTCTCTCTCTCTCTCTCTCTCTCTCTCTCTCTCTCTCTCTCTCTCTCTCTCTCTCTCTCTCTCTCTCCTACTATTTATTTCACCTCTGTCAGTTTTCCTTGAGTGCACAAACAAAGAGTTGTGTCCCGTTAGAAGCCCAACATGGCAGCAGAGTAAACCAACAGCTTTCAATCACAATCACAGAATACATAGACATACAAAACTGATCCTATTTACATATGCCGTATCGGAATAACATTGCTAATCACTACAACTCCTTTTTCTATAACTGAATAAAACAGTACTGAACAAGTAGACATTGTAAGGTGACTAAGATTACATGGTTTTGCATGCTTGTTATTGGGGAGGGAGGAGAGATGTGGGGGTTGTCCCCCTGTGTGGAAATCGCTTTTTCCCCTCTGTAAAAATCAGCGCTTGTCGCCCTCGAGCAGAAGAGATGGTACCCCTCGTAGCTGGTGCCCTACGCAGGGCAGAATACATTGTGTAAAGGATCTGTGGTTCTGTATATTTCTCTTCCAACAAAAACTGTTCCAGGAAAAGCCAAAACAATCGACTTTTGACACCAAGCGACACAGATTAGAACACATGTGAGTGAGTTTCCCCTTCTCATGCAAAGAAGTATGTATACACCAAATCCACCCCCGTTTTTTGTTTCTGTTTTCTGCTGCCAGCTCGCTTCAATCTCACTGGAACTCTGAGCAAGAAAATACAAATTCTATGACTTCAAATTCTAGCTCATACACTCAGAACTGGAATGCTGTGAATACAGTAAAGCGGAATGATGATACAAACACTGAAACTTCCCAGTGATTTTTAGTATTTAAACAGATAGTTCTGTTCCACGTTCAGACGATTATAATCAGTAATTGAACTCGCTCTGCATCCTGCCTAATAATGCCCATTAGCTCTTATAAAATCCCTGTCTTCTTGGGGCTTATTGCTTTATTGTCACTCTTGGAACAATATTTGTCCAATCAGATTAAAAGATCAGAACTAACTGCTGGATAATTCAAAATACATTCTGAGAAAGGTCTGTAAAAATAGGGCACAATGTACAGTGTAAATTTGAAGGAATTTTCCGAGTTGAGTTTTTACAGGTGTTGATTTTTCACAGGTGTTTTACCCATATTTTAGCCTTTTTTCAGACAGTGTACAGTAATACCGGTATGTCAAAAGATTTATCATTTATCTATCTATCTATCTATCTATCTATCTATCTAGAGTTTTTCAATTAGTCTGTGTCAGCCTCCTGCGGTTGCAATGCTAACTAGAAGAGACACAGAAAGGCATGGGGTCTTCTGCAAACACTTCACAATCTATTTCCACCAAAGCTCTCCCCTCTCTGTGTCTGCTGACACCCCTCTGAGCTTGCCCGCTTCCCCACAGAGAGCCGAGGCGAGTCCACAGATCTGACCGTCACTTCCAGTCAACTGTCTGTGTGGTACTTGGAGACAGGCAGCGCCACGGCAGACGCTCTGGGTTAACATGGAGACCAGCTTTCACAGCTGCCTGTGTAATCCAACACCACACACACCACACACGCCACATGGAAGAGACACCCTGATTTCTCATAATCATAATGCTCGCGATGGCCTCTGACGGTTTGTGTGTGTTTGTAATGTATTTGTGCATTGAAACCAAATTTGTGCTTTTGTATATAGAGTCAACTTTGAGCACTCTAAAGACTTATTTTAAATGACACAGACATAAAAGCAGAAAATAATATAAAACAAATCTAAATATATAGTAACACTAGGAAATGAAATAATATTTACCTCATCAGTATAAGATGAGCCTGCAAAAGAAAAAGAAAAAAATACTCATTTCAATAAAGTGTGTTACAGTCAATAGTCTTTAAGCATTTTTAATATACTCCTGTGGTTATGAGGTGAGATCAGTGGCAATATTCAGTCAGGTTTTAGTGTTTGGTGTTAACAATCCATTCACTTAAATAGAAGCAGATATGCAGATATGATCGTTCTTTGTGTGGGTGAGTCTTAAGTCTTAAACAAACATGGGTGCCGAGCTCCGACTGAGCACGATAACATCCACCAACAGACTTAGAAACAGACACATAGAGAGGGGAAAAGAATGACAAAAATATCTTTGGTGACTGACATGTCAGACCTTCTGTGAGAAGTTTACCTTTTAATAAGTGCCTCCATCTTTCCAGGTTCTGCAGACAGGCAGAGTGGTCGAGCCACGTGTATGGCTTTCAGACAAAAACGGCAGCTACCTCAATATATCCCACTGCTGTTGAGTAAAGCCATGTGAGGAAAATGAGTAGTTCGAGGATCAACAGTCTTTCCGGAGGAATTTGGGTGTATTTGAAGATTATGATTTCTTCATCTAGACTACAAAGCAGGTACTGAAGGAAAAGAGAGAGAGAAAACGTTGCCCTCTACTGCCAGGTTTTTGTCGCAGCCCGATTCTGGTAGCTTTAATACAGATCAGGTGTTTTTTGTTTGAACTTTTATATTTGTTTTATTCTAATTTCGACATTTCATTGAGCACTGAACACCCTCAAAGCAAATTTTCAATGTCCAAGCAGAACTTACCATCCCTATACAAGCTATTTAACTGTGTACAAGCTATTTAATTGTGTCCGTATCGTTTACATACAGTTAACACTTTTAAAAATAAATATAAAATAAAAAGATTTGTCAAGGAAATCAGCAGGAACATGTCAAACATAAAAAATAAACTCACAGGTTGCAAACCATAACTAGATAATAGGAAATCATGTGGGTTTTGTTGTACATATTATCCGGAAGTGTCCCATTTTACCTGTATTCACCTTGCCTGCAGTTTTATGTGTTCTTGTTAATTAAGCAGTAACAAAGATTAATTTGTGTCTCTTCAGAATTAAAAGTGTTTTAAAACTAAAGAGTACTTCAGGTACTAAAAATTATCTAAAACTTGCACTTCATATAAGTGAAAAACTAAGATCTTGCTGTGATGCTGTGAAAAAGAAGATGTTTTTGCTATATAGCTTCTTTCTTTTTTTTTTAGTTCAGAACTTTATCCAGAAATCATCTTCACATCAAATAACACATGCATAAAGTTTCAGGGAATGCCCAGATACACATTTACATACACAAGCCTTAATACACACACACACACGCACACACACACGCACGCACACACGCACACACACACACACACACACACACACACACACACACACACACACACACACACACACACACACACACACACACACACACACACACACACACACACACACACACAATTCATTTAAATGAAAATTATGGGATGGAGACAAAGAGAGAAATCCCTAGAGTTTAATAAACTAGGGAAGATATCAACTTGACTAAACATCTTGAATGTTTTGGTTCGGTGTTAATCCATATTGACCTGAAGTGTGTATATCCAGAGGACCACGGAAGTCCACAAGAACCTTCATACAGGCCTCAAAGAATGAGAAGGAAAGCCAAAGAGAGGTTGAGAGAGTGAGAGCTCTTCAGCAGACAGTGCCCAGCAGGAGATGGACTTGCTGTAGTCACATCAAAAGATGGCACCCAACACTGGGCCACCTCCTCTGGCTTTGAACACAAGATAAATTAAACAACAAAGACCACAATGACATTCACAGCCCTGCAGTGTGTGTTTGCTCCTGTTAACTGAACACCACACAGCCATATTCTACAGACACACACACTTCAGTGGGTTGGATATAGGCTATTAAAGGCCTTATAGAGTTTGTTTTTTATGAGTTATATTCCATAATAAAGGATACAATCCTTAACCAGGTTTCAGTATGGTTTGTGATGCTGCTGACACAAAGCTGAATGTCTAAAACTCTCTTTTTTTTGGCAAATCAGCAGCAAAGACAATATGATAAAAACAAAAAAATACAGAAATCTGTTTATTTATAATACCCATAACTTTTTGACGTATATATTTTTAAAATTCACACTACAGTATTCAATGCTTGTAGAAGCTGAACTTTCTCTAGAAATCATCAGGTCAAATAAGACAAGTGTTTTTTTTGCAATTACAAAACAGTAAAAGACAATATGATAAAAAAAAAACATTGTTTTGTTTTTTCTTGTTCTAAGTGGAAGAAGGCTAACTTAACTATATAACTTGTAGTAAATATGCATCCAGAAACAGTAAATAAATAACAGTGAATAGGTTTGAGGCATTCAATGTAAAACTCAATTTAGTTGAGAGAGAGAGAAAAAAAGATAATAAAAGGAGAGCATGTTTCAGCAAAATGACCAATGCTCAACAAATAGTACATTTAATATAAATAATATACAAAAACTATTGTCGTGCCTTATAATTAACTTAGTTTATTAGCATAACTGTATAGGAAATATTGTAGATATGTGGAATAATATATTACAGAATTAATAACATTAATCACAGAATTATTACAGAATTAGTTGCAATGTTCATAGCAAGCTCAAGTTAAAGCTGCAGCTATAAACGTGATCTGAAAATGGTGATATTTGGTTGCTTAAAATTTCCTGTCTAGAAATCTCAGTAGGACAGGATTTAGCTGCATTCTCCTCAGGATTGCATATTACAGATGCTATAGGTCACCTGTGAATAATGGACTTCTGGAAATAAGCCGCATAGATTCCACACACAGTCAGTCAAAATCAACTCGGCAGTAAGAAAGAGTTTTGCGCCATCGTTTCACTAAACGCCACCAAATATCTGACTGTAGAGAGCAACCCAACCATGCACATATAGGGTTTATTTGAAATACTTTGGTACTCTATTGTGAAAAGTAAAATGTATGTCAAGTATACTAAAGTATAAGAGTGTGACTGAAATCAATTCGGCAAACTTCTGTCAGATTTAGTCACCGAGTTAGACTCGCACCACCCCAGTCCCCCCAAAGA